>CM046311.1:32982894-34182894 GCA_025267735.1 Mactra quadrangularis
AAAACATGACTCATTCTTAAACTTATCATTTCCTAAAGCAGGTTTTGCTAAATTAAAAATAACCTTTAAACAGAATATTAATAAGCTTATTACTTTTATTAGCGTAGATTTAAGAATGTTTCATTTTAATTTGTGATAGCGTGGGTCGCAAAATATATATGACATTATTTTTCAATGATTTTAGGGATTTCGTTTTTACATTATGATTACATAAAGTACCGTATTTTACGGGTATAACCAAACCTTTTTACCAGCACATCTGACTTCATTTTTTTAGTGCGTGTTTTAATAGAAAACAACGAAAATTCATATAAGAACTATGCGTTTTGACTGGCGACGCTATCTTGTATATATAATGCTATCTAAAACACGGGAAGGACTTTTAAAAAACGTAAATAAGCAAAATGCGTAATTTTCAACGACTTAATTTTTTTTCTCCAGACCATATACAATTATTTGAGTCGCGGCAAATTTCGTGAGTCTATCGCGATACCGCAAACAAACAAAGTTTTTAAGGATGGCCCAAAACAAAGAAAAAATTAACCCCGACATTTAAAAAACTGAGCTAATTTGTGGACTACATATTGTAACAGATGGTATAATTACATATAAACAAACATATGTCTAGTTCCTAGAAAATGGTGAATTCCCAGAAAATTAGAATATCACGATGAGGGATATAATATTACAAACACACTAGTAGTTTATCAGTTTCTTAAATTGAGTTAAGATAATGAAGGAGTACAACAACCAATCAAAACGCTCGTTTTTTATCAGTGTTGAGTAATTTAACCTATGGAAACGTTGTTTATTTCCAGAATATCAAATAACGAAATCGTGTGAAAAATATAAACAAACGTTTGAAACCCCCTGCAGTTTGATACATTCTATAATATTTCAGTGTAAAGAAATATATAAAATCTAGCACGCTGTTTATTTATAAACATTGTGAATATTAACTTTAGTTAAAACAGCTTGAAATCGTGAACAGTGAAATAAACAGAATCAGTATTAAAAATCTAGAACAGAAATGAAAATCAAATTTATTTCATATAATGTTTAGATCATTCCGATGTTTGTGTTTGCGGTTGTTCTTTTAGGCAAGGACCTGTATATGTACAAAAGGGTCCATGTTCAACGAAGTAATTCCAGAGGTCCGTCTGTATCTAAAGATTGTTTGTATATCTTATACTGCACACATATGTAATACTTGGTAAAATACCCTTTCTTTCACGGATCATAACATAGGATTTATAAATAATATATTTTGGTAATGAGTTATACGATGTGAATGCGTAAAGGAATTAAATCGAACTAAAGTTTTTGTTTTGTTGTCTCCTTTGTGTCACATGGACAAATGTAATATTCTATCAACAAATGATATGATGTGATTCTTTATTCAAGAAAAAGGCAATATGCCTATCATATAAGAACATATTAAGACTGTGAAGATGTCTATATACATAGCTCATTTAATAGATCGTGTGTATGTTTTAAAATAAACTCACTTTGTCATACAGCAATAAGTACGTGGATCTTTTTTTATACTGAGTTATCCACCGTGTAAACCACCGTGTCCTGCGCACCTAGCCTAGCTTTCCTGAACCCGAGTCTATAACCAATTCCCACCCACTCTTCCACAAGGTCGGAAATTTCTTTATATACCATATAATTGGAGGAAGGTTGCCATTTTTTGTCATATTTGCATGGAAGGGTATACTATTCTTCAAACGTTGATATAGTTAGGTTCCAGTGATCAGCTCCTCGGTGTGTACTGTAGGTCTAACGAAAATGACGTAACGCACGCTAATGACGGATATGAAAAAAATGCGACTTTTTAGACCTTTTTTACATAATGACGGAATAGTTTTTGACAAACTGGTGATGTTTAGTGCCGTATGAATCAGTGAAACGGATGCTTTCTGGTGCTGTGATTTTAACCCTTAACCGCTCAATCCCGCATTTTTATGTGTCTAGACCCCCATCCCTCCAAAATGGCCGCCACCGCCTTGAAAACGGTGATTTTCAACTGGATTTAGTGAATTTCACTAAAGGACAGTTGTCCCTAAAAATGAGCTTTTTTCGCGCGACTTATGTGGCATATCTGAGCACTGGCTTTTTCCTGAACATTCATATTTTATGGACCACTTGGATTCGAATTACAATTCAACCTGTAAATGTGCTTCTGACTTGTATGTTAATAGAACTAGAAAGGTTGGAAAGGGAGGAGTTGCATTAATGTGGCATAGACGTCTAGAAAATTACATAGTACCTTTAAATATTGATGATGATAGATTAATCGGGATTCAAATGCAAATAGCTCCATCTCAGTATATGTATGTTATACAGGTATACTTACCATGCTCCAATCATTCTGTATCAGTATAGTAAATAAATATTAACCTGACGTTAACCTTTATGCAAAATAAAATTAAATCGAGATGACGCGGTATAAATTATTAATCGGCCTCCCATCGAGAAATGTCGGACTGACTCGATAATCTCCGTTATTTCTCCGTTAATACAGTTGAACGAGTCGCGAGTTAAAAATTGAAGTGAGTAAAGAGCAATACATCGTACCGATTAAAGTATACATATATCCGACTATTTTCTCGTGCATTGTGTTTTATATAAAATATGAGCTGGCGACACGACTCATCTGATTGGATAAATTGATATTTATTATATTTCTGTATTGTGTCGTGCTTCAAATGTGATTAGATCTAATTACAAAATAATAAAACTTAAATTATAGTTGAATAAAAATACAAAAAATAAAAAAGTGTATGAAATAACACATTTTTTGGACAATTTTTACAATATTTTGTTTGTACAAATATTAAAAAATGAAAAAGAATTGTGCGTGATTGGGCTCGAACCAACACCTACTTACTACAGTAGTTCACAGTCCATCTCGGTATCATTGGCGCTATAGAGTCATTCCTTATAACTCACAAACAATTACATACTTATATGAAGTGCATGATCAGTTAGCACGTGTTTCTTCGTATGAATGATACGCGGAATCTACCGAAGGTATAAATAGACAGACAATGAAGCGTGAAATTGTTACAATGAGGGTACCAACGTCAGGTTAATATTTATTTACTATATTTAGAGAGTATATTGATAAGCTGTATGATATATATTACATGTATATACAACTGGGGCCTGTAATTATTATAGGTGATTTTAACTCGCAAACCTTGACATTCAATCCTTGCAGAAGTCGTGATCAACTATTTCAAAAACTTATTGTTGATACAAATTTATGTGCTGTAAACACACTACCCTCTTGTAAAGGGGCTCGTCATTCATTTGTTTCTTACGATAATTTATATAAATCATTAATTGATTATATACTTGTACCTATTGAACTATGTGACTTATGTTTACAGTGTGAAATATGCACTGATGATTGTCTTAATGTATCAAGACATAGACCTGTCATAGCAACATTTAATTTTCAACAAGTATGTGACTTTAGATCATCGGATTATAACCAAGAATCCTCAATTAACATAAACTGGTCAAAGGTCGATGAATCTCAGATCAATAATTTTAGTGAGTGCTTACAAAGTGACCAAGAGTTGTTTAGAAAAGCTGATTGTAACATGAGTAAATCTCAAATATGTGAAATGTATGAAACCTTAGTTGACAAAATTATACTGACTTCATCAAAAACTTTGCCTCAAAGAAAGCATCATAAATTCTTGAAACCATATTGGAACAAGGAATTGAGCACTGCCCATAAACGTATGAATGACTTAAGAATCATATGGTGTGCTGCAGGCAGACCTCGTGGCCTTGAAGCTATAGAGTACGGTGATTATAAAAATGCCAAAAGACTTTTTCGTAAATTGCACAGAAATACTGTAACAGACTATTTGAAAGTGCTTGATAATGAAATTACAAAAGCCGCTGAAATTGATTCAAATAAATTTTGGAAGTTAATCAATAATAGACGAAAATCGAAAAGCACCATGTCAGCTGGTTTAAATTTTAATGGAACTATTCTTCGCAATGCGGAACAGATTACGTATGAGTGGGGTAAATATTTCTCACAGCTTTATACGCCAACAGTTAAATTGAACTTTGATGCAGAGTGGCATGATCGTGTACAAACGAATGTTTCAAATGCATTAAGTGCCATGCGACCTGACGAAAAAGCTATAGTTTTATCTGAAGATGTCTACAATGCTATACAATCTTGCCCACGAGGTAAAGCTCCTGGCATAGACTCCATACATTATGAACATCTACATATAGCAAAAAATTATATATCTCCGTTACTTGCAAATATGTTCACCTCAATGTTACGTCAAGCATTCATACCGCCTGCCTTAAAAAGGGGATTAATTATTACGCTACATAAAGGTGGAAAGAAAAGGAAAGATAACCCGGACAGTTATAGGGCTATAACCCTTTCTTCTGTTATATTGAAGCTATATGAAGTTATAATTTTAGAAAGGTCTAGAGACTGTATAATGAGCAACATAAGTACCCAACAAGGTGGTTTCCAGGATGGACTTTCGTGCATGATGACGTCATTTGTTTTGCGGGAGTGTATATACCATGCTCGAGAACAAGGGTCAAGGTTATACGCGTGTTTCTTAGACGGAAAGAAAGCCTTTGATAGTGTTTGGCACACTGGTATAATATATAAACTAATTAATGAATGCAATTTAGATCAAACTTCAATTTTAGCATATCATTCAATGTATTCTGATGTAAAAAGTTGTGTTATGTATAAGGGTAGACGTTCATCGTGGTTTAACGTATCATGTGGAACCCGTCAAGGTGGTAAAAGTTCACCAATTTTGTACTTATCATACATAAATGGTCTTATCAGAGAACTAGAAAGTAGTGGGAACGGAATATGTTTATTTGGTAAGGAGTTAGGGACCCCTACGGTAGCCGATGATATGGTCCTGATCTCATACAGTGTTAATGGGCTGAATAATATGCTAAAGATATGTAACAATTATGCTAATCGTTGGCGTTATGAATACAATGCAGGGAAGTGCGCTGTAGTTGTTTTTAATGACAGTCTAATTAATCCTAGGAGAAGAATATTTAAACTAGGAAATGATGTTATCCATGAAACAAATAGTTATGTTCATTTAGGTATAGACTGCGAAAAATACCTCTCTGTGTCTAAAATAGTTACTGAATCATGTCATAAACTACGTGGAACACTCTTGAGTATCTGTAACAGTGGACTGCCAGCAACAACAATGAATCCTATGACTCTACGTAAGTTGTATAACTCCATTGTAATTCCTACGGCTATGTATGGAAGCGAGTTATGGACATCTATAGATGAATCCGAGATATCAAAACTTGAAACTTCTCACAGATTTTGTTTGAAATTTATACAAGGCCTTCCGAGGCAAACAAGTACGGACTTAACATTATGTAGTATTAGTGGAACATCCATAGAAACTATAATTGACTGGAAAAAATTGTGCTTTCTTGGTCAGATCTGTAGACTATCAAATAATTACATGGCTAAATTAGTGTTCAATAATAGACTTATTAGATTTACTCAGTTAGACAATCAAACCTTAGGCTTTATTCCAGAGAGTTTCAGATTATTACAAAAATACAATCTTAATGATTATTTAGATATATACCTACGTAATGGTACATTTCCAAACAAAATTGCATGGAAAGGAATTATCCATAAAGCGGTATTAATGTCTGAAAAGCATAATCGTTATCAAAATTTACTTGCATCTGATCTGTCATGTATAATATCGTTAGTACTAAACACTAGACAGCCATCTAACTTATGGTCATTATCTATTACTAAACCGGAAGTACATAGACTTTGCAAATCACTGATGCAAATAATATGCCTTTGGGGGTCACAGAATTTGGTAAGGCACTGTAACCAGTGTAACAAATTGACAAATGATATATTTACTCATAGAGTTATGCACTGCCTAGAAGTAGATATAGTACGACAAAAACTATGGTGTTATATTTTGAGTACATATGACAGTGACATTTATAAAGTACTTATCAATAATTCAGTTTTTGAACAATGTAAATGGATAATAGAGCACACTGTCATGCAATTGATGGATGGTATACCAATGTATGGGTATTCTTGTGAGTAAGCTGTTTGACTTACTATATTGAAAACTAATACATGTATATTGTTAATTTATGGCTCTTTATGATAAGCGCCATTATAATACCAGTGATTAATCAATATGTAAGTTGTTTAATGTATTATTATGTATTTATTGTTCACTGTAATATGGTCATGCATGTATACAGTTTGTAATGATATGTTGTAATATTTTGTATTTTGTACTCTTCATATATGGAGGAATAAAAGTAAAAGTATACGGGTCACCAAAAGATGTCTCAGGGGGTTCCGAAGGGGGGATGTGCCCCCCTTTGATGCTGCGGTTTGAAGGGGGCGCAGCGCCCCTCATCGCCAGAAAAAATCGGGGTCATTAATTGCAGTAAAATGGCGCCAAATACTGCTTAGAAAACATGTTTTCAGTATCTGAAAAGACCTGTCACTTAAGACCTCAATTTTGGAAAATATTACTGTTTGAATTGCAAAAGTAGGGTGGAAAAAGAGCGAAATTTACATTTTTTTCCGTTTTTGCTCCGCCCCAGTTTTGCCATGGTAACGGGGATCGGGGCTCAACTTGGTTTTTCTGAAAGACATTCATCCAGGTAATAACTTGGCCAAATTGCATATCTGTATGATAACTAGTCATGAAATTAGAGCATCTTGAAATAGACCTAGTGCGTAATGGTGAAAAAATGGCTACTTTTTACACATGTCGCAACCAGTAATGGGTTAATTCACATTTGAAGACATTCATTCTTTAAATATATGAAAAATGGGGAAGAATTTGAAAAAAAACGTCGTGTAACTTTGTAACACAATTCACCGGGATCGTCCAATAAAAAGTATGCACCAATCTAGTATTCGTCTAAATTTTGCGTTAAAACGCTTTACAATGTATCGTCACATCCGGCACCGACCGGAAACAAAGATTGGACGAAAGATCATAAAATAGAATGAAAATAAATAATTTGTAACCTTGCGTAACAATTCAGGAAAAAAACGTCGCGAAATGTCAAAACTCAAAATGATAAGCATTACTTTTTCGTTTTCCTTCATTTGATTTTAATAATAACAGTTTTACGAAATATCATTTTATTCTAATGTCTAGAATTGAAATATTATCACTAAATATTCATATCCCAAAAAGAAACTCGAATTTAAGCGCAACGGTTGAGGTATTTTTCTTTGTCTTAAAACGTTCAAGCAAACAAAACTTCAAAGTTCAAACGTGAATTCTAAAACAATGGCTATAAATTTCGAAATGTTGATTTTTTTTAGAAATATCATTTTAGTTAAAAAGACAATTTCAAAAACTTATGTAAAATCTATTAAAGTTGCGAATTTTGTGTGCGTGTATGCGTGTTGAGGAAAATTTTTGATAACATAAAAATAACGTCACGCGTTCACAGACAAATAACATTTTGATGCTACACAATAATGTTTAAATGAAAGTTGGAGAAATAAGACGAACATGTACTGCATCGCAAAAAAACCAGTACGATGATAATATTAAGTACGACAATACGCGTACTAAACGTGATGATTTAAAGAACGAATGAACTTCATTATCTGATTGCCAGTTCCTTAATAATTACATGTATAAAGCTTAGCAGTGGAAAGATCTTAACGTTGATAAAAACGCAACCATAATAATATTTACAAATTGTGATGTTACGTTATGCCCGTCATTATCGTGCGTTACGTCAATGCAATGGAGTCTATGTAGACAATGATGATCCCAAATGGAAATATGAAGTACTCTGTGATTATATCTTCAGCCTTTTGCTTGATATATAGGTAAAAAGGACTGAACACCTCGGTTTGAAATTAAAATGTTAATTAAACAAGACAGTCAAAAGTAAAATCATAAATGTCCAATTTTATCACATCACCATCAGATGAATTTTCTGTCCCTTGATTTACTGATATGTGGAACATATCAATATACTTTTTCACCGTTGATGATGGCCTACTAAATCTCTCAACCAGACTTGACAGGGGCGGATCCAGGATTTTTTCTAGGGGGGGGGGGGTCCAAACTTCCCTAAGGGGGTCCAAACTTTCCAACCACAATCATATTATATACAATTTGCAGATAATGCAACCTATTTATAATAAAAACTATATTACAATAAAAATTATGTTAAGCACCGAAAAAATTGCTTCATGCTTCTTAAAATTACTTACAGTCAAAAATACACATATAGACAGGTACATTTTCCAAATTCTAGGGGAGTCCGGACACCCCCTGACCCCCCTGCTAGATCCGCTAATGCTTATGACTGACTATAATACAATTTATGTTTCAGGTTGCACAGTACCATTTAGTGAAGTTTATAACTTTACTGATAATGCAGGAAAAAAACTACATCCGAATGATCAGGTGATTATATTTTGTACTGACCAACTCTGGCATCGCACTAACTTATCATCATGAAATAACACGTCCATACTAATAGCCCCCCCCGTTTACATGTGCATTACATTATATGAAATATAAATATATAATAGTCCTTTTGGATATCATAAATAATAGTGGTAACGACTCCTTAACAATTTTGTTATACAAGTGTATATATAGGACCTTCACTATCTGCGTTCGGTGACAAAATATTTCTTTTATTAAGCATATATGCGCGCAATTACGCATTTAAGGACTTTGAAGCCCGTGTTTCAAAAGCTCTTTTCAAGGCTACGAATAATCTTTAATAATTACTTATTTACTTGAACAGTTAAGTTTCGCTTTAAAGACCAGCAAAATTGATGGTCTTAATAGCAAAACGATCTAATTAGAGAGACCAGTTGGTTCACAAATTAAGCATTTGGCATAATTTTGAAATAACAAAAGTGGTCTTAGTAGCGAAACTTGACTGTAGTATGCATGCTTAGTTTTACTAAAATTTAATTTGTGCAAGTACTTAAACAGTGTGGGTAATCACGTGACCTTAAATTGTGCTTAACATGGACAAAATGACGACCAGAACGACAACTTAGAACGAAAAGACTAGGTAAATGACATTTGTTACTAAACCAATGTTTATCAAACCTAGCACAGTCTTAGCAGGACAACATTTTGTAGTCTTTCTGGCGGTACTTCTGCCAAACCCACAACGGTTCTAGTTTTCTAGATTACCTCGAGGTTTTGAACGAGTCGAGAGTTTTTTTAAAGATTAATGCCGTGGTGTCTAACATTAGGGAGTTCAGTTACCGCGAACGTTACCGAAAGTTCCGTAACGATACACTCGGAACTGCTCGGCCAATTGCTGCGAATAATCTCGGGCATATTTAGACGCTATTTTGAAACTACCGGTGTTGAAGTAAACAAGTATATGGTCGTTTAGGCATTGAGTGATGTTTCGTTTTTAGTCCGTAAATTTTGAAACATCACTCATTGCCTTAACGATCGCATATTTGTGTATTAGATTAGATTATTCGCAGCGAATGGCCGAGGAGTTTCGAATGTATCGTTATGTTACGTTCTGTATCGTTTTGTGTAATTGAACACGCTTCTGGGCATTGCATATTGTTTAACATTCATTTTATTTCTATAAAGATTACTGACGGTGCTAATGTGACGGTAGATTGTCTCTATGAACCAGTGTATGATGATTACAGTGAAGATGACTCAGCTACAATCAGATGCGTCGATGGGACACTGACACCTATTTTGCTTGAATGTCCAGAAAAGACAGGTAAAAAAAAAGAAAAAAACATCGAACTTGCAGCGTGTTCAGTTACCCTGAACGTTTCGGAACGTTCCGTAACATTAGGTTCGGGACAACTCAACCCAAAGACATCTCAACCCGAGAAAAATCAATACCTCACTTAAAGTTTGAGTTGTCCCAAGACAACTCAACACAAAGACATCTCAACCCGAAAAACTCAATACCTCACTTAAAGTTTGAGTTGTCCCATTTTTGGGTTGAGTTATCCATAGGTTGAGTTGTCCACGGATTGAGTTGTCCCGTATCCGTAACGTTCGCTAACAGTAGTTAGTAGTTACTGAACACGCTACTGGTCTCTTACGTGTATTTAAACTCGTGCTAATTTAATGTGAAGATGATATAGGTCTACGTCTGCTAAGATGCAAGATCGATTTTTGGAGCGATGCTTAGGCTTCATTATATAGATGAACTATATAATTCCTCCTGTCAATGTTAGTTTCACTTATATACGCTGTCTTCAAATGATCACAAGTGTCTCTGCTAATTTCTCTATCTTACACAAATTTAAACTTGTCGTAAAATTTAATTGAGCAATTTGAACAAAAACACGATCTAGCTTCTGCAATAAACTTTACTAATTTCTTTTTTTCTTGTTGACAAATTCCAGCGGTTGGTGGTTTGCTAATTTTAAGCATCTTGAAGACACATCCTCACTCGGTGAAGTCTAGCACTCGAATGAAAACGGTTAAAAGTTGTTTTGATACTTAGGGCGGATATGACGTAATCACCTTGGTGGCGCGTGAAATTTTATTCTATGGCGGGAAAAGGACAAAACTGAATGCAGGAACTGCCAGGGTCGGTATGATGCGGCTTCGCCGCTCCCCGAAGGGATCCCGACCCTGGTTAGGGCTGGAACGGGTAGAAAATTTGTACCCGGATACCCGAGGCAGTATTACCCGCGGGTACCCGGGTACTCGCTGTTATCATGAAAGAGTTATTTTTCCTACATCCCGGCACTTGCTTATAAACGACAACGAACCAAGCTACACCAAAGAGCCAAGCTTCGCAATTTTTCAAACTTCTCGGTGATAAACAAAAAACTAAATGTAATATTTGTGACTTTGAGTTGAGTTACTGTGGTGGCGGTAACTCTTTCACGAAGAAACACCTCGAGTTTAAGCACCATATGAAGCTTCGTAAACGATCCGCCACAGTAAATATCAGAGCCGATCAAATCGATATCACTCAACCCCTTTTCATGGTGGAAAGAGAACCAGCCCAGGTTTCTGAAGTCGTCTCTGCTGGCAAGAAAGTTTCTCGGCATTCTTTATTATTTATTTTAACAGTCAGTAATGTCAGCTTCTGTCGATTCTATTTTTTGCAGCAATTAAAATTGATAGTCCTTCGTTTGATGACTTATGAATCGGCGTCAACATTGGTATTGATGTTAAGATTTTTAAAGATATGTGACTTAAAGTTTGTAAATTTATTTGTCATATACATTATATACACGGCTCTTAATGGACATAACTGTGGATGAATTGTTTTTTGAGTTATGCTCCTTTATATTCTAACAGTGAAGAGTTTTGTTTAAATTATATATATTTAGTTGTTATAAATTTATTTGAATTGAATTGAGTATGCCCATTCCTTAGTTCTTCATCTTTCAGACATTAAAGGGACATAACTCTTGATGAATTATTTTCGGAGTTATGACTTATACTTAAAATATTTAGTTTAACTAAATCTATTTACTAGTACTAATAAAGATAATTGATTGAAAGATTATGCTTATTTATCAGCATTACATCTACACGAGTAGAAAGAAAAAAATCTCTAGATGTATCATTTAGGAGTTGTGCACCTTTTTAAATTTTAAGTTTTAGTTTTTTTGGAACTTAGAAAGTAAAAAATGGAATACTTACTAAAGTATTTTATTGAAAAGTTGTATGCTTATTCATTGTAACTTCATCGTCACAACTATAAAGGAACCTAACTATTGATGGATTTTTTTTGGAATTATGCCCCCTTATTTTAATGCAAACTTTGTTGAAACTGAAATATTTTTGTACTTTATTGAGATATCTAAATGAAAGTAGGTATACTTATTCATTGATGCAACGTCGTCTTGTCTATAAAGCGAAGTTACAATGGATTATTGGAGTAATGACTTCTTTATATGTATATGAATTAATTTTTTTATTGTTTGACTGAATTATTTCATTTGAAAATGTGAGATAAACATTGCACTCGAAAAGTCTAGCGCGCTGTTCTTGGACTGCTCTTGTTAAAATTCTATTAAATGGCACATTATCATATAAATTATTTTATAGAAAATATTGCTGTAGAATTATGACATGATTATTATCTTTATTTAAAAATTAGTTCTGGTCATCGTTCCTCCATCCCTCCAGTGCTTTAATCATTTCACCGAGTGAGCTCAGAAAACTTTTTTTTCACGAGTGGCAAAGCCACAAGTGGAAATGTCATTTCCAGAGCTCACTCGGTATAATAATCAAAGCACTGGAGTGCTGGAGGAACGATGTCCTGAACTTTTTTATCTAAAAAACCATGTAAATTGTGTAAAAATATCTAACTTGTGCAGCAATATTATCTATAAAGTAATGTATTAAGTATCAATTAATATAATTTAACAAGAACAGTCCAAGGACAGCACTAGACTTTTCGGGTGTGTATCTTACTTTATCAAACAAAATAAATCAATCAAAGAATAATAACCAATTCATATTGGCATATATACAGCAGCATAACGTCGATAACATAAATCCATAGTAACGTTCAAAGTTAAGTCGACGTAGCATACATAATTTCATTTAGATATCTTTATTAAGTATGCACATGTTAACTAGACACTATCATTAATTTTCAATAAGCGGGTGCAAGTGGTGTCGCCGGTCTATTCTTTCTGTCCCTTACGATATTAAGTTTGTATAATCAACCTAAAATATGCAATAGCAGTAGACCTTCAACTGCATGGTTTTTAAAAGGTATTATCTCATCAAATATGCAAAAATTTCAATGAATAAAGTAGATTTTTGACATGTTCGTTACTGTCGCCGATCAATACGCTGTGTCTTTAAACATGCGTAGAAATTAAACAAAGCAATTTAGTTCAATTTTGTTAAGGTTATTTAGTAACTGAAAGCTTATAGTCATAAGCCAAATATATTTCCCAACAACTTTCGATTGTTTATTGACTTTCAACCTCATTGAAAGTCTGGTTTTTAGAAATCAAATTTTCCGGAAATGTACGTTACTAAATTTTTACATGGCAGCATTTCAAAGAATAACACATCAAATTGTATCGGTTTGGTTATTTTCATAGACGTTAGTCTTATAATATTACATAATGCATCAATTCTTGTTAAGAATTTAAGTATTTCAGACAATATACAAGTTTAAATTTATTACTCACCCTAAATTGACTTTTAATTGACATGTTCGTTACCTTAAGTTTCTAAAATACCATACTATTAGAAAGACATTAACTTACCTTGAAATGAGTAATGCTGCGTATTCTCTCAAAAGAACATGTTAACTTTATATTGTTTTGAAATTACTGAAGGATAATCAGGTAAAAGCTTCTAATTTGAAGTGTCCGTTACTGACATGTTCGTGACTGAAATTTACATACTGCGTGTTTTGGCGGTTTAAGTTCAGTTTTTAAATCTCTTTGTACATGATTTCATTACGCTTGACGATATCACTCCTGATAAAGCTTACAGAGAACGTCAACTGCCGCTTTATAGAAAATAAACGAAGATCTCGCAATACGGCAGTAAGGTTATTATTTTCATGCCACAAATTTGCTTAAATTGACTTTCTCAATTTTGTTTTGCTAAATCATTTGATATTGGAGTGAAATTTTGAATATATAGTATGTTTTATTGGATGCATAGTATATGTTCAAAATATAAGCCATGACAAAAGTATGACATGTTCGTTACGACAATGTAACGAACATGTCAGCAGCATTAACGATTCACCGTACCAGTCTAACATAAAATTAAGTTGTTTCTTCAATTTAAGTATATAAGTCGTTCCTTATTTTCACTTTTTACCAATATCTAAAGTTAGCTTAAGCATGGTTTCTTTTGAAATCGTATTTATTATACGACACCTTCATTTCGTTATATATTTTTGTAAGCCCAACCAATTAAATTGTCTCATCCTGTCTTTAGTCAGTTTCAGAAAAAACGTATCGGAGTGTAAAACTAGAAGGGAATTAATTACACGTCTAAGCAGAGTACAAATCCTATTCATGGCAGTATTCTATTTGAAGTGATACACCAATGAATGATTAGTAACGAACATGTCAAGATTAGTAACGGACATTTCATGTTTTTTTTTTCTTTTTCTTGTGAAATCAAGGGCAGGAATTCAGAAATATAAATCGTCGATGGCTTAAACAGAGCAAAAGCAATGTGAACCTATATATAGAAACATTGAGAAAACAAATTACATACTTTTGGTAAGGAACATTTCGGCGACATTTTGGGAGCATTTTTGAAAAAAATCTTGTGAAAAATCCCATATAAGAGTAATTCTTCAATCACACACTATCCTTTTAAGGTTCCAGTGTAATATTTAAATGGAATTATAAACGTGGAATATCCAGACATAAAATTATGATTTATTACACTCATATCGATTACAATTTTCTTTGAACCAGATTGTACTGAGTTTGATCTAGCATATGGCAATTGAATATTATTAGTCAGTACGAATATCTTTCTTAATTTTTTGAAGATTGACACTTTGTCTATATTAGGGAAAATTCTTAAATGTGTAATATACCAACTATTTATGGTAAGCGACCATTGAAAGTTAGCATAACGAACATTTCATGGCAAAATTTGTACCCCTGACAGTCGTACTTCAAATAAACACATGACAACAATTACTGATGTCATGATCAAAATATTTCAGAAAGTTGTAGTTTACAGGTCATATTCTTCGATTAAAATGCTAAATAAAGAATTCTAGAACACTGATTTTCCTGTCTTTCATACCTCCAAAATGCACCCGCTTATTGAAAATGAATGTCTGATTATGTCATTGCAATCAAATACCATAAAGCTTGAAAAATGCTGACACATTTCTTAAATAATTTATTGGTTTTATCAACTTCCGTTCAAAGATGCAAACAAGTGTTAATTAGTCACCAAACAAATGACTAAAATTAATTTCAATTGTTGCAAAGAATTAATAAATAGACTTTACAGGAGCTGAGATTACTGACTGATTGAAGTTAGCATAATATAGCAAAAAGATAGCACTGCACATATAAACTTTATTGGAGTTAAGAAACGACACAAGCCGCCCGGCTAGCTCAGTTGGTAGCACGCAAGTCTACTGATCTAGGAGTTGTGGGTTTCCCGGGCGGGACATACTTTCGTGGAGCTTGGTCATGAAATTATTTCTATTGCCTTTCTCCTTCTTACAAATGACCTTTAATTATGTAGGGCAGTTATCAGTCACTGGCGAAAGTATGCGCTTAGAAGTTGGATAACAGCTAAATCCAGAGACTTAACTTTTCCACGAGGAGTAAGGAGTAAGTAGGTTGACTGACCGCCGTTATGTGACCTATAAAATGTATTGATACGGTGTTAAACCCAACAAACAAACAAACAAGCAAGCGAAACAATACGAGTACGCGACCATTATTTCCTCAATTAAATACTTTTCTTGGGCGGAGTTTCACTCTGGGCATGCTATATGTTTGCTTTTTAGGTCAACATTTCGTTCATCCGAATTAATGTTTAATTTAAATATCAGGCACCATCGCGACCATTATTTACTCAATTAAATACTTTTCGTGGGCGGAGTTTCACTCTGGGCGTGCTATCTGTTTGCTTTTGCATACAGCGTTAGACAGTTAGTGAGTCGCTTATATAAATCGTGCAGAAATTAGGTCAACATTTCGTTCAACCGAATTATTGTTTAATTTAAATATCATGCACCAGTAAGGAGAAAACACGGGCGTTATTAATCAATTTAAAGGAAACTAGACAAAGGGAGACGACTCCAAATCAGTACAACATACACCCAGTATACGGTCTATAGTATAAGACGGGTACAACAGTCAAGCTATATTGTGTCGATGGGTTTAGACAAGTTTTCATGATTTTAAACAAATTTTCGTCATTTTGGAATGAGTGTTTTTCTTTCTACTTATAAGCGCTGAAGCAGTAGGCCTATTTTCTCTGGAAGAGTTCTATGTTACTCGTAAAAATATCTTTTTTGAGCTCCCTCGGTGAAATGAAAATCGATATTACACTAAATCGACAAATATTCTTGTGATCTATTTCTTATTAAATATCAGCTAAAAAAAACATTTTAACGCCCACCGAATTTCCATCGATTAAGTTTTCTAAGTAACGTCTACCCGTTTCTATGATTCTCGTAGCCTGAGTCTCGTAGATTCTCGATTCTAGTTACATCGAGAATCTTGATTACCTCGGGGTACGAGAATGTTTTCTAAAGAGACCAGTATTCGTCGTTGTATTATGAACATTTTCTCTTTTAATATCAGACAATATTCTAATGCATCTAAATGTTTGTTTCAAACTATCGTCAATTATAATTATATGGAAGTTTGATTCATACTTACTCAAGTGGTTTTGATTAAGTATTCTATTGATTTCATGTAAACTATTTTGATTTTGAATTTCGTGCACATTGATAACATTTCGAATCCCACCCGGAAAGGTTATACCATTCCATGAAAATTTTTTATTTCAAGTCGTGAACTCAGAAAGCGGCATTTCACTCGTGGCTATGCCACTCGTGAAAATATGTTTTCTGAGCTCACTCGGTGAAATAAAAATCGATCTTACACCAAAGTTGACGAATATCCTCTATACCGTCATTGTTGATTTATCATTTCAGAGGAGAAAGAGGACCCGTGTAGAAACTTACAAGTAAAACACGGAGAAGTAAAAAGAAATCTTCTCGGAGAGTACACCATAGCCTGTCACCATGGTTACTCTCTAAATATTCCAAAGGCTTTAAGAAAAGTGCCATGTGAGTGTAACAACCAAAAACTTCAGTGTGCTGGAAGGATAAGGCCAAAATGTAAACCAGGTACATGCACATAATATTACATCTATAATATAGAAATTAACACAGGCGGCTGACACGGTCCCGAAAAAAACAATACTATACCTGTATATATGGTATAATACTCAAAAATAGCAATTTTGTAACCAAGTTAAATGAGTGGCCAGTTTCGCCGTTATAAATCATTTTATTTCACAGATTTCTACATGCAGTCGTAAAGAATAAGAATTTGCTTTTCTATACGCAAAATATGTTGGTGGTCATAGCCAGCCGCCTAAAGTAACTGCAAGACAACCCCTAAGGACTTAGAGTCCTTAGTCACGTGGATTACAACAACAGCAAAACAGCAATCTCTGTCTAGCATCAAAATGGTACAGACGTATCTAACATATCTACATATCTATACTTTATTATGGACACACCTAGGTGCGTCGGTATAAACAATTATCAAGTATAAGCATTTTGTAGTCGACATCGGTTGCCGTAATGTATCGTCACGGAACGTTTTGGAACGTTTATGGTAATTGAACACGCTTCAGTTATAATTACCATCTTTATATAAGTATTACTATATATAAACGTATAATTATCTGTATATGCCTAAATGCCGCAATAACGCTCTTCTGTTAGACGCCCTACCAAACAACCGAAATATTTTTATAACTTTTCAGATTCGTGTATTGTACCATTGGAATTTGAACACGAAATGACAATATTTAAGAAGAATCCTAATGGAAAGATGGTGTACCTTACGGCTAAACATGAAGCCCATCACAAAGATTTTGTATTTTTCAATTGTTCCAGAGTAGACCAATATTTCTATGAACCAGTACTCAGAAGGTTTCGATGTCTCTTTGGAAACTGGACGGACGCCGATAGACCTACTTATTCTCATGGTAACAATGGAGAATTCCCACAATGTCGCAAAGGTATCGTTGCTAGAAGTGTGTAAAATTTTATTTCAGCTACCTTGTCGAAGAAGTTATTACACTGCGCTTTCTGGACCTGAGGTTACAATCTGAACTCGAACGGGTTTGTCCAGCGTACATTTTCAAGTCACGGAAATTGCCAAGTCCTATTTACAACTATCGAGGTTGAAGAACTTGAGATAACTCCATTTTTGAAACTTTGTTCTGTTCTCAAGCATCTTATATAAAGATGATTCAAACCAGCACGTTGTTGACTTTTCAATGTTACCATCCATAATAAACTTGTTACAACATAGAGTAATATATTTGATACATTTTAGCTCTCAGGGCATGCATTATTTTATCAAGTTATTGGTATTGGCTATTGCCATTAGTTTCTCCCCTCCCGTGTGATCACATCTATATCATCGTAATTTAAATTCGGTAAAACATCTAGACCCTGGATGTAAAATGTCGCTAATACATGTACACAGCCGTTTCCAACCCATAATTGTATCGCACGTAATTATTTAGGGTCCGATGGCTTCAGGATACACATTTTGAAATGTGGGAGTTTTGAGACGCCATAGCCCCTGGTAGGTTCATGGCAATGCCGTGGAATAGGGATACTTTCAGAGAAAAAATGCTTGAGACCTACATAAATATCTAAAGGAATACATGTATAAGCGGTTATAAATACGCACAGTAGTCTGTCCGCTGTTGAAATACATTTGCTACTAGCAAGTTTTGAAAGGACAAATATAATAATTAGAGTGACCCAGAAAACCAAATGTATAAGCGTGATTTAAGGCTGAACCCAAACTCCTTGCAGCGATTACGTCACGCTTTGCCTTACTTGTTAATTGTTATCGATTGAACAAAGGAAAATAACTACTGTGTGGATCTTTGACTCAAATTTATGCGTTTTACTTGACAGTCAGGCATGATGAGATATTGTCGTTTTGTTATTTTCAGCAATATGTCAACCGCCCTGTGCAAATGGTGGTTCGTGTATAAGAGATGATGAATGCAGATGTAGCAGTCATTTAATTACAGGAGATAGATGTCAGACGTGTATGTACGAGATATATAATTATCATTCGTTTAACTTTTAGTATTTCCGTACACACATGTGCATTAGCTGTAAATCATAGCATGAAGACCGAGTTGCTCAGATTGCATATGTTGCATGTTGTTTGAGCCGCCATTTTAAATATCATGTGACAGAAAGTAGATTCAAGATAGCGACTTATTATGTCAGAGGTATCTTGCATAGCGTTTTAGTACAGATGATCCGATTAATATTGTTTTCATACGGAATACCTCGACCATTCATTGAATGAATAATCTCGGAAGGATTGAAAGATACCGAAGGGTTCATCAGGAATTTAGTACTGTATTTTGCTATATACGCGAGGCGAAGCACGCAAAGGTTTTGCATAATAGTTCATGTCGTGTATTTCAAAGTTAAGGAGTAAAACAAGACATAGATATAATCGACTAAACAATCGTGTATTTGTTTACTTCAACATTGATTAAACTATTTTTAAGATGTGATCAAACGCAGTTCCAAATTGGTGTCCCAATATGTCCGAGGAAATAATATGGCCGAGGAGTTCCAAATGCATCTGATTTTGATATTGTTGACACCCAAAGAAAGGCGTATTTAGATGTTAAAGATATTGGTTACCGGGCGTGTTATTATCACATTTATATTTAGTATTTGGTTATTAGCAAGCCTGTCGAAGCTTTTGCCGTGGATCTTGCTTGAGCAGAAGTAGTCTGTTTCACCGCTCACCAACAAATATTTCCATTGAAACAATCATTACACGATATATTTGCATGCACATGTATTCTTTTATTTCCAGTCATTTGTAATGATAATTGCACAATCAACGGAGGAGAGTGTACTGCACCTGGTATCTGTGGAAAATGTCCATTATCTAGAATTGGGGAAAACTGTGAAATCAAAGGTAAAAAACTTTTTTTCTACGGAAATTAAATCTGTGTCAAAAAGGTGATGACTGTTTAATATTGTCTTATTTCCGTATATGTTAACTGTTTATTTTGAAATGTGAAAATGAAATCCAAATTATCTCCCTTGAAAAAAATGTATTTCAAATGAAAATAGCTCAATTAGAGAAATATCCATTACGTTTAAGACTGAACACCATTTTCGGCGAATATGTTCTATATCTTTTATTTGCAGTCATTTGTAATGACAATTGCACAATCAACGGAGGAAAATGCATTGCACCTGGTATCTGTGGAAATTGTCCTTTATCCAGAAGTGGGGAAAACTGTGAAATTCAAGGTAAAAAATAGTTCTTTTTCTACAGAAATTAAATCTGTGTCGAAAAGGTGATGACTATATAATATTGTATTACCTGTCTTTGTTTGTTTACTGTTCATTTTAAGATGTGAATATAAAAACCAAAATTATTTCCCTTTTCAAATGGAAATAATTCAATTAAAGAAGTATCCATTTTGTTTAAGACTTAAGAAAGCTACATTTGATGTTTAAGTTGTTAATTTATTCATGTATTTACCACAAGTGTTAGAACATGAGTACAAGAAACATGCATTAACTTTAATTCCCTTTTCTTGTTTTATGCTCAATGTTTTGACCTAAATTGTTCTTACAAAAGATTTATATTCACACTTTGTACTTGAGTAATCAACATTGATTTTAAAAGAATCCTAAGAGAACATTTTTACTGGTAGACGAACGAAGGGAGGTTACTAACGTCAAATGCTTGCTATGGATTGGTTCCTTTTCAATAAAATCAGACTGTTTTTTTTTCAGGAAAACAATGCGAAGATATAGG
This sequence comes from Mactra quadrangularis, assembly GCA_025267735.1. Lineage (NCBI taxonomy): Eukaryota > Metazoa > Mollusca > Bivalvia > Venerida > Mactridae > Mactra > Mactra quadrangularis. The sequence goes on from CM046311.1 coordinate 33,003,476, forward strand.
AGCATTCCATGGTGGAGATTACGTGTATAATGGAGATAGAGGAAACGGCACAGAGGTCCATTACTTGTAATTATAACTTGATATTTTGTTTGTAATTTAATTGTTAAACAATAAAAACTTTGTTATGTATTGTTATGGACAAGTGGAGAAAACTCATTTTATATATGCAATGTACTGTATATAATAGCGTAAAGATGCAACAAACATATGAAATTATCTCCCTTTGATCATGTAAAAATCTTGTTGTCTTACAGCCATTGACAAAGGGAGATAATCTGATCATAAGTTTCATATAGCATTATAGTTCAGTGAACTCTTAAATATGTATCATTTCCTTTTGAACATGGAAACATACATATTAAATTGGTATCATATAACTATTGATTAAAGGAGATAATTACATTATCAGTAAAAATGTGTTAAACACGAAAAGCACATCACGTTCCCTCTCTTTGACAATGTTTTATTCTTAGGTTGAAAATTCATTATTTGTTAAATTGCATATAATTCAACAAGAAGTCACATTAAGTTGTCTCGCTTAGACCATGTATTATATTACAGTTGTGACGATGGATATAGTCAAGGTGGCAACGATGTAGAAATGTCTGTGTGTGAAGTGCATGGGAATGTCGCAATGTGGAATCCTGCTCCTCCAACATGTTATGGTAAACTTTGAATTCATACCTCAAAATAACATCCATTAAGACCAAAAGTGTTACAGTTCATATACAAATCTTCTCGGACATATTTAGACACTGTATTGCTAGTGCCTAACAGTAATTCTATAATAGTCATTGTTCGTTGATGCCTCAGAAAAGACATGTGGTTTACAAGAAGAAGACGCCATTTTGGAATTACCTTTGCGCTATTTGCAAATACAAAATGCTTTTGCAGGTGTTGATGTAAACAAATCCACGATTGTTTAGGTGGTGATTTATATCGCATTTTAGTCCTTATATTTACAACAAACGATTTAATGAAATAAAGATATCGCTGACTAATATATTTAGTCATATATAACATACAAAAATATTTTACAAAGCATTGTGTGTTACAAACCAGAACTATTTTGCATAGCCGTTATTTGCTTCATATTTGTTTCTCTTTAGGTATGAAGAAAACTACAATATCCTAAGTGAACCTTAACGAATCTCTCGAGAATAGTTATTCAATGAATTATCAAGGTGTTCCGATTGGTATAACTACGCCTAGGGAAACACAAAAAAATCCAATGTTTATTTGTAGTAAATGTTCTTTAAAAAATATTTGGAATTTAGAAATTATTTTCTTAAAGAGGAACGTTTTATTTTATCTTAAATATTAACATGGACCGTCATAATATACTCATCTTCTTTATATTCAGCCGATGCCTTTGTAGAAGTTCCTGAAAATGGAAATACGACATATGAGGATTATATGATTGCTCATGACCAATCATATGAGATTTATTGTCCAGAGGGTTTAGAATTCAACTTCAACGACGTAGTTAATATAACACGTATGACCATTACAAATGACAAAGGAAAATTAATACCCGAAGTTCCAGGTTGCATACCAGGTAAATGATAAGAAAATCTTAATCACGCACCAGTGTTTAATTAGCCATTTGGGGTCGAAATTTGACCTCATTTGTCTGCCATAAAACATGTATTTCCTTATCCTTGAAGCAAACATCTACTTTTTTACATTTTTTAAATTTATTTTAGCATCGTATTCAACTTATATTTAGGTCATATAAACGACGACCAGCTCTTCCTACTATAGACACTTTTCTATCACCAGTACTAACTTACCCTAACTCGAGGCCGACAACTCATGTATAGGACATGAACTACCACGATCAGGTTCGAATCTGCCATCTCCAGATTTAAGTCAGTCATGCTAACCACTACGCCACGACCGCGGCTGTAATGTTTTTACAATTGGTACCATTCATTTAAAATGTTTGAATACTGTAAGCAACCTTTAAAAGACTAAAATACGAAAGTGGCTACCATAGTTAAATTTCAAATAAGGAAGTAGGAATATTCCTTTGAATTGAGTATTTGGAAGCATTTTGCTTTCATGCTTTACGTAACTTGTGGTGTTATTTTATAAAAATATACGTTAAAAATTAAAAAAATGTATTTAAAGCATAATTTTTCGTTAATTGACTTTAATTACTGTTATGTATAAATTTCAGCTCGATGCAACCCATCGCATCTAGAAAATACAGATATATTATATTTGAATGGAAAACCCTTAGTTGGTCTGATAGCTAATGGTTATCCTTTTCTGTACACTTGTAGACCTGGGTTTGAATTTATCAACGAAGGATATACAAAGTTAATACGAGGAGTGTGTAATTTTGGAAAGTTTCAAAGTGTACAGGAATGCATTCCAAGTAAGCAATTTAATTAAAACCCGAACCAGAATTATTCGCTCGCACCCTTGTTTAATTTGGATGTGGCAATTTTACCATACGGGCCACTTTAAGTTGACCCTTGCTTTATTGTATTCATGACGCAGTCATTGAATTTAGTGATTTAGAAGGTTAATATGTTAACTTTGTTACACAAACAACATTTATAAAATATCGCCTGGCTATTTGAAAATGTTATCAAATAAAAAAGGTTATAAAGGTAAAGGACAGCGAAAGTTTATTGCCTGTATAGATGCATCCCACTTTTTCACAGAGCCCTTAAAGTGTCATTTGAAACACTTTTTTTATTTTCAAAATTACATGTACATGTATTTCGATTTTTCAATATAATATATTGAAATTGTTATTTTGTAACATCTTATCTTGTTTTTTTGGATTTTTCATATACCTTGTATATAAAATGATTCATTTACAGTCAGAAAATCCTGGAAATTCCATATGACCATGAGGTGGATGGAAGGTGTGATAGAACACTATCATGATAGATCTCACCATGTTTCTTCATTCAGATGTTCGATACTTGCGAAAATCATTACAAGATTTGTATTGTACTCTGATTCATGTATATATCAATGATTCTTAAGTGAGCGATAAAGTGTTTCTTGACCCTCTTGTATTTTTATTCTTTTAGGTTGTTTCATACCAGATCATGAAGACTTAACATACATGAAGAACAATGGTGATGTAGTATCCACTGAGGACCAGGTAAAGTTTGATCGAACCACACTACCATAGTATTTTCATATCATATAACAAGGAGTATAGTTTACCATCCACAAAATATATTTTGTTTAACAAAATAACGTATCGAAAATTTATAAGCGTTAGACATATATGTCTTTTATGAATTTGTCAAGATACGAGGCATAAACAAAACAAAACAGAAGACATATCCAACGCATTTTTTATTATACCAGTACAGTGTAATTGGTAATTAAGAAACTTGTAAATTTTGGCGACATGAAATAAATACAGTGCTTTGATAGCTCAGAATATTGCTATTAGATATTCTGGCAACGATGATTATATTCCTGTTATTTATAAAAGCGATGATAAAATCGATGTTGATAATAGTTTCTTTCTTGTAATAATATACAAATCGGTCACACGTCGGGGCGATGCCGGCATTATTAATACATTTCCACTCTTTGGTCCACTTTCGGCCAACATTGGTCTACCGACATCGGCTTAAATCGGACGATTTGCATGTATTCCGATCTAAAGACTATGTAGGCTCGATGTGGTCATGCTGGATGGGTTGATATTTCATTTTTTTCAAGTTTTTTTTCATTATTGTATATCACCAATGTCATCATTATCTTATTGTCTGTACAATCATAAAATACAGTCATTATTTTTTAAACATAATTATATGTACCATATATATATCATAATTAATTTTATCTCACAATTATAATATTTTATGATAAAAACATTGTTTATCACAACATTTAACACACTCAGATAAGAAATGGCGAAGTTTTACACGTGAAATGTACGGACAACAATGAATCAGAATATTACGACTACAACAACTATGCTGACCAAAATGACGATTCAGTGACTTCAACACCAAAGCCACAAGTTTTACCGATACATAATGTAACTTGTGAACGAGGAATCCTTACAGACCCTGATATTCGGTGTAGCCAAGGTAACAAAAGCAATCAAAACTTTATTCTTGATCTCCAAACATCTGTTGAATCTATTTTAAAACTTTCTATTCATGAATGTATCTGCTTGTATTTTAGTAAATTTTGTTAGAATTTTTTATGCCTTAATTAGCTTTATGTAGACTGGTTTTACATATATTGTTTGTTTCTGTTATATTGTTCATTGTATATAATGTAAATGTAAACTGTGAATATCAGCTGCAAACCTGTATAATTAGTTGAAGATAAAATTTTGTACAGTTAGGTGGAGAATTACCAAGTTAGTCTTAATTTCAAAATTACTTTGCATCTTGACTTTTAGATAAACTAGCTGTAAACACAAACCCATCCTTTTTCAATTTTCTTGGCATAAAAATGTCATCGAAACAAATATCATGCATGTTAAAAGATAAACCGTTGCATATCTAAGAAGAAGAACAAAAAGGTGCATGCGTCAGATTACAACGCAGTTGCAAATGAATGCAATTTTATTGGAGGATTTCTACTTGACCCCGATCTCAAGAGAACGACATATCGGTGTCAACCCATTTCGTATTGCAAAATTATAACCTTTGTAGATAGAAATGTGTGCAAACTAGCACACATTAAAATTATCAGCTCAGTACTGGAAGACCACGGGGAAGACTCGAAAGTTATCAATCAAAGTTGTTAGAACTTGTTTCACAAATTATTAAATGACATCACATAAAATAACAACTACCTTTCTTTCACCAAAAATCCCAGTTTGATCTGTGAATATTGGTCGTTAGCTTCATTTTTTCGCACTAAATTAAATCAAACGGTAAACTAGATAATTTGAAAAAAAATAAATGTGCAGGAATTTTATATAAACAATGATATTTCACCATTCAATGTACGCGCTCGACTTATGATATTTTTTTAATGTGGCGGTCTATTTAGCGAAAAAAAATCGATATAGTGTCCAGTATATATTTCACGTCTGAGACTAATACTGGTTGCGTTCAGGACAGAAAATTAAATAGGATGGTTGCATTTTATGGCGAATGTAATAATATTACACTGAAATTAGACAAGAGAATCAAATCTTTTTTTTTAACTTTTCAGGTTCGTGTATTATACCATTGGAATATAAACACGAAATGACAATATTTAAGAGGAATCCAGCTGGAAAGATAGTACAACTGATGGCTAAACATGAAGTCCATCACAAAGATTTTGTATTTTTCAATTGTTCCAGAGTAGACCAATATTTCTATGAACCATCATTTAGAAAGTTTCAATGTCTCTTAGGAAACTGGACGGACGCTGATAGACCTTATTCTCATGGTAACAATGGAGAATTTCCACAATGTCGCCAAGGTATCGTTGCTAGATGTGTTTAAAAAATTCCTTTCAGCTACCTTGTCGAAGAAGTTATTACACTTTGCTTTCTGGACCTGAGGTTACAGTCTGAATTCGAACAGGTTTGTCCAGCGTATATTTTCATGTCACGAAAATTGCCGGGTCCTATTTACAATTATCAATATTAAAGAGCTTGAGATATACTCCATTTTTAAACTTTGTTCTGTTCTCAAGCATCTTAAATAAAGGTGATTCAAACCAGCATGTTGTTGGCTTTTCAAAGGTTGCCGTTCATAATAAATTTGTTACTAAATGTAGTAATACATTTACAACATTTTAGCTCTTTTAAGGGATATTACTCATTCAAGCGGATCAGTCACTACCGCCAGGTCCTATTCTGTCTTATACCAACCATTAAATTATCCTTATTAAAACTTGATTTAATCTGAACTCAGGGTGGGAAATGTTAAGTGACTAATACGTACATTTCGACCGTATTTTTGTCCTAGCTTACACTTCGTACCAGAATTAATATCTGTAATTTTATCTTATCGCAGCTAGGGTACGAAAATTTGGTAATAATGCACACGCTTTTCCAATCCTTATTTGTATCACACATAACTGTCTGATCGACGGCTTCATCGTTGAGATTTTAAAACAGTTGGGGACATAGAGCCGTTACACCCTTTTGGTGGGTCCATATTTTGGAGGTAAGATAAAATAAAAATGACACAGAGAAACATATGCATATGCGTGAGACAAGACTAAAATCAAACTCCTATCAGTGCTTAGGTCACGCTTTGTTTTCATTGTTATTGATTTAACAGAAGGAAACAACATCAGCGGGGAGCTTGGGATAAAATGCGTGTTACTTGACAGTCGACTGTATGATATATTTTTTATCCGATAATTTACTTTTGTTTCGTCATTTTCAGCAATATGTGAACCTCCCTGTGAAAATGGTGGTTCGTGCATAAGAGATGGTGAATGCAGATGTAGCAGTCATTTGATTACAGGAGATAGATGCCAGACATGTATGTATGAGTGTCTAATGCATTCGGAACTACCTCGGCGATCTTCTACGCAGATAAATCTTCGTAGATGATCGTCGAGGTTGTTCCGAATGTGTCTAATGCTATAATCGTTCGGACCACGTCGCGTATTGTCGTCGGACATGTAGATAAGCATTTAGTCATAACAAAAAGGCCAGGCGACCACAATGCAAAATGTGAATGTTGCATGAGCCGCCATTTTAGTCCTCCATTTCACCGCTCGCAAACAAATAGTTCCGTTGAAGCAAACATTACACGATTATGCATATACATGTTTCTTTCACGCTTTACGGTTAAATGTTGTGTTATTCGATGAAAATATACGATGAAAAAATCTGTTTATATTTTCACTACGCCACTCGTGAAAATATGTTTTCTACGCTCGCTCGTCGAAATATCGATCTTACAACATTTCCCGCGAATACGCTCTATATCTTTTATTTTGCAGTCATTTGTAATGATAATTGCTTAATCAACGGAGGAAAATGCACTGCACCCGGTATCTGTGGACAATGTCCATTATCTAGAAGTGGGGAAAACTGCGAAATCCAAGGTAAAAAAATTTTTCTGCAGAAATTGATTCTATGTCAAATAGGTGATTACTGTTTAATATTATCTCCTAGTCTTATCTCCGTGTAAATTAACTGCTTATTTAGAAATGTGAATATGAAACCCAAATTATCTCCCTTGGAAAACGTGTATGTCAAATGAGAATAACTCAATAAGAGAAATATCGATTACGTTTAAAATAGAAGAAAGCTTCATTTGATTTTAAAAGTAAAATGCAAGCTTATAGTCGAAACGTTCTCTTCCATTGATATTAACATTAAATCCATAGGAAGATTACTACATGTATAATACAAGAAAAGATTAATGCAAAGCATTAAATACCGCCGGATAGTGATAACATTATGTGTACATACACAAAAGAGAAAACAAAGATATATTAGGAACAACTCAACCCAAAGACAACTCAAACCGAGCCAACTCAATCCCCTACTAACGGGTTGAGTTTTCCTAACTTTGAGTTGAGTTATGCACGGGTTGAGTTGTCTTCGGGTTGAGTTGTCCTGTATCCATTACGTTCGCTAACAATCGTTACTGAACACGCTGCAGGGTTTAGAAGAGAAGATACTTAGTAATTTCTTGGAGAAACTCCTTTTAAACAAGATATATAAATGCTTTACAGAATAAATAAAATGTATACAAAAACCCACATCAGATTTAACAATTTAGTAATCTAATACTTCTTGTCCTGCCGTTTTTTGAAACATATTTTGACTTAATGGTGGCCTCAATGAGAAAGTGAGTTAGACAGTTATTATACAGTAACAACTGAAAAGTTCAGCATGCAGAGACAGTATCAAACTTACTACAGACAGTACAAAATTAATAATTAACTTTTTCATCATGAAATTAGCGCTTCGTATACGATAAACGCGAGTCTGTAACAAATCTGTTAACAGAGACGTGCGTGAAATACGTACGGTGTGTGTTTTTTAGCCTAAATCCAATTTAGGGGAGCAGATATTTTACAAAGTCTTAAAATATAAATTAAGGATAAATTTTGTTCTTTAAAATGCCCCCAAAAAGCACAAAATTTCATTGCAGTACTATAAAACTGAAAATTAATATAATTTAGCACTGTCAACATTAGTAAATAAAAAAGGAGGACGCCAGTAAAAGAAATCATGAACTGCTCCTACCATGGTCATCAGATTCTGACGACTCCAATATACCACCGGCCTTCAGGCCGGCGGTAAATTACATACACATACATTTATAAGTATATAAGTTAATTTTAACTTGTCACGTCAATATAACGAAAGAAGTGTCTATTTGTCAAAAACAGGTCTGGTAAAATATTTTCGGAGTCATATTGCGGTGAATAGTACTGAAACATATATTTTGTTTCCCCAATAAAAGATGGCCCAAACATAAAAATACAAAAACAAGCCATGTTTAAGGTATTGATTAATGTATGTTTTTATCACTAGTGTTAGACAATGAGTAAAAGAAACATGCATTGACTTTTAATTCCCTTTTATTGTTCTATACTTAATGATTCGACCTAAATTTCCTTAAAAAGGCTTTAGACTCATATTTTGTACTCGAGAAAATAACAAACGTGATCTTAAAGTTTCCAATTTGGACATGTTTTTTTTTTAAAAAAATCCTTAGAGAACATTCTCACAAGGTAGACGAACAAAAGGAGCTAACTTAAGTCAAATGCTTGCTATGGGTTATTTCCCTATTCAATAAGGGACTTTAGTCAGTTTATTCCCATGTATACTATTATTCAAATAGGTAGGTCCAATTACTCGGATTTTTGCCTTACTTTTCAATGTCAGTTTGTCATAGTTAATCTTAGATCACTTTTTTGTTAATCATTTTATTTATTTGAAATTCAGGCTAAGCACTTAAAGGGTGAAGAACTATCTAAATTACACCACTTTTGTAAATATCTGAATTAACAAGAAAGATATTAGATGAAATATTTTGTTATCCTTACATAGGACTTCAATGACAAAATCCGAGGATTCCAACTGTAAGGACCTATTTACCCATTGGATTGCTTCAGATTTTATAAGGGAAAGATCCCTGACTAAAGTCCCTATAAATTAATTTTGAATGTTTTTCAGGAAAACAATGCGATGATATTGGAGCATTACACGGTGGAGAATACGAATACATTGGGGATAGAGGAAACGGCACAGAGGCCCGTTACCGGTACTTTTAACTTTATATTTTGTTAGTATTTTTATTGTTGAACAATATATAACTTTTGTTATGGTATTGATATAGACAAATGGAGAAAACTCTGCAATAAGTATAATAGCGTAATAGTGCAACAAACATATGCAATTATCTCCCTTTGAAAATGAAAAATAATCTTGTTATCTTACAGCCATTGGCAAAGGAAGATAATCTGATCATAATTTGCATAGCATTAGAGTTCAATGAACTATTTTAATATAAATCGTTTCCTTCTGAACATGCAAACATCTTGGTATTCAATTACCATTGATAAAGGGAGATAATAAAATTACCATTTAAATTGTGTTGAACACAAAATATCACATTGCGTTTTTTTCTTTTTTACCATGCCTTATTCTAAGGGAGATTATTCGAATATTAGTTAAATTGTGTTATAAATCATCAAATATTCATATTAAGTTGTCTCCCTTTGACCATGTCTTATATTACAGTTGTTACGATGGATATAGTCAAGGTGGCAACGATGTAGAAATGTCTGTATGCGAAGTATATGGTGATGTTGCAATGTGGAATCCTGCTCCTCCAACTTGTTATGGTAAACTGTGAATTTAGACCTCAACATATTATTTGAATGTAAATTCTGACCAATAGTGTTTAAGTTCACACACGAATTATCTCGGGCATATTGTGCATATGGTTCGTTTATTGCACAATAATTATAGTACTTTGATGCCTCAGAAAGGCCATGTGGTTAACAAGAAGAGGAGGAAGATGCCATTCTGGAATTCCTTTTGCGTCACATGCCAAAGTTGCTTCTGCATGTGTTGAAATAAACAAATCAACGATCGTTGAGGTGATGATTAATCCTTAATTTTCTAATACACCGTTCAATAATACCAATGAAAAATATTTACACACACAACTATTTTACATCACCTTGTTCGTTTACGACAAGAACTTTTTTATTACTTGTTCCAAACGTATTTCGCCTAGGTAATTAAGCAAACCACAATTTTCTTGGTGAACCTCAACAGATCATTCTGATATTATTCATTCAATGAATGATCGAAGTGTTCCGAATGTTATAAGTATGCCATATAACACAAATATATTTTCTATGTTCATTTGCAGTAAGTTTCCATAAAAAATATTCGGTAAACGCAATTTTTATTACTTGAAGCAAAATTGATACCTTGACATAAATGTTAACCATCACATTATACTCAAATCATATTTATACAGCTGATGCCTTTGTAAAAGTTCCTGACAATGGACACAAGAGATATGAGGACTATATGATAGCTCATGGACAGTCATATGAGATTTATTGTCCAGAGCGTTTAGAATTCAACTTCACCGACGTAGTTAATATAACACGTATGAACATTACGAATAACAATGGGACATTAATACCCGAAGTTCTAGGTTGTGTACCAGGTAAATAATCAGAGAATAATCACACACCAGGGTTTTATTAGCCATTTAAGGTCGAAATATGACCTCATTTTTCTGCCAAAAAGCATGTATTTCCATTTCCTTGAAGCAAACTAGCACTGTTTTACAGCTGGTACCATTCATTTAAAATGTTTGAATATTGTAAGCCTCGTTTAAACGTCTAAAATACGAAAGTGGCTACTATAGTTAAATTTCTAATGAGGAGGTAGGAATATTCCTTTGAATTGATTATATTTGGTAGCATTTTTCTTTCATGCTTTACGTAACTTGTGGTGTTATTTGATGAAAATATACGATAATAAATAAATAATATTTTGTATTCAAAGCATATTTTTTCGTTAAAAATATTTCCATTTTTACTTTGTTTTTCATTAATGTTATTTATAAATTTCAGCTCGATGCAACCCATCGCAACTAGAAAATACAGATATACTATATTCAAATGGAAAAACATCAGTTGGTCTGATACGTCACGATGATTCCATTCAGTACACTTGTAAATCTGGGTATGAATTTATAAACGAAAGTGATACTAAGGTAATACAAGGAAAGTGTGATTTTGGAAAGTTTCAAAATGTACAGGAATGTATTCCAAGTAAGCAATTTCATTAAAACCCGATCCAGAATTATTCGCTCTCACCCTCGTTTAATTATGATGTGACAATTTTACAATACGGAGTACGTTAAGCTGACGTTTGATATTATGATATTCATTACGCAGTCGATGAACGTACAGATTTTTAAGGTTTACAATTTCACTTTGTTACACAAACAACAATTAAAAAAAACCACCTGGCTAGGTTTACAAATGTACTGTTAAAGAATAAAAAAGTTAAACAGGGAATGGACAGTGATAAATTATTGCCCGTAAAGATGTTTTAAACTATTTCACACAGCTCCTTAAGTGACATTTTGAAACATTTGTTTTATTCTCACAATTCGGGTTTTTAAGATAATATTACATTTTTATTAGTTTTGTTTTTCAGCATGTAATTTTTAGGATTTTAATATCTCTCGTTAAATAAATGCTACAATAATTATCAGAAAATCATGAAAATGACCATGTGGTGTGAAGGAAGATGAAATAGAACAATAGCAAGATAAATCTCATCATGTTTCTTCATTCGGGTGTTCAGTACTTGCAAAAGTCATTACAAGATTTGTATTGTACTCTGATTCATGTATATATCAATGATTCTCAGGTGAGCAATAAAGTTTGTTCTTGACCTTCTTGTATTTTTTTGTTATTTAAGGTTGCTTCATACCATATGATAAAGACTTTATATACATGAAGAACAACGGCATTGTAGTATCAACTATGGACCAGGTAAAGTTTGATCAAATCACAACGCTATATTACTTCAAAATCAAATAATAAGGAGTGAACTTTACTCTCCACAAAATCGATTTTGTTAAAAAATAACAAATCGACAGTTAATTATCATTATACATCTATGATTGTTATGAGTTGTCTATATATAATCAAAGTTCCCACTCATTGTGCATTATACCATTACAATGTAATTGGTAATAGAAACTAGTGAATTTTGGCGACATAACATAAATATAGAGTTGAATTTCATGCTTCAGAATGCTGTTGTTAGATGTTTTAGCAAAAGTGGTTGTATTTATGAACTACTAAAAGCGATGATTAACAAATGTTGATTTTCAAAAATCGAGCAGAAATAATTTTACAAATCAAAGCCAATATCCAATTTTAATAATAAAAATAATGTTGCAAATATAGACTGTGTGTTTTATGATTCGTCCACATTCAAATAGTGTATATACATAGTTTCTTTAATGTAATAATTTTCAAATCGATCCAACGTCGGGGCGACACCGGCATTGTTAAAACTTTTTAATAACATAATAATCTCCTCTACATTTTTAACATGAGTATCTGTACTACATTTAATATAATTTAAACATTACTATCTGTACTACATGTATCATAATTTAAACATTATTATTTGTACTACACGTATCATAATTTAAACATTATTATTTGTACTACATGTATCATAATTTAAACATTATTATTTGTACTACATGTATCATAATTTAAACATTATTATTTGTACTACATGTGTCATAAGTTAAACATTATTATTTGTACTACATGTATCATAATTTAAACATTATTATTTGTACTACACGTATCATAATTTAAACATTATTATCTCTACTACATGAATCATAATTTGAACATTATTATCTGTACTACATGTATCATAATTTAAACATTATTATCTGTACTACATGTATCATTATTTAAACATGATTATCTGTACTACATGTATCACTATCTAAATATTATTATCTGTACTACATGTATCATAATTTAAACATTATTATCTGTACTACAACTACATGTATCATAATTTAAACATTGTTATCTCTACTACACGTTTCATAATTTAAACATTATTATCTGTACTACGTGTATCATTATTTAAACATTACTATCTGTATTACATGTATCATAATTTAAACATAATTATCTGTACTACATGAATCATGATTTAAATATTATAATCTGTACTACACGTATCATAATCTAAACATTATTATCTGTACTACACGTATCATAATTTAAACATTATTATCTGTACTACATGTATCATAATTTAAACATTATTATCTGTACTACATGTATCCTAATTTATACATTATTATCTGTACTACACGTATCATAATTTAAACATTATTATCTGTACTACATGTATCATAATTTAAACATTATTATCTGTACTACATGTATCATAATTTAAACATCATTATCTTAACTTCATTTTTCATAATTTAAACATTATTATCTGTACTACATGTATCATAATTTAAACATTATTATCTGTACTACATGTATCATAATTTAAACATAATTATCTGTACTACATGTATCATAATTTAAACATCATTATCTTAACTTCATTTTTCATAATTTAAACATTATTATCTGTACTACACGTATCATAATTTAAACATTATTATCTGTACTACATGTATCATAATTTAAACATTATTATCTGTACTACATGTATCGTTATTTAAACATAATTATCTGTACTACATGTATCATAATTTAAACATCATTATCTTAACTACATGTATCATAATTTAAACATTATTATCTGTACTACATGTATCATAATTTAAACATCATTATCTTAACTTCATTTTTCATAATTTAAACATTATTATCTGTACTACATGTATCATAATTTAAACATAATTATCTGTACTACATGTATCATAATTTAAACATCATTATCTTAACTTCATTTTTCATAATTTAAACATTATTATCTGTACTACACGTATCATAATTTAAACATTATTATCTGTACTACATGTATCATAATTTAAACATTATTATCTGTACTACATGTATCATAATTTAAACATAATTATCTGTACTACATGTATCATAATTTAAACATCATTATCTTAACTTCATTTTTCATAATTTAAACATTATTATCTGTACTACACGTATCATAATTTAAACATTATTATCTGTACTACATGTATCGTAATTTAAACATTATTATCTGTACTACATGTATCGTAATTTAAACATAATTATCTGTACTACATGTATCATAATTTAAATATTATTATCTGTACTACACGTATCATAATTTAAACATTATTATCTTAACTTCATTTTTCATAATTTAAACTTTATATCTGTACTACATGTATCATAACTTATGTGAATCTTTTGATAAGAACAAGTTTATCGGAGCATGTTTTTTTTCTTAGATAAGAAATGGCGAGGTTTTATACGTGAAATGTTCTGACATCGATGAATTAGTACTTGGCGACTACTACGACTATGATGACCAAGTGAATGATTTAGTGACTTTAACACAAAAGCCACAAGTTTTACCGAAACATACTGTTACTTGTGAACGTGGAATCCTTTCAGAACCTGATATTCAGTGTAGTCAAGGTAATAATAACAAATAGAACTTTATTCTTGATCTCAATACATTAGCTGTTCCAACTATGAAAAGGCTTTCAATGCATGTATCTGATAATATCTAAGAACTTTTTTGTCAGAGTTTAAATGTGTCTTACTAAGCTTAATGTAGACTGGTTTTACCTATATTTTTGTTTCTGTTATACTGCATATAATGTATACATTTATAAATTTTGCAATATGTTTTTGGGTTTTAACGCAGTGTCAACACGTTTTTTGGTCATTTTAAGCGTCAAGCGCACCTTACCTTGCTTTCCCGGACCTCTGTCTATAACCAGTTCTCACCTACCCTTCAACAAGGCCGGTGACTTCTCCCTATACACAGGATACAAATTGACATTATAGTCAAATTTTCATAGAAGTATTCGGAAGCATTTATGGTTTATGATGAAATGTAATTTTATTACTTATTTTATTATTATTGAAAGTATGATTTTCTGCTTACATATTGTAGAAATTTAAAAAAAAATCCCATTATCAAATGATTCATGTTAATTTATAAATTTCAGCTCGATGCGACTCATCGCAACTAGAAAATACGGATATATTTAATTCAAATGGAAAACAATTAGTTGGTCAGATAGGTCATGGTAATCCCATTCGATACACTTGTAAACATGGATATGAATTTATAAACGAAGGTGAAACAAAAGCTTTACAAGGAGAGTGTGAATTTGGAAAGTTTCGGGGTGTACAGGAATGTATTTCAAGTAAGCAATTTAATCAAAACCCGATCCAGAATTATTCGCTCGCAAACTTGCTTATTTTAGATATTTACATTACGGTTCAGCTGACCCTTGTGTTATTATATTCATGACTCAGTCATTGAAGTCAGTAATTTTCAAGATTTACAATTTCACTTTGTTACACAAACAAAATTTATGAAAGACCACCTGGCTAGGGTTGCAGATGATATAAAGGTAAAACAGGGAAAGGACAGTGATAGTTTATTGCCCGTAAAAATGCCTCACACTATTTCACAGAACCCCTTAAATGACATTTTGAAACCTTTTTTTATTTTCACAATTACATGTACGAGTACACAAAATAAACATGTACATGTATTTCGATTTTTCAAAATATTATTATATTGAAATTGTTACGTTTTTCATATCTTATTACGTAACTTTCGGAATGTTTATATCTCTTGTTAATAAAATGATACATTTACTGTCAAAATATCATGAAAAATCCATATGACCTTGAGGCATTTGGTTTGATGGAAGGTGTGATAGAATACAATTAAGATCAATCTCATCCTGATTCTTTATTCATTCGTTCAATACTTAAAAATATAATTACAAGATTATACTCTGATTCATATATAAATCAACAGTACTCAGGTGAGCGATAAAGTGTTTTCTTGACACTCTTGTATTTTTATTCATTTAGGTTGTTTCATACCAGATGATAAAGACTTTACATACATGAAGAATAATGGCAGTGTAGTATCAATTATGGACCAGGTAAAGTGTGATCAAACCACAACGCTTTAATAATTAAAAAATCAAATAATAAGGAGTCTACTTTACTCTCCACAAAATATATTTTGTTAGAAAATAACAAATCAATAGTTCATTATCATTATTCGTGTACTATTTTTTATGAGTTGTCTATATATAAACAAAGTTCCCACTCATTGTGCATTATATCAGTACAATGTAATTGGTAATTTAGAAACTAGTGAATTTTGACGACATGAACTAAATAAAGAGTTTAATTTTATGGTTTGGAATTCTATTGTTAGATGTTCTAGCATTGGTGGTTGTATTTATAAACTACTTAAAGCGATTATGAACAAATGTTGATTTTCAAAATTCGAGCAGAAATAATATTATTTATGAAAGCCAATGTCCAATTTTAACAATAATAATGTTGCAAGTTAAGACTGCATGTTTTATGATTCGTCCATACTCAAATATCGTAAATGCTTAGTTTCTTTTTTGTAATAATTTACAAATCGACCGACCGTCGAGGCGACGTAGATATTGTTACAACATTTTCCACTCTTTAGCCGACTTTCAGCCAACATCGGTCCGACAGTTAAAAATCGGTTCATTTGACTGTAATTCGATCTTTAACCAAAGCAGGCTAGATGTGGTCATGTTGACTGGGGTGGTTTATCAAATCAATATTCCCGTTTTTCCCGTTTTGTTTTGCATTAAATATAATCCTAATCATCATTGTCATCATTGGCTGTTTGTTTGCACAATTATAAAAATACGATTATTATAATTTAAACATTATTATATGTACTACATGTATTATAATAAGTATTATTCATAATTATTATATATTATGATATAACAAGTTAACCTAAACATATTTTATACACTCAGATAAGAAATGGCGAGGTTTTATACGTGAAATGTTCTGACATCGAGGGATTAGTATATGACGACTACGACAACTATGCTGATCAAATTGACGATTCAGTGACTTCAACACCAAAACCACAAGTTATACCAATACATAATGTAACTTGTGAACGTGGAATCCTTACAGAACCTGAAATTCAGTGTAGCCAAGGTAACAATAACAATTTGGACCATATTTCAGATCTCCTCACATCTGTTAAACCTATTTTAAAACGCTTTCAATACATGAATGTGTCTGATTGTACATTTGTATTTTAGTAAATTTTGTTAGATGTTTAATATGTATTTATTAGCCTAATATAGACTGGTTTTACAGGTAGTGTTTGTTTTTGTTGTACGGTATATAATGTTTAATGTAAAATGTGACAATCAGTCGCAAACCTTTATAGTTAGTTAATTATAAACTTTCATACAGTAATATAGATAAATACCAAGTTTGTCCAAGATTCTAATTTACTTTGCATCATAACTTTCAGATTCTTTTTGTAAACAAAAACACATGCTTTAATTGGTTAGGATTTAATTTTCTTGGCTACAAATGTTATTTGACCAATAAGCAAATGTCACGCATGTTAAAGGCATAAACATATGCGTACCTGTGTAGAAGAAAAAGGTGCACACTTAAGATAATCAGACTACAACTGAGTTACAAATGAATACAATGTTGAGTGGGAGGGTTTCTACATGTCACCGACCCCAAGAGAATGACCTGTCGGTGTCAACCCATCATATATCGCAAACTGATAACATTTGTAAATAGAAAATGTGTGCAAACTAGCACACATTATTCATATCAGTTCAACCCTAAGGGACCAGGAAGAGTGCTCGGATGTTATCAATCAAAGTTGTTAGAACTAGTTTCACAATCGAGCTAAAAATCCGATTAAGCTAGATATATTTTCAACGTTCGGATACATGTATTAATGCTTCATAATTATTCAATTTAATATGATTTTGTTTGATAATCCTTCATCTAAATCACATTTATTTTGGGAAAGCTTATGGTAACCACTGATACATGGATAGAGTAAAATACAGTAATTTATTTCCTTAATCAATGAAATGAACACAACCCATGTCGAAGCATAGACCGCAAGACCTATCGTTCTCTTCTCATACGTCCAACTACATGACTAATGCTCCTACACGTATCATTATGTCCGAGTTTCATTCGATATTTAAGGTCTTGTTATTAAAATTGTTGTTCTTTATTATAGACGTATGTAAAGAGTTAAATAACGGAGAAGTAACAAAGATTTCATATGATAATTATGAAGTAAAATGTGATCTAGGGTATACAATAAATCTACCAGAAAATATGGACCGCAAATGTTCATGTGGTAATGGACAGTTAACATGCAGTGGCCATATACCACTCTGCTCGCCAGGTACTTGCATGCAACATTTTTCTTTCTTAATTTACGGTTACATGAGGTGTTATTCGATGAAAAAAATGTTCTTATATTTCATCGTCAAATGACGGCATCTTAGAAAGATATAAGTGATCTTGGAAAAGAAATAACGCCATGAATTGATTTGTGTAAAATACCTCTAACAAACACACATTAAGCATGAAAGAAACAGTATTTTCGTCAATTTTGGTGTAAGATATTTTTAGTTCAACTCGTCAACTTAGAAGACGCATTGTCACGAGTGGCATAGCCACGACTGAAAATATGTTTCTGAGCTCATGGGCGAAATAAAAATTGATATTACATCAAAGTTGACGAATATCCTGTATATACTGTGTGACAAAAATCTACATTTATATGTTGTTACGGTTTAATGGTTGTTTTTCACTGTTGTCATATCGTAAGAGGCTACCAACTTATATATTTGGTGTACAAACAGTAAAATTAGATTTAACTGGGTAACAAAATAATTTATGTTAGAAACAGTTTTAGCGTAATATATTGTTATGTCATTTCTTATGTCTC
Source organism: Mactra quadrangularis (assembly GCA_025267735.1). NCBI lineage: Eukaryota > Metazoa > Mollusca > Bivalvia > Venerida > Mactridae > Mactra > Mactra quadrangularis. The sequence continues at coordinate 33,022,401 of CM046311.1, forward strand.
ATCTTTTTATTTTACTTTTTATTTACTAACGCTTGGTATCGAAAACATGACGTCGATATTGTTTGTTAATTAATGATGAAGTTTATTATGGCTGAATAATGTTGTTGAAAGATAAGAATAGCAACTGAAGATGATAAATGAAAAAAAAACCAGACAAACAATTGATACTGTATATAATTATGACTGCTAACATATTGAAAAATCAAAAATTAAAGATTTCTCATTCTAAATGCACGTGTATTCATACGTTTCTATGGTAACTTTAACATTAATTTTACTTAGTGATTGTCACAGCAGTATGTAGTTTAATATTAAATCTATTTTTCCAACACTCTATTCTAGTAAATTTACTTTTTGAAAATAAATTCAGTTATCGAATTATCAATACTTGTTTGTATATGATTTACAGGTAATTGTGTGATACCCGACGACTACGACAGTAGTAAAATGACCATCAGTAAAGATAATATTCAAATGTCACGTGGGACACAAGTCATTCATGGCGACAAAGTTATCATTGACTGTTCTGAAAACTTTGGTAATATCATGGAACCTGATGATACAGAATACGAGTGTAGAGCTGGACAATGGATTCCTCATGGAAAACAATGGTTGGATGACTACAATGGGACGTTTCCAGAATGTAAAAGTATGTATAATTCACAGAGTCAGAGCATGCTGCATAGTAGGTTACGCGCAGAAATTTTAGATAAAGTGTCGGAAGGAGTTGCTGGTTGATACTTACTCTGGCTGCCAATACAACTCCTTGTAAATTGGATCATAATGTCGAATGTCCTCTCTATATATAGAGGATATAGGGACAGGTTATTTGACTTGTGAACGGGTATATGAGTATTGATTGAGGATAATGTCAAGAAATCTAGGTTAGGTAAGCTAGCCATAATTTGTGTTTATATGACACTAATTAGATTGCTAACTACAATCACAAAAACCTCTCACTGAAAAGAGTCTACTATAGTGCATACAAAAAAACCCCAAAAAAAACTGTTTATGAAAAAACATAAGAATGAACTGATCCACGACAGGGGTGTTTGGGATGGTAATAACATATATAATTTCAACATATTTTATGAGTGCCTTGTTGGTGTAATAGTAAGGCGTTCTACCATAAGTATGATTGACCAAGGGATGGTGGTTTATTCACCTGGATGATTTTGTTGAAATGAATTATAAAACTTATTTTCAATACTGTCTACATCTGAAATTGATTGTTTCATTTTTTAAAGTTTACCCAAACACGTTTTCTTTTGTACGCACTTTAATGACCGAGGACGGAAATTTAAAAAAACCTGACACCATTGGTAAGTAGTGAAGTCCGCCTCTTATGACTTTGATTGCCGTAAGATTGTACTGCTCATAATTTTCTTAAAATAATTTTAACCCTACATTTTGAGCTCTGTCATTTATGCTTGCACGGTTTTGCGTCAACTAAATAACATTCCAAATCTTCTGATGAATTGTAGTCATTAAAAAAGGATGTCAAGTACCGGATTTGTCTGGTATATCAAAAGTTAATTCTACAGATGGGTCAGAAGTGCAACAATACTCCTACGTTCGGGATGGCGAAGCAATTATTTTAGATTGTGACAATGGCATTATAAATAATGTATACACATGTATTGATGGTAACTGGACAATTAACGCGCATGAAAGCATTGAGAAGTTGAAAGACCGTGACTCGATAAATTGCAAAGGTTTGTATTAGGCAAATTTACTCTTCTGTTTATAAGTAGTTAGTCAAAGGATTTTCTTGTGCTCTTCGTTCAAAGTTCGTAGTCTCTTCTTTTAGTTAAAGGGAAATTAACTTCAAACTAAAACAAGTAAATCTGTGAGCTAATGCTCACTAGTGATACCCCCGCAAAAATCTAAAAATATGCGACAAACAGGAAGTAGATGAGCAAGGAGCATGAAATGGGATGAAGCAATATGCAAAGTATTAGGCTGCTGCATGTTATAGTTGCTGAGAAAACTGCGACGGAAATTTTGTAACGGACGGACGGACAGACGGACGGACGGACGGACGCACGGACAAGGGTAAAACAGTCTTCGAAGCGGGGGTATAATTAGGGGAAAAGTGCTTCCTTCTCTTATTAATATTGTAGATAACAGAGGCATATTTTAGAAGGAGATAAATTCTATCTCCTTATTTGAATCTTAAACTATTGGAGATAAATACCCATTTAAAATACAATGATTTAAAAAAAAACAGTTAAAATTTAAAAAAAAAAGTAGAAAAAGCGGTAAAGACGGAGGAGCTTTACATCTGGAAGGGGATAATACATACTATTTGGGAGTGCAATGGAAATTTTTGGCCCCAAATAGTCTGCATAAACCCATAAGTCGTTACTCATACTTGTCTTCAGAGAGCGGGCAGCTAGACACTACTTAAATAGTTCAATTGTTTGTTTAGACGCGAACCTACAAGAGATAATTCGAAATTGGAAATAATCGCCTGACAATTCATCTAAAAATGTGTGTACATAAACAGAATATTCCAGGCGAAAAGATAATTATAAATACTTGTAGTTATACTTGAATATTTGATCTCACGGTAAGGATATAGAAATAGAACATGTCGTTACATGTTTATACAAATTTCATGACTTATTGAATGTAGTTTATACAAAATTCAAAAATCATTGAATGTAGTTGATACAAATTTAAAATAGTTGAATGTAGTTGATACAAAATTAAAATCATACTGTGAGAAGTTGATACGAAATTTATAAAAATTGAATGTGGTTGATACGAATTTCATGAAGTATTGAATTTAGTCGATTCAAATTTCATGACTTATAGAATGTATTTGATACGAAGTTAACAGATTTATGAATGAAGATGATACGATTTTCATAAATTATTGTATGTAGGTGATACCAATTTCACAAATACTTGAATTGATTAGTTACTACGAATTTAGTTGTTACGAATTTAATAAATACTATGGTCGAATTTAGTTTTTCATAAATTATGTGAGTTATTGCATTATGTTGTTTCGAATTTGATGCATAATTGAATTACGTTGATACTTATTTCATAAATTATTGAATTTAGTTGATACGAATTTCATAATTTATTGAATAAAATTGATATGAATTTCATGAATTATTGAATTTAGTAGATACAAATTCTATAAATAATTGAATTTAAATTAATCAAATCTTATGAATCATTTGATTAAAGTGCTTCATGAAATATTGATTAAAGTTAATGTTTTAAAGATTATTAAATGCTTAAAGGGTAATTTTTCAATCATTAGATGATATTACAACCATAAATTAATTACAATGTATTTTTCTTGCAGTGTCTTCAAGCCAACTACAAGGGAATATCATGACAATCTTTAAAGTTGTTTTTTATGAGACAGTGGGAAAATTTATAGCTAAACTTATTCAAATACGGTAGACAATGTAAGCATGTATTTTATAAAACACGGCATTTAAATAATAATATTCAACATCGAACACTATGTTACAGGGTTTGATATACATTAGCTCAAGTGTTTTTGAAAACATTTTTGCATGACTTGAGTGATTGTTTTAACTACATGCGTAATAACGGAAGAAATCCTCTTATGCCAGTTTACAGTCTAACAGTACACTACCGCTATAAGGCTGTATTGAGTATTGCAAAATGATTACTTTTTATGATGTTTTACATGTTATCCAAATGCTTAATTTGAGAAAATACCCATTTGTTAACCTTCCTGCTATAAAGTTCAAACCGTTGATGGTCCTAACTATGGACCTTTATTGTATATTTGAAAACCATGATAAGTGATCACAATTTCTCATTCAATACACCATGTTTGTCAATTTGCATGAATTACATTTAAAGAACATTACGTTGCATTTTTTAATAAAATATTTTGATGAAAATGAGTTATTCATTATCTCCCTTTGATATGAAAATAGTGCAATTTTTGTGAAACATTGCACCGGTCATATTCAGATGACTTTCTATTCAACAAATCAGTGATTACCACCATTATTTCATAATTTGAGAGCTAATTTTGCAGTAATGTAATTCACAGGTTGTAATTTATCTGCCCTTTGCTATTTGTCTCTTATTAACAATAAAAAACAAGTCACAGAGCACAAACTAATTGCCTCATGAATATTATGAATGCAAAGGTGACCGAAATTATGAGGATGCCAGATCCAAAATAAGCCATTGAGCAACCAGTTGTCTTAAGGTCTGGTTGAAATAATATTGAGAAAAACTGAAACACAAGAGAATATTTTAACTATCTTTATTTTGTAATATCAGTACATTTATCATAATAATCAATAATTATAATACAATTCTGGGTCTATAACCACATGATCTTCAACAACAACGGATAATATAAACACTATTTCTTTTCAGCAGACTCCGCTCTCAAGATATAGGGTAAGGGTCAATACATCAAATAGCCCAAAGATATCTACTACAGTCAACCCTTCTTTTGCAACAACCGCTGGGCGGGACAAAATCGTGCTTCTGTTTCAGTGGTTGTTGCTCTGTGGAGGTTAAATTCAATTAAATTATGCCAAGGGGAAATATAAAAAAACTGTTGTTGTGAAGTGGATTTGTTCAAAAGGGGATGTAATGTACCTTACTTTATCTGATAAAAATGCAAATTGATCCAGAGTAATTTGTTTGTACGCTCACAATCTAGTTGGCATGTATGGACAAGAGCAAAAATGATTGTACAACAGTTATTTACAATCAATAACATGTCAAACACTAATTTGGGTATTTTCGGACAAAGAAATGTTACAGTTATTTTATGGACTATTTAAATCTTACTTATTGTATGGGTGCTGCAAGAGCTTGACTAGCAACAATAGTTTGTTCAAATTCTGAAGATCACTTGACTATATACCCTGATTTAAAAAAAACATCATTATAGCATCATTATTTCTGCTGAAAAAGGCTACATTTGAAACTCAATTATTTCAAAGCATGCTAGTTCAGATTTCAACTTAAACATCAACTTTCTCGACTCTCAAAATTGTATACAAAATTTTGGAAGCAGTTAATCAGTGTTCTGGTATACACAATTTTTGAGAAAGTTGAAAATTACAAATGTTAAGAGGATGGTTTCATGCATGGAAAACTTGCATGTTAGTAACAGTATGGATTAGATGGATGCCATTTTGTTTTTATTTTAAACTTCTCATAATCTATATATCAGTTTGCCATTAATTTTTTTTCACAAAACTTCATTCACTATCAAGTAAGTTTAAAATTTATAAAACATTTTATCAGAGACTAATTTGATAAGACGTGTCTGGGTGAAAACGAGTCTGGGTGAAAAAGCATACAAAACATCATTATAAAACTAAAAAGTTGATAGTTTCTGCATGAAAAAAACAACAAAAAATACTTAAGTACAATTATAATTTTAAAAGATTGACTTCAATTTTTCCCAGAATAATAAACTGAATATCAATAGATTTAAATGAAACACATATATTAATTATCATACTGTATTCAATAAGAGAAATATGTCAGTTTATTCTCCTGACAAACTCTTTAAATAGGTAGGTCCATGTAGTCAAATACAATTGTTTAATACATGAAAAAAGTTTAACCACAAATATAACATTCTAGCTAGGGAACTAGCAATTACAATGGATGATTACTAGTGATTTAGGATTTTATAAGGGTCAGTCCAATTCATTACATTACATTACATTACATGCAAGCCCTAAAAATGATTCTATCCCTTCATCTAACCTTTCGATATTATATAAATATTATTTAAACAGCAATACATTTGGCCAAAATCATTATCATGTGTTCTATTAGTAACAATTAGTTTTAGATTAATTACCTTGTCCTTACATAAATAATAGCACATCACTGAATCTGTTATTTTAAACTTCTTTCAAATACCTAAAAGCCTTATATTCAGTTCATCAATGATCAATATGTGTCAGTGGCTCATTGGTTCAAAAGAAGTTAATATATGTTCAGAATATAAAATAACAAAGTTGGAGTCATATGCATGTAAATAAATGGGAAATTTGGGATTGGCTCAGATGCTTGTTTTCATGGTTGAAAGCAAATTGGGTTCAATATTTGGAAAAAATATAGGAAAAGAGCAAGTTACGAACTTACGACCATGTTGCGCTAAACCTGTATGTACAAGACTTTGTCCAAGTACATTTGGAGGAAACTGTTAAATTGAGACATTTTGGTTATATACATTATAAGCTATACAAAAATCATGTAAGGCATACAGACCTAAACATTTATCTGGAAGAGCGATATAGTTTGATTGAGCAGATTTAATGAATGGCATGAATACTAGGACTGTGGATCGTCGAGATATTGGCGATCCGATCCCAACCACGATTCATGAGTAGCGATTCACGAATCAAACCACGAATCACTTGTTAATGGAGAAGCATACAGGAATCCATGTAATAACAAAAATAAAAGAAGAATTACAGAACCTTTTACCATATATAAAACCATGTTCTCTAAACATTGCTATTATTAGACTTTTTATGGGAAATTTTGTGATAACATTTTCGTTCAAATGCGTTTCAATCAAAATTTAGACACAAGATATTACAGTCCCTAGATAAACTAAAGTTTTCATTGGTAGAGTGGCTCGTTTTCACTGGTAACTAAGCTAACAAGAGCTGTCAGAGAAGACAGCATGCTCGACTTAGTGTTTGTCACAGAAGATGTGGTTGATGATAAGGAACATACATATTTTAAAATTTGAAAATATAACCTTAACAAATTCAAAGAAAAAAATAGAAAACTCTAAGTTCAAGGGGGATAACTCTGAAAAAATGTATAAGGAGTTATGAATCTTGTCACATGAGATGTGGTTGATAATAAGGAACATATATCTAAAGTTTGAAGCCAATACCTGAAGAAATAAAACAGTTGCAGTAAAAACAAACATTTTTTAAAGAAAACTCTAAGTTCAAGGGGAGATAATTCTTAAAAAATGCATTCGGAGTTATGGACCATGTCACATGAGATGTGGTTGATAGAAAGGAACATATATTTAAAGTTTGAAGTTAATATCTTAAGAAATATCAAAGATACAGAAGAAAGTATTTTACTGCACAAAAACTTCAATCATTTCAAGCGGAGATAATTCTTAAAAAAATGTGTTTGGAGTTATGGACCTTGTCACATGAGATGTGGTTGATAGTAAGGAAAATATATTTAAAGTTTGAAGTTAATATCTTAAGAAATAACAAAGATATAGAAGAAAGTATTTTACTGCACAAAAACTTTAATCAGAAATGTGGACGCGGACGCCGACGCCGGGGTGAGTAGGAGAGCTCTACATTACTTTGTAAAGTCGAGCTAAAAATGTTCTTTCATTTTTTTTCAAAAATAGATCGCGTGCAACGATTTCGGACGTGAAGAATATTCGAACTCGATATTTTGGTCTAGATTGCGAATATCCAGCAGCCCTAATGAATACATAAAGAATATCAGGAGGTTAGCAACCTAAGCAAAGAAGATCACTGATGTAAAAGACATGACTGCACGTAGAGCAAGAGTAAGATTCCTTATAACCACCAGGGATCCTGTACTTTGGATGGTCTTAATGCCATTGTTTTTATGTATTTCTTATAAATTACTGCAGGATTTTTTATTATCATAAAGCTATTGTTAATTTTATTCAACTGTCAGTAGTGCATACACTATCCCGTTTGATTTGAATATTCATTACAGGACTTCTGTGGTCACCATTGATAAAATAAGATTTAAATCCACCGACTAAATGTATGCACCATAGACAGTTGATTTGAGAAAAGCAGTTGTCCAACATTAAAATCCAATCAAGTGATAAAAGCAGGGCTTCAGATTAACCATTGATGTATGGATGGCTTCTGGACCTCTGACATTCATATTTTTGTCATAGACTGACCCGAAACTTGCAATATCTGTGCCATTTTTCAACAGGTTTATTGAAAAAAGGGAAGTGACTCAGACTTAAATTATGCTTTAACCATTCTTGAGTTCATTCCCTTTGATTTAATTTTTTTAACAATAATTTGTGAAGGAAAGAAACAATGTGCTATGATTGTAAGGATTAAGAGTTTTACTGAACTAACGTCTCACAGCCTGATTATAATCAAATTTATCTAATCCCCAAGAGTGCATGATTTTATACAAAGCAATGGAAACTGTCAAATCAAGCAATACAGTTTATCAATTCAGCAAAAAAAAAAAATACATAAAAAGTGCTCATAGATAAATAAGTGTGTAGTTAATGAATAGCACTTAATAAAACAATAATGAACATCGATGATGATTATAACCGTGACGATAGAATAATTGTTGGACACAGAAATATATGTGAACTATCTAGGTTAGAGTGCCTTTAAAATAAGTGGCCAGTTTTCTAAAGATATTGCTAGCTAGAGTTTTGTCCCTGGTCATCTTAAATTTTCTGTACCTTTCAATTCAAGATAAAGTTTGTAAAACGTGTTCACATTTAATATAGTATATTTCATTGTCAATAAAGAGTTTAAATATCATTCATTTGAAAATTTTCATATAATATATGGAGACATATTGCCTAAAGTAGTCATTGCTAAAGTACATTCGGACATATCCATATTAATTCATATACATAAGGGTTGTCATGATACGCCAGAAGCATATCGCGATATACTGCAATATGCTGTCATCAAATCGCGATACGTACCACGATATATTGTGGATTCGCTGTGCCTCCGCTAAATTTAACAGAGGCATTGCAAATCTTAAATGCAGCTACTGATAGAATCTGGTCTCTTTAAGTATATACGGTCATTTAAAACTGTGACAGGCCCCTATCTGTTAAATTCTTGTAACTTTAGGTTAGATGGAATGAACAATGGAAAAACTGACATTTCGCTACTTTTATTTCGAGAAGAGAAGACTTTTCCAATGAAATAAAAGATATCGTCAAATACTGGTACGTTAAAATTGTATCGCGATACGTATTGCCATAGCTGCGTATTGCAATATACTGGTATACCAGTATATCGTGACAGCCCTAATATACATTGTCAATACAGAGTTCAAACAAAATTTTTCTTAACTTATTTACATAAAGAGGTACGTTATCTATATGGAGTTCTTATACCACCTATTTGAACCTATCCACATATTATATGGAAATATATTGTCTATAGTGAATGTTATTAAAACATATTTGAGCTTTTTCATTTTCATTTAAGATCCATTTTAAATAAATAGCTCATCCTAATTTGATTTCACATATTTATTACTTTAAATGTAAGAGTGGTACAAGATGACAAAGGACTGGGTAGTGATATCCATAGGAAACTGGTAATGAAAATGATACCAATTGAAACAAAATATGTACAAAGATAAGACCCGTGACTAAAATATATATTAAAAGCTAATTCAAGAGTGACTTGAAATGAAATAAGAATGCTGAAACACAAATAAAAACAATATGATATAGAGAGTAACACCTTCTTTGATAACCCCCAATCTGACACTTCAGCAACATCCCATACACAAGGCTCAACATTTAAGAGTTTCTGATTGTCCCTAACATTCTTTATTTGGGTTCTGGCAACTTGTTACAGCCAGTAAACATTGGGTTTGGGCAAGAAAAAATATACAGCTGCTAGTCCAATTTGGCATCCTAGTTTAAAATTTCATGCTGAGCCCTGTATACCAAGAATATACCAGTGGTGCTTTTTCAAAAAATCTTACGAAAATAATCTTCGTAAGTCAAAAGCAAGAAACATTAATATTACTCTCTTTTTTTCGCTTATCAACTCAAAAAATTATGGAATTGTGTAGAATATTGTATACGTTTTGAATATCATATAATAGTTATGCTTATAATCAATCTGACTTTGAACTGCTAATTACAAGAAATTGACTTATGAAGATCAATTTCATAAGAATTTTTGCAAAAAAGCACCACAGGTCTTTTGTAAACTAATATAATAATAGACATAAACATGCTTAAAAATCACGAGATCTAGGCAGAACAATTATCTAAAACAAAACAAATATTCAATGAAAAAAAACAGCAAGTGATCATTCTATAAATAAATATCTATGTAATATATATATATTTAACAATAAACAAGTGGCAGGCTTAAACTTTACAGGTAAAAATAAATGATTTTTTATACCAGTATGAAAATACAAAATAATAACTATTATCATGAATTCATATTTACAATTCTAAACACTAACTCTGAATACAAAAATACACAAAAAGTGGCTAAGCCAGTCAACCAAGCGTATACATAACAAATGTACAAAACAAGTGTGATAAAAAAGAAATAACAGTAAAACTTGGAATTCAAGAACCTTAACTCTTGATGAACTAAAAACATAAGGGGGACAACTCTAAACTGGCTAAAACTTAAACTCAGCCACTCACATCCAACTGGCTTTAAAAATACTTTTGGTTAGTCAAAATCATTAAAAATATAACAGTGTAGTGTGTCGTCAATCATTAGTTTCATAAAGAGACAAGTATGTGTGGCAGAAATGATAATTTTGGAATTCGAGTTTTCGTCAATATTCATAATCATAGTAATTAGAGCTGTCATTGTTTCCATTAATGTATCATCAATAATATTTCCTAATAGTTGTAATGCATTTGAAATATTGATTTAAAATATTGAAAATAAAATCTATATAGGTAAATAAATAAAAGTGTCAAAATTTGCGATATATATATATATATATATATATACTGATGATTGCCTATATTCATATCTCGATATATCAATATGGTTGATACACTTTGAGTCCAACCAATGACAGCTCTAAAAGTAATGGCTTCAAATGACCAGTATGGACTGCTGATAGTTGTTCAACCAGTGTTACAGTACAAGGTAGGTAAATAATTTTGTAAGTTTTAATTGGTTCATTGAATTTTTAAAATGTGAATCAAAGTCCAATGTTGCATAAGGAACACAAAGATACACAAAGAGACAAAAAGACACAGACTGGTTACACTTATTTTCTTTGTAAAGAAAAGAAACAACAATGAGTTTGTCCGAAGACCAGTCTATGTGGTACAAGTGACCAAAATTAAGCAGCTTTTTATCAATTTTTCAGAAGCTTTTCATGGACACAGCCACACAGGGATAAACATTTGCTGTTGAAGATTGTTTGCAACAATTATTTGAAAAACAAGAAATAAGTATTGAGCATACTACATTGTACTTCGAAAGACTGAAGAAAAATATCACATGTATACAGTTAACATATAATTTTACACAACAGAATGATTATTCAAAAACAGCTATCACAGACACTAAAGAAAGGGGCCAAACTTGGCCCCTTAAAAAATCCCTAATGAAAGAGATGTCAGCCTATAGAAGCATTATACATCAAATTCTAGGACATTATATATATATTTTTTTGCACAATTTTGTAATAACAAATAATCTATTTAATATATAAAATATTTTTGCATTTGAATAACCAACTTTTTTTATTTAAAACATAAAATATTTGTGCATTTTAATAACCAAATTAATAAAGAAAGTAGGTACGGTACAATTATAAATATTATACAGAAATTCCTTGCAGTTTATAGTCTCTGAATATCATAAGGCCATACCAAAATAATTTCTTGTTTTACAGATTCATTCACTTCCAATTTTTCATCAACAAAATGTTTTTTTTTAATTTCAGGCTCTTTACAATTGCCCCAATTTATTTACAAACGATAGAATAAAACTAATTTTTTAGGCATGAATGGACAGTAGTAGAAAAATTTTCTTCCCTCACTTGCAGAATATTTTTTGGAAATCCACAGAACAAAGAATCAATTTGTTGTGGCGTGATCATTTTAGTGTATGGCCATCAGTTTTGACATAAAGGTTACCCATTAGGGTTGACCTGTATGCATCATTATTACCAAAGAATGCTCAAAATTTAAGATTTTGTTAAAAAGATTATTTCAAATTTTCTTTTTGCCTTAAATTCTGTCTGTTGTAAAACCAGCACTTTCCTGGTTTCTGGCTAGTAGAAGCTCAGTTAATGTCAGAAAGCCCTAATTCAATATTTTCACTCAGTTAATAAACTCATCGGAGAGTTATTTTTCATGATAAATTGCACACATTGATTACACAAAAAATCAAACAGTAAAAAGAATACATTGTATAATTATCATAAATCAACAAAACAAACCACCTAGCTACAAACATTATGTAAAAATCACTACTCAATTTAGGATACATATGAATTTATTATAAGAACGTTTCAGGTAGAAAATATATTTAAGAGTTTACTATGGAAAAGGCTAATTCCAATTATCTACTATAAAAAATGTTTACCGATAATATTAATTTTTTTAAAAATCTGATTCCCTTATCATTTTTATGATTATTTTATTCCGCATAAAGGTTACAATGAATCCCTAATTTTTTAAAAAGAATCTGATCCCCTGATCATTTTTATATATTTTTTGTTTTGCAGAAAGGTTTACACTGACTCCCTAATTGATGAATTTCAAAATGAGGCAAAACTTGTATTCAGTTACGATACACATAAGATAAACAAACAAATCAGACAAAAATCTGTTTAAAAAAAACGTAGAATGCACAAGAACTATTCTATGAGTACATTCCTCATCTCAATTACATCTATCCAGGACTAACCGTGATTCGCAGTGTTAAGCGTTAAAAACAATAAAATGTCACTTAAAACATTTAATGTCGTTGTTAACCTGCTTTATTGACACTATCATTTTATTTTGCACCAATATCAATCAATAATCCTGTCCGAAGTGCAAAAAAACGGTTGAAACACATAAAAACAAACTATAACTGTATAACGGCAGCCATCTTGAAAAAGGTACTTTAGATTCGCGAGCTGTGACGTCACTGAAATAAGGCCAATGAAAATTATTTTTTTGTGTCTCGTATCCCAGATTTTACGAAAAACATTGCAGACAAACGTTCTGGTTAAGTATTTTTTATGTTTTCGATAAATAAATTATTAATATCAAAGTCAACATATTTTGGAATAAGAAAAAGTGTGTAATTGTGTAATCTCAAACGAATTTTGCAAAAAAAAAAGCATTCTGTTTAAGTTAATATATCGATACGGTAGCGTAAACCAAGTAGTAAACGTGACGTCAGGTTATAGCCTCGATTTCGAAATCTCGCGAGAGTATGAACATAAACAAAAATGGCCGCGAATCAAGGTTGGTCGCGAACTTAGGTACGTCGACAATACAGAATAATTCTGCCATCTATTTTATCTGAACACTAAAATATTTGGCAAATTGCTTTCACTATAGAGGGCACTAAAAAGGATTAAAATGATTAATAATTCTTCTTTCCGTGAGGAAATGCATATTGGTTTATCAAGAAAACAGAATTTTGTAAAACAGATTTTCATGGTAATGACAATATAATCTCACATCTTCATTGCCAAAATGACATCATCTTAGAAGATAAATGACATCATTTTGAATGAAAGAATCAAAAGTTTTTGTCTATTTGTGGAAAATCTTGTTTTTTTCCAACTCATTGACTCATAAAATGACATTTTCACTCATAGCAATGCCAGACATGAAAACATGTTTTCTGAGCTCACTCAATGAAATAACACTAGATCTTACACCAAAGTTAACAAATATCGATGTCTTTACACATAGTTACTGTTTAAGGTCCTATACAAAACCATTGTCAAGAATTATAATTTCCCTATTAGTGCCCTCTATTCTGCAAGCTAGCCAACTCGTCTTATAAATCTACACACAAATATCACCACAGTTTAGTATGTGTATAATTTCTCTTAGCCAATGCAAGGTAACTATTTGATCCATCAAATACAGTCCAACTAGGTTGGTCCTTTATAGGTTGCCAACCATTGACAGCTATTTCTTCCTCCTTTGAGAAGAATGGATTCCTGAAAATATCAAAATACAGAAAAATTATGATAGCTTATTACAGGAGCAGAGGTCTTGTGGTTGGATGGGTACGTAGGAATCAAGAGGTTCAAGGTTGAAATTCACTTGGAGCACTGCTAATTTCCTTGTGTGACAAATTTGCGTACAGTTGGTCAACTTCATCCAGGTCTAAATGGGTACCTTTTTTTAAACTCCTGACATTTTTTAGTATCATGATTTCAGCAAGGAGAAACACCCTTACTCAGTCTCAAGTTTCCTGAATTTCTGGACCATTCTCATTAAACAGTGTTTGGAAGAACACTTAAGACCATTTGATAAAATTTTGGGTCATAAATAAGTTTTCACAAGGTCGCCATAATGATCAAATAATTCAAGCACTGTACTTCAAATAATGCAATCAGAACTGGTCAATGCAAAATAATTGTTGTGTTAAAGTTGTGTTAACAGGGCATTAAACCCAGTATAAAAACTTAGCTAATCCATACATTTACCTTATAGGATTCTCATACGCCGAATTTGTCCTCACATGACCTCTACGATCTTGGTAAGTCTGATGAAGGTTAAAATCAGACGTTATACCTCGTCTCATTATCAATGGATCACTTCCATAATGTGAATTATTTTGAGTTCTTGTTTTTAAATTAAGATTTGTTAAATCACCATTCACTGTATTATGTCTATTTATAGAACTACCACTAGGAGGTCGTGACCCATTTAATTGACCAATCGGTGACTCTGAATGATTTAAATGTCTGCTGTAGATTTGTTGACCTTTTGATTTCAATTGGTTTGCACTAAGACTTCTTGTCTCCTGCCTAGAGAGTAAAAAATAAGATTCACAATAAAAGTGGCAATGAAGGATGTGTGTCCCCTTCAAACCTTAGCAACACAGTGGCATCTTCCTCTACTGTGACCCCCTCTTAATTTAAATTTTAATAAGTGTAAGGGAAACATGCAAGATGGTCATTTTCAAGTAAATTTCCTGCAGTAAATTTCATTTTATGACCAAAACAAGAAATGTAAAGTGGAAACCACATTTAAGCCGTCTTTTCATCAAGATCTGTCCATAAATAACAGAGATTTCCAACATATTAAAAACTTTAACGTAAAAAATACTAAGGGAAATAATCCATAACAAAGCCAGGTAAAGTTGTGGTTACTTAAAGTAGGAGCAGTGGTCCAGCAGTAAGACGCATGCTTAAGGATCGCGAGGTCCTGGGTTCGAATCCCACCAGGGGCACTGCTAATTTCCTTGACCCAGGCATAAATGGGTAACTGCGAGGGTGGTATAATTCCGCTGCCCCAATTTGTCAGCAGCACTAATAAGCGGAGTAAAAAGACTCCCCAGGGAGATTGATAGATAGATACCAGTAGCCCAGTGACCAGGTGTAATTGCTGTACAGTTGGTGAACGTGCATAAGCATGAAACTTAGACTATAAAATGTAATTACATTTTTTTTTCTAAATCTGTTCATCACATGGTATGTTATCATTGTATGAAGTTTCATAAAGATCTGACAATAAATGGCAGCAATATATGGTAAAGAAAAAAGTTTAACGCAATTGTTAATGACACCAAACACCCGCCCGCCCACCCAAGTTACGCCAAACTATAAACCAATTTTTTCGTTGAAAAATCTGGCTAAAAAAACAATAAAACACTAATTTCTATCATGTTTCTGTTAGCCTAAATACAGCGGAGGCACAATGAATCTAAAACCTCACAATATTTCATGGTACGTATCGCGATATGATGCCAGCGAATTGCAATATGTCGCGGTACGCTTGTGGCATATCGTGACAGCCCTACTTGTAACAGGAGCAGGTTAGCTTGGAAATCCAGTCTTAATCATTCACTATTTTTTCTATGCACAATGTCTGCATCTTGGATAAATTTCTATGATACTTGTATTTGAATTGATAACTAAAAATCCCATTTATGCTATATCTAGAATAAAATATGCCTTTGGTATGAATATTAAAATAAGTAAGTTGAATGGAATATGAGAAATAACATTTTAAAACGGTAAAAAATGAAATATTAAATAAAGTATTTTGAATGGAGTTTAAAGAATAATTATAAAAATCAGTATAATATGAAAAATAAATTGATCTTACTCATCCCTAGTATTAGATAATGGTCTTAATTGTCCATGTCTTTCATATTCTACTGGTAGTGTACCATTTCTTTCATGATCAACCTGTAATAAACAAATAGTGAAGAAATCAGTACTGAGTTCTATTTAACCACAGCTATACAATGTAGCACAATACAGCCGAACTTCTGTTAACCCTTATTTGCTCAATCCCACATTTTTACGTGTCTATACCCCCCCCTCCAAAATGGCCACCACAGCCTTGAAAATGGTGCTTTTAAACTAGATTTAGTGAATTTCACTAAAGGATAGTTGTCCCCAAATAATGAGCTTTTTCGCACGCCTCCCCATCAAAAGATGATGTTTGTTGCTTGGGTAGCCAGAAAAAAATTGGGGTCATTGAGGGCAGAGAAATGGCGCTAAATGCTGATAAGAAAACATGTTTTCAATCTCTAAAAAGACCTGGCACTTTAAACCTCAATTTTGGAAAATATTACTGTTTGAAATGTAAATGTGGGTTGAAAAAAAGCTAAAATTGAATTTTTTGCCGTTTTTGCTTCGCCCCAGCGTTGCTATGGTAACTGGGTATCGGGGCTCAACTAGGTTTTTCTAAAGGACATTTACCCAGGGAACAACTTGGTCAAGTTGCATACCTTTATGATTATTAGTAATGGAATCAGAGCATTTTGAAATAGCCCTAGCACATAATGGTGAAAAAATGGCTACTTTTCACACATGTAGCAACCAGTAAAGGGTTAACAATCACCTCCAAATAGCTGACACCTGTGGACAGTGGCCATTTCAATTTTCTCCCCACCAAAAAACTCTCTTAAAAAGGCTAAAAATTATGGCCACCTGCTATCAGCAGCCAGTAAAAAACCATCCACACAGCCACTAAAGATATGTGAACAATAGCCAGAGGTTTGTTGATGACTGTCAAGTTCATATAAAGGCAATTTCTAAAGCAGGCCGCCATTTTTGTTGAAGATAAGCTAAAATCCCATAACCCTGTCTCGTAAAACAAAGACTTACAACATTTCTTGAATTTCTTCCATTAGATAAAACGCTACCAGCTCTAGATTTAGCCGAGGTTGGCCCAGATGGTGGTCTCATTGCCATAGAAGACTGTGGATTTTGTAGATTAGGTAAGCTAGGTACTACTGGTTGGCTGGTTGGAGGTAACGGAGGCCGGCCATAACTATTATATGAACTAGGTTGCTGGTATCCGTCATCTACTGGCTCTGTAAATACAAGAAATAGATTTAAACAACCATTAACAAGAGCAGTCCATGGACAACACGCTCTACTATTTGTGGTATTTGTGTAAACAGCTTCAACCAATCAAAACTCATGCAAGTTATGCAACTTGGTATTTGACCTTCATTCCTAACACTGTTGACATGTGTGAAGTTTCAAGTAAATCCCTTCAGGAGTTTCAAAAATAAAATATTGTTGCACAAAAAACTTCACCAAATTTTATTTTTATTAGAGGACCATAATCCAGTCAAAATTCATGCTAGAGTTATGCAACTTGGTATTTGACATCAATTAGTAACCCCAGAGACATGTGTTAAGTTTCAAGTGAATCCTTATATTAGTTGCAAAATTACGATAAAATGTTGCACCTAAAACTTAACCAAGAAATTGCACCTAAAACTTAACTAAGAAATTTCTAAGTATAAAAGGGCCATAATCCATCTAAATTCATCCAAGAGTTATGTAAGTTAGTATTTGACCTCCAATAGTAACCCCGTAGACATGTGTGAAGTTTCAAATGAATCCCTACAGTAGTTGCAAAGAAAAAATGTTGCACCCAAAAACTTAACCAAGAAATTTTTTAAGTTTAAAAGGGCCATAATTCAGTCCAAATTCATGCAAGAGTTATGTAACTTGGTATTTGACCTCCAAGGGTAACCTCGTAAACACAAATAAAGTTTTAAGTGAATCCCTCCAGTACTTGCAAAGATATAAAAGATACCAAAATGTTGCACCTAAAAACTTAACCAAGAAGTGTTACACCAACGCTGACACACAGCCGAGTAGGATAGCCCGATTATTCTTATAATAGTCGAGCTAATAAAAGAAACATATAGGCTGTATACAGCATTTGTTTTCACTTTAAGGGAAACGTGGCAAGGCCCCATTTGAGGGGAAAATAGCAACAAAAATGAAGTGGGGTAAACTTTTTTCTTTATTTTCTAAATTTTAGATAAAATCAACAGAGTAATATTTTTTTAAGGAATATCTCAGACTTCTTATTTAAAGTTTTAACTATTTAAAGACCATATTCCACTACGAAAGTTTTAATGATATTGATACAAATGAAATAAATAGTGCAAAACTTTATGGATACGGGAATTTTACTTCAGGGAGAGTAAAAAATGCATATTTTTCGGGGAGGGGGATGGGGCCCAATTTCAATTGTAAAAGACCTGAAAAAACCCGCTGATATATTAGGTCTTTCTATGAAATTAGGATATTGCCTGTCACATTGTTCAAATAAAACAATCCCACTTCAAATGGCATATAAATTTAATACAAAGAAATAACTAACTTATCAGAATAAACAAGTAAATCTGTGAGCTAATGCTCACTAGTGATACCCCCGCAAAAATCTAAAAATATGCGACAAACAGGGAGTAGATGAGCAAGGAGCATGAAATCGCTTTACACCACATGGGACTATGGGATGAAGCAATATGCAAAGTATTACGCTGCTGCATGTTATAGTTGCTGAGAAAACTGCGACAGAAATTATGTAACGGATGGACGGACGCAGGCACGGACAAGGGTAAAACAGTATACCCCCCTCTTCTTCGAAGCGGGGGTATAATAAAACAAGTCTTGTAGAGTAGATCATACCTCTATTATTTCCAACATGTTGTCTCCCATAACCAACTCTTTTTTTCTGTACATAATCTGCAATAACATATACAAAATATTTAGTTTGACCCTATGGATAAACTTAGTACAAATCAATACTGTCTCAAGGAGCAAGTGTGGCTGAGCAGTTACAACATTGGACAGGCAATCATTGGATAGCCAGTTCTGTATTGGTTTCAAACCCATCAAAACCTTACCTTTTTGTTTTCTTGTGCAAGAAACTTGATCCTTCTAGCTTAATACTCAAAAGTTATTAATCTAAATTGTAAGAATTTGCGTCACAATCGAGCAAACAAAAACTAGTAAAATAATCAATCCTGTACATTTCAGTATAACAGGTATGCAGGGATGCAATCTCCGTAAACAGATATCCTGTAGAGCGTTGTCGTACAGGATCTCTACTTTCTCTGTGGAAGGTCACGTGGAGATGAACTTTGTTTCAACCAATCAATGCGTAGCTTTCATCTAGACGAAATCACTATTAATCACATTTTGATTTTGTAATTTCTATTTTTAGACCAAGGTTTGCATGCTAATTTAACCACGGTATTATTCCCAGTCTGTAAATGGGCGCCACGTTTCAAATTGCGTTACGTAGAGGATGTAAACAAATTACTTATCATAATAATTTCAACATGAATATTATGATGAGAAAAGGTCGCCTAAACGTGACCTTCGTTTGAAAAAGGCCAGATCTAAATTGGCGAGTATGCGAGCGGAAATTTTTTTATCAGGTTTCCCAATGTAATCAGATTGGCAGGAATGTTTCTTTCTATTCCTTTCCAGGAATATTTTTCTGAACTAAATGGTAATTCTTGTTTATAATCCATATAATAAAGGTGTGTGGAATTCCTATGCCTGACTTGTCCAACATGCAAATTATTTCTGCGGAAAAGTATACTTTCCTAACCTACTTTTTTTACAAAAAAATATTTCTATTTCCTCGCTCGCTCATAAAAATTTGGTCAAACTGCTACATAAAGCAAATGAATTAAGATTTTTTTTTCTTCACTCCCTCGCCCCATTTTTTTCTAGAAAAATCCGTAGAACATATCATCAACTTGTTGTGGCCTAATAGAACTATAGAATTGAACTTTTGAATTTATAAGTGCTTTTTTGATCTCTAACAAGTTTATGTAAGATTTCTATTTAAGATTTCACTTATCCTAGGGCAAATACTGAGTACAGGGAACAAGAAAGTGGGCTAATGATTTATTCAACTTTAGAAAATCTCTTTCTTAAACAATAAAGAATGACAGTTGAATAAATTTAAGAAAACAATGAAGATCTGAATGCAATTTTATAACTTACCTGACTTGTTGCTGAAAAATCCTTCGAACACAACAAAGTTATTTACTTGCGGTATTTCTGCTCTTAGATGGAAATGTTTTTTAAGAAATTGACTAAATTTGTAAGATGGTTTATCAATTGCAAGATGGCAAGGTCTAACACCTATGTCCTGTAACAAAAATTATACATGATCATTGATTGTTCCACTTTAAGTTATATGTAAAATTATTACAATGTTTTCACCCGGTTGTCTTAAGATTGCATGGTGTAGCTATGGTTGTAGTCACAGTTTGCCTCGGTGTCCAAACTGGGATGTACATGTGCTGTACACACAGACAGTGCCAACTATGCATTTAGGAAAAGGGGAAAAACATGAACATTGTTGGACAAAAGATTGGGCCCAATATTTTGCCATTAAAACACTGGAATAGATAAATACAATTTCTGTAAACAGATATCCTGTAGAGCATTGTCCTACAGGATCTCTCAAGATTAAGATCTCAATGGAGCGTCATGTTGAGATGACCCTTATGTTGACCAATCAATGCGTAGCTTTCATCTAGACAAAACACTATAAATATAATTTTGATTTCTTAATTTCTATTTTTAGACCAAGGTTTATTAGCTAATTTAACAGCGGTATTATTTACAGTCAATGATTGGACAGCTCATTTCAAATTGTGCGACGTAGATGATGTAAGCAAGTTACTAATCATAACATTTTTGTCATAATATAAAGACGAGAAAAGATCACCTGAATGTGACCCTCGTTTAAAAATGGCCAGATCTAAATTAGCAAATAGGCGAACGGAAAATTTGGGATGGGGTTTTTATCAGATTGAGACAAAGATCTCTCACCTCTAACATAAAGTCAAACAACTTTCTTCCACAGCCCATTCTCTGTCTAGATTCATGAACATAAAAGTCTAATACACACATCGGTTCCATTTCATGCACATTACCACGATCACTATATACAAATAATTTCTTACGTCCAATCTTTAATATACCCACAACAGATCCTCGACCACTGAAAGTATATTAATGTAAAATGTTTATTTTAATATTTGAATATTGAGTAACAAGAGGAGACCACAGAACATGCACTTGACCAGGAGCGGATCCAGCATTTTTTCTAGGATGGGTCCAAACTTTTTCAAAGGGGGGATCCAAACTTTCGTACCACAACCTGAACCACATTATGCATTTTCTGCAGAATAATGCAAAGTATAGTTAATAAAAACTACATTAGCATTAAATCTATGTTAAGCATCGAGAAAAATTGCTTCAGGCTACTTTAAAATGACTTAAAGTCAAGTTATACACATGTGGACAGGTACATTTTGGAAATTCCAGGGGGGGGGGGTGTCCCCCACCCACCGCTTGATCTGCCTTTGTTGACAATAATGGGTTGCTCGTATGTAAACAAAATCAATCTTTGATATGCAATGCCATTGATATTAGTGATATTAATCTGATTCTTTCATCAATTGAATTTATAATATTTGCATACAAAATTTTTAGCTAAGAATCTCTAAATATAAAAGGGCCACAATCCAGTCAAAATTTATGTAAGAGTTAAGGGACCTGGTATTTGACCTTCAATGGTGTCCCCGTAGACATTTGTGAAGTTTTAAGTGAATCCCTTCAGTTGTTGCAAAGAAAAAAATGCTGCACCAAAAAAATATATAAAAAAATATCTATGTATAAAAGGACAATATCCAGGATTGGACATTAATTTTTGAAGTACATTGTTAGGTTGGACCACCAGCTCCAGCTATATATTTTACTTGCCTGAACCGAAAGTTAAATAGCAGCAACAAGTTGTCCGAACCCAAAGATAGGTTTCAGGTGCAATCAGACGACCTTGAATGCCGTGCCAAGTAATCCAAACCCTTGGATTTACTTGATATTGAGAATCCTTGGATTTACTTGATATTAAGTCATTTTCTAATTAAATTTTAATGAACCGTGATACAAGCTGAACTGTAGTGCTCATACCACGGTTCCAACTGACCCAAGAAGTGGGTGAACCGTGGCAGCTTTACTGGTCAATGGTAATATGATACTTACCCATTTCCAGCAGCATCTTTCATAACATACAATATATGATCAGATAGTTGTAGTTTTCTACCAGTTGTTATTATTGTATATAAACCTTGAGCCTTGAAAATACATAAATATAATATCATAATAATCAGAATAAATATTGGAAACATTAGAACAATATTATAGTAAGACCTTTGATATGAGGTCACCAAATTTTATCACATTGAATTTTTAGTCTTAGTTGCCATACATTTAGCTAAACCCTTTACTGGTCAGGACATGGGCATAAACTAGCCATTTTTTATCAACATCATACAGCTATTTCTTCACTAAATGCCCTACAGAAATGCAACTTGGCCAAATGATTCCCTGGGTGATTGTCTCTCAAAAAAGCCATTTGAACCCTGATCCCTGTTGCCATGGCATCAATGGGTCAATGCAACGGAAGGGAAAAATTTAACATTTATTGCAGGTCTTGAATTTAAGCTAGCATTCTTGCAAAATGTGAGTGGATTTTAAAAATTGCAATTAACTTTAATTATAACTCGCAAATTTTTGTGAATTTAAATCGCCACAAACATATTTCTGGCTAAACCATTGAGGCTCAAATCAGCATTTAAACAGCCAGATAGATCGATAGTATTACTAGTAAATTAAGATTCACTGTAAAGACAGGTTTGATATTCTTTGTCTATCCCACAATAAAGCCCTTGTTTTATCTACATTTAAATAGTGTACTGTGTTGTTTAATATGGCATTATGAACAGTTAAATGTACTATGTTTGCTATTAAAATTTGGAGAAAAATGTGATTTTTTTCATTTTGCAAGTTGAAATAAAATCAACTCGCAAAAAATGTGCAAGTCCAATCTTTTGTTAAATTTCAGCCCTGATTTATTGATAAGTGCCATACAGATTGAACTCGCTTGACTATATTACATAATTTTGGTTCCATAATTCTCTTACATTCAAGGTTTCACTGTCACTGTATTTAGCAATGTTTATCATTACATGGCAAAATTTAGTTACAAAAGCTAAACTATTTATGGAATCCAATAATGCAAGCAGAGAGTAGATTTTATAATAAGATAAAGTTCCCCAGGGAAATATTTCATGATTCAGCAACATCAGTAAATACATATTGATACTGTATAGCGGGATATTTCTGCGGGGCAAAAATTTCGCGTAAACAAGAGAGTTTTGTATTGGCGATGCTAAATATTGGCGGAAATTACTCTGAGCGCCAATTTTAAACCTCGCGGTGAAAGATGGTCAAAGGTACATAACTCTGTCTTTTCCAATAAAAAAGACAATTTACCTGTATAAGCGGTCACTACCGACCGCGACTTTTCAATTTTTTGAATTATTTAAGTGTCACCAAAGTTGCATAATCTGAGCGGACGTGTGAAAAACCAACGCTTACACAGTAGATTATCTATTTCTATGACGATGTATTGACGGGACAAGTTTAATCATGGTATGACATCGCCATTAAATGTGAATGTTTTTGTTACAAATATTTCCTGGGTGCCGCTAAGTTTGATTGATCGTTCGACAAATTGCATAAGTAAGCCCAACTCGCGAGAGTCTTATAATAATAAAAAATTGTTGTAATGAACAACCAAAATTTTCGCATGTTTGTTTATAGTCGTGGATAACGCCTTTGTCTTTGTTAAAAATAATCAGTATTAAAGTTTGCGGCCACACTCTTCTAAAAATCACCAATTTACCTGAATCCATTGGTCAAAGTCCAACAAATTTTAAAATTAACAGCTTGTCACAAACAATGTATAATCAACACACCTTGTTGAGTCTTTAAACAGACAAAATCAATTATAAAGCGTTGTCACGTGACGAAATTTGACAATAGTTTTCTTTTGTATATCAATAAATAATAAGCTACATAAACACTAACTCTTCTCTTTTTACTCAATTTGTTAAATCATGTGATGAGATGTTTGTCTTCGGTTTGCTAGCAAGCACTTAAATTAACTGCAATACTAAAGATTACTTTGTTTTTTACGACAATCAAATAAGTGTTTGAGCTAAACTCGTGAAGATTCGGAAATGACCGACATACGGGTTTATAAAGTAAACAAAATGGTGGCAGCGTCGTCGAGTTTCGTAACCGAGTTTTGATGGAACCTGTCGTCTAATTGTTAGAATGACTGTGTTGTCTGTCTGTATTTTCGTTTGCTACATACATAACTTGAATCAATTCCTTTGTGTTATTCAAAATACGAAATTTTGTTCATTTATATAATAAATCTCACCAAATTCACTACATAATTTTTTATTTTAAGGGAGATAATACATGCACATTTTAATGAATACAAAATTTTTTAAGAGTTATGTCCCTTAGTAAACAATATGGCGGCGACTTAATACTGCGGAGGTTTGTATTCGCTGTGTTTATATTTGGCGCATTTTCATTTTCCGCCAATAAAGCCAAAATTAAACCCCCGCAGATAATACCCGCTATACAGTATTTGGTTCTGGCTCTGATACAACATTATGATGTTGTCTGATTGTATAACAATGACATATCATGGAGATCTTCAGAAAGGTTTGCAGAAGCTGTGCCCTTGAATATTTTAGACACCTTCTCTAGATTTGAAGAGCAATGTAAGGTCATGTTGGTGGTCAGGAACATATGGAGAAGCTGTTTACTAATCATTAAATACATACATATTTGCCAGAGCAAAGGAAGAGTCTCCCCCCCCACGATTTTTTCTCCGAAGAATTACTTTCTTTTGTAGTTTCCAGTAGCTGTGCCCTTGAATTTTTTAAACGCCTTCTCTAGGTTAGTACAATAAAGTTCCGCTACTCAGACCACTTTTGTTATTTCAAAATTATGCAATTTTTGACAATTTTTAAGACCCAAATGCTTAATTTGTGAACAAACTGGTCTCTCTAATTAGATCCTTTTGCTATTAAGACCATCAATTTTGCTGGTCTTAATAGCGGAACTTTACTGTATAGCAATGACAGATCGTGTAGGTGGTCAGGATCGTCTGGTGTAGCTGTTTGCCCACTTGATTTTTGAATACATACTCTTGGTGTGTAGAGCAATGCCAGTGCAAAGGAAGAGTCTGTGCTCCCAGATTTTTGTAACGTAATCAGGGTCAAAACACCATTTTTGGGGAAGAGGCCTCCGCCCTTTTTTTGAGGGAAAATAGCACGGTTTTCACTTCATTGGGGAAAATGGACCCACTTCATTGCCAGTAAAATAGGAATAGATGTATTAAATCGTAGGTGTTACAAAGTCAATTAGATATTAAATCATGTATTTATTTATTTATTGGATTTAACGCCGTATCAACACACTTTAGGTCATTTCACGGCGTCCAGTGCACCTAACCTAGCTTTCCTGGACCTTTGTCTATAACCAGTACTCACCTACCCTTCCACAAGGCCGGAAACTTCTCCATATTATCTAATCAATGGAGGAAAATTGACATTGACTAATTTTCATGGAAGGGTATAACCTCCCTGGGTGGGATTTGAACCCGTAACCCCCTCGGAACCAAGATTCCGAATCCCGGCGCGCTTCCAATTGCGCTACTGACCCGGGTTTTTAAATCATGTAAATTTTGTGGTAAAAGAAACAATGTAGACTGCGTTGTGAAGAAATCTGAATATTTTTCCCTTTCTATATCACAAATTATGGTTCAACATTCCTTGGGAATTTTTCATGGGGCTTTATGGGGAGTTTGGAGGATCAAACTGGGGAAAAACAGTGTTTTTTTTGTTTGGGGAAGCAGCCTGTATTTGGCTTCTGCATAGAAGAGTGTTTTGGCCCTGGTAATACTATCTGAAGAATTTTTTTGTAATTACAAATAGTCATAAAATGATATATACCAATTACTTGAACATACAATGTACAAAAATACTGTCAACCAGAGTTTGACACTTACTGTTTTTATCAGGGATCACTCAAGAAACCTTTATCAGATTTTCGTAGATTCCTCCTTAAAAGGCAAACATCTTGGACACAGATTTGCAGTCATTAATTGTGATATATAATTCAAAGAAACTAAATATCATGTAAGAAAAGGGGAAATTATTCAGGGATCCTAATGGAATTCCCACCTATCAACCACAGGGATTCTGCCCTAATGGACCAATCCAAGTGCGATCTTTTTATTTGAAAAACAATACATTTACTCACAAATATAAGCATGTGCTCTTTTGTTAACACCTTGTTTGTGGGACAAAAAGTAACTGTAAACCTTTGTTAAATATGCTAAAAGATAAGGTCATGGAAAGGATTTGCAGTCCCTAATTGTGATATATAATTCAAAGAAACTAAAAATCATGTAAGAAAAGGGGCAATCATTCAGGGATCCTGATGGAATTCCCACCTATCAACCACAGGAATTCCTTCCTAATTGTTGGGATCCTTGAAATCCCAGAAAATTGTTAGTGTCAAACTCAGATTCAAGTTGTATGTATAATGTAAGTGAATGATCACACTAAAATTAAAAATCATCACTGGAAGATCAAACTCTAAATGTTGGAGAACAATATTGTGAAAAAGAAGTCTTGAGCCCTGCCCGATCCAGAAATATTTTGAAGTAAGAAGCTAAGATACAATTTTAAATGAAGAATACTATTAGTTATGCAGAAAACAAAGTAACTTAGTAAGTACCTTCGACGAAGCTTCTCCCATCTTATCAATCACATTAAGTAGCTGTGATTGCAATTCATTCTGTGAGTACCTGTGGAAAATATAAAACATAAAATATTAGACAAAATAATTCAGGTAAGCATGAATAAGAACTACTGAATAACTTTTTCAATGCTCATAGTCTAATGAAAGTCACAACTCTGAACACCCATTGTGCATATATCCCACACAACGCTTTTTCACTCTCAACCATTTTTTGTCACTCAACAAAATTGAAATATATCTCAAAATATTTACTTGATATCACACTTGTTTGATGGTGGTATAAATGTGCAGCATAAAACATTTATCTACATGAAAAACTATCAATAGCATCTTTATGTGTTATTTTTTTATTTTTAGACTGAGGTTTGCAAGCTAATTTGATGGTGGTGTTATTCACAGGCTGAGATAGGAGGGCTCTTTTCAAATTGCATAACATAGATGATGTAAACAGGCTACATAACATAATGATTGCAACATGAATATAATATATATGAGAAAAATGTACATCTGATACTTGATGACGTCAGCCTACCAAACAAAGCGCTCCTCATCTTAGATCCGTTCGTTGGTGTCATGGAAACCATATGTCACTTGTATATTAACCCCTGTTAGTCAAATTATTTAACAACATGACACTTTAGTGTAGTATTATACGATTACGGGTATCGCTTATTGTTTAAATCTTCCGGTCATAGATAATTATCGATAATTGATATTAACCTTGCTAGACTTAGTGTCGCTGTACAGAGGTAAAGAATAACAATGGGAATTTATCTCAACGGCCGTTTACCGCTCTGCGGAGTGTCGTTCATTAGAGGTAAATCATAGTGCAAAATCGACGGGGGGAAATCTAGTATGCCGCTCGTCGGAGGTTGCCGCTCGTTAGAGGTGCCGTTAGCAGAGGTTATACTGTAGCAATATTAACTAGAATAATTCTAAATAGTAAATAGCATACACACATATGTTTCTTATTTAATGCAAAAATTGTGGCATACTTTTGCACAGAAGTATTTTTTCTGCTTTATATTCCCATAAGTAACTGAAAAGTGGTTGTACTCTCATACAGCAACTAGGATGCCACCAAGAGGAAGAAACATAATATTTAGATCTTATTTCCTTATATATCAGGGGCCATTTACGACAGCCTCCCCTCCTGGAATTTATTTAAAATCATGCAGTTTTCCCCAAACTTTGAGTTTACTTTGGATATTTTGTTCTCTTATCTATAAAATTGCGATAAAATTTCACCGAATGTTCTATTATTAGAAAGAAAGGCCCTAGGCCCCTTCCCCAACTACTGAAAAAAGGCACTGATATATAGTGTCACAATCACTAACCTGTTCACATTATAGGAAGAAAAATATATAAGTGGCCGGAAAACTTAGTAGCGATAGCACTTGCTTTGTATGCCAGGGGTCAGAATTCAGATGGCATACTTTTTCACCTTTAAATATATGACCAGCTTCCTAAAGATATTGCAACCTAGCGCTTTGTACCCTGGTACCCTTCTTACACCACAAGGAATCAGTATGTGAAATCAAATTGAGGTTACCAGTGGGCGCTAGCGCTAGCTAGCAATATGCTTAGGAATCTGTCTAATAGTCTGTAGACATTTAATTGTCCTACAAACAGGACAGTATACATGTATCATGTGTCAGGAGAGGCTTACTCGGATTTATTGATTTTATTTTTTCAAGCTTTATGAATAATATAACGTACTTATGATAAAAGAACGTGTTTGTATATGCAATACGATGCTAATTTAATCAAATTAATGTAAAGATTAGCGTTTAGAGTCAAAACACATTTGTTTACAATGCAGTGTCCAATAAAATAAACAATTTTTTTGTGCGTAAAATCTTGAAGAAAAATAAAGCAAATCCATCATAAATAAACATTTTCTGATAATTCAATTGTCAGCATTTAATATATATAAAATAACAAACAATAGGTTTGTTGTTTCATAAATGTCGAAATGTCAAAAAAAATAGAGATGTCAAAATGATTCACCCAGCAGCATTTCTTCTAGCCGGCAACACTTTGTTGTCCAACTTCGTGATCGTATCAGAAAGCAAGTGATTTATGCTAAAACTAAAATCCATTGTCTATGTTTTTAGTAAATATCACAACATTTCAATGACTAAGGTAGAAAACATCGTCACAAATTCATCAACATTTTTAATGTTTGACTTCTCCATGCAAACAAACAAGTATCGCAGTAAATGAATTACTAAACCGCTTACGAATGTAACGACATTGGCGTTGTCGTCTCACTCAAGGTTAGACCCCTATAAATTACAAGTGGAACAGAACTGAACAGAACTTTATTTACGTTCCAGGGACGGGTCTAGGTTTTCTTTCTAGGAGCGTCCGAACTTTTTCTAGGGGGGTCCAAACCTTCGAACCACTACCACATTATACACATTTTGCAGAAAAATGCAACATATTTTAAAATAATAAAAACTTCAGAACCATTAAATCTATGTTACGCACCGAGAAAAATTGCTTCATGCTATTTAAAAATGACTAACAGTCAAGAAATACACTAATGGACAGGTACATTTTTGAAATTTCAGAGAGGGGTCCGGACCCTCTGTCTCCCTTCGCTAGAACCTCTAATGCATTCACAACATACATAAATAACAATATGTAAGAAATTAAAGTACATTCTGTACAAAAACGGTCTGACTGACCTTTGTACGGAGACGACGAGCATTATGGGTAAAACTGTTTATTTACCTGAAAATACTTGGCAATGTTTACATTCTTATAATTCCCCCCTTCAAGTATAGACAAACTAGTTCCCAGAACGTTCGACCCTCTTTTTTAAAAATATCGCAAAACTGGTTGTGAACGAGCTAGAACGTGCAGTTTAAGTCGGAAAATGTCAGCTATACGATCTTAGTTCGTTCAGTACTATTTCCCGATAAGTGCATTTCGTTTTTATCCCGTATGTAGTCCGTTTGTATCGGGATCAGATCGGGTAAAATTGCACGTTCTCGTCACGAGACACCGTCTCCAACTAGTCCAAACTTGTCCGTAGTTCACGCACAGACTGAACTCTATCTAATTACGTCCATAGTGCGTTTAAATGTACAAACAAAATATAAAGTCCTGAACCTGTTGGCAACACGTTAACACACAGTTCGTAAAGTTCGAATCAGGTTCTCGAAACGTTCTACTCGTTTTTAGTAAGTTCATTGGGTTCATATGCAGTTTGTACAACGCAATAACGTCTATTGTACGATCTGGCAAGTTTTGGTATAAATACAGACCATTTCTCACCAAGAGATGGGTGTATGTCTTAGTTTTTCTTCTTTTTGGCTTCTGACTCTGCCCCACACCTTCTCCGGAAACCTGACTGTCTGAGTCATTAGATGGAGCAGGAAATACAACAGCCTCATTTTCATTGACTGGCTCAGGAGGCTCAGAATCATGTGGCTTAACTTGAAGCTGGTCTTTAAGAGCTTCATGTAAGCAGGTGAATTTGGATCGTTTGGAAGCGATTGTCTTAACACGCGCCGTCTGTCTGGTCAAGTTCTGCTCTTTTTTGAGGCATGAGGGTCACAGTGGTGCTTTAAGAACGAGATAAAAACGTACTTAAAACGAGTGGAACTGTCTTAAAATGAGGATGGTCAATAGTAAAGGAACTCAAAAGAACTAGTAATGAACGGGTTAAAACTACGATCCCCTCGCAGATCAGTGAATACATTACATTCACACGCTGCCTTAAAACGTCTCGATTTATGATATTGACCTTTACTATGAACCTTTGAACGACCAATGCAAGCTTATCAAATTCCAGTTTAGCTGAATAAAAACTTAATACGCATTTTCATTGGTTGAACGGGTAAACATTGACTTATATGGTATGATCATACTAGTGAGGAATGCAACCTCGTATGACGTAATATATAGCGAGGCTACAATTTGTATTAAGTTCAATAAGTTGCTCTATGTTTACAGTTAAAAGATCAGAGATACTCGTTTAAAAAGGTCAAAATTTACTTTTATTTTTGTTAATTTTCCATTATCTAACTAATGCAAAACTGTCCAACATCTTTGCATTTCGACATTTTCAAATTACAGGCGTGAGAAACTTTGCATCCATTTTTAAAAAATCACGTGACAGACATGCGATTTAGATGTTTATGTGTCTCTGTCTAAAAATAAAAATATCAGTTTGTATGTAGTATTTTAGCAGAGGGAGAAAGTTTAGCGAGTGAATCTTTCGAACCGATTGATCAATTGGAGAGTAGTTAAAACTGACTACGAACGGGTTTGGACTAGTTGGAGACAGTGTGTCGTAACGAGAACAAGCAATTTTACCCGATCTGATCCCGTTACAAACGGACTACAGACGGGATAAAAACGAAATGCACGTATCTGGAATTAAACCACAGCTGTGACGTCATTCCATTGTATTCACAGTACCGTATATCTAATAATGTACAGGAAGCCGTCCAATATTAAGATTACTCGTACAATATCTGATGCATTAGGACAATATCTAACGTGTAAGTCTAATATTGTACTACACGCTAGATATTGTTCCAACACATCAGATAATGTACGCATAACCTTAATAGTGAACGATTACCTGTTCAATGAAAAAAACAAACGAACGAGTGAAGTTATTTATTGATTCATTTATAGAACAAAAATTGACAAATAAAATCAAAATTGTAAATTCTGTACTCATTGTCCTTCGAAATGAAGACGTTAATAATAATAATGTTATTCCTGTTCACATTTAGTCGACGTGGCACTGTCGTTCTGAAAATAAAAAGAAATAAAAAGATATGTTTAAGTATAGCAAATACTAAAACCCAAAGTAGATTTTAAGCACATTTTAACTCATACTCTGCCAAAAACTGTTAACCATTTCTTGCGTAAGGTTAATAAGATAAAAAAAGAGCGTTCTTTAGAATTAGTTGCAGAACGGAACATGTCATACGTCATCAACGTAAAGAAGATTTATTTTAGATAAAAGTGACTGTGCATTTAGCATGCTGTGACCTTGGCGTCCAGTGAGTGTTTTATTGAGCAATGGCACAGGCAATATTACAACAGAAATAATATATTCATGCACTGGTCAACATATATAGACTTTGAAAATATTTCATTAACACTCAGCGTAACCAAAATGATATACCGGTAGAAACATCGCTAGAACTATATTTATTTGAAAAATATGACCAATAGACAATATCAAATACAAAAGGTACAGATTTTAATTAAAAATTAGATCTTATGCACAACGGCCTCTCTCCGTGATCAAATAATCATAGGTTTGAGCCTTGAAGCGACTATAGATTAGAATGAAAAAAGAAGGGCAGACATTATGCTTACGAAAGATGTATGTAATATACATATATCATTAACTGGGACTTGGAACGTTTTGTCAGTGAAACATTTTTACGGGGTATTTGGTGCACACAGGGCTCAGGTTCAGGTCTCCATGTGACCATTGTTTACATAATATATTTTGCAAATATAAACTTACCAATGACCTGTTGCTCCAATATAAGCTTCTTATCAAGCTTATAAGAAATCAGAATTGTTTTTCAGGCTGTGACTAACATCGCTTCTTAGACATGACTGGAATCAGTTGATAATCCACGTTTTCTATGCATGTCAAGCGTTGTAATGTATATATATCCAACAGAAAGATTTCCGAAGTTTATCCATGAGAAAAATACACTTTAATTCCAGTGATCAATTATGTCTATCAAAAATTGTTACACTTGTATAATGTACCCAACTAAATGAAGAACAGAAACGAAATGAAAAACTACAGTCATAACTACACAAAAGTTTACATGTGAAAAGATCTGCACGAAAATCTCGCGAACAGAAAATTCATTAAATTGTCGGACTTACGGGGCACCATACGGGAAACAATAAATAGTTTCTATATTTATTTAAATTCTATAAATAAATGATTTAAAAGTACAATTTTTAAATCGTTATTTGTATAGGTGTAAGTTATAATTGAGTTTGTATCATAATAATAATAATCTGTAGGTAAGCTGTGGTTTAAGGTTCATGTAAAGTCAAGGTTTGCTAAAGAATAGTAAAACAGAAATAGCTCTAATTCTGTCATATTTCCACCAACAGTATTGTTTTATACATCAAAATGTTTCTTATGAAACATACAAAGTGATGCTGGTCATCAATTACGATAAAAATATTTAGCAAAAGATGTATTTGCAAAATTGATGCTGCATAAATAAAAATACTAAATTACATTAAAATTTTCTTACAACAAAATTTAACATTAATTCCTTTACAGAACCTTATAGTACATATTCCAATGAAGGTACTGCAATATTTATAACCTCAATAAATATTAAAACAAAACTAAGGCAATTGAAAAACTAAAGTGAAAGTAGAAACAGGGTCGTGAAAACCCATTACACTTGTATCTGTCAAAACGTTTTTCATATACCTTAGTTTTGTTTTAACATTTATTTAGGTTTTAAATATTGGAGTACCTTCATTGGAATATGAACTATAATGTTCTATAAATGATTTAATGTTAAATTAGTTCGTAAAAAATTGTTAATGTCTTTTAGTATTTTCAGTTTTACAGCATCAATTTTGCAAATACATCTTTCGGTAAACGTTTTTATCTGAATTAATTACCAGCATCACATTGTATGTTTCATAAGGAACATTTTGATGTATAATTCACTGCTCTTGATGGTAGTATGAAAGAGTTATAGCATTTTTCATTTTACTATTTTTAATGCTAACAAAGACTTTACTTGAACCTTAAGTAAGATATACCCCTCGAGCTGCCCAATATGTTAGACATTGGATACGCTTCGGCGCTAACGCGCCTCAGCTATCCAATATCTAACATATTGTACAGCTCTCGTGGTATATCCCTTACCTAGTTCTGAACGAACTATGAAGGACCATTCCGAGGGGGACTTTTTTTATTTGAATAACAATACTTTTACCCACAAATATAAGCATGTGCTCTTTTGTTAACATTTTGTTTGTGGGACAAAAAGTAACTGTAAACCTTTGTTAAATATGCTGATAGGTAGTCATGGAAAGGTCCATTATCCGCCGACTTATACGGCACGTTTTAGCTCGTTCACAACCAGTTTCGCGATATTTTACGACGGGGTTGAACGTTAATGGAACTAGTTTGGTGAACTGGGGCTTTTAATAAAAGAAAAAAAGTGTTGTGAAATAAATTTTGGAAGGTGACGACAAAAAAGATTAAAAGGTATTTTCTGGATCAATAAAGAAATTTGGATAGCCAAAATATTTACAATTTCATCATTTTAGTGGTTTGCAAAGTAGTAAGTACTGAAATTCACTGAAGACTAGTCCGTCATTACAAATATTGCAATCTGTCATCGTAAGATGTCCCGTCGGAACGTCCTACCTCAATCGGTAAAAAAAGTGATTCGTTATTCTAAATTTAAGAGATGATTTTAACGTTATCTGCATACAGTTGTTTCTGGTCAACCAACCATTTATATAATAATACAATGTATTTTAGCAACT
Organism: Mactra quadrangularis; assembly: GCA_025267735.1. NCBI lineage: Eukaryota > Metazoa > Mollusca > Bivalvia > Venerida > Mactridae > Mactra > Mactra quadrangularis. The sequence continues at coordinate 33,056,823 of CM046311.1, forward strand.
TTAAACAATTATAAAGGGGAAAAAATGCACTAATCAGCTATTCTCTAGAAATTAATACCATTTTGAAAAATTCGTGTCTCCTGGTTGCATGTACAATGTATACGACTACTTACACGACGTGAAACAATACTAGTTGATATAATCAATTTGAAAGTTTAACTTAGATTGTTGTTGCTATATTGATACACGAGAAACATCGAAAACTTACGCCTTTTGCCAAAATTTGCTGAGCAAAAACTTCAATAAGTAGAAAAATGTCTTGTCTCCAGCTCAAATTTTATTTGATAGGTGATGTCAACTAAATACTATCACTGTTAAGATATTCAATACTTCTTATGAAACTGCAAATAATTACTTTTAAGTCATTAGTCTTTTATTTGATGAATCGATTTTGAAATCTGCGGACGTATACACGTGTCTCTGATTTACTAGACAGTCATAAAAGTAGTTCTGTGGTCAAATATATATTACCTTTCGTATATCATGTATATATCCTGTTTATATACATATGTACATTTTTCTTCTTTTTATACTAAGTGTTTTTAATTGTGCATGCTCTTCTTATATATTTCATATCGTATATACGTTATTTGTTCTTGGTGATGAACATATTGCTTATGCCAATAAAGTATTTTGACTTGAATTGACTATGTCATCTGACTGACTCGCGACTTGTATTGATAAGCGTGTGTTAGGGGTGTTGTCAAGTCTCGTTAATACACTAAGCAGTATACATAGTGATAAATCTAGTGTTATGCTGGGTAGAATAATCACCTGCATACTTTGCCCTGTTGATACGCATTTGGATCTAACGTGTAAGGAGTAATCTTTTGTATGAATTTTTCAGGCTTTAACATTAACGAAAGTCTTCTGTATTTCAATACATTTTTAAGTAAAGGGGTTACTTTGTAGTTCCCGAATTTCGTCCCATGGTCATGTTTAATAACTTTTCGATATGAAATTTGAAATACTGCTGATACACCTTGTATTGACTATGTATTTATTAAGTGTCGCCATCAGCTAAAATAAAGATTCTCATAAAGTGTAACAGTATCCAAACGTTGCAAGTTATCCATTTTTTTTGCAATGAACTTATACCATATGGTCATGTGACTTTTTATCATTCTTTTACTAATCTGTAGTCCTTTTCACAAAAATTCTTACGAAAATTTTTTTCGTAAGTCAGTTTCATATAATAAGCATTTCAAAGCCATACGGGTTATAGCATGATTATGATATAATATTCAAAATTTATACAATATTCTACACAATTCCAAAATATTTGGAATTGATAAGCCAAAAAATGAGCGTGTTATTAATGTTTATAGCTTTTGACTTACGAAGATTATTTTCGTAAGAATTTTTGTGAAAAGCACCACTGAACATTGCAGTATTAAAGAAAACACAACTATTAAATTCCGCTGTGGTCAGAAGAAAACACTTCATGTCTTGGTGTATCCTCCTGTGTGGAGAATTCCACCCAGTAATGTTGATGAAACTGATACCTCATACAATGATTTCAAAGTCTTCAACAAACGTAGTCTTCATTTAATTCATGTCAATACTCGAAGCATTTGATAATCCATAAAACATTAACTTTAATCAATATTTCATGAAACACTTTAATCAAATGACCCATAAAATTTGATTATTCTTAATTCAATTATTCCTGGAATTTCTATCAACTAAATTCAATAATTCATGAAATTTGTATTTACTAAATTCAATAATTCATGAAATTTGAATCAACTTAATTTAATAAATAACGAAATTGGTATCAACTAAATTCAATCATTCATGAAATTTTTATCTACTAAATTCTAAACTTAATGAAATTCGTATCAACTAAATTCAATAATACATGAAATAATCAACTTCATTCAATTATTCATGATTAAATTCGTTACAACTAAATGCAATAACTAAATTAGTAACAAATAAACTCACTTGCAGTATGAATTCATTAAACTCGTTACTACTAAATTGGTAGTAACAACTCAATTCAAATATTCATGAAATTGGTATCCACTACATTCAATAATTTATGAATTTCGTATCACCTACATTATGTTAATTATGAATTTCGTATCAACTAAATTCTATAAGTCATGATATTTGTATCGACTAAATTTAATGATTTATGAATTTCGTATCAACTTCTTCAATATATTTTTAATTTTGTATAAACTGTATTATAATATATTCAATGATTTTACCATTCGGAACTCCTCGGCCATTCGCTACGAATAACCTCGGACATATTTAGGTGCCATTTTGAAACTTTGTAAACAAATACACGACCGTTCAGGCGATGACTGAAGTTTCCGTAAATTTGAAATCACACATTTCAATGATACCGATGAAACAATACGTGGTTCAATTTAAAACAATTAAATATGTTTAGAAAAAGATCTGTGTGTATACTACAAGAACTATTTTGTATAACCGTTGCGTGCTTCGCCTCGCGTAGGTAGTAAAATCACAAAATCCAGTGAAGACCCCCCACGAATCCTTCCGAGATTATTCATTCATGAAAGGTCGCGGTGTTCCGAATGTGATTTTACACACTTTTTCTCCAAATAATTTTGAGGTTATTTCCTCTTTGGCTTAAGAAGATATAAACGACGAACTTTGAACCAAAAGCACAGGAAAATCCTTTGACTAATTACGTATGAACCGAAAAGTAAATTTGCCTAATACAAACCTTTGCATTTTATCATATCACTGTCTTTCAACTTCTTAAGGTTTTCATGCGCTTTAGTTGTCCAGTTACCATCAATACAGGTGTATACATTTATTACAATGCCATTGCCACAATCTAAATAAATTGCTTCGTCATTCCGTTAGTAAGTGATTTCTTGCACTTCTGACCCATCTTTCAAATTAACTTTTGATTTACCAGAGAAATCCGGTACTTGACATCCTTTTTTAGTTGTTCGAAGAGCAACTATATACGTCAATTTTGAGAAATCAGTATAGCAAGCTTACTACAAAATCTACTTTTTTGAGGTACATGAAGGAACTCTTCAAGCATGTGTATTAATGAGAAAGGTCTTGATAATTAATATTATATTACTTACATTTAACCAAACACTGAAAATATGATAACAGAGATTCCCTGTGGTGAACCCCAATCTGAAAGGGCGTGACGCATTAATCTAATTTAAATTATAGGATGAGTCCTATACGTAGACAATAAAACATTTCTTGGCTCAGACGCTTAACTCATATCGCACAACAACAACGCACAGGAAGTAGTTCGGCGTATACATGAATATATAACTGCTGTATGTGTTTTTCTCTTTAAATATATAATCATGATGATTAAATTGTAAAAAAATGCTGGCTAATAACTTCAGGAATACTTATCCATAGATACGAGGTACTTTCAAACCTCAATTGGGGTATTATCCGTAGCGTATCCTTATTTCGTTTTCAAAGGTCTGTGTAATGATTGACAGATGTAAACACTTTCACATGGAGCTTAAATGACCAGGGCCCGTATTACAGAAACATCTTATCCTTATCTTTTTCCTTAAGGTGTATTTTCCCCTTTTTTGTGACGTCCCGAACAAATATATATTGAAAATTTGCCGAATCCAGAAATAGTCCCTCAGTATATAAGTATAGAGCAATTCAAAATGATCGTCTGCTATGACAAGCGAGATAATTCCTGAAATACACTTGTTAATCGGTTAATAGTGAAGCGCATGTATTATAGCGTATGAGTTAAGCGTCTCAGTTGAGCTCTTTACGTCGTATTATGTAATAGAATGGTATCAACTATTCCGTCACGACTCGTCGTTTGTGCCAGTTGTCAGTAGAGATGTTACATCATCTTATGTAATAGAATGGTTCTGTAGGAAAAGTTTAAAGATCGTAGTTGATGACTTTGGATTATGTCTGATTAGTGGACTTTATTTATTTAAACATACAGATAAAGTAGAATAAATGTGCATAAATGATTACCTTAAAGCACAATTATTGCATTGTTCTAAGTATGACCCACTTGAATTGTTGTGATTGTGCGAAAACCAATCAAATGTTGAGTTCAGCTGTCCGGTTAACATGCTGTATCTGTAGGTCGATTGTTTGAAGTGTTTTGAACTGGAACAATGCTGTTCTACCTATAAAACTAATATCACTCAACTGTTTGAACTGTGTACAAACGTTGTTGGAGCCGGGAATCTAATTTTACTTTTTAAAGGCGAACAAATTTATTGCCTTCCGCGCTTTGATTTGATTATTCAATGAAAATTGGATTTTCATGTATACTTTATTTTAGTACATCATTTTGAAGATACATTTCATACAACGAAAGCTCTGCAGTTTATGTTTCAAGAAACAAAATCTTATTCTACGTATTTTTTTTTACATTTTTAGCACATTAAGTGACCGAAGCACAACGTGTTTTCTATGTCGAACAACTCCAGTGCATTTGGCGCTTTGATTAATAACCACAATTCATTAGTAAATATGGAATGTTATTTAATTAATGCAAAACTGTGCAAGCATGAATAATGGAGCACAAAAACAATAGGGTAAACCTATTTAAAACAATATCAGCTCAATTTCGTGTAATTAGCAGTTCAGAGTCAGATTGATAATGATTTCAAGTCACTCTTTAATTAGCTTTAATATATATTTTAGTCATGGTTCTTTAATAGGAGCAGTGGTATAGTGGTAGGGCGCGCGCTTAGGGTTCGAAAGGTCCTGGGTTCGATCCCCACTAGGGGCACTGCTAATTTCCTTGAGCAAGAAACTTACCTACAATTGTTCCACTCCACCCAGGTGTAAATGGGTACTGTGAGGGATCGCCTGCGTGAGGGTGATTTCAGTGACCAGGAGTTATTGTACAAGATTGTAAAGTCGGCTGAACATGTAGATGGAAGCAGACTTCAAACCGCACTTTAACTTTTTAACATTAACTTTAACTTTTTTCTTTGTACATATTTTGTTTCGATTGGTATCATTTTCATAACCAGTTTCCTATGGATATAACTACCCAGTCCTTTGTCATCTTGTACCATTCTTACATTAAAAGTAATAAGTATGTGAAATCAAATTAAGATGAGCTATTTATTTAAAATGGATCTTATATGAAAATGAAAAAGCTCAAATATGTGTGAATAACATTCAGTATAGACAAAATATTTCCGTATACTGTATGGCGGGTATTATCTGCGGGGTTTTTATTTTGGCTTTATTGGCGGAAAATGAAAATGCGCCAAATATAAACACCGCAAATACAAACCTCCGCAGTTTTAAGTCACCACCATATTGTTTACTAAGGGACATTACTCTTAATAAATTTTGTAATCATTAAATATGTATTTATTAACTCCCTTAAAAACAAGAATTATGTAGTGGATTAGGTGAGATTTATTATGTAAATGAACACAATTTGGTACTTTGAATAACACAAAGAAATTAATTCAAGTTATGTATGTAGCAAACGAAAATACAGACAGACAACACAGTCATTCTAACAATTAGACGACAGGTTCCATCAGAACTCTGTTACAAAACTCGACGACGCTGTCGCCATTTTGTTTACTTTATAAACCCGTATGCCGGTCATTTCCGAATCTTCATGAGTTTAGCTCAAACACTTATTTGATTGTCGTAAAAAAAAAGTCATTTTTAGTATTGCAATTAATTTAATTGCTTGCTGTCAAACCGAAGACAAACTTCTCATCAGCTAATTAAAAAAATTGAGTAAAAAGAGCGGAGTAAGTGTTTATGTAGCTTATTATTCATTGATAATCAAAAGAAAATTGTTGTCAAATTCATTTGTACATTGGAAATCTAACATCACGTGACGACACTTTATAATTAATTTTGTCTGTTTAAAGACTCCACTAGGTGGGTTGATTATACATTGTTAGCTGTTAATTTTAAAATTTGTTGGACCTTGACCAATGGATTCAGGTAAATTTGCGAGTTTTAAGGAGTGTGTGGCCGCAAACTTTATTACCGATAATTTTTAACTAAGACAAAGGCGTTATTCACGACTATAAACAAACATGTGAATTTTTTATTATTCATCACAACAAACTGTTATTATAATAAGACTCTCGCGAGTTTGTCATACTTAAGCAATTTGAACGATCAATCAAATTTAGTGGCACACAGATAATATTATTTAACATAAAAAAAATCACATTTAATGGCAATTCTTATCACATGATTGAACTTGTTCCCGTCAATACATCGTGATAGAACTAGATAATCTGCTGTGTAAGCGTTGATTTTTCACTCGTCCGCTAAAATTATGCAAATTTGTTGACACATTCAATAATTTAAAAAGTCGCGGTCGGTAGTGACCGCTAATACAATAAATTGACCGTTTAGTGAAAATGACATACATTTTGTAGTTATGTAGCTTTGACCATCTTTTACCGGGAGGTTTAAAATAGACGCTCAGAGTAATTTTCGCCAATATTTAGCATCGCCAATACAAATTTCTTGTTTACGCCAAATTTTTGCCCCGCAGAAATAACCCGCTATACAGTATGTGGATAGGATAAAAATGGTAATAGAACTCCATATTAATAAGGTACCTCTTTATGTTAATAGTTAAGATAAATTTTGTTTTAACTCTTTATTGACAATGTATATTAGGGCTGTCACAATATACTGGTATACCTGTATATTGAAATACCCAGCTGTGGCAATACGTATCGCGATACAATTTTAACGTACCGGTATTTGACGATATATTTTATTTCATTTGAAAAGTCTTCCCTTCTCGAAATAAAAGAAGCAAAACGTAAGTTTTTCAAATGTTCATTCCATCTAACCTTAAGTTACAAGAATGTAACCGATTGGGGCTCGTCACAGTTTTAAATGACCGTATATACTTAAAGAGACTAGATTATACCAGTAGCTGCATGTAAAATTTGCAATGCTTCTGTTAAATTCAGCGGAGGCACGGCGAATCTGGAAGTCCACAATATATCGCGGTACGTATCGCGATTCGATGACAGCGTAGTGCAGTACATCGCGATAGGCTTCTGGCGTATCGTGACAGCCCTAAAGTATATGAAATAATATGGATATGTCCGCATGTACTTTAGCAATGACTACTTTAGGTAATATATCTCCATATACTATGTGAAAATTTTCAAATGAATGATTTTTAAACTCTTTATTGACAATGAAAATATACTTAATTAAATGTGAACATTTTTACAAACTTTATCTTAAATTGAAAGTTACAGAAAAATTAAGATGACCAGGGACAAAGCTCTAGCTAGCAATATCATTAGAAATTTGACCACATATTTTAATGGCTCTCTGTCCTAGATAATTCACATATATTTCTGTGTCCAACAATTATTCTATCGTCTCAGTTATAATCATCTTAGGTGTTCATTATTGTTTTGTTAAGTGCTATTCATATACTACACACTTATTTGGCTATGAGCACTTTTTATGTATTTATATTGCTGAATTAATAACTTGTGTAGCTAGATTTGACAGTTTTTTATTGCTTTGCATAAAATCATGCACTCTTGGAATTAGATAATTTGATTATATCCAAGCTGTAAAACATTAGGTCAGTAAAATACTTAATAATTACAATCATAGCACTTTGTTACTTTTCTTCACAAATTATTGTTAAAAAATGTTTAATCGAAGGGAACAAACTCAAGAATGGTTAAAGCTTAATTATGTCTGAGTCACTTCCCTTTTTTCAATAAACGTTGATAAATGGCACAGATATTGTTTGTTTTTCATAGAATAATGTACTTGTAGTTGGGTCATTTGAATTTCCAGTCTATGACAAAAATATGAATGTCAGAGGTCCAGTTGGCATTCAATCTGATTAAAACCCGATATAAAATTTTCCGCTCGCCTACTCGCTAATTTAGATCTGGCCTTTTTCAAACGAAGGTCACGTTCAGGTGACCTTTTCTCACCATACTATTCATGACGAAATTGTTATGATACGTAACTTGTTTACATCATCTACGTCACGCAATTTGAAATGAGCCGCCTAATCGCAGACTGTGAATAATATCGCTGTTAAATTAGCATGCAAGCCTTGCTCTAAAAATAAAAAATTACGAAATAAAAATGTGGTTAATAGTGTTTTGGTCTAAATGAAAGCTACGCACTGATTGTCGACACAAAGCTCATCTCGACGTAACCTTTCACGGAGAAAGTAGAGATCCTGTACGACAGCGGTCTACATGATATCTGTTTACGGAGATTGTTTGGCATCCATACATCAATTGTTAATCTTCAGCCCTACTTTTATTACTTGATTCAGATTTTAATGTTAGGCAACTGCTATTCCAAAATCAACTGTCAATGGTGCATACATTTGATTTGCCAATTTAAATCTAATTTTATCAATGGTGACCACAAAAGTCCTGTAAATAATATTGAAACCAAAGGGGTTAATGTATGCACTACTGACAGTTGAAGAAAATTTAACAATAACTTTATAAAAACTCTTGCAGAAATATATAAGAAATGCATAAAAACAATGGCATTAAGACCATCCAAAGTACAGGCTCCCTGATGGTTTATAAGGAGTTTTACTCTTGCTCTCCGTGCAGTCCTGTCTTTTACATCAGTGATCTTCGTAGTTCAGGTTGCAAACCTCCTAATATTCCTTTATGTATTCATGCCATTCATTATATCAGCTCAATCAAACTATATAGCTCTTCCAGATAAAAAATTAGGTCTGTATGCCTAACATGACTTTCGTGTAGCTTATAATGTACATAACCAAAATGTTTCAATTTTATAGTGCCCCAAAATGTACGTTAGGGCCCCGTTACACCAAACTAGTTCCCAGAACGTTCGACCCCGTCCTTAAAATATCGCAAAACTGGTTGTGAACGAGCTAGGACGAGCCGTTTAAGTCGAAAAATGTCAGCCCTACGATCATAGTTCGTTCAGAACCAGTTCCCAATACGTGCATTTTGTTTTTATCTCGTCTGTAGTCCGTTTGTATCGGGATCAGATCGGGTAAAATTGCTCGTTCTCGTCACGAGACACCGTCTCCAACTAGTCCGAACCGTTCGTAGTCCGTTTTAACCCGTTCATAACTAGTTCTTCTAAGCTCCTTTACTATTGACCATCCCGTTTAAGACAGTTCAACTCGTTCTAAGAACGTTCCCATCTCGTTCTAAGAGCGTTCTGAACGTAATGACATCGCGTTCTGATCCGATTGCTATGAATATCCAGGACGTTTCTACCCGTTGGCATTTTCGTTCCACGGTATAAGCTGTGAGGACACAATTTGTCAAGCATCACTGTGACTACCATGCTTCCAAAACAGAGCAGAGCCAGACAGGCGGCCAATGTAAAGACAATCGCTTATAAAACTCACCTGCTAAGATGAAGCTTTTGAAGACCAGCCTCTAGTTAAGCCTAAGAATTTTGAGCCTCCTGAGCCAGTCAATGAAAATAAGGGTGTGGTATCTCCTGCTTCTTATAATGACTCAGACAGCTAGGTTTCGGGAGAAGATTTGGAGCAGAGTCAGAAGCCAGAAGAAAGAAAAAAACTAAGACAAACACCCATCTCTTGGTGAGAAATCGTCTGTATTTATACCAAACTTTGCCAGATCGTACTGTAGACGTTATTGTGCTGTACGAACTGCATACGAACGCAATAAACTTATTAAAAACGAGTAGAACGTACCAAAAACCTCATGCGAACTTTAAGAACTGCGTGTTAACGTATTGCAAACTGGTTCTGAACTTTATAATTTGTTTTCATACATTTAGACGGGATAACAACGCACTATGGACGTAATCAAAACGAGTTAAGTCTGTGTACAAACGGAATGAACCGAGTTACAAACGGAACAGGTCGGAGTGTAAACGTACTGCAAATTGATGCTCGATCGAACTACGAAAAGTCACGTCCCGAGTACGATGTTAGTACGGCAATTTCGTTCGCAGTACGTCCATTCCGTTGCCAGTACGTTGTTACTCATTCTAGTTGCAGAACGGGGTGGCCGCAGAAAATTTTTGAGTCGACTCAAAGTTCTGTAACCCCATTCTCGTTCAACCCCGTCTAAGCACGTTCATCAAGTTCGTATACAGACTGTAGCAAGTTGCTACTACGTTCATTCCGTTTGCACACAGTTGGAACTCGTTCGGTCCAATTTTTCCAGAACGTAGTTAGAACGAGTTTGGTGTAACGGGGGTATTAACAAACTCTTGTTTATCCTAAATACATCTCCCAGGTTTAACGAAAAATGGTCGTAGCTTGCTCTTTTCCTATATTGAGTTACGACCATTTTTTGCTAAACCCGGGACATGTATTTAATACCCCGTTATCCCAAACTCGTTCTCACTACGTTCTAAAAATTGGACAGAACGAGTTCAAACTGTGTGAAAAAGGACTGGACGTAGTAGCAACTTTTTATGGTCTGTGTACGAACGTGATGGACGAGCTCGGACGGGGTTGAACGAGAATGGAGTTTCAGAACTTTGAGTCGACTCAAAAATTTTCTGCGGCCACCCCGTTCTGCAATTAGACTGAGTAACAACGTACTGGCAACGGATTGAACGTACTGCGAACGAATTGCCGTACTAGCATCGTACTCGGGACGTGACTTGTCGTAAATCGATCGGGCCTCAATTTGCAGTACGTTTACACACCGACCAATTCCGTTTGTTACTTGGTTCATTCCGTTTGCACACAGACTTAACTCGACTTGATTACGTCCATAGAGCGGTGTTATTCCGTCTAAATGCATGAAATCAAATTATTAAGTTCTGAACTCAGTTTGCAACACGTTAACAGACAGTTCTTAAAGTTCGCAGTAGGTTTTTGGTACGTTCTACTCGTTTTTAGTAAAATTGCGTTCGTGTGCAGTTCGTACAACACAATAGCGTCTACAGTTCGATCTGGCGAGGTTTGGTATAAATACAGACGATTTCTCACCAAGAGATGGGTGTATGTCTTAGTTTTCTTCTTTCTTTCTGGCTTCTGACTCTGCCCCAAATCTTGTCTCGAAACCTGGCTGTCTGGGTCATTCGAAGAAGCAGGAGATACAACATCTCATTTTCATTGACAGGCTCAGGAGGCTCAGAATCCTGAGGCTTAACTTGAGGCTGGTCTTCAAAAGCTTCATCTAAGCAGGTGATATTTGAAAGCGATTGTCTTAACACGCGCCGCCGCCTGTCTGACCCTGATCTTTTTGGAGGTATGATGGTCACAGCGATGCTTGACAAATTGTGTCATCACAGCTTGTACCGCGGAACAAGAATGTCAACGGGTTGAAACGTCCTGGTTATTCATAGCAATCGGATCAGAACGTGACGTCATTTCGTTTAGAACGCTCTAAGAACGAGATGGGAACGTACTTAGAACGAGTTGAACTGTCTTAAACGGGATGGTCAATAGTAAAGGAGCTTAGAAGAACTAGTTATGAATGCGTTAAACCTGACTACGAACTGTTTGGACTAGTTGGAGACGGTGTCTCGTGACGAGAACGAGCAATTTTACCCGATCTGATCCCGATACAAACGGACTACAGACGGGATAAACACGAAGTGCACGTATTTGTAACTGGTTCTGAACGAACTATGATCGTATAGCTGACATTTTCCGACTTAAATGGCACGTCCTAGCTCGTTCACAACCAGTTTTGCGATATTTTTAGGACGGGATAGAACGTTCTGTGAACTTGATTGGTGTAACGGGGCCTTAAGATAAACCAATTCACTAATACACATAAAAATAATCATCTGAGCCAAGCCCAAATTTCCCATTTATTTACATGCATATGACTCAAACTATGTTATTGTATATACTGTTCATATATTAATTGCGCTGATATAAGTATTCATTACAGTATTTCCGTATTCATATTTGATAAAATATTTTTTAATAAGGACAGTTAATGTATGCACCACTGATAGTTGAATAAAACCTAACTATTCGAGTACTAGTACATGAATAGGTTTCAATTATATTAGAATTATTTGCAGTATGCAAGTCCAGTTTTTCTCAAAGTTTCATGTCTCCTAGATATTTTGGAGTGTACTGTATATCATTACGATGCATTATAATTTTACCTCCTTTGGTACTATGTGGAGCTGTCATCGATTCAAACTATATTGCTGTATGGTCGATATAAATTTTCTGATCAATAATACTAGATCTCGTAGATATGCATTTTGAACTATCAATGATAAATCCTATATTTGTAAATAAATGAAAGTCACTATTAAGGGTCAAATTTATGAGAGGAATATTCTATCATAATCGAAAACAGGTGTTCTGTTATAATAAGAATTGATAGGTCTAAAACATTGACAGAAAATCGTTGAGGAAACAGCTTCAGTTCACAAAGGCTATAAAATTCATGACAAAAATACATCTATCATACGTTTATAACAACGAAAATGTTTTGTATAATACTGCAGTGAAGGTATTGATATATATTGATGTATCGTCGATATCTATTTCTGGATATATAAATTTTGTTGATAAGCTTCGAGCCCAAACAATGACAGCTCTAAACTATTTTAGACAAAAGGTTTAGATATATAGGTATTATCTTGTTTTATTAACCTGTTAACTTGATGAATACAACCACTTACAGTGGGTTTTTTTAACTTCTTTGAAACCATTGAACCAGGGACCCATATTGATCATTGATGAACTAAATATAAGGTTTTTGGAATATTGGAAAATTACCAAGTTGGAAAGAAGTTATAAATAACAGATTCAGTGACTGTATTATTATTTAAGTCAGGACAGGGTGCTAAAACTAAAACTATTGTTGCTAATAGAACACATAATAATGATTTCAGCCAAATGAATTGCTATTTTATATAAAATCGAAAGGTTAGATGAAAGGATAAAATAATTTTAGGGTTTGCATGTAATGTATTCTAATGAATTGGACTGACCCTTATTAAATCCCAAATCACTGCTAATCATCCATTGTAATTGCTAGTTCCGTAGCTAGAATGTTATATTTGTGGTTAAACTTTTTTCATGTATTGTATTTGTGTAATGAGGGATATTTGTCAATTGACATCCCTTGATTAAGAGCACCAATTTGTTCGTAAGTCATATCCGTGGATTTTATCATTGTATTTATATGTGCATATTGTTGTTGAAGATCATGTGACTATAGACCCAGAAATGTATTATGATTATTGATTATGATAAATGTACAGATATTACAAAATAAAGATAGGTAAAAATATTCTCTTGTGTTTCAATTTCTGTCACTATGATTAAAACCAGACCTTAAAGCAACTGGTTACTCAATGGCTTACTTTGGATCCGGCTTCCTCATAATTTCGGTCACTTTTGCATTCATAATATTTATGACGCAATCAGTTTGTGCTCTGTGACTTGTTTTTATTGTTAATAAGACACAATTAGCAAAGAGCAGATAAATTACAACCTGTGAATTACATAATTAGCTCACAAATTATGAAATCATGGTGGTAATCACTGATTTGTTGAATAGAAAGTCATCTGAATATGACCGGTGCAAAGTTTCACAAAAATTGCACTATTTTCATATCAAAGGGAGATAATGAATAACTCATTTTCATCAAAATATTTTATTAAAAATTTTGCAACATACGAGGTGTGTCCAAGTAAATCGTGTATTTTGTCCATAACTTTCTTTCCTTACGTCACATGATGATCATGATTTACAAAATTGTTTGTTAGTCACATGTTTATACCAATTATGCATTTGACATATAAGTATTTGCATTAAATGCGTCATTTTAATGTTTAGCTAATACAAGGTATATGCATGCGGCGCAAACACTTTTACACTTGTATATTCGTTCATACCGAGTTCAAGTGAACAGCAAAATTTTAATTTAAACTTTTTTAATTGCATTTTATTTTTACATAGACATTCGCAGAAATAATCAATATATTATCACGTCAAATCTCAGATCATAAAATATGTACACATAAAAGGAATACGCGTTAGTACTGAAACACAAAAATGTGACATCAACGAGATAAGGTGACGTCAGAACAAAATTGAGTCTATGTAATTGCAACTCAGTTTCCTAATCAACCTGGCACAACATTGATGGGTATAAATTTGAATTCAAACATATAGACAGACGAAAAGTATCATTTAGTATACCTTGTGCATACTACATATGGTAGAGTATTCATTTATTGTGTAATATATCCACTGAATTCATCGTACCAAAAACTACTGATAGTGTTATTCAAAATTAAGTTGGATTCTTAACACTTATATCATCGACCATACTAATATTTTGAGACTGATGTAACAATTTTGTAACAAATATAAGACAAAACATTTTTAAAGTAAATATGAAGTAAATACATTGCCTGTATATACCACTGTTCACAACAAGGCGAACTTGTAGAGTGAATAAAAACGATTTCAAAGATCTTAATATGACGTTGACTTGCGCCGCGTTGTCATACCTAGTGTCTTATAAATTGAAGCAAAACTTTTATTTTTTATTTAACCATCAAAAAATTTAGCATACTTGCTCACAAAACATGCATTTAATGGCAGTTAAAAGTCGGAGCTAAAGTTGCACGTATTTTTTTCGCAACAAACAGAGTCCACGATTTACTGGACCACCCCTCGTAATGTTCTATAAATGTAATTCATGCAAATTGACTTACATGATGTATTGAATGTAAAATTGTAATGTGATCACTTATCATTGTCTTCAAATATACAATAAAGTTCCACAATTAGGACCATCAACGGTATGAAATTGATAACACGAAGGTTAACAAATGAGTATTTTCTCAAATTAAGCATTTTGGATTAAAAAAAAAACCTTAAAAAGTAATCATTTTGCAATACTCAATACAGCCTTTATAGCGGTAGTGTACTGTTTGACTGTAAACTGGCATAAGGGGATTTCTTCCATTATTACGCATGTAGTTATAATAATCAATCAAGTCATGCAAAAATGTTTTCATAAACACTGGAGCTAGTATAGATCAAACCCTGTAACATAGTATTCAATGTTGAATAATATTATTTAATAAATGCCGTGTTTTATAAAACACATGCTTTCATTGTCTTTCAGACTAATCCAGTCGTTCCTTAGTGTTACATTTTAGAGTTCTATCTTGGAAAACTTTAGCAATAAATTTTTCCATTGTCTCATAAACAACAGTTTCAAAGAGTGCCATGATATACCCTTGTTGTTGGCTTGAAGACACTGCAAGAATAATACATTTTAATTAATTTATGGTTTCAATTATATAAATTCAATTATTCATAGAATTTGTATCTACTAAATTCAATAATTCATGAAATTTGTATCAACTTAATTCAATAATTTATGAAATTCGTATAAACTAAGTTCAATAATTTATGAAATTAGTATCAACACAATTTAATAATGTATCAAATTCGAAACAACATAATGCAACAATTTGTAACAACTTAATTCGACTACAGTATTAATTAAATTTGTAACAAGTAAATTTGTTGTAACTACTCAATTCAAGTATTCATGATATTGGTATTCACTACATTCAATAATTTATGAAAATCGTATTCACTACATTTAATAATTTATGAAAATCGTATCAACTACACTCAATAATTTATGAATTTTGTTTCAACTTAATCAATCAATCTATTAACTTCGTATCAATTACATTCTATAAGTAATGAAATTCGTATCGAATAAATTCAATAATTTATGAATTTCGTATGAGCAACGACCTATAGGTTTTTGCAGACCATTTTGAGCTAAAGATTGCGATTCTCCTCCTAAATAGTATGTATTATTCTTTTCCTGATGTAAAGCTACTCGGTCCTTACCGCTTGTTCTACATGTTTTCAAGTTTAAACTGTTCTTAAGAATTATTGATTTTTTAAAATGGGTATTTATATTTGTTTGTTTGTTTGTTCTGGATTTACGGCGCACCAACACAGAAAGGTCATATCGCACCGAAAACAATTAATGGAACTATTAATTAAATCGATATTTATGATCTTAAGCCCTATATTTTATTATATACATTTATTTCCTTCTGAAAGTTAAGTATCGCATGTTGATGGTACAGACTCAAAAAGTTCTTTAAGTGAGTTAACCTTAAAACGTTTGTCATGGATGTATTTAAGATCCTGACAGTCAAGGAGAACATGTTTGACATTGAAATGCACGTCACATGGTATACACTTAGGTGCTTCCTCTCTTTTGAGAAGGTATGAATGTGTTAATCTAGTATGACCATTTCTACATCGCGTAATCACTATTTGATCTCGGCGATCAGAAAATATTATTGATGAGGATGATTATGGGTTAGCTTGTCATGTAACTTATAAATATAGCATTGTTCTACATTGTTTGCCATTTTGACTTAATTAACGAATTGATCGAGCTCTTGAAGTCACTGCTTGGTAATTTGAAATCTACTGGTTGAAGGTTTAAAGATTCTTTAGCTAGAATGTCTACTTTTTCATTTCCATGTATACCAATATGACTTGGTATCCAGCAGAGGCGTACTATTGTAGATTTTAAAAGATCATGTAATTTTAATTCGATACTTTTAATAAGCATATTGTATGAACAGCGATCTTTTATGGCCAGTAATACAGATAGAGAATCTGAGAAAATAATAAACTTGTTGTTTATACTATTTGATATGTACGTTAAAGCGAAATTTATTGCTTTAATTTCGGCAGTTAATATCGATGCCTTGTCAGGCAGTCGCATGCTTGCAACAAAAGAATTTCCGTATGCGGCAAAACCAACTTTGTTTCTATCTTTGGAACCGTCGGTAAATAAATGAGTACAATCTTTGTATTTTTCCAAGATGTTTACGAATTCAGATTTAAAGGCTTCAGGGCTAGTAAAGGTTTACGAAAAGTTGAAAAGTCAATATTAACGTCTGGAAATTTGTAGGTCCACGGAGGGGGATATTCATCTTCAATAGTTTAAAATTCAAATAAGGAGGTAGAAATAATCTCCTTTGAAATATGCCTCTGTTATCTTTAATATTGATAAAAGAGTGAAACACTTTTTCCCCAATTTAATTTTGAGGTTATTTTCCCTTTAACTAAACAAAGATATTAACTACGAATTATGAATCAAGAGCACAAGAAAATCCTTTGACTAACTACTTATAAACAGAGTAAATTTGCCTAATACAAACCTTTGAAATTCATCGAGTCAAGGCCTTTCAACTTCTGAAGAAGGTTTTCATGCGCTTTAGTTGCCCAGTTACCATCAATACAGGAGTATGAATTCATTACATCGCCATTGTCACAATATAAAATAATTAATACGCCATCCCGTACGTAGGAGTATTGTTCTTCTGACACTTCTGACCCATCTTTAGAATTAACTTGTGATTTACCAGACAAATCCGGTACTTGACATCCCTTTTTAATAACTACAATTCATTCGAAAATATGGAATATTATTTAATTGATCACATTATAATTTATTTAAAAAACTATACGTGTTGTTGTTGTTTCATAGTCATTTAATTGACGTAAAACCGCGCAAGCATGAATGATTTTGCACAAAGACAATAGGGTAAATGATTTTAAGAAAAACCATGAGCATCACCATGTTGTAATTAAATGCTTGGCAATACAATACAGTCAATTGGCATTATCTCGACTACTCTTGTGTCGACATTTCGTTGTCTCGATTGAAAATCAAAAGTCCCGATTTTTTTCTTCTTTATCTATATGAAAAAATCATGTTTGACTCAATCTTTTTCTCTCGACTTTTTCGCTCTCTCGACAATAAATTCGAGTCCGAAAGTGTTTTTTTACTATAAAATTATAATGTTTAAGTCGACTAGACAAAGATATTATCGGCGATCCGTTGAGGTGCAAAAAAATAACACAGGCCCATTGTTTATCGATTAGCGACTGTATAGATAATCTGTTTAAAAGAACGTTTCAAGATTGAATTAACATGACATATGAATATACAAACTAATTGACATGACTAAATGAAACCATTGTTAAATAAGTCGAGTGTTAATTGACAGACGTCAAAAATGAGTATAATTTTAAAATATCTAAGTTGATATAAATGTACGGCATCTTCTTTGCGTGATAAATTAATCACTCTACAGACCTGTTGGAAAAACGATCTTTACAACTGTTATGGATCGATAATAGAAAGACACACATTTAAAAGATATGCCGACATTCTTGTAGTTCAAGTCTATATTTTTTCGTGACGTAATAGTCAACTTCTCTTCACACACACAACAGGATAATATCAGCAACTACTCAAAATTATCAAAGAGAAGCCTACATACACGATGACGGTCCTGGGGTTAGTACGAAATAATATATGACGTCAAACACATACACACACAATTTATCTGACTGGCTTCAAATATTCAGAAGAATATACACTTGGTTAGTCGTTCCATTGAGACAGAGTCTGTGAAATAGTAGAAACCGAAAGTAGATTTTCGGAAAATACGCGATTTTGATCTATAACTTGTCGAGAGGGAACTGTGCCAGTGGGAAAAGTGTCACAAAACATTTAGAGTACAAGTTAATGGTAAAACCCTATTCACAGCTGCAGTAAAGCGATTATTCTTAACTACATTCTTTGAGCAGGTAAAACTGCTTTTGAAAACATCGGAATTACCTCCCTTAGAAAATTTCGTTTATCTTGTTTTTCTTGACTTTTTGTTATCTCGACTGTTTTTCAACGGTCCCAACTAAGTCGAGATAACGAGAAATGATTTAATAATGTCATGGAGAAGGTTATCATATGCACATCGTAAACTTCTTTATCTTTAATTTAAAATAAACCCGAAGTGTGAACTAGATGAGTAATCAAAGAACTAGGATAAAGTGTTTTACATTTTGGTAAAAGTTTTGGTATAAGTATGACATTTATATGCATTTAAAAGTAAGAAAAGCATTTATATGCATTTAAAATTAGTCGAATGTAATTCGATAACTAGTGTAAAAGATCAAATTTTGTTCAAATTTTGCTTATTATTCAGAAACATGATTCCTTAAAACAACTTATATGTTTATGTGTTATTTGTGATTATTTTCATTATTTTTTACGAAAATCAAAGTCATATGAGGCACACTACACACCTAATCAACGTTTTTTTTAAATTTCCATCTAAAATGCCATTTTTAATATATTTTTATATTATATATTTTCTAATATATAAAGATTATGGTCCGGTACGTAGCATGTCCTAAACGAATGGACCTCCATCAGTGCGAAGTTTTTGGTGATTTGTAGTATTAATTTTCTATTTATCATATGTACAGGGAAGATTCGAAATTATTTTGCTATTTACATGGAGATATTTTACCAGCCAGTCTTATATATATATTCCAAATTTCTGCGCGTAAACTAGTATTCGGCATGCTTAGACTCGGTGAATTATACATACTTTTACATTCTGGAAACGTCCCATTGTAGTCACTCAACCATTGTTTTCCATGAGGAATCCATTGTCCGGCTCTACACTCGTATTCTGTATCATCAGGTTCCATGACGTTACCATGTTTTTCTGTACAATCAATGGTAACTTTGTCACCATGAATGACTTTTGTATCACGCGATATCTGGAAGTTATCCTTAAATATTATCATTTTACTACTGTCGTAATCTTCAGGTATCACACAATTATCTGTGAATTATAAAACAACCAAGTATTGATAATTGAAGTTATTTACTTCAAAAAGTTAATTTACTGGCGTAAAAACGTTGGGAAAATAGGTATAATATTTAACTACACACTGCTGTGACAATTATATTACTTAATGTTAATGTTACCATAGAAACGTATGTATTCACGTGTAATTTACTATGAGGAATACGAATATTCATTTTTTAATTTTTTCTTTAAACCCTTAACACAAATAATTATTTACAAAATTAATTTTATGTCCATGTTTTTTTTTCATTTATCATCTTCAGTTGCTATTCTTATCTTTCAACAACATTATTTAGCTATAATAAACTTCATGATTATTAACAAACAATATCGTCGTCATGTTTTCGATGCCTTAACATTTAAACATAATTGTTTTTGTGTCAATTAAATTATAATGGCCTCATTAAGATTTTTAATGAATTGTAGAAACTAAAAGGGATTACCAAGTTTTAGTAAAAAAGGTAAATAAAAAGATGGGACATAAGCAATAACATAACAACATGTTACGCTAAAACTGTCTCTAACATAAATTATTTTGTTAACCAGTTTAATTTAATTTTAATGTTAGTACGCCAAATAAGTAAGTTTGTAGCCTCTTGCGATGGGACAGCAGTGAAAAACAACCATTTAAACGTATCAATATATAAATGTGGATTTTTTACACAGTATATACAGGATATTCGTCAACTTCGATGTAATATCAATTTTTTTCCGCCGAGTGAGCTCAGAAAACAAATTTGCATTTGTGGCCATGCCACTCGTGGAAATGCTTCTCCTGAGTTGAAATAAAAAATATTTTACAACAGAATTGACGAAAATACTGTTTCTTACATGTTTAAATGTGTGTTTGTTAGAGATATTTTACACAAATCAAAACAATGGCGTCATCTCTTTTCCAAGATGACTTATATCTTTCTAAGATGCCGTCATTTGACGATGAAATATAAGAATAGTTTTTTTCATCGAATAACATCTCATGTAACCGTAAATTAAGAAAGAAAAATGTGTATGCAAGTACCTGGCGAGCAGAGTGGTATATGGCCTCTGCATGTTAACTGTCCACCACCACATGAACATTCATGGTCCCAATTTTCTCGTAGATTTATTGTATACCCTATATCACATTTTACTTCATAAGTATCATATGAAATCTTTGTTACTTTTCCGTTCTTTAACTCATGACATAAGTCTGAAATTAAAAAACAACATTTTTTATTACAATCACTTTAATATCGCGTGTAACTCGGGCATAACGATACGTGTAGGAGCATTAGTCATGTGGTAGGACGTATGAAAGGGAACGATAGGTCTTGTGTTTAAACCTCGACATGGGTAGTGTTCATTGCATTGATTAAGGGATTCGATTGCTGTATTTTACTCTATTCAGGTATCAGTGGTTACCATAAGGTTTCCCTTAATAAATGTGATTAAGATGAAAATGCATCAAACAAAATTCTATTAACGTTAATAATTATGAAGCATTTATACATGTATCCGAACCTTAAAACTATCAGTATATCTAGTTTTATTGGATTCTTCCAGGTCCATCAGAATTGAGCTGATAGGAATAATGGGTGCTAGTTTGCACAAATTTTCTATTTACAAAGGTTATCAGTTTGCAATAGGAGATGGGTTGACATCGACATGTCATTCTCTTGGGGTCGGAGACAAGTAGAAATCCTCGAACACAACATTTGCCCCTGTTTTGTTCTTCTACACAGGTACGCAACTGTTTGTCCTTTTAACATGCGTGTTTCTTGGTCAAATAACATTTGTAGCCACGAAAATTAAATGTTGACCAATTAAAGCATGTGTTTGTGTTTACAACTAGAATCTAGAAATTATGTTGCAAACTTAATTAGAATCTCGAACAAACTCGGTATTTATCTGCCTTATTATGTGAAAATTTATCCTCAACTAACTATACATGTTTGCGACTGATTGTCACATTTTACATTTACATTATATACAGACAACAAAAACAAACAATATCTGTAAAACCAGTCTATATTAGGCTAATAAAGACATAATTAATCTTACAAAATTTACTCAAATACAATCAGATACATTCATGTATTGAAACAGACTCAACAGTTGTGAGGGGATCTAGAACATAGTCCAAATTGTTATTGTTACCTTGGCTACACTGAATATCAGGTTCTGTAAGGATTCCACGTTCACAAGTTACATTATGTATTGGTAGAACTTGTGGCTTTGGTGTTGAAGTAACTGAAACATTATTTTGGTCAGCATAGTCGTTGTAGTCGTCAAATTCTGATTCATCGATGTCCGAACATTTCACGTATAAAACCTCGCCATTTCTTATCTAAGTGTATAAAACATGTTTAGGTTTACTTGTTGTATCATAATATATTATAATTATGACATAATACTAATTATAATACATGTAGTACATATAATAATGTTTTAATTATAATAATTGTATTTTTATAATTGTGCAGACAATCAGCTAATGATGACATTGATGATTATGATTATATTTAATGCAAAACTAAACGAAAAAAACAACAACAACGTAATATTGATTTGAAAAACCACCCCAGTCAGCATGATCACATCGAGCCTACTTTGGCTAAAGATCGAATTACAGGCAAATGAACCGATTTGTAACCGATGTTGGCTGCAAGTCTGCTAAAGAGTGGAAAATGTTGTAACAATATCGACGTCACCCCGACATTGGACCAATTTGTAAATTATTACAAGAAAGCAACTAAGCATATAAGATATTTGAATATGGACGAATCATAAAACGTGCAGTCTTTATTTGCAACATTATTATTTTTAGAACAATTGTACATTGGCTTTCATAAGTAATATTATTTCTGCTCGATTTTTGAAAACCAATATTTTTGTTTATCATCGTTTTAGTAGTTCATAAATACAACCACCTTTGCTAGAACATCTAATAGCAGGATTCAAAACCATGAAATTCAACTCTTAATTGAGTTAATGTCGCGAAAATTCACTAGTTTATATATTACCAATTACATTGTACTGGTATAATGCACTTTGAGTTTGTATAGACAACTCATAACAATCATAGATGTATAATGATAATGAACTGTCGATTTGTTATTTTGTTCATTGATTTTGTGAAGAGAAAAGATGACTATTATTTGATTTTTAAATAATATAGCGTTGGGTTTGATCAAGCTTTACCTGGTCCATAGTGGCTACTACATTGCCATTGTTCTTCATGTATGTAAAGTCTTTATTATCTGGTATGAAGCAACCTTATAAGAATAAAAATACAAGAAGGTCAAGAAAACACTTTATCCCTTACGAGTACCGATGATATATATATATTAATCTGAGTAGAATCTTGTAATGATATTTTAAGTATTGAACGAATGAATAAAAAATCAGGATGAGATTTATATTGATAGTGTTCTATCACACCTTCCATCACACCACATGCCTCATGGTCATATGGAATTTCCAGGATTTTCTGACTTTAAATGAACCATTGTATATACAAGAGATGTAAAAATTCCAAAAAGTACAAAATAAGTTAATAATGTTGAAAAACATAACAATTTCAATATATTATTTTGCAAAATCGAAATAAGAGTACAAGTAATTGTGAAAATAAAAAAAAATGTCTCAAAATGTCTCTATAGGGCTCGGTGAAATAGTGTGATACATCTATACGGGCAATAAACTACCGCTTTCCTTTACCTATATTACCTTCTTTATTTGATTAAATTTTCAAAACCTAGCCAGGAGGCCTTTTATAAATTTTGTTTGTGTAACAAGGTGAAAATATAAACCTTCTAAATCACTAAGTTCAATGACTGCGTCATGAATATAGTAAAGCAAGAGTCAGCTTAACGTGGCTCGTATTGTAAAATTGCCACATCCAAATTAAACATGGGTGCGAGCGAATAATTCTGAATCGGGTTTTAATTAAATTGCTTACTTGGAATACATTCCTGTGCACTTTGAAACTTTCCAAAATCACACACTCCTCGTATAAACTTGGTATACCCTTCGTTTACAAATTCATACCCAGGTTTACAAGTGTACAGAAAAGGATAACCGTTAGATATTAGACCAACTAAGGGTTTTCCATTTAAATATAATATATCTGTATTTTCTAGTTGCGATGGGTTGCATCGAGCTGAAATTTATAAATAACATTAATGAAAGTCAAATAAAAATGGAACTATTTTTAACGAAAAATATGCTTTAAATACAAAATATTATTTAATTTTATCGTATATTTTCATCAAATAACACCATAAGTTACGTAAAGCAAAATGCTTCCAAATACTCAATTCAAAGGAATATTCCTACCTCTTTATTTTAAATTTAACTATGGTAGCCACTTTCATATTTCAGACGTTTAAACGATGCTTACATTATTCAAACATTTTAAATGAAAGGTACCAACTGTAAAAACATTAAAGCCGCGGTCGTGGTGTAATGCTTAGCATGTCTTACTTAAAATCCGGAGATCGTAGATTCGAACCCGGTAGTGGTAGGTCATATGCTATACATGAGTTGTCGGCCTCGTGTTAGGGTAAGTTAGTACTGGTGATAGAAAAGTGTCCAGGAAACCTATAGTAAGAGGAGCTGGCCGTCGTATATATGACCTAAATATAAGTTGAATACGACGTTAAAAATGAGGTCAATTTTCGACCTCAAATGGGTAATTAAAAACTGGTGTGTAATTAAGAGTTTCTTATCATTTACCTGGTATGCAACCTGAAACTTCGGGTATTAATGTTCCATTGTCATTTGCTATGGCCATACGTGTTATATTAACTACGTCGTTGAAGTCGAATTCTAAACCCTCTGGACAATAAATTTCATATGACTGGCCATGAGCAATCATATAATCTTCATATGTCGTATTTCCATTTTTAGGAACTTCTACAAAGGCATCGGCTGAATATAAAGAAGTTGAGTATATTATGATGGCTCATGTTAATATTTAAGTTAAAATAAAACGTTCTTCTTTATGAAATAAAATTTCTATTTTCCGAATATTTTTTTTCATAGAAAATTTACTGCAAATAAACATTGGATATATTGTGTGTTATCCTTGGCGTACGTCGTTAAACCATTCGGAACACCTTGATCATTCATTGAATGAATAATCTCGGAAGGATTGGTTGAGGTCCACTTAGTATATTGTAGTTTTCTTCATACCCGAGAAGAAACAAATATGAAGCAAGTAACGGCTATGCAAAACAGTTATGGTTTGTAATGTGCAAGGCTTTTTGAAAATAATTTTGTATGTTATACGTGGGTTGTTCAAAAATGAATAGGACTGAGACTAGAATGTTCGTGTCTTTTAATACATATCCATTACTTTACTACTTACATTCATCGGAACATGTCTCTAAGCTGCATAGTAAAAATTATATAAATATGATGACAAATAAAA
This sequence comes from Mactra quadrangularis, assembly GCA_025267735.1. Taxonomy (NCBI): domain Eukaryota; kingdom Metazoa; phylum Mollusca; class Bivalvia; order Venerida; family Mactridae; genus Mactra; species Mactra quadrangularis. Next base: position 33,081,872 of record CM046311.1, read on the forward strand.
CATATAACATTTACAATCAAGAAGGTGTATACAACCTGGGGCCCACGATTCAAGTACAAATGACGTCCGGGACGTCGAACGTATATGGCTAAATAATGTAGTCAGCGATATCAACATTTCATTAAATCGTTGTTTAAAATCTAAGAACTAAAATGGGATATAAATCACCACCTTAACAATCGTGGATTTGTTTACTTCTTCAACACCAACAACAGTATTTTGTATTGGCATATGACGCAAAGGTCATTCTAGAAGGACATCTTCTTCTTCTTGTAAACAACATGGCTTTTCTTTTGCATCAAAGAACTGTGACTATTATGCAATCACTGTAAGGCACGAGCAATATGTACAGCGTCAAAATATGTTCGAGATGATTCGTATGTGAACTTAAACACTTTTGGTCTGAATGGAGGTTATTTTGAGGTATAAATTCACTGTTTACCATAACAAGTTGGAGGAGCAGGATTCCACATTGCAACATCATTATATACTTCACACACAGACATTTCTACATCGTTGCCACCTTGACTATATCCATCGTCACAACTGTAATGTAAGGCATGGTCAAACGGAGTCAACTAAATGTGATTGTTTGTTGATTTATATCGCAATTTTCCTGATAATATAATGATCTCCCTTAGTATAAGACACGGTCAGAAAGAGTAAACGCGATGTGCTTTTTGTGTTTATCACAATTTAACTGATAAATTGATTATTCCCCTTTACAAATAGTTTTTGGATACCAATATAATATGTATGTTGCATGTTCAACAGGAAACGATTGATATTAAAAGAAATCATTTAACTCTAATGCTATGTAACTTATGATCAGATAATTTTCGTTTATCAATGGCTGAAAGATAACAAGATATTTACATGTTCAAAGGGAGATAATTTCGTAAGTTTGTTACACAATTACGCTATTTTTATATGGCATTTATATAATAAGTTTTCTCTATTTGTCTTTAGCAATACCATAACAAAGGTTTTTATTGTTTAACAATCAAAATACAAACAAACTATTAAGTTATAATTACAAGTAATGGGCCTCTGTGCCGTTTCCTCTATCCCCAATGTAAACGTAATCTCCACCGTGAAATGCTCCGATATCATCGCATTGTTTTCCTGAGAAACATTCAAAATTAATTGAATAGGGAAACAATTCACTGCAAACATTTGATTTTAGTAAGCTCCCTTCGATCGTCTACCTTGTGAGATTGCTTCCTCAGTTTGTTTTAAATCAATGTCCAAATTGGAAACTGTCAGTTCGTGTATACTGATTACTCTCTAGTACTAATAATGAGTTTAAATCCTTTGTTAGGACAATTTAGATCGAATCATTGAGCAAAAAACAAGAAAAGAGAATTAAAAGTCAAAGCATGTTTCCTGTACACTTGAGATAAATACATGTATAGATCAATAACTTAATATCAAATATAGCTTTCTTCAATCTTAAACGTAAAGGATATTTCTCTTACTGAATTGTTTCCATTAAAAGGGAGATAATTTTGATATCATAGTCACATTTCAAAATAAACAGTAAACTAACAAAGAGAGATAAGACAATATTGAACAGTCATCATCTTTTTGACACATTTAATTTCCGTAGAAAAAGAACTTTTTTACCTTGGATTTCACAGTTTTCCCCACTTCTGGATAAAGGACATTTTCCACAGATACCAGGTGCAGTACATTCTCCTCCGTTGATTGTGCAATTATTATTACAAATGACTGCAAATAAAAGATACCTGTATATGCAAATATATCGTGTAATAATTGTTTTAACGGAACTATTTGTTGGCGAGCGGTGAATCCGACTACTTACTTCCGCTCAGGCAAGATTTACGACAATGGTTATGACAGTCTTGCTAATAATCAAATACTAAATATCAATATGACTATCAGTTACCAACATCTTTAACATCTGAAGACGTCTTCCTTTGGGTGCCAACAATATCAAAAGCAATAGCATTAAGACCTCCTCGGCCATATTTCCTCGGACATATTTTAACACCAATTAGAACTGCTTTTGGAAACATCTTAGAATGCTTTAATCGCTGTTGAAGAAAACTAATACACGATTGTTTAAACGATTATAGTTTCATTAATGTGTTGTCTTAGTCCAAAAAATTTGAAATACACGACATGAACTATCCGTATGATAAGAGTATTAATCTGATCACCTTCACCTTTACAGTTTGAAAGATACCTCTGACGTAATAAGTCGCCATCTTGGACCTACTTTCTGTCACCATGATATTTAAAATGGCGGCTCAAACAACATGCACGTTCTGCAATGTGGTCACCTTGGCCTTTTTGCTATGATTTAATGCTTATTTACATGTCCGACGATATTACGCGAAGCGCTCCGAACGATTATAGCATTAGACACATACGGAATAACCTCAGGGATCATCGTCGAAGATTTATCTGCGTAGAAGATCGCCGAGGTAGTTTCGAATGCATTAGACACTCATACATACATGTCTGGCATCTATCTCCTGTAATCAAATGACTGTTACATCTGCATTCACCATCTCTAATGCACGAACCACCATTTTCACAGGGAGGATCACATATTGCTGAAAAAGACAAAAAAGTACTTTATCGGATAAAAAATATACAACATCAACATTGTTCTTCATGTATGTAAAACCTTTATTATCCGATATGAAGCAACCTAAAATATAAAAAAAATACAAGAGGGTCAAGAACACACTTTATTGCTCACTTGAGTATTATTGATATATAAATGAATCAGAGTAAAATACAAATCTTGTAATGATTTTTGCAAATACATGTAGCACTAAACACCTGAATGAAAAAAAATCACGATGAGATCTATCTTGATAGTGTTCTTCCATCAAGCCACATGGTCATGAAAATAATTCAGGATATTCTGATAGTAAATGTATGATTTGATTTACAAGAGATATAAAAATAATAAGAGATATAATAATTACATAATAAGAATATAATAAAACAAGGGTCAGCTGAACGTGGTCGTAATGTGAACTTGAAATATCCAAAATATGAATATATGTACGAGCGAATAAGTTTCGATTGCTTACTTGGAATGCATTCCTGTACACTTTGAAACTTTCCAAAATCACACACTCCTCGTATAAACTTTTTATCACCTTCGTTTATAAATTCATATCCAGGTTTACATGTGTATAGAATGGGATAACCATGAGATATCAGCCCAGCTAAGGGTTTTTTATTTAAATATAAAACGAATGTATTGTCTAGTTGCGATGGGTTGCATCGAGCTGAAAATTGTTAATAAACTTTTATTAAAGTCAATTTAAAATGGAAATATTTTTTACGGAAAATTATGCTTTTAATACTAAAGATTAATTTAATTTTCCATCGTTTATTTTCATCAAATAACACATCAGTTCACCATAAAGCATAAAAGAAAATGCTTCCAAATACACATTTCAAAGGAATATTCCTACCTCCTCATTTAAAATTTAACTATGGAAGCCCCTTTCATATTTTAGACGTTTACGGTGCCTAAAAAAGCAAATATGTAATGAAAATGAATGGTACAAACTGTTAAAACAGTGGAAGTTTGCTTGAAGGAAATGGAAATACATGCTTTATGGCAGAAGAATGAGGTCAAATTTCGACCCCAAATGGCTAATTAAACACTGGTGCGTGATTAAGATTTTCTTATCATTTACCTGGTATGCAACCTGGAACTTCGGGTATTAATGTTCCATTGTCATTTGTTATGACCATACGTGTTATATTAACTACGTCGTTGAAGTCGAATTCAAAACCCTCTGGACAATAAATCTCATATGATTGTCCATGAGCAATCATATAGTCCTCATATGACGTGTTTCCATTTTTAGGAACTTCTACATAGGCATCGGCTGAAAATATGGAAGTTGAGTATGATATGAGAGCCCATGTTAATATTTAAATAAAACGTTTTTGTTTGAGAAATAAAATTTCTATTTACCAAGTATTTTTTCTTAGAACTTTTACTGCAAATAAAGATTTTGTGTGTTTTCCTTGCGTAGTTATACCATTCGGAACACCTTGATCATTCATTGAATGAATAATCTCGGAAGGATTGGTTTAGGTCCACTGAGGATATTGTAGTTTTCTTCATACCCGAGGAGAAACAAATATGAAGCAAGTAACGGCTATGCAAAACAGTTATGGTTTGTAATGTGCAAAGCTTTGTGAAAATAATTTTGTATGTTATACGTGGGTTGTTCAAAAATGAATAGGACTGAGACTATAATGTTCGTATCTTTTAATACATATTTATGTTTGTACTACTTAACGTTCATCGGAGCATGTCTCAAAGTTGCATAGTAAAAATTATAAAAATATAATGACAAATAGAAAAAATATAACGTTTACAATTAAGAAGGTTGTACAACCTGGGGCCCACGATTCAAGTACAAATGAGGTCCGTGACGTAGAACGTATATGGCTAAATAATGTTGTCAGCGATATCATTATTGCATTAAATCGTGCGTTTTAAATTTAAGGACTAAAATGGGATATAAATCACCACCTAAACAATCGTGGATTTGTTTACTTCAACACCTGTAAAAGTATTTTGTATGGGCATATGACGCACAGGTCATTCTAGACGGACATCTTCTTGTAAACAACATGGCTTTTCTTTTGCATCAAAGAACTGTGACTATTATGCAATCACTGTAAGGCACGAGCAATATGTACAGCATCAAAATCTGTTCGAGATGATTCGTATGTGAACTTAAACACTTTTGGTCTGAATGGAAGTTATTTTGAGGTATAAATTCATTGTTTACCATAACAAGTTGGAGGAGCAGGATTCCACATTGCAACATCACTATATACTTCACACACAGACATTTCTACATCGTTGCCACCTTGACTATATCCATCGTCACAACTGTAATATAAGGCATGGTCAAACAGAGACAACTAAATGTGATTGTTGGTTGATTAATATCGAAATTTTCCTGATAATATAATGATCTCCCTTAGTGTAAGACACGGTCAGAAAGAGTGAACACGATGTGCTTTTTGTGTTTATCACAATTGTACTGATAAATTGATTATTCCCCTTTATCAATAGTTTTTGGATACCACTATAATATGTATGTTGCATGTTCAAAAGGAAACGATTGATATTAAAAGAAATCATTTAACTCTAATGCTATGTAACTTATGATCAGATAATTTTCGTTTTTCAATGTCTGAAAGATAACAAGATAATTACATGTTCAAAGGGAGATAATTTCGTAAGTTTGTTGCACTATTACGCTATTACTTATATGGCATTTATATAATGAGTTTTCTCTACTTGTCTTTAGCAATACCATAACAAAGGTTTTTATTGTTTAACAATCAAAATACAAACAAAGTTTTAAGTTATAATTACAAGTAATGGGCCTCTGTGCCGTTTCCTCTATCCCCAATGTAAACGTAATCTCCACCGTGAAATTCTCCGATATCATCGCATTGTTTTCCTGAGAAACATTCAACATTTATTGAATAGGGAAACAATTCATAGCAAACATTTGACTTTAGTGAGCTCCCTTCGATCGTCTACCTTGTGAGATTGCTTCCTCAGTTTTTTTTAAATCAATGTCCAAGTTGGAAACTGTAAGTTCGTGTATACTGATTACTCTCTAGTACTAAGTATGAGTTTAAATCCTTTGTTAGGACAATTTAGATCGAAACATTGAGCAAGAAACAAGAAAAGAGAATTAAAAGTCAAAGCATGTTTCTTGTACTCATTTTCTAACACTTGTGATAAATACATGTATAGATCAATAACTTAACATCAAATATAGCCTTCTTAAGTCATAAACGTAATGGATATTTCTCTTACTGAACTGTTTCCATTAAAAGGGAGATAATTTTGATATCATAGTCACATTTCAAAATAAACAGTAAACTAACAAAGAGAGATAAGACAATATTGAACAGTCATCATCTTTTTGACACATTTAATTTCCGTAGAAAAAGAACTTTTTTACCTTGGATTTCACAGTTTTCCCCACTTCTGGATAAAGGACATTTTCCACAGATACCAGGTGCAGTACATTCTCCTCCGTTGATTGTGCAATTATCATTACAAATGACTGCAAATAAAAAGATACCTGTATATGCAAATATATCGTGTAATAATTGTTTTAACGGAACTGTTTGTTGGCGAGCGGTGAAACGGACGACTAACTTCTGCTCAGGCAAGATTTACGACAGTGGTTATGACAGTCTTGCTAATAATCTAATACTGAATATGAATGTGACTTTAATACGCCCCGTTATCAACAACTTATTTAGACACCAATTGGAACTGAGTTTGGAAACATCTTAGAATGCTTTAATCGCTGTTGAAGTAAACAAATACACGATTGTTTAAACGATTAAAATTTTATTAATGTGCTGTCTTGGTCCAAAAAATTAATTTGAAATACACGACATGAACTATCCGTATGATAAGAGTATTAATCTGATCCCCTCCACCTTTACGGTTTGCAAGATACCTCTGACTTAATAAGTCGCCATCTTGGACCTACTTTCTGTCACATGATATTCAAAATGGCAGCTCAAACAACATGCACGTTCTGCAATGTGGTCACCTTAGCCTTTTTGCTATGATTTAATGTTTACTCGTATCTACATGTCCGACGACAATACGCGAAGTGCTCCAACCGATTATAACATTAGACACTCATACACACTTGTCTGGCATCTATCTCCTGTAATCAAATGACTGTTACATCTGCATTCACCATCTCTTATGCACGACCCACCATTTTCACAGGGAGGATCACATTTTGCTGAAAATGACAAAACAAAAGTAAATTATCGGATAAAAAATTTATCATACAGTCGACTGTTAAGTAACACGCTTTTGATCCCAAGCTTCCCGCAGTTGTTGTTTCCGTCTGTTAGATCAATAACAAGCAAAAGTGTGACATAAGCACTGATAGGAGTTTGATTTGAGTCTTGAATCACGCTTATGCATTGGTTTGTCTGAGTCACTCTTATTTTATCTGACCTCCAAAATATGGACCCACGAAATGGGCGTAACGACTCTATGTCCCTAACTTTTTTTTAAATCTCAATGATTGGACCCTTTATAGTTATGTGCGACACAATTAAGGATTGTATAAGACTGTGTATTATAAACAAATTCGCGTGTCATAGCTGCGATAAGATAAAATCATAGATGTTCATTGTGATACTAAGTTAAAGCAAGGACAAAAATACGGTCGAAATGTACGTGTTAGTCACTTAATATTACCCACCCTGAGTTTGGATTAACGGTTGATATAAGAAAGAAGAGACTGGTCCACTTGAATGAATAATACCCCTTAAAAGAGCTTAAAATGTTTTAAATATATTTCTATATTTAGTAACAAGTTTATTATGGAGGACAACCATTGAAAAGCCAACTGCATGCTGGTTAGAATCTCCTTTACCTAAAAAGCTTCAAAAAAGAAAAAAGTTTCAAACATGGTGTTTATCTTAAGTTCTTCAACATCGATAATCGTAAATACGACTCTGCAATTTCCGTGACTTGAAAATATACAATGAACAAACCCGTTCGAGTTCAGATTGTTATCTAAGGTCCAGGGGGGCGTCTTACTAAACATCGTACTATTTTCAAAGATCTTATCGTACGATTTAGATGTACGACTTAGGTACGATTTATCTTATGACCGTCTTACTAACGCCATCGTACTATTCCAGTAAAATCGTACGTTTTTTAGTCTCTGCGATTTTGACGCATGCGCACATAATCGTATCGCATGGTTCCGGATACTCTTCAAAATAACGTTTTCATGGACTGTTTATATTCGAGGCAGAAGGATAACCAACAATTTCGCGGCATTTACTTATTGTTTAGCATTGAACTTATGTAATTACGGTGTAAACAAATAAGTGAAATGTCTATCGATCTGTACAAACTGTAACTTCAACATGGAATATAGGATTTATGCAGGAAACACTTCGGAATATGGCGACAATTCTGACAACCGTTGTCGTTGAACGTCACCAAAGCAAAGAATGAAGAAAAATCAGCTATCGTTTACATTATGCATAAGCTTGGCATTGATTAAAATGCGTGCCAATCTTTGTATTTTATATATGATGGCTGTCTAAATCGTCAGACTAATCAGTACAGGGTGAAATTGATTGGAAGCCTCAGTTTATATATTGAATATTCATTGAAGGTAAAATGCTAAAAACTCAAAATTAAAATGATACTTGTTAGTGCAAAACCATTATGCTGGTCATATCAATATTAGAATAAGTGGCATCCAAAAATATTAAGTTATTCAAAGAATGGTGGCCTTGATGACAGAAATATGATTATGTTAAACTAGAGATCTAAGGCACGTTACCTTTACTGGAATGTCGGCAATCTGTCCCCGTCATATTTGCCCTTAGGCGATCCCTCCCCAAATTTGGGGACGGATCGTCCAAGGGCCTATATGACTGGGAACAGATCATCTAGGGGGAGAAAGTATTGGGGACGGATCGTTAGTGCACCCCTTTACTGGCACTTTAATTTTTCTAAATGTCACGGTACTTTCCTGTTCACATTATGGAGAGAAGGATATGTAAGTGGCTGGATAGCTCAGTCGAGAAAGCATTAGCCTTGTAAGCGAGGGGTTCCAGGTTCTAGTCTCAGTCAGGCTGCATATTCTTCTTACCCTGTTACATCAAGTTATGTAATAATTGAAGATAGAAATTACATAAGAGATTATTTCATTGAAATGGTAGGACTGTAACACAACATACATACAGTGTGTGTTGCCAGAGTTCAATTTTTCAATAATAGCTATGATACTTGCTCAATTTTTCAGAATAAATTTATTTACAAAATGACACAGTATTAACTTGACCACTGTTTCCTTTCCGATTATAATGAGCTTATACTGTTACAAAAGCAGACGGAATTGCATAACACAGTATATCCAGTGACTTAATGCAAGTGTATCCCTCTATAAAAATCCATGGTCCAAACTGAGATTCAAACCCACAGCCTCTCATGTTGTAAGTGGACACTACTAGGATGCCATAAAAGCTAGCTAAAAGGCAAGGGAGAACAATTACTGTATTATAATTCTGTAACACTGTCAGGAAATGTTTGAAGAAGTTGCTAACTCCAGTTAATCAGTTTCAAATACATTGTACAGTACTGCCTGAAAAAGGCAGCAATGATGCAACAAGCAAATTTGTTTCCAATTTTATTTCTCATGTACTATATAACAAAAATATCATTTTCATAGTTTTATACAGTTCATGTATGCATCAATAATAAAGTTAAACATATTAGAAATAGAATCTACATTAAAAACACAGATCACATAGAAACTACTTCTTTAAGATGAAACCAATATTTTTTAACATTTCAATACATTTGGTACTTAGTTTACTTATTACAAGTTTGAATTTTAGTCACACACCCCCATGTGTCAAATGAGACTACTTATTGGTGTCTAAAATTTAGATATGTTGCATACAACATCATTACTGAGAAGTGTTATGACTAAGCCAAGGCTGATGGATGATTGAATACAATTATAACACTATTTCCAAACAGTGGATACAAATTTAGTTCATGGAAATGAGACACATATATTTTTTGTTTTTTTATAAAATATTTATTTATTTATTTTATTTATTTATTGGATTTAACGCCGTATCAACACAATTTAGGTCATTTCACGGCGTCCAGCGCACCTAACCTAGCTTTCCTGGACCATTGTCTATAACCAGTACTCACCTACCCTTCCATAAGGCCGGAAACTTCTCCATATTATCTAACCAATTGAGGAAAATCGACATTATTGTCAAATTTTCATGGAAGGGTATAACCTCCCCGGGTGGGATTCGAACTCGCACCCCCTCGGGCACGAGTATCCAAATCCCGACTTTTATAAAATAACACACAAATGAAACATATAACACTGCAACACAACTGTCTATTTTCATAGATTAGATATAAAATGTATTCAATCAGTAAACAGAAGAAAAAAAACATGCTACTGTACAATATAGTACAAGACATATTTGTCTTATATAGTACAAGACATATTTGTCTTATATAGTACAAGACATATTTGTCTTCACTTTAATGACAATTTATCTCATTTCAATATTACACAATGTCATGCATTAATTTAATTAATTTAACAACATTTATTATGCTATTTTAACTAGAAACCCTTTTTAAAGGAATGAAAATGATTACTAACATTGGCATATTTCATTCATTATACAAATACAATATATTGGTGGTCAAAATACAAGAAATAATAGTTTGAAGTACAATAGGGTCAAAAAGTTCTTCACATGAACATTTTCCATATTTTCTCTTAGACTCTTAGCTGTTATTGAAAAATGATTGCAGACTCATTTTATTTTGTATCTTTATTTTAAACTTACAATACATAAAGAACATAGTTAATTGTTCATACTAAACTACATGTATTAGTTGTGAAACTGATAACTTCATGTAAACTATTTCTAAGTGTACTTCAAAACATCAAAATTTAATATTTGTAAAAAACGTTTGGACCCCATTTAAGACAATTATTGTATTTAAGACAAACACAAGTAACATATGATGTTAGATCTCATATATTCTAGATAAAGTAAATTTAGGTGGCACAATTCATCTTGTTTCAAAAATTTCGAAATTTAATATCATTGTAATGTAAGAATTGAAAAATGTGCCATTGGTGAAGACAAATAAAAAATTGCCACATACATGTAAATTGAACCAATATATTATAAATGTTTTATAAAATATCTATTTCTTATTTGTTAGATTCTCAATTGTTTTTGTTTAATAAACACAAGATTGATTTTGTTCCCTACAAGTCTTATGTGTTGACCAAAAATTTGACCTACTAAAACCTATGAGAACTTGCACAGTCTATTTTGAATAACAGGTAATAATGATATTTAAAATACTTCCATATTTCTTACACCTAATTATTTAGGATTTATAAAGGGAATCTGTTAATCATGCATTTATTTAAACATAGAAACATTTAATGTGTCTACTTTTGAAAAAGAATGACATTTTTTTAATTGTGGATTAAAACTACACAGTAAAAAACTTATGAAACACTTCAATAATACAAAATGAACCATCCATTCGCCATTTACCTCCTTGTACCCATGTTGGGTCTTAAAAATAATGAAAATCTCTGACATGATGGAAAATTAAAACTTACAATGCACAATATAATTGTTTGATAATCAGTATTTAGAAATTTTCATTTGCAATAGTCACAAAAGTTTTACTTTTGTAGAATTCTACCTTTACATAAACCATTAATAGTAAAAATAACATACATGTACATCTAATGTATAACATGTGCATGTATCAAACAGTCACATATTCCCATGTCTACAAGTTGTCAATCAAGAAGTTGATATCACTTAGCATTCTCACTGTCAATAGAGATCCTTTCATACCTATGTAGAAACATATCTGCTATGAATAATTTTCAGTTCTTCTAGATAGAATGTCTCTCATTTTAAAGTAATTTGATGTGTTAGGTATATAAATGCTGCACATTAAATTGTTAAAATCATGATGCAGCTAATGAGAGTATTTGAATATATTGAATACTTCAATGTGAAATGTCCAACGTGATATTTTATTTTTTTCATTCGGAGTGTATTTTTATCAGGAGGTAATTAGAGATTGAGTGTAATTGTAGTATTTCACATTAATTAAAGGTAGCTTTGAATTATTAGTTGAGCTTCACACTTGGTCCACACAATTGCAACTACAGTACAACCACTCTTAAATGACACCCAATGGGAGGGACTAAAGTATGTTGCTGTTCAGAGGTTGTTGCACTGTAGAGGATATATATAATTGACATTACACCTTGGGGAAATATCAAAAGCTGTTGTTGTGTATAAGATTGGTTCTGTAGAGGACCGCTCTGCATAGGTTATACTGTACTTGAAAAAAAAACCAATCTAATGTTATTCTGCCATATGTGGAGAACATCCTGAAAAGAGAAATGGTATTTAAGTAAGTGAATTGTTTATTTTTGTGACATGTACTATGACAAGATTACAAAGTATTGAAACATGAAGACAATATGAACAATAATCAATATTTACATATGATCACATGACCTAGTGAACCAATATTTTCACATACCGGTAGTATGTAATAGAAAGTTAAATAAAATATATAAGAGTAGTGCTCACTTTAATAAAGAGGTAAGAGTGTACATTGTTAGTTATATCAGTGGAAGTGAGTGTACATATCCGTCAATACATCCATCCGAAATTATGGCTACTTTTTTCTTGGTAACATGTGATGTTTTCCGTCATTTGATACCAATTGCATCCTACTGAAGTCAACTATTCATACCAGCTGTTTGCAAATGACTTAGCTCAGTTAATAATTAGTGGAAAGTGTTCTGATAATCGCATTTTATTTATTACGGAAGATTAAAACTCTAATCACTATGACAGACGACGTAAACGTTGGTTGTTGACAAGTTGTCCGTATCACTCGGAAGCTTTACTACAAGCAAGAGAATAGTTGTCTACCTTTAATTTGTTGTACATGCAGTTAAATTAGACCTGTATTTTCCAACAAAACATAAAAAGTACTGTTTACCTTCGACGCAATCTAGACAATCGCGCTGGATTTTCCAGAGCCAATTCTTCAAAGTCTTGAGTATTCAGCGTATGTTGTTGATTCTGTATCAAGCCTGTATCGATTTATAGCTAATTTGTGTGTTTTAATCAACCAAAGGTGTCTTTCTTTAACGAAAAACGCGTATTTTCTGTCTTTACCGAGATCTAACAGTATGGCAGCCATTTTATCGTACATAGGTACGACTGGTACCTAGTGGTCGTGAGAAAATCGACGATTTGACGAAAATCGTACGATTTCAAAAAATCGGCGATGTTTAGTAAGACACCAGCAAAATCGTGAGACCGACGTACGATTTTTCGTAGGTCGAAATTAAGAGTACGATGTTTAGTAAGACGCCCCCCAGAAAGCGGAGTGTAATAACTTCTTCGTCAAAATAGCTGAAATAAAATTTTAAACACGTCTAGGAACGATACCTTTGCGACATTGTGGGAACTCTCTATTATTACCCTGAGATTAAGGTCTATCAGCGTCCTTCCAGTTTCCAAAGAGACATCGAAACCTTCTATTTTTTATTTATTAATTTCCTCCATTTTGAAGAGCATAACATATATACAGTATAGATATAAACACACAAATATATTTGTACAATTACGGATAAATACGACAAAAATGCATGCACATGCGATATATAAATAAGAATGAATATTGCTATAGAGAAAACCTTATCACGAAAGCGAAAAATAAGGCATTACGATACGAACAGTATTAAAAGAAAAACACACATTAAACCACTCACTAAAATTGCCTTTGAAATAAGAAGACGGGGACTTAGTGATAGGTTCTTACTACATGTTTAAAACAGCAATTTGATCAATAATAAAATACAATACGCAACTCGAATATCTTCTAACAATAGTAACCCGGCGCGAAAAGTTGTTTTTAAACCAAATTACATTGATAAATTTGACAACAAACCAAACGAAATTAAACCATTTGGCCTGCGCGTTAAAAACGAACTAGAAATGATTATTATTAACACTTCTACCGTTTAACAAAAATTTGATGAAAATGTTCCTATTTGAACCTACAACATACCAAACGTTAATATTGACTTGTCAAACTTTCGTAAATCTATTACCAGCCCTGAGGCCTTCAAATCGGAATTTGTAAACATTTTCAAATCTTACCCCTTCAAATTTATAGCGTGATTCTTACTCATAACTCAATTTTCAAAAAAATGTTATAAAAAATTATTTGACGGTAAAAAGTTAAAATATTTTGGCAGGGAATCTAGGTTGTGATCCTTATTATATAGAAAGAAGCAAAAAGTTTATTCCTTGATATGTGTATTGTGGGTATTCTACGTTAACATACATATCAAATAGTATCAATAACAATTTTATCATTTTTTTCAGATTCTCTATCTGTATTATTGGCCATAAAAATCGTAGTTCAGACAATATTCTTATTAAAAGTATTGAATTGAAATTACATGAAATTTTAAAATCTAAAACAGTACACCTCTGCTGGATACCAAGCCATATTGGTATACATGGAAATGAAAAAGTTGATATTTTAGCCAAAGAATCTTTAAACCTTCAACCAGTGGATATCAAATTACCAAGCAGTGACTTCAAATGTTCGATAAACACGTTAATTAAATCAAAATATCAAACAATGTGGAACAATGCAATATTTAATAAATTACGTGACATAAAGCCAACCCTTAATCCATCTTCGTTAATTACATTTTCTAATCGCCGAGATCAAATAGTGATTTCGCGGTGTAGAATTGGTCATACCAGATTAACACATTCATACCTTCTCAAAAGAGAGGAAGCACCGAAATGTATACCCTGTGACGAACATTTCAATGTCAAACACGTTCTCCTTGACTGTCAGGATCTTAAAGACATCCGTGACAAACATTTTAAAGTTAACTCACTCAAAGAACTTTTTGAGTCTGTACCATCATATGCGATACTTAACTTTTTTAAGGAAATATATGTATATAATAAGATATAGAGCTTTACATCATTAATATAGCCTAAATTAATTGTATCATTGATTGCGTTCGGCGCGATATGACCTTTTTGTGTTGGCGCGCCGTAAAACCCAAACAAACAAACAAACAAACAATAATAAAAGCATATTGTAATATGAGGCACCCTGAGAACTAGTATAAAGAGAACCAGTAAGACCGTTCGTGTACAAAACGTCATGTTCAATAATTTGTTGAGCGACTACCTACGTAATATTTATGAAGTTATGAAAATCACTTGATAAGATAAAACCCGTACTAGACCGGTTCGGAACGGACGACAGTAATATATGAAAAACTACTTATTGTCGATCACTCGGCTTACATTAGGAGTTGGAAGCTTACGGTGGGACAGGTGTAGCTTTTGAATACGTAGAATCACTCGCATAACAATAGAAAGTTCATTTAACAGCCGTCTGCATTTTGTTCGGATCTCATTTCTTGAGCGGAACGATACAGGAAGTAGCGTTATCAGACCATTATGCTGAGGCCTGATTGGTGAATAATTGCTGGGTGCCTAGGAACGGTAGAATCAAGTTAGTACCGGGAATGTTCAATATATACACTTGGTAAGAAGGTACGGGGGCTTACACTGTTCGGATTTCGGAGGAGTTACATCAACTGGAAAAGGACGGATCGGATTACATCAATGGTTTGGTTCGGATCGGGGAATTGTACATCTATTCTGATGACGGAATTAATGTAAATAACATATAACATTAATTAAACGATTATTTATTAAATTATATTGATAGATCATTGTGAAACTACTTATGAACGCTGACTTTACCAGTAGAATTTAGTCGCGATATTCAACTTTATTCATCTTAGTTTTGATGTATGTCGTTGCAGTTTATTATTACAAATAAATACGACTATTCAAGTTAATCATATTGTCTTTGTTTTGTACTTTATTGTATACTCTGCTAGCTACAGGCCATCCAATATTTGAGGTTGTATTTTGCACGTACGCATTTGTTCACGCACGATACAATATTATTGTAATACAGAAGCTAAACTTCTACTGGGCGAGAAATTAACAAAAACGTTTTGATATATTTCAGTACACATTTTTAACATTTTTTAATTTTATTTCAGTGTATTTATACCACATTCGCTAAATAATGCGACCAGATTATTTTATAATCTTTTCCCGATCGTAACCAGAATTAGTTTAAGACGTAAAATATATATACCGAACACTATATCGATTTTTTTCGCGCAATAGACCGCCATATTGAAAACCATTAGTCGAGCGCGTACATAACTACGCTTATTGAATGATGAAATATAATTGTTTATGTAAAATCCCTGGACATTTATTTTTGCAAGTTAATTATTTGCCGTTCGATTTAATAGTGTGCAAAATATTTGAAGCTAACGTTCACAGAACCAACTGAGATCTTTTGGTGAAAGGTAATTGTTATTTTATGTGCCACATGATGTCATTTAATAATTTGTCATGAAAGTTTGTTTATTTGTTGGGTTAAACGCCGGAGCAACATATTCAATAGGCCATATAACTAGCGATGGATACCGTCAGGGACGAAACGATACCGGTACCAGTTAAACGATACGGTATTTTTAATGATACAACGGCGATAAACCTACTCACTCCTCCTGGAAAGGCTTAATCTCTACATTTAATTGTTAGCCAACTTCCAAGCGCATTCTTTCGTCAGTGACTGACAACCGACTGTAATAATTAAAAATCATTGGTAGGAGAGAGAATGGCCGTAGAAATAATTTCATAAACAATCTGTACGAAAGTATGCCCCGCCTGGGAATCGAACCCATGGCCCTACGATCAGTAGACTTGGGTGCTTCCAACTGAGCTAGCCGGTCGGCTATTGTCAAGAAACAGAAATATGCAAAATTCATGTGCTTGCTTATCAAATAAGTAAAAAAAGTTTTAAAAAAGTGCGGTTTAAAGTCTGCTTCCATAAACATGTTCAGTCGACATAACAATCTTGTACGATAACTCCTGATCACTATAATCATCCCCAGGCAGGCGATCCCTCGCAGTACCTCTTTACATCTGATTGGAGTGGAACAATTGAAAGTTAATTTCTTGCCCAGTGAAATTATCAGTACCCATAGTGGAGATCTGATTTTGTATCACATTTCTATTTTTTGAAAGGAGTTTCTCCTAATCATTGTTCAATTACACTAGTAACTGAGAACAAAGTTCTTACATATTTGTCCAAATTAAGTGCTAAAAAGGCCACAGGGTTAGATGGTATTCCATCTCGTTTTGTAAGGGATGGTGCTTCTGTTATTATTCAACCCTTGACTCATATTATTATTCTCTCTTTGATTCAGGGTGTTGTACCCGATGACTTAAAATTAACAAGAGCTGTGCCACTTTTTAAAAAAATATGATAAAACCTGTGTTGGTTATTACGGAGCCCCTAAAGTGACATTTTGAAATACTTTTTTTTATTATCACAAATATTTCGTTTAAACGTAATATTGTTTCGTTTATTCGAAATATTATTTCGATTTAACGAAAACATATTACGTTATTTCGAAATAATTATTTCGATTTAACAAAATAATATTATTTCGTTTTTTCGAAATAATTATTACGTTTTTTTCGAAATAATTATTTCGTTTTATCGAAATATTATTTCGTTTTTTTTCGAAATATTATTTCGTTTAAACGTAATATTATTTCGTTAAATCGAAATAATTATTTCGTTTTTTCGAAATAATATTATTTCGTTTCTTCGAAATAATCATTATGTTTTTTCGAAATAATTATTCCGTTTTATCGAAATATTATTTCGTTTTTACAAAAAAATATTTCGAATTTTCGTAATATTTTTTTCGTTTTTCCGTAATAATTATTTCCAAAAAACGAAATAATTATTTCGAATAAACGTATTATTATTTCGTTTAATCGAAATAATATTACGTTTAAACGAAATAATTATTAAAAAAAACCGAAATAATATTTCGAAAAAACGAAATAATATTATTTCGAAAAAACGAAATAATTATTTCGAAAAATCGAAATAATTTTTTCGATTTAACGAAATAATATTTCGTTTAAACGAAATAATATTTCATATAAACGAAATAATATTTCGAAAAAACGAAATTATTATTTCGATTTTTCGAAATCATTATTTCGTTTTTTCGAAATAATATTATTTCGATTTTTCGAAATAATTATATCGTTTAAACGTAATATTATTTCGTTTAATCGAAACAATATTTCGAATAAACGAAATAATATTGCGTTAAAACGAAATAATATTACGTTTAAAACGAAATAGTTGTGAAAATAAAAAAAGTATTTCAAAATGTCACTTTAGGGGCTCCGTAGGCTATTACCACCCTGTTTCGATAGTTTCCAAAATATTTAAACAAGTGGTTTAAGACCAAATTGATTCTTATCTTAAGACAAAAAAAATATTGTTTGAATTTCAATCTGGATTTAGAAGTGGTTTCTCTACTGCCTTATATTTGACTCATTTAACTGATTTTATAAGATTTGAAATGGATAAAGGAAATATAGTAGGCATGGTTTTATTAGATCTACAAAAGGCTTTTGATACTGTTGACCAATCCATTCTTCTAATGAAACTTAAATCATGTGACTTCAGTGATGACATAATAATGTGGTTCAACTCTTATCTTACTGGTAGACAACAGTTAGTTGATGTCTCTTTATCTTGTCCTTTCACTTGTGGTGTGCCGAAGGGTTCTATTCTTGGTCCTCTCCTTTTTTAATATATGTAAATGACATGTCTATGGTAGTTGAGAAGAACGACCTTTATAGTATGCTGATGATTCAGCAATTTTAGTGTCAGATAAAGATAAATCAAAAGTTGAAAAGTTATTGTCTGAAGATCTTGCCAATGTAAATCAATGGCTTATTGACAACAAATTATCATTACATTTAGGAAAAACAGAGTCCATTCTTGTTGGATCTAAATTTAAAATCAAGTCAAATCCATAACCTTAATATTACTTGTAATGGCTCTAAAATTAAAAGTACCTCTTTTGTTAAATATCTTGGAGCAACTTTAGACCAAAGTTTATCTTTTGATGCCATGGCACATTCTATTTTGAAAAAAGCAAATTCTCGTTTAATGTTTCCTTATATGAAAAAAGATTAACTCACAGAACACACAAAAAACTTCTAGTTTCATCCTTAATTCAGTCTCATTTTGACTATGCATGCACTATTTGGTGTCATAGCTTAACTAGTCCTTTACAAAAAACATCAAATCACACAAAATAAACAAATAAGATTTGTTCTAGGACTTGAATCCAGAGCACACATTGGCCCACAGCAATTCATGTCTGTCGGTTGGTTGCCAGTATCTGTGAAAGTTGAACACATTATATTGTCTCAAGTTTTTAAAGTAAAACATGGGTTAGCTACCCTCTGCTTACAAAACAGTTTTTTGGCACAAAGTAATATTAATTCTTACAGTACAAGGCTCAGTCAAAAAAGGTGCATATGCTTTACCTAAAGTTAAAAGTTATGGTAAAAAATCCTGTGTTTATTTGGATGCCAAATTATGGAACAGTCTACCACCTTTTTAATGCAATTAAATATTTATTATTCTTTTTCAAAAATCTGCTGTCAAAGAATACCTTTTAAGTAATTTGGAATAATCTTAAGTTCATGTATTTTTTTTAAAACCCATACTGATGATGTTTCGGCTGTATATATTTCTTAATTTAAATAAGATTTTATTTTGCACTGCCTTAATACTATCTTGTTCTAATTGACTGTGATAATATCTAGCTCTTTCAGGAATTAATGACTGTTATATATATTTTGATTTATTTCATTATATTATTTGCAAAATTAGTTATCATTTATTCTGTGATATTAATAACACATCTATATTATTTTTTTCATCATACTATTCTGATTATTTGCCTCTCTATGTCTTGCCTCCAACCCAAGGACCACAATGGAAGTAAGAGTTTCTCTTTCTTGTGTTATCCTTGGCGTTGGTGTGCATATCATCTACAAGAGTTTTATGTTATGAAATTTTTCGATTTTATGTTGAAATGTCTTGTACCATTGTATGTATACTATGTCGAAATAAATCTATTTATCTATAACCCGGGCCCTCTAAATCCCCACACGCACGTAACCTGTTACTAGATCGGCCACTGTTCCCATTAGTTGTTGTAGATCACTTGACTATGGACCTTTGGATTGCCTTTGTTACTTCCTATATTGTAATATGTTTACATGTACCTGGTTTACATCTTGGCCTTCTCCCTCTAGCACACTGAAGTCTTTGGTTGTTACACTCACATGGAACTTTTCTTAAAGCCTTTGGAATATTTAGAGAGTAACCTTGGTTACAGATTACGGTGTACTTTCCGAGAATATCTCTTTTTACTTCTCCGTGTTTTACGGTTAAGTTTCTACATGTGTCCTCTTTCACCTCTGGAAAATAAAAGGACAATGACAATACCTGTAAAGGAGCAGATAATTCAAAAATATATTTCTAAAATGGCCGACAACAATAAGTTGTTTTGCGTTGTAACTTGATCAATTTTTAATCTTTCCTTGCAGCGTCATGTCAGCAAATGATTAATCGATTTAATACCAAACCATCTAACATTTGTTGATCTCTTTTTATTAGTTTGTTGTTTACCCCCTCGACTATCAGACCCTCCAGAATATATGATTGTAATTTCTCAAATACACATATTACCAAAGTGTTAAGGTAATCATGTGTGGCATAAATGTATTATAAATTTACCTTGGCAAGAAGGGACACCTCCATCCCATTTACTATCTGAAACACAAGTTCTAGTATATTTACTCTGTGTTCCATTGATACGGTAACCTGCAAGTGTAAGACACACAGTATAATTCATTATTCATAAAAAGCTAGTTCAATTATTGCCAAATATATATAAGAAGGCAATAGCAACAGGTACGTGCTAAACTCCTTGTTTTAAACAATGGAAATAAAAATTGAATAGATTGCATAGCGGAATACAAACTACAAAGTAAGTTAAGTATTTATATACATGTACATAGATACATAAGTAGTTAGACACGTAACTAACTTATTGCGAAACAAGTTATTATTTTAAAAGATAACATGGAAAACAACTGGAAATTAGTGCATACAACTGCCATTTCTGTATTAAAGTACAACCTTTATGTTCAGTGTTAACTTGTTATGTAACTAGTTAACCAGGTTTGATGATGAAATACATCAAAAGTCTTCTCATCAGTTCATTTAAAATTACTGAACTCTATGTTTTTTCCTTGTTTTTCAATAATCAGGTATTAATCATATTGTACCATGAGTGTCTCAGTAACGGGTTATTTATCTCATATCTATCAGCGCTTACGTAATTTCATGTCAGATTAATTGAAGATGTGTTAGTTTCACGATCTAAACTGTTATGTGTAATGTAATTGGCAATGAAGAAGCACTTGTCAGACAGTTTTGTTTTATTTTTAGAACGTTATTAAATCTTACCTTATTATTGCTCATGTATTGTGCATAATAAGGAACTGCGTGCATTTATTTTATCACTTTTCGTATTACAAGTATGTTATTAAGAAATAATTAGGCATTTTACTGACAAATTTTTAGGGGAACACAATTGAAAATATCAAGTTAACAAGTAAAAACATGTTTTTAGAAAGACATGACCTTTATTGCATCTATACACAGCTACACTCAAGAATATGTTTCTCCCACCGTTGTCAGATGGTTGATTTATTTGACCATTTGGGATGGATTTCAATACCGGACAATTGATATCAGCTACAATAGAATAACTTTGTGATCAATAAGCACTAATATAAATTAAAATCAAGTTTTTAACATTTCTGTTTTTCAGTTTATCAAAAAAAGTATAAAAAAGTTTGGTACAAATGTGATCATCCCGGGTCGATAGCGCAGTTGTTAGCGCGCCGGGATTTGGAAGGGGGGTACGGATTCGAATCCCATCCGGGGAAGTTATATCATTCCATAAAAATGTGACAATTATTTTAATTTTCCTCCATTGATTAGATAATATGGAGAAGTTTCTTTCTTGCGGGCGGGTAGGTGAGCACTGGTTATAGACAATGGTCCAGAAAGCTAAGTTAGGTGCGCTGGACACCATAACAAACAAAAAAAACAAATGTGACTCACCTAACAGCTTATGTGAAAACGTTTACCTGTACCCTTACTTTCTGAGTCGGCAACTCCTCCATCTTAGGAAAAACAGCAATAAAAATATACATAGTACATATAATGGTGTTACCTGGCTGATACCAAATCGAATCGGGAACCAAACTCAAAACCACCAGATTATAAATGTACATCACAAAACTTTCACTTTAAACTTTATGGTTTTGATTTATATGTGTATTCTGTTTGTTTTTTTGTTTGTTTGCTTGCTTATTGCTTGCTTGCTTGCTTATTGCTTGCTTGCTTGCTTGTCTGTCTGTCTGTGACCACTGAGTACCACTTAGTTTTGGCACCTCGGTATGGGTTTTCAAGTTACGCTGTGAGTTTCTGAAGATCTGTTGTCAGTAAGAAGAATTTGTATGAAAATAGACCACAGTTTACCATAATTTTTTATGAATATTGCACTTAAATTGCCATTTTTCATGCATATGTTCAGTCTGATATCAAATTTTCTTCATTCTTAGTACCATAGCACAGTTAAATGTCCGTTAGAATAAAACAAAACTCATTCCGCAGATTCAAAAACTCGCCAAAATGTTTAATTTAGAGTGAATTAGGATATCTGAACTGAAATGTAGAATAAATATGTCACATAGTTACGAGCATTGACAGCCAATCAAAAACCAAGAGAATATGAGGAAGCTCTTTAGTGATCCAGAGTAACAGTTTATCATTTTAATACGTCAAATTGACCTATTTATCCTTAAGTTTCGCTATTTTTGTTGCTTGTATATTGTAGACGAAAGGTTTGTGTATTTTTTTGCAACAATATGAAATTAAGACATTCCTCTTAATTGTGCCTGATACCCAAGTATAGTCTTAACCCAACGAGAATACGAGAACACAGGATAATATGTCATCATTGCTTTCACTTTTTAGCTCACCTGAGCACAAAGTGCTCAAGGTGAGCTATTGTGGGAGTCTGACCATGTTTTGTCCGGTTATCTGTATCTATAACCAAAAAATGCCATTATCAATATATGAACAAGTACCAGTTTCAAGAAAGTTGCAATGTAACACCAGGAAAAATGAAAACCTAATTGTAACATGTTTATTCTTTTTAAACTCTTTAAATAAAAAACGCAAATTTATCTTCCTTACTTTCGGGCAAGTCTATAAATACATATCGAGATTATTGTTTCTAAGTGACCAAATAGACACGAAAAAGGCTAAACTCCACAATAAAAAAGCTATTTTATGTGCACAGTTGGAAAATGTTAGGAACAGAACTTGTTTATTCGATGTATTTTATCTGTCCGGAAGGTGCTGCACAATGAATCAAACATTGCTAAACTCCAAAAACACTATAAATAGACATGGACGGTCTAAAACGCTGACACATATTGCTTGAATGATTTACTAAAGGAGTAGTAGTCATACAGGGCTAAACGGCGATTTCAAGCATTTTGGAAATGCTAATACTTGTTGTAATTTACAATTACGGTGAAAAGTTATGATATGGTCATTATTTGGTTCAATTGAAATCCAACTATTGATACAAAACATGCCTGTAGGAAACAGTTGTTTTCAGGGACTAGTTGTCAATGAAGGTCGCATCCGGATGTTATCAGAATTTATCTGTACAATATGAGTTTTTTAATCTATTTTTAAATATTTCATCACTTTACAACAATGTTTGATATTCAGCACCGTTCCATAAGTACTATAATAAATTGATTTTGTAAAAGCCCGTTAACAAAAAAGTTTTATACACTTATCTCAACTGTTGCCAGGTCACACAAAAGAAATTCTCAAATTGATGAGTTAAGTGAACTCCTGTCCAAAATTGTTCTGACAAAATTTGAAAAAAACGATGCTCATCATGAATGAAAAATACGATAGATTGCAGTTTACCGGTAAGAGTTTGTACACTTCTGTGCATGCTTAACCGGACTAAGCCGTTGCGCTTCCGTTGCTTAGCTTGAATAAACAATAAAAGCAAATTTCCTCACTTTAAACATAAAAAACGGGGATTCGGGGGCTACTGCCATGACATAAATTGGAACACGAAACGAAAGATCAGTTCGTCATATATGACTGAAACCTGCATTTTATTGGTTGTTAGCGTTAATTATATGTCAGGCTTAGTTACTAAAAAACACAACAATTTCGCGGAATTTTACGTACCGGTAAACAGCAATTGTCCCGAAATGTAAAATAAAAATGCCTATATAGATCTACCTGTACACTCAAATTTTATTTTCGTCCACGTTCCATTTGGTTTGCATACCCTGCTTGCATTTCCTTGTCTCGTATAATCCTCATCACAATCATAAACGACGTATGCGCCTTCATCATACCGGTTATTATTTCCATCCTGTGGTGTTCCTTTTATAAAAGAATGAGCCGGAATATCTGGTTCATCACAAAACCCTCTTACACCTGTAATAGACAACTGGAGCTTTAATTGAGAAGATAAACATTTCATCTGATATAAATTAGACGACAGCATGAGAACAGTTCTGTTGTCATATGGTCAACTTGGATGAGAGTTTGATTTTTCCTGAATTAACACAATGCGTGTCCTTACAAAGAAAAGCAAATCAGAGATTAATTCGAGTGTAGATAATGAATGACGCGAGGTAAGATCACTCACTTAAGTCCACATGAATTAAGTGCAAATGCTCCCATTAATCGACCATGTGACTGTGTAGTCGATACGAGCGTTGATGATATCACAAGAAGCTACTGTGATGTGGATAAAGAATTGTTATTTAAATAAGATAATAATTTAGTTTCTTATAAATGTAATAAATTATTAAATACAAAATGTATTCGTCTGATATATACCCCCGTTTAATGAAAAATGAACGCATATTTATAAGTGTGTATCAAATCTTGCAAACTTAGTGAAATGTTGCATTTTTTACAATCTTGAGGCAAAGCTACATAGAGTTAAATAACATTCATCACTCATTTTAGCGTAGTAAAACAGTAAACGTTTACTTACGATCTTATGGTGTTTCACTGTTACAAACGGTCTAATTAGCTTCATTAAATTATGCCCCGATTGTCCAAAAAGTTTCATTAAGATGTATTGCGATAAAGAGTGGTAGGTCTATTTTCATTCTTTTGTTAAAGTTCAAGAACACATGGTCTAAAATATTTCTAAAATCAAATTTTAACAATTTAGGAGGTATCTATCACAAAACATGAACTTTAAGACGCTATGGTTGAAACTATATTTAAGCATCGACGATTAAATATTGCTTTCGATTTCGATCATTATTCAAATGCAAGAAACAACATCAACGGACGTTCAGCCAAAATTATAGCTTCACTTTTTTCAGTAGAGTCTTTTTGAATGGTACAAAATACATTTTTCAATTGGATCGCATAGATCTATTTTGGAGACAGAGTTGGTTTGGATGTGGGAGTGTTATTGTACTAGTTATCATTGTCACAAAACTGCCAATGTCTTAATGATTTATAGATAAATTATTGGCTACTCTCATCATTCTGTCATACAAGCTCTATAATCATTTGTAAAAATAAAACTGGCATGTATACAGCACAGAAACAAACTGTTGCAGTCTTTATTTTCGTTGAATGTTTCCATAAGTGGTCCCACAACACCATTTTTCATTAATTTTACGTCTTTTTTTTTTGCAAGTCACTCTCATAATTTGTATCAATTGCACTCTGTATAACTGATCTTATGATAGGATAATCGTTAGAAAATACTTCTGTCATTTTAAAGATGAAACTATATTGACATACATTGTATTTTATTGATGATACTTAATTATTTAATTATTAGCTAGAGTGCACCAATTGTGTGTTCTTTCATTATGCACTTGTTTATGTTTCCTTTATCAAATACAAGTCTTCCTTTATACTTCACTCATTGCTCAATGAAAATATTGTAATTATAAGTCAGAGGCATTTAATTTGTCAGGAATATTATTTGGAGGTTGTTGATCTGATTTTAGGTAGCCTGTATAGTGGGGAACCAAAGGTCAGAAATAGAGCAAACATTGGTACCGTAAAGGCATTGAAAGGCCAACCATAAACAGGGACAAACAGAGATTTTCGTCGAGTTGATAAATAACTTACCCATAATCGAGTATTTGTAAATGGAACTGTAAAATGACATTTAGTAGTGAAACCTCCAATCATCATTCTAGTTGCTTGTGATTTTATTTGCTTAATAACCAATCAAGTTGATTATAGAATGATCATTTTATGATTTTATTTGCTTATTGTACGGAATTTTGTTTGTCAGCTGACATTGAGCATGTTCTCTTTTTACTCCATTTATAACTATTGTTTGTGTATTTCAAGATCATTATCTAATTATAAATTTTGAATTAATTGTAAAACTAACTTAGGTCTTCCTTACAAACAAGTCCTTTAATCTTTAGGGCAAATAACCTGCATATATCCGGAATCTTTATCTATGAGTTAAATATACCAGATATCCGTGACAATCATGGTTTGTATTTTTTGATAATTATATATTTACGTGGCTTATAGCTTATAAATATTTATTTACGTGGCTTATAGCCTATAAATATTCATTTACGTGGCTTATTGCCTATAAATATTTATTTACGTGGCTTATTGCCTATAAACATTTATTTACGTGGCTTATTGCCTATAAATATTTATTTACGTGGCTTATTGCCTATAAATATTTATTTACTTGGCTTATTGCCTATAGATATTTATTTACGTGGCTTATTGCCTATAAATATTTATTTACTTGGCTTATTGCCTATAGATATTTATTTACGTGGCTTATTGCCTATAAATATTTATTTACGTGGCTTATTGTCTATAGATATCTATTTACGTGGCTTATTGCCTATAAATATTTATTTACGTGGCTTATAGCCTATAAATATTTATTTACGTGGCTTATAGCCTATAAATATTTATTTACGTGGCTTGTTGCCTATAAATATTTATTTACGTGGCTTGTTGCCTATAAACATTTATTTACGTGGCTTATAGCCTATAAATATTTATTCACGTGGCTTATAGACTATAAATATTTATTTACGTGGTTTATAGCCTATAAATATTTATTTACGTGGCTTATAGCCTATAAATATTTATTTACGTGGCTTATTGCCTATAAATATTTATTTTCGTGGCTTATTGCCTATAAACATTTATTTACGTGGCTTATAGCCTATAAATATTTATTTACGTGGCTTATAGCCTATAAATATTTATTTACGTGACTTATAGCCTATTAATATTTGTTTACGTGGCTTATAGCCTATAAATATTTGTTTACGTGGCTTATAGCCTATAAATATTATTTACGTGGCTTATTGCCTATAAATATTTATTTACGTGACTTATATAGCCTAAGAATTGATTATTTTACAAATAACGCTTAACTATAAATGTGTTTCCTTAAAAAAAACAGAGACGTGCTAATCTTTTTTCAAGTTAATATTTCTATATTATACAATCCCATATGTAACATAGAACATGTATAACATAAAAAGATATATACGTGCTAATCTAATGAACTCAATTTTGAAACTTCAAAGGAGTTCTAATATCACTAATGCATTCTTTAATAACATATCATTCTGCAGCATTCATTTAATTGACCATATATTCAGTTCAGTTATGATTCTACATTCGATTTAATCTCCTTTGCGGTTGAATTGTTTAAAAATAGGCAAATAACACTGATTTAATCTTAGAACTTTTAAAGAAACGCACTTTACCAAATACACTCGGGTCATTTTCTTATAATTAAGGATTAAACTATTTCGAAGTTAAAAATACACACCAAGAGTTATATATCGTGTTTATTCCCTATAAAACACCCGGATAATATAAAAATAAACAAGGCATAAAATATGTTTACATAGCCTTAGGTGCTTACGAAATTACGGCAAGTACTTACTTGCATTACCGTGACGCACTTCGTCTGTGGATCGCCTGGCCTATGTAGCATAAGCATAGGCGGATCCAGCGTGGGGAAGAGGGTCAGGGAGGTCCAGATCTCCCCCTGGAAGTTCCGAAATGTACCTGTTCATTAGTATATTTCTTGACTGTAAGTCATTTTTAAGTAGCATGAAGCAATTTTTCTCGGTGCTTAACATAGATTAATTAGTTATGTAGTTTTTTATTATTGGTATGTTGCATTATTCTGCAAAATGTGTATAAAGTGGTTGTGCTTCGAAAGTTTGGACCCCCCCCCCCCCTAGAAAAGGTTCGGACCCCCCCCCTCTAGAATAAATCCTGGATCCGCCCCTCATAAGTTCAACATCCACGAGTCCTCCCGAAAATTATTCATTTAGTAAACGGTCGAGGAGATCCAAATGCACAATTTTACAGTTAAAAAAGTGTATTTCCCTTTTATTTTGATATAATGGAACATAACACGGACAAATATCTATCAAGTCGGTTGGCAGCAAGTCTTGTTTTTGAAAAAACCTAGACAATAGAGAAAACTAATTTACTTACCTACTAAAAGATGTAATAAAATAAAGACAATTATCCTCATTATAAAATGCACTTCCACAAATCTATCAGCGACACCTCTTAATACACACGTCTTAGTTCAACAGAAACTCAACTGATTTTATCATAATTATAAACACTTGTTTACAAGTATGAATCGGATTCTTGTTGAAAAAACTCGAGTTGAAAATTACAACAGAAGTGCAACGTTCGTTTAGGCTTAAATATGTGAAAGATATACTAGGAGAGTTGTCGAATATGTTAGATATTATATTACTGAGGTACATTAACCGCTACGAGTATCATATACGTTGTATTTAACATTCTGGCAGTTCCTGGAGCATATCTAACTTGAACTGCAACTCAATGATAAACTATATAGCATCAGGCATTTTATATAACAGGGATTTGTAACGATAAGTAAATGAAATAGATTTTCATCAAATTTCACAGTCGTCGCTATTATTTCGGTCAATACGGAAAAGAAGTATAACAAGTTTAAATAAAGATATTCACATGAAAGTTTGTACCAGTACCATTCAAATTGACATAAATGTTAGGAAAAATGCGTTTCTAGATGATTTTGAGATAAATTACGCTCTCAGACTGCTTCACAAAATAATGCATTTTCCCGACAACCTGACATTTTTAGCCCCATAGTCGTATTTTCGGTCATAATTGCAACAATGTTTGTAAAAAATTCCGAAACATTCACAAGTTGCATAGAAGACATGTACAAAAACATAAATCAAGTTTTTAAACTCTGGAGTTAATTGTTCAGTCTTCTTCAGCCTTTTATAGACAGTGACGATCGAGAAAAATTCAAAAAGCCCTTCGTTACAAATCCCTGTTATAAAGAGTTCCTGATAGCATGTAGATCATTATAAGACTAAATAATGGATTTGAAATTATCCAAATATATAGCCTATTGAAAGACGTCTTTATCATTATTATTACACACAAACGAAACTGAAATGATCAGCTTATTAAATGATATACTGGACATTGTATACGATAAAATGACATCACATCTGTGGTTCAAAGGTATTAGTTCACAGATTTGGATAACATTTTCTGTAATTTCAAAATACCAGTCAGTATCTGTAATTGTGTCAAATAATAATTCTCAATATTTGAAGACAAATTTACATAAAAATTGCAAGAAATATACAATAAAAGTCATCAACAATGCACTAAAATTGTTTCTACCGTGACATTCGGGGTAGACTTTTGTTACTTGAAACATCATCATTTGTGGTTGTACGTCCATTTGCACTAAAATTGTCACTATCAAAACACTAATTTCTTGCTTTAACAAATGTTTCCACAAAATTTAGATAATTTCAGAAAAAGTTTATTTAAGCTGAAATCTGTGAATGAGTACCTTTAAAGAATGAGTTATGCAATTGATTATCATTGAACTTCGACTTAATCCGTGCGCCCCACATTTGACCTGCACGGTCCCGAATCAAAAGCTCTATATATACATGTATATATAGTGATCAGGGACCGTGCCGGCCGCCTGTGGTGCACCCTTTCGTAAAATGTAAAAAAGACTGAACCTGGATGCATCAAAACATCATCAATCCACCGTTAAGTGTTTCGTCTTGTCTTTCGTATTGGACACGATAAAGGTCGTATTCCGAATAGTTAAATTCAGGTCAATATCCGTAAACAGATAACCAATAGACTGTTGTCTAAATTATCGAATGGGCGAACGGAGCATTTTAGATAGGGTTTAAATCAGATTGATTGATGACTTTGTATAACATTTAAATAGTGGTGTTTTGGTTGGACCGGGGTCTAATTGCCATTTGTTAAAAGTTAGGCACGAATTCAGTACTTCACTGCTTCGATATCATTATCTTGTCCTATCTCGCAGAGAGTAATTCGGGAAACACGCACCTGCTCTGGTTGCGTTTTTATTTTTGTAAAACAGGATCTGATCTTTAGATATATTTGTGTCAGTATAAGACTTCATCACTCAAAACCAGACATTTGTATTTTCTCATTAGTAAATGTATACTTTTATTCCCAATCTTTATTTTGCGAACTTCAACGTAGGTCTAGTTAGAAACTTCTTATTTATGACATAAAAACTTTGTTATATAGCCAAGAATGTTTCAATATATATTTTACATATAAAATAAATAATAATAACAAAAAGTATAATAATAATAATAATAATCATCATCATTATCATCATCATCATTATCATCATCATCATCATCATTATCATCTTCATCACCATCATTATCACCATCATCATCACTTTCATCATCATCACCACTATCACCATCATCATCGCCAACACCATCACCACCACCATCGTCATCATCATCATCATCATCATCATAACAAGAACAAGAACAATAATAAATTCAACTTCATTGTACTATGTTACCACAATATCACATCTTTTCTTGTTTTTAAATTTCAACTTACAAATGTACTCGAATGTTTCATATCCTTGTATCTTGTACCTTGAACAAATTATAATTGACCTTTATTAGGACGTTTGGAAAATTTCTACCGGTGACGTTTCCAACGCACATTGCAAAACAGATGTTAAAAATAAACAATATTTCTTAGAAACACGAATGATAATTTTTGTTCTTTGAATTGGAGCATAAACAGATCAAGTACATGTGTACGTGATATCAAAAGATTTTATGTTTGTTTCGAAATTCAAGATATCTTATCATGAAATAATCTAATTGAGGGTGTATGGCTAAATTGCAACTTCAATTATGGCGACTTTTATATTTTCGAAATCAATTTGAGCGTCTTTTTTTCGGAACTAACAATCGAATACTTTATGCTGATAAGCCCAACGTATTTTATTGGAATTTATCCTCACATCACAGAATTATTATATAATACACTTAACAACTTTTCACACATTTAGCCTGCAGATAATTTCAACGGTTGTTAAAATATTTTAACGAAATTTCGTGAGTTAACTATACCTTTCATATGACACTAAATACGTCAATATACACCGTGCACTTACCGACTTCCAAGATGCACGTGCATTTCGTGCTTTTTACTTATATGAGCCAAACGGTTTACATTTACATGTGTATTTTGACGACATCCATAGCAATTTACACTTAGAAAGAACATTTAAACTTTCGCATGTCGTAAGTATGAAACAAAAAAAGTTGAAAGAAAGAGATCAAGCTATCTGAATGATACACGCTGGCTCATCAGTAAGAGAGGTAAATTGAATTGAATTGCTATCTCATGTCTTGCTCACATCATATTCATCACTGAGACATTATAAGAATAGCTGCAATGCAAGAACCTCCAACAATCGTGAAAAATTGGAACCATTTTTCAGGTTGCCCATACTTTCAAGCGTATCCCTTTGACTGTGATGAAAATTTTGAGAACTTTGAGGAAACCGGAATTGTTAAAGACCTGTGACGGCAGAGAAGACGTCGTATGGCAAGAATGGTCAATGAAACCACAGGATATCATTCAGAACTACATAATCTCAATGCAAGCAATGTGTCTTGCAGTTATACGAGCTGAAGGTGGCCATACGCGTTATTGATGTGAATTTGTACTTTGTTGGTGCCAATATTGTTACTGCTTATAAGAAGTCAGTTAGTTTTCAATTTATTCTTCTTCTATACTATTTGATAAACATTTTCTACAAATTTTATATCAATAGCTTACATATCTACCCAGTTGTGTCCAAATATATAGATGTATACGGAATCTCCCGAGTGGTTTTCTGACGTAAAACAACAAATAATCAAGCCAAATAAATAATCTCACGTTTGAGCAATAAAGATAATAAGTGATTAAATTGTTTATTGTTAACCAACGAACTGGATATCAATTTTAAAGAAATTCTTTCTCAGATAACGGAAAGTTAAGGTTAAATTCCTACAATGCCATTTTGCAGTCAGTAATATACATTTTATATAGTCCTGCAGTAAAATGCCATATTTTAGGTGAACCGTGCACTTGAGTCCCCACAAAGTGTTTTTGCAGTTTCTAATGCAATAAACTTTCTGCAATAAACAGTTATGCAATAAACATTTATACAAAATCTAGTTATCAAACATGCATGCAAGGTCTCATTGTCATATTTATGATTCTGAAAAGTTGAAAAGCAACAAATATTATTTAACATGCTAGCAATAGATTTATGTATACGACATTCCTTAATGCTGGCATTATTATTATATATGTATATACATGCCTAGAACGTTCTATCTTATCTTGAGTAAATTAACTAGTGGAAACTATGAGCAAATGTATAAAGTTGACACATGTAGTTTCATGAATTTCTTTCCACAGTGAAC
Source organism: Mactra quadrangularis (assembly GCA_025267735.1). Taxonomy (NCBI): domain Eukaryota; kingdom Metazoa; phylum Mollusca; class Bivalvia; order Venerida; family Mactridae; genus Mactra; species Mactra quadrangularis. The sequence goes on from CM046311.1 coordinate 33,114,467, forward strand.
AATGTTGAGAGGTCAAATCTGCACGAAAATAAGTAAGACTTTCCAGCTACTACTATTGCCATGAAGTACATGTATATCAATCAAATAGATGCTTAAATTATGTCAATGACACTGACAGGATGTTTTTATGATAAGGAAACGCTTTTGAATTCAGTAGCTTTAATTTTACAATCAATTTTACGATGTACTATTCAAATAAATTTTTTGTTCTTCCTTTTTTGGTTCTGGCATAAAGGCACACCACTTCAAAATGTTATATTGAGCTGCTGAAAGCACCCATGTGCGTAGGTCACACGGTAATAAGTAACACATTATAAACATTCATTTTATATTAATACATTGATTAGGTGTTGTACATATGAATGGTCTCATAATGTGGACATTCTGGACATTAAAATCCAACCGAACATAAATCGGGTCGCAATTGACAGATTACTTGATTCAATCATATTTCTTTTTGAAGTACTAAAATTTGAACAAAAAAAATCACTTGAAAACAGTTCATTTGAAAAACCTAATTTGCATACATTTGCATATGCAAATCATCTGATCATGCTGAATGTGGTATCATATGATAGCTAGACCCTACAAACATGGATGCAGACACATATTTTAAAATCTTATCATGATTGGTTATCGTGTAATTAGCGAAAAACGGAATTTCGATTATGGCGGACCAAATTTGTATAATATGCTAATTGTTCAAGGATGACTGGATGTCATCACTAAATTTCTTAGTCAGCTCTGCTCCAAGGTATAGAAGCTGAATCAAAATTATGAAGGCATTAACAGAATGCTAGACAATGGCATAAATATTCATGACACCATGTTATGTTCGAGGCAAAATCCTACAAGTTTTTACGTAATTTGAATATTTTGCATATCTTTAAAGCATCATTAACTGATTTAATGTAATTATTTGATATATTTGTATTTAATTTATATACAAAATTAGCATAAAATAAACATATTTTACTCAAAAGCTTAATTTTAAAACTACAGACGTTGATTTGTATAGCAAAACCGAATATTGTGTTTCGTAAAATACCTAATTTGCATAAATTTGCACATCTAAATGATCAGATCAAGCTGATATTAGTATCATGTGATAGACAGACCCTGAAATCATGGGTATGGATACATATTTTAAATTTGTATCTAAGTTAGTTATTGGGTTATTAGCGAAAAACGGAATTTCTATAATTTTCGGATTTAATTTGCATATTATGCAAATTGCTCAAGGATGACAGGGTGTCATTATTCGGATTCTTATTCAGCACCTTTCAAAGATATAGAAACTGCAAAAAAACTTTGTGGGGACTCAAGTGCACGGTTCACCTCATATACTGCAGGACTAATAGGAAAATCATGATTCATAAATGATATGATTAATGACGTCATGTTTATCACTTCGTGTGAATAAGATAATTAGACAATTTATAAAATTGTATGCTGTTGATAAATTAGTCAGGAATGAAAACTTTTAATGAAATTTAATTATTATCTCTCTTTGATACGATGATCCTGAATTTTACATTTCTGGCTCAAAAATCCCTGTTGTAAATGAAGCTAATTTTTTAGGCGTTACATTTGATAAAAAACTCTCTTTTATACCACACTTAAAGTCTCTAAAAACAAAATGTATTAAAGCTTTAAATCTACTTAAAGTACTTTCACATACTGATTGGGGATCTGATTCCCAAACATTACTTAAATTATACAGAAGTCTTGTTTGTTCAAAACTAGATTATGGGTCAATTGTGTATGGATCAGCACGTAAATCGTACTTGCAAATGCTTGATACAATACATAACCAGGGTTTACGTATCGCCCTTGGTGCATTTAAAACTTCACCTGTTGAAAGACTTTATGTTGAAGCTAACGAGCCATCATTAAAATTACAAATCGACAAAAGCTTTCATTACAATACGCAACTCGAATATATTCTAACAATATCAACCCGGCGCGAAAAGTTGTTTTAAACCAAATTACATTGATAAATTTGACAACAAACCAAACGAAATTAAACCATTTGGCCTGCGCGTTAAAAACGACTTAGAAATGCTTAATATTAACACTTCTACCGTTTTACAGAACTTTGATGAAAATGTCCCTCCTTGGACCTACAACATATCAAACGTTAATATTGACTTGTCAAACTTTCGTTAATCTGTTACCAGCCCAGAGGCCTTCAAATCGGAATTCGTAAACATCTTAGTAAAATATAAAGATTGTACACATTTATTTACTGACGGCTCAAAAGATGGTAACAAAGTTGGTTGCGCTGCATATGGAAATTCTTTTGTTGCAAGAATGCGACTGCCTGACCTGGCATCCATATTTACCGCTGAAGTCAAAGCAATAGATCTTGCTTTAACATACATATCAAATAGTATTAATAACAATTTTATCATTTTTTCAGATTCTCTATCTGTATTATTGGCCATAAAAAATCGTAGTTCAGACAATGTTCTTATCAAAAGTATCGAATTAAAATAACATGAAATTTTAAAATCTAAAACAGTACACCTCTGCTGGATACCAAGCCATATTGGTATACAAGGAAATGAAAAAGTTGATATTTTAGCTAAAGAATCTTTAAACATTCAACCAGTAGATATAAAATTACCAAGCAGTGACTAAAAATGTTCAATAAACACGTTAATTAAATCAAATTGGCAAACAATGTAGAACAATGCATATTTTAATAAATTACATGACATAAAGCCAACCCTTAATTCATCTTCGTCAATTATATTTTCTAATCGCCGAGATCAAATAGTGATTTCGCGATGTAGAATTGGTCATACCAGATTAACACATTCATACCTTTTCAAAAGAGAGGAAGCACCTAAATGTATACCCTGTGACGAACATTTCAATGTAAAACATGTTCTCCTTGACTGTCAGGATCTTAAAGACATCCGTGACAAACATTTTAAAGTTAACTCACTCAAAGAACTTTTTGAGTCTGTACCATCATATGCGATACTTAACTTTTTGAAGGAAATAAATGTATATAATAAGATTTAAAGCATTACATCATTAGTTTCGTTTGAATTAATAGTATCATTGATTGCTTTCGGCTCGATATGACCTTTTTGTGTTGGTGCGCCGTAAAACCCAAACAAACAAACAAACTCTTTGATACGAACAAATAATAATTTTTATAAGTTCATAGTAAATATAATTAAAAATCTGTCATGGCAATAACATTTGAAATGCAATGAATAATTAGCTACCTGTTTCCAGAGATATTTTTTATTGTCATAAACATATTTTTGTATTATGGTTACTGTGCGTAAAACTTGACCCCAACCAGACCTTTATGCAAGAATATTCATTACATTGAATACGAATGTAGTTGTGATATAACTACTCAATATAACTTAACACCAGTTCGTTTCTACTAACTTTATTACTACGTGTACCTTGGTCATACTGACATCGAGCAGCGATATTAATGCTCGATTACTCCGTGGCCGTGAGGATTATGTGTTAAAATCGCTGCTGAAGTCTAGAATAGACGTTGTACTGATTTTCGTCAGGATATGTGTAAGATAATTATTAGATGCAAATGTGAAAGGTCTGATCGGGGTCAAACTTTACGTACAATATTCTAGCTTTAATATCAAAAGAAATATTTTGAAAACAGTAAAGCAGTGTTCTGATAATAACAAACTAAATGTGTATTGTCATACAGCAGTAAAAGATGATGAGTTTATGTAAACAAAAGTCAACCTCGTAAGTAATATTAAAGATGAATGAAGTGCAACCTGGGTCGATAGCGCAGTTGTAGCGCGCAGGTATTGGGGATCTCGTGTCCCGAAGGTGGTACGGGTTCGAATCCCGACGGGAGGTTCTACACTTTTATGACAATAATTCCTTCATTGATTAGATAATATGGAGAAGTGTCCGGACTTGTGAAAAGGTAGGCAAGTACTGTTTAAAGATAAGGGTACAGGAAAGCTAGGTTCGGTGCGCTGGACGCTGTAAAATGACCCAAATTGTATTTACACGGCGTTAAACCCAGTAAAAAAACGAATTAAGTGCTTTTTTTAACTCACTGACTTTTTAATCTATACTTAACATGCTATAGTTTTTTGTCTTTCAATGTATTAAGAAATCAATTCCTTCAAACATTAAGTTGAATTACATAGTTACACTGTAAGGTAAGTTATATTAAATAAAAAATTAATGAAATCTGTGGGCGAGAAGCTTTATTCCGTTAAAGTGCTTTTATTCTTGTAAAAACGCTTACATTTTAGTATCAGTTGTAAAACAGGATACATGTACGTAAGGTGACCAATAATAGAAACTATACAAACCATGGATGGATCTACATTATTTTGTTTGTGTTAGAGCCTTTTTCCATGGGAAGCATCCAAAAATCCCCTTGATTAAAAGGCTACCATGCATGTTAAAATTTCGAAGACAATAGACATGCATCTGTTGGTTTTTTATTGGGTTTAACGCCGTGTCAACACAAATTTAGTCATTTAACGGCGTCCAACGCATCTACTGTAACTTAGCTTTCCCTGACTCTTCTCTAAAATCTTAGAAACTTTCCATTTATTTTATCAATGGAGGAAAATAACATTATATTGTCAAATTTTCATAGAATGGTATAACCTTCACGGGTGGGATTCGAACCCGTATCCCCTTCGGGACACGAGATTTCAAATCCCGGCGCGCTACCAACTGCGCTACCGACCCAGGACCTGCCTTGGTAAATTGTTATAAATTCTAAGAATACCCATCTAGTTTCTTGGAAAAACAATGTACTTGTAGTTAAACATTCGACCTCAGTAATATAACTCCCTCTTCAGGTTTAAAACAATTATCTACTTCATATCGCAAGCATAAGTGGGAAACTTAAACTTTGTGTTGTAAAATTGGTCTCTCAAAAATAATGACGATAATTAACGAAAGAATTCCACATTATTCAATATTCTAACATTATCGCGTGCGCTTAACACGTGCAAATCTACCAATATCCATCTATTAATCGACTCCTCCCATTACCCCGCAACAAAAACATAATGTATATGATACAAGCAATTTGTAAAATGCATGAATTTAAAGACGTTTTGTAGAGTGCCTGGCCATTTTTGGCATTTTGTTAATTGACAAATAATTCCCAGGCATTTTACAAAATGCCTAAAATGTTAGCTTAATATTTTGCACATTGCCTAAATGTAGTTTAAGGTCAAGACATGTGAGGTTGCATTTCTTCGAATAAGTTATGTTTGCCCTTGTTAACATAAGAAAGGTTGTCCTTTTTTCTTGTAATAATAATCCGAAGGGATTTCGCCAAAAGGCTTAAGTTAAACTATCGACGAAAATGTCTGACCTGTTTAAGGGACAAAAGTTTTTTGTCACTTCAAAATCAATTCATCAAAAGGAAGTTGTTGTTAGCCGGAAAAAAGTGTGACATGGAGCATACGCATTGTTTGAGATTGTCTGGTGTCCTCAATTGGAATGCTTTTAAATATTGAAGAATGTCTTTGCAATGCTTTTTCCTTTGAAAACTATGCAAAAATCAATGGATCTACTTTCTTTGCTCGCGAAAACTGGTTAAACGGGTAGGTAACGGCTTTTGAAGAATGAAACTATGGATGTTTTTAAGGAAGGAAACATTCATTATTATATGGTTTTAGGTATCTAACATCCCTGGGTCATACTGTAATATGCCATTGAACGTAGCCGCCCGGCTAGCTCAATTGGTAGCACGCAAGTCTACTGATCGAAGGGTCGTGAGTTCGATTCCCGGGCGGGGCATACTTTCGTAGAGCTTGGTCATGAAATTATTTCCTCGGCCATTCTCCATCCTACCAATGATTTTTCATTATGTAGGGTTGTTGTCAGTCGCTGACGAAAGTATGTGCTCAGTAGTTGGTTAACAGCTAAATCCAGAGATTTAGCCTTTCCAGGAGGAGTAAGTTGGTTGACTGACCGCCGTTATATGACCTATAATTGTGATGCTACGGCGTTAAACCCAACAGACAAACAAAGTCATTGAACGTGAGAAATTTTTTATTTACTGCAAAAGATTTTATTTAGTGGTATGTAACCTTTAGGAGAAAACATCGTCAGCAAAATTTAAGATTTGAAATATATTTGACACGCTCTTACTTGTCTTCTTGTATAAGTTTGTTTGTTTGTTTGTGTTTTACTGCGCACCAACACAGAAAGGTCATATCGCACCGAAAGAAATTAATGATACTATTAGTTCAATCGATATTAATAATCTAAAGCCCTATATTTTATTATATACATTCATTTCCTTCAAAAAGTTAAGTATTGCATATGATGGTACTGACTCAAAAAGTTCTTTAAGTAAGTTAACCTTAAAATGTTTGTCACGGATGTATTTAAGATCCTGACAGTCAAGAAGAATTAAATGCTCGTCCTATGGTATGCACTTAGGTGCTTCCTCTCTTTTGAGAAGGTATGAATGTGTTAATATGGTATGACCAATTTTACATCGCGTAATTACTTTATGATCTTAGCAAATATATTTGATGAAGATGAATCAAGGGTTTGATTTATTATAACTTATTAAATATAGTATTATTCCACACTGTTTGCCATTTTGACTTAATTTACATATTGATTGAACACTTGAAATCATTGCTTGGTAATTTAAAATCTACTGGTTGAAGGTTTAAAGATTCTTTAAATAAAATTTCTACTTTTTCATTTCCATGTATACCAATATGACTTGGTATCCAGCAGAGGTGTACTATTTTAGATTTTAAAATATCAGGTAACTTTAACTCGATACTTTTAATACGTATATAGTCTGAACTGCGATTTGTATGGCCAGTAATACAGATAGAAAATCTGAGAAAATAATAAATATGTTATTAATACATGTACAGGCAGTCGCATTCTTGCAACAAAAGAATTTCCATATGCGTCACAACCAACTCTGTTTCCTTCTTTGGAACCGTCGGTAAATAAATAAGTGCAGTCTTTGTATTTTTCCAAGACGTTTACGAATTCAGATTTAAAGGCTTTAGGGCTAGTAAAAGATTTACGAAAATTTGTTAGGCCAATGTTAACGTCTGGAATGTTGTAGGTCCACGGAGGGATATTTTCAACTTAGTTCTGTATCAAGGACGAAGTGTTTATATTGAGCATTTCTAAGTCGTTTTTAAGGCGCAGGCCAAATGTATGGAGTTCATTCGATTTATTATCAAATTTACTGGTGAAATTAGGTTTAAAAATAACATTTCGCGCCGAGTTTCTTTTGTTGGAAGATATACAAGTTGCGTATTGTAATGAAAGCTTTTGTCGACGTTATTATAATATTGGCTCGTTAGCTTCAACATAAACACTTTCAATAAGTTTTAAATGCACCAAGGGCAATACGTAAGCCCTGGTTATGTATCGTATCAACCATTTGTAAATACGATTTGCGAGCTGATCCGTACACTATTGACCCGTGAAATACATAACAGAAGGTTTCGGTGCAAGGTTCGAATCCCACTTCGACTATGCTCGTTTTTGACCTGGTACACTGGGATCATAGGATCTGGTTGACACATGGCCACATGAACTTCCTTATTCCACCGATTAGCTAACATATGCCTACCCTTCAGTCATACATTGCGAATTAGTGCTTTGCTACCAGGGACTAGTTTGACATCCTAACTCAAAAGCCATAGACTCAAGGTCAGCAGCTTTGTAAGCAAAATGATGCCTCAGTTTCAACTTGGCCACATAGTTCGACTTGGAGACGCTAGACGACTCAGAATTTGATTCGATTCTCAGGAACGCGTCTATGCAAAGCCTTGGGTGCCTAGTCTTGGCGAGCTAACATCAACTTACTTTTATCATCCTCCTCCAGTGTACCGAGCAAATTCATGAGGGTTTGATTAAAGCGCTAAGCCATACCATTCCCCTGTGGGTGGTAGGGAGTTGTACGAGAATTGTCAACATTGGCAAGACTGCACAACTCTGAAATCACAGCGCTCTCAAAATTTCGACCCTGATCACTTTGTTATCTAGGTGGAAACTCACAGTGAACAATAAAATTATCGAAAAGGGCTCTAGCCGTAGTGCGGGCTGTTTGATTACCGGTTGGGATGGCCTGAGCAAAACGGGTGAATTGGTCAGTAAAAACCAACATATTTTCAAAGCCACCAGAAGACATTTCCAGCGTAAGAAAGTCCATGCATACCATATCCATGTCCATAATTCAAGGGGGAAGGAGGATTCAATTGGCACCAAGGGGCAGATATATGACCGCGGGCCTTCCTACAAATATACCTGGAACAATCTTAAATGGTTCTCAACAAATTGATCAATGTTAGGCCTGAAAAATCTAGACTTGATTCGACAACAGATTCGATGCCGGCCCTGGTGCCCAGCTTCATCATGATGACGACTTAACACAATGTCTTGGTATACTTCAGGTAATAAAAGCTGATCAACATTTACCCCAAATAGTATGCCTTTTTCTCTACAAGACCCCATCTATAATGAAAATATTATTCCATTCTCTACGGTACTGTCTTACAGTTGGACTTTCAATGCTGCAAAGTTTCCTAGTAGGCCTATAAAACCAACTCAAACAAACGAGACAAATTTTGATTATTTTTCTGTTCCGTAGACCATTTGATTTCACCCAAACTGGTTACTAAACATTCATCACCAATTGTCTGATGTAAAACAGACTTATAAAAAGACAGACATTCGACGGATGACATTTCTTCAGGAGAAACTTAACCACCCGAAAAAATACCTTTGATAACATCAGCAAAGACAACTGCTTTCTTTGCCGATGGCAAGCGACTCAATATGTCGACAACGACATTGGACTTCCCGGACCTAAAGCTAATGTCAAAGACAAAATTGGAAAGCGCAGCCAACCAACGATGTGACGTTGCATCTAACTTGGCCGTTGACAGAACATAGATCAGGGGATTGTTGTCAGTGCGGACTTATCCCTGAACTTATCTGTAAAAGCCCATTTAAGGGCAAAGAACTCTAACTTATGAGCGGTGTAATTCTTTTCATTTGGTTTCAACCCTCGACTGGCATAAGCTATTACTCGCTCCTTGCTATTCTGAAACTGATACAAAACACCACCAAGACAGACACCAGTTGCATCAACATTTAAAAGTATAGTCTGTATATGCAAGCACTGGAGGACTGGTGAGATGATCAATAATGTCTTGAAATGCCTGTTGCTGGGCCTTGCTCCGGACCCAAGGGCTCGAAACCCTTCCAGTCTTGCTGTTCTATGCGCCGGTTACCAACAAGTAAGTCGTTTAAAAGTTGCATTAACTTGGCAAAGTCTTTCTCGAAGTGGCGATAAAACCCAGCTAAACTTAGGAAGGAGCGCAAGTCCTTAATAGTCCTAGGCACAGGCAAATTCTTAAGTGTAGCAACTTTCTCAGATCAGTCTGACCCCCCATCCGCTAACAATATGCCCCAAATATCCAACACTTGAACAAAAGAACTGACGCTTTGACCCTTTTAACGTAAGATTTGCATCTTCCAAACGTTTAAAAACAGAATTCAACCTTTAAAAATGTTCATCCTTAGTCTTGGAGTAAACAATAATGTCATTCAGGTATATGAGACACTCAGAGAGATTTAAATCACCTATAGCACGTTCCATCATACGTTGGAATGTTGCATGTGCATTCGTCAAGCCAAAAACCCATCCGATTGCACTCATAAAACACAAGCGGGCCCACAGAGATGGCCATAAAACGTTTGTTGGACTCTTTCATTGTACCTGCCAGTATTCTGACCAAAGATCCAACTTAGAAAAGTGTTTAGACCCTATTAGACTATCAATGGTCTCATAGATTCTAGGAAGACTAAACGTTTACCGTTCTGCTATAAAGTTTGCAATAGTATATACAGAATCTCAGAGACCAATCTTTCGTCTTAGGACCACATTGAATGAGAATGGCCTATTAGAAGGTCTGATAGCACATGCATCCAACATATCCTTCAGATGTTCGCGAACTTCCTCGAACATACCAGGAGAAATTGCTGATCAGATAGTTTAAAATCGTGGTCTACATCAGCACTACAACTCAGATCCGTTAGGCCACTGCTAAATCATGCTTCCATCCAGAGAAAAATTCCTTTGCCTTGGCATAAAAAGGGTCGATTCTAGTTTAAAGCTTTCTTGTAATTTAGTTCTTTTTCAATCTTGTTGTGTCGTGGTCAACTGTGTCATCTGTTGGGTAAGCACTTGCATTTGTTGCAAGAGCTTACTCTCAACAGTAGACATAAGCTGAACCACTGGCTGCTGACTCTGCTCACCTTTCTTACTTGATGCGGTGGTTAAGGTTTGTTGAACATAACTCTTAGAATAACCCATAAATTCCTGCTCCATCTGTCTCAACTCCTTCCGTAACACGCCGAAGTCCCGGATGGTATCATACCTGTACCTGGAACTACTCTTTCGATCTTTTTCTTGAGACAGGACCATAATCGACCACTAAGCATCTAATTCCTAGTAACGTAATCCAGTCCGAGATTAGCTCTAGTTAAAAGCAGCTTTGGTCTGAGGCTATAGTCAATCAAGGACTCATTAGCCTCCTGACTAGCACAGTAAAACTGTTGCTTAAGGATCTCTGAACTGGTCACGTTACCATAAATGTGACTTAACTCATGCAATCTAACATGTACAGTGGCATCCTTACAAAGGGTTAACAAACCAGTTCTGGCTTTCCCTTTGAGGCTTGCCCTGACTGCCTCGGATATTAAGTTTTCTGGGTATAAGTCATCCCTAAGTAAATATCTCATTTCATATGACCAAAGAACAAAAGCAGCATCACCTTTACCCTCACCAGAGAAAAATGAAAATTTTGGAAATCTCATGACAGAGAAAGTATGGTCATATTTAGGCTGAGTTACTAAAATGGACATAAAGGGTCTAGAAACAGAGCGATGAGGAGGGACAGGTGGTGTTCCACTATTATCAACCACACGAAATAAAGGAGGGTTTAAAGGATCCATATAAGTTTGGTTGTCCAACACCGATCTGTGCTGGTCATAATACAATTGCTCATGTGTATTTGCATCTTTTACAATTTTACTATGACGTAACAGCTCAGATGGTCTTGGTGTTGAGGTTTTAACATGATAAAGATGATATTTACTAGATTTTGATAAAATACTAGCATAATGTTCAAGTTCCGAATCTGTTTAACTGTTAGCTTGTCCATATGGCATTATTTTCGCATCGAAAATGAGTAAATGTGAACTACTAAATGCAGAAAATAGAATATATTAAATGTAAACTTACAACAATTAATTTATCACTACAGTTAAGCTTTTAAAGTTTAGTATTGGTAAAGTTAAGTATTGTAAGACTAAATTGGAACAAGGGAGATAATCAAATAGAAAAATCCCAATTCAAATGTCAAAGTCAATTTTAAAGACACAATATTACAAACATCAATTAAAATGAGGCAATCAAATAAAAAGGCATAAAGCAGAGTATTTATCAAATAATATATGATTGTCTTATATAAAATGATATTGAACACACTGCAAGCTACGGTCTCCAATTCATGGTAAAGACAAGGTAATAAACAAAAATCCAACTTCAGAATGATTTCAAGGTAAAATTAGCTCTAACAATCTAACTATAGTGCCTGCAGATTCAAGCAAAACTTGTATCGAGGGAGACAATCCAAACTGTTTAGGGCTTAGTCAAAATACACACAGTTTATTAACAATCACAAGATAAATGAAATTCAGCCTCTCAGCAAATGTTTACTTTCTCTGTAAATACTGTGATTCAATACATAGAGTTATCTATGATATGAAAGTAAAAAAACAAATCTATTCAACTGAGTCTATATGTGACTGGGGCAACAATAAACCGCCAGCATTTTTTGAGCACTGGGTGTCAATAAATCCACGGGTTTAGACAACATTCCATCTGCATGGGTTAAATATGGTGCTTCTATCATGTACTGTCCGTTTGCTCGCGTCATTAATCTGTCAACAATACAAGGTTTTGTACCTGAGAATTTAAAACTAGCTAGAATAGTTCCTCTTTACAAAACAAAAGATAAAACTAACTTAGGCAGTTATAGGCCTGTGTCAGTTTTAACCATTATTTTTTAAAATGTTTGAAAAAATTGTATATGATCAAGTTGAATTTCATTTTAATAAGAACAACTTATTCTATAAATTTACCATATATCAGGTTTCAGAAGTGGTTTTTCCATCTCACATTTGCTTAATACATCTTACTGATTGCATTAGGTTTGACGCGGGCAAAGGTAATATTAGTATGATACTTTGGATCTACCAAAAATATTTTGACACTGTTTATCATGATATTTTATACATGAAACATAAAACATCTGGATAAGGTAGTGGTATACTTATATGGTTAAAATCATATCCTACTGATAGACACAACTTAGTAGATGTGGCTGGTATACATTCTACTACTGCTCCCGAACATGTGGTGACCCTAAGTGATCCATACTAGGCCCTCTTTTGTAATTTATTTAATGACATGTCTGCTGTTACCAATAGTGAACTTCTTTAAAATGTAGATGATTCTGGCATTCTTGTTACAGGTAATTGGTGATAACAGTTAATGCAACCGAATTATAATGGTTTTAAGTTCCATTTTTATGTAAAAATGATATTTGATATTTACTTGACCACATTATTAGATGTATTTTACCACTTAAGCGTAATATTTAGACCATCTGTGATAGATCTGTGAAGAATTTCCATGATCATCAACTAAACTGTGATACTTAAATACTTTATGTGATTAAATTTGTGATAATCAACTAAACTGCGATACTTGAATATTTTCTGTGATTAATTTTGTGATGCAGTATTACACCTATCTGATGCATATTATCATAGCATCGATGTTCATTTACCTGTTATGCATTTTTATGTATTAATTCATTGTAAATCATATTTTTCATAATTATGTTATTATTGCCTCTCTATGTCGCGCCACCAATACAATGGAAATAATTGTTGTGTAATTTTAAGCGGAAATTTTGAAATATCTCGATCAAATTCTCAAATGATTGTTCCATTTGTCAAATTCTAAAACTTTGTTATTTAAATTGGAAACATTTTCTATATATACACTCACCAAAATTTCTAATCGGTCATTCCATTAATTTCTTAATTTCAGAGAACTGAAATAAACTAGGGACTATCATAGCAATATTTATTAAAGCCAAATATATCAGGTCTATTTCAGACAAAATTATATTATCATATACTAGGACGAAAAAGAAACGCCGTGTAACCTATAATGATTGTTTTAAGGGATAAATTGTATTATTGGATTATTATATTTATTTTTGTATGAAATGTCATCTGTATGGAACCAGCTGTTGAAGTTTCAATCGATTTTCGATGCTGATTATGTGAAAAAATACCCCCTTTTAACGATGACCCTTCTTGTTTTGCGAAACACGGCCGGACATGTGTTGCATATTTTATGTACCCGGCGTTTCTTTTTCGTCCTAGTATATTATCAACAACTGTTATTTTATAAGAGTGTCTTTAATATAGGTATCAATGTAAAAGGTCACAAACTGCAGAATCAAGTATTTAATAACGAGTACGACCTCCGTTGGCAGCTACTAAGACAGGACAACGAGATCTCAAGGATACAATGTATCTCTGCAGATACCGTTGTGAAATATTCCTCCATATCTCCGGAACATCATGCTACAGTTTATGAATGTTATGCTGCTGGCAGCAGGCTCGAACTCGACGTTTTAGCAAGTCCTAAATGTGTTCTATCTTATTCATGTCTGCGCTCTTTGGAACAATAGGAATTACTCGCACATTATTCTCTTGAAGCATATCGATATTCTAGCAGTATGACATGGAGCATTATCTTGAATAAGCTGCATTCTTCGATATCAGCAAATTGTGGTAACAGTACAGACTGGATGATCTCTTCTTGATAACGCCGAGCGTTCGAATTGCCGTTAACAAGTACAATAAGCGTGTCTGTGTGCATAGATATTCCTGCTCATGTTAATATGGATTCTCCTCTGAATTCGTCAGCTTCAGCAACACTATGCCTCTTATTGCGTCCTCGATAGATATATGTGTTTCAGACCATATAGGTTTTGTAATGATATGCTGGTTTCATCCGTAAAAAGAACATCAGCCCAATCTGCAAGAGAGAAACGCAAATGCCTTCTGTATCATCTCAGCGGTCATTCAAGCTACCAACCGTTCATGGATAGGCTAAATCTCTTTATTAGGCTGTTCACCAGTAACTAGGCGCATACTTCTGACCTACGTGATTAAGAGTCAGTTGTAGGAAGGAGAATGGTCGAAAAATATATTCGTTGACCAAGCTCCACCAAAGTACCCCCCCCCCCTGAGAATCAAACCCACAACCTTTCGATCAGTAAACTTGTGCGCTAGAGCTTGAGCTAGCCGGATCGGCAAGTCTATTTTCTGAAACGAGTGTGCAATCCTGTGTCACAACTTATTGCATATAAGTACAATCCAATTTTTAACAAACCTGACGTAAAGACGTACCACATTCCAACATCCCGATCGCTTGGACCGATCCATCAGGGACATTCTTCTTATTTTTTTATGTTTTTTCCAGGCTGGATTTGGACAACGTTTGTAAATGCGTTTAAACGGGCGTGTTCAATTGTTTCTTGTTTGTGCACGTGCAAAACGTCAAAAATTTGCAAAACTATATATTGAGACAAATTTGTCCTATGGGTCATGTGTATCAGTGGACAGTATTGTTCTGTATGTACACAAACGTTGATATTTAAAAATTCAAGCGAGTTGAATTATTTGTTTGATAGTTATTATGGAATAAAAAGTGACCGAGTGTATTGTTGAGTGTATATAAGTTATATAATCATGTAATTTGAATCTATGTATTTTGTGTGAATACTGTGTGTCAGAAATAAATACTTTAGACTTTGTAATAAATCCTATGTAGGAACTATGACATTATTCAATGTAGGAACTTTGCTAGACTTATCAGTTGGAACTACTTTTCTTTTGATTTTATTCATGAGCTTAGTGTATTTGTGTGTCGTTATTGAACTTTGAATAATCTGTTGTATAATGAATTATTGACTTAGAATGACCACTGGCTCGTAAATGCAAATAGTAGTTAGATAAAGCACTTGACACAGCAACATAATCACATTGCAGAAGATCGTCATCGCAGACATTAACGTTTTGCAATTCGTCGGACGCTCGGGGCTAGACGGCTCGGTGCTGTATTACGGTTCTGAGATACTATTAGGAAGATCCATTTGCTTATCATTATTTTACACCTAATTGTCCTTGGCTCTGTTCCCTAAACATCTTTTGGTGTTGTGCAATTAAATCAGACCTTTATTAGGATTAACGCCGTAGCAACACATTTATATGCTAGCATATAACAGCGGTCCGTCCACCTACTCACTCTCTTGAAAAGACTCAATCACTGTGTTAAGCTTTAAACAACTACTAGGTGCATACTTACGCCAGTGAATGAGTTCTGCCTTACATGATTTAGAAATTAAGAATCAGAGATAGGATGGAGAATGGCCGTAGAAATTACTTCATGGCCAAGCTTCACGAAAGTATGCCCCGCTCAAAAATCGAAACTATGACTCCCCGATCAGTACACTTCTGCTATACCGACTGAGCTAGCCGGGTTAATTAGAGTTGTAGGAAGGGGCTCTAATTTACTTAAGCTTTTCGGAAGGTTTATCACCTATTTACTATTTCGTCGATGGAAGAAAGGAAACTACAAATTTTGGGAAAACTGCATGATTTTTTAAAAAGAAAAAGAATATGAAGGGACAATGGACCTGTAATAGGCCTCAGTCATATAGTGGAAAAGCCCTGTAAATGTGCTTTTATGTTTTCACAATTAAAACAGATTTTGATAATGACTTTTGTTAAGTATCATATCGTATCGACGAACTAAAACTACGCCTTTTCTATGCAATGCAGGTTATGCAAAAACTCTTTTTCGTTTAAAGATTTAATTAAAAATTTTGCAGCAGAATGTTTTAGATATAATCCATGCTAAACTGACTAACACGATGTAGTGAATGAAAAATGTAATGCGATCATACTCTTCAAATATACTGTTAAGTTACACAACAAGGACCATTAAAACTGATGGACTTTATAGCAAGATGGTCTGGGTATAGGAACAATTTTCGTTTCTAATTTTCAAATTAGCATTGGCGATTAGAAAAACAGTATGGCAGATAACTGGCATGTGGGGATTTCTAACGTAATTGTTTATGCATAAAATACATGTAGTAATAATAATTACAAAAATCACAGAAAAATGCTTTCAAAGACACTGTACATGGCTAGTATATATTAAACCCTGTAACATAGTGTTTATTGTTGAATGATATTATTTAGTAAATGCCGTGTTTTACGAAATACATGCTTACATTGTCTTTCAGACCAATCAAGTCTTTCTATAGTGTTACATTTTAGAGTTTCATCTTGAAAATAGTTTAGCAATGTCCTCGAGTGGTTTGTTCATTGTTTTCACTATCTCATTAAAAACAACATTAAAAACTGGTATGGTATTCTCGTGTTAGCTTGAAGACACTGCAATAATAATACATTATAATTAATTTATGGTTGTGATATCATCTAATAAATGAAAATTACCCTTAAAGCATTTAATAATCCATAAAACATGAAACCAAAATCAATATTACATGAAACACTTTAATCAAATGACTGATTCAATTTGATAATCTAAGTTCATTTATTCATGGATATTGTATCTTCTAAATTCAATAATTCATGAAAATCGCATCAACTATATTTTTATAATTCATTTAATTAGTATCATCTTCATTCAATTATTCATCAAATTCGAAACAACATAATGCAATAACTCATTTAATTTGTATCTACTTAATTCAACTACAGTATTCATTAAATTCGTAACAACTTAATAAGATGTACTACTCAATTCAATTATTCGTGCAATTGGTATCAACTACATTCGATAATTTATGAAAATCGTATCAACTACATTCAATAATTTATGAATTTTGTATCCACTTCATTCATAAATTTATAAACTTCGTATCGATTACATTCTATAAGTACTGACATTTGTATCGACTAAATTTAATAATTTTTGAATTTCGTATCAACTTCTCAATATGATGTTAATTTTGTATCAACTACATTCAATTATCTATGAATTCCATATCATATTCATTCAATAAGTCATGAAATTGATATCAACTTGTAAAATCCTTTTCAGTGTCTATATCGTTAGATCAAATATTTAAATTTGACTACACGTATTTATAATTATCTTTGCGCCTGTAATATACTGTTTATGTACACATATTTTTAGAGGAATTATGAGGCGATTAGTTCTAATTTCGAATTATCTCTTGTAGTTTTGCATCTCAACAAACACAAATTGAACTATTTAAGCAGTATCTAGCTGCCCAATCGCTAAACATCAGTATGAGCAACGACTTATGGGTTTTTGCAGATGTTGCGATTCCCCTCCCAAATAGTATGTTTTATCCCTTTGCTGATGTAAAGCTCTTCGGTCTTTACAGCTTGTAGTTCTTGTTTTAAATTTTTAAACAGTTTCTTTAGAATCATTGATTTTTTTAAAATGGGTATTTATCTTCAATAGTCTTTCCCTTTAACTCAAAAAATCATAAACTACAAACTTTGAACCAAGCTCAAGAAAATCCTTTGACTAACTACGTTTAAACCGGAAAAAAATGTGCCTTATACAAACCTTTGCATTTTATCATATCACCGTCTTTCAAACTCTCAAGGTTTTCATGCGCGTTAATTGTCCAATTACCATCAATACATGTGTATACATTATTGACAATGCCATTGCCACAATCTAAAATAATACCTTCGCCATCCCGAACGTATGAGTATTGTTGCTCTTCTGACCAATCTTTCGAATTAACTTTTGATTAACCAGACAAATCCGGTACTTGACATCCCTTTTTTAGTATTCTCTTGTGTAACAGTTTTTCTCAATATGATTTAAACCAGACCTTAAAACAACTGGTTACTCAATGGCTTATTTTGGATCTGGCTTCCTTATAATTTCGCTCACATTTGCTTTGTAATGCTTATGACGCAATCAGGTTGTGCTCTGTGACTTGTTTTATTGTAATAAGAGACCAATAGCAAAGGGCAGATAAATTACAAACTGTGAATAACATTACTGCAAAATAAGCTCTCAAATTATGAAATAATGGGGGTAATCACTGATTTGTTGACCTGAAAAGTCATCTGAATATGATAGGTGCAATGTTTCACAAAAATTGCACTTTTTTATATCAAAGGGAGATAATGAATAACTCATTTTCATCAAAATATTTTATTAAAAAAATTTGCAACATAATTTTCTTTAAATGTAATTCATGCAAATTGACTAACATGATGTATTGAATAAGAAATCATGATCACTTATCATGGTCTTCAAATATACAATAAAGGTCCACAATTAGGTCCATCAACGGTATGAAATTGATAACACGAAGGTTAACAAATGAGTATTTTCTCAAATTAAGCATTTTGGATTAAAAAAACCTTAAAAAGTAATCATTTTGCAATACTCAATACAGCCTTATAGCGGTAGTGTACTGTTAGACTGTAAACTGGCATAAGGGGATTTCTTCCATTATAACGCATGTAGTTAAAACAATCACTCAAGTCATGCAAACATGCTTTTAAAAACACTGGAGCTAGTATAGATCAAACCCTGTAACATAGTGTTCAATGTTTAATATTATTTTTTAAAAGCCATGTTTTTATAAAATACATGCTTACATTGTCTACCATTTTGGAATAAGTTTAGCAATAAATTTTTCCATTGTCTCATGAAGATCAACTTTAAAGCGTGTCATGATATTCCCTTGTAGTTGGCTTGAGGACACTGCAAGAAAAATACATTATAATTAATTTAGGGTTGTTATATCATCTAATGAATGAAAATTACCCTTTAAGCATTTAATAATCCATAAAACATTAACTTTAATCAATATTTCATGAAGCACTTTAATCAAATGATTCATAAGATTTGATTAATTTAAATTCAATTATTTATAGAACGTGTATCTACTAAATTCAATAATTCATGAAATTTATATCAACTTAATTCAATAATTTATGAAATTTGTATCAACTAAATTCAATAATTTATGAAATTAGTATCAACGTAATTCAATTATGCAACAAATTCGAAACAACATAATGCAATAACTCACATAATTTATGAAAAACTTAATTCGACTATAGTATTTATTAAATTCGTAACAATTAAATTCGTAGTAACTAATCAATTCAAGTATTCTTGCAATTGGTATCACCTACATACAATAATTTATGAAAATCGTACCATCTTCATTCATAAATCTATTTACTTCGTATCAATTACATTCTTTAAGTCATGGAATTTGTATCGACTAAATTCAATACTTTATGAAATTCGTATCAACTACATTCAATCTATTATGAATTTCGTATCAACTTCTCAGTATGATTTTAATTTTGTATCAACTACATTCAATTATTTTTAAATTTTGTATCAACTACATTCATGATTTTTGAATTTTGTATCAACTACATTCAATAAGTCATGAAGTTTGTATAAACATGTAACGACGTGTTCTATTTCTATATCCTCATCGTGAGATCAAATATTCAAATATAACTACAAGTATTTATATCTTTTCGCCTGGAATATTCTGTTTATGTACACACATTTTTAGATGAATTGTCAGGCGATTATTTCAATTTCGAATTATCTCTTGTAGGTTCGCGTCTAAACAAACAAACAATTGAACTATTTAAGTAGTGTCTAGCTGCCCGCTCTCTGAAGACAAGTATGAGCAACGACTTATGGGTTTATGCAATTTCCAATTTCCATTGCACTCCCAAATAGTATGTATTATCCTTTTCCAGATGTAAAGCTCCTCCGTCTTTACCGCTTTTTATACCCCCGCTTCGAAGAAAAGGGGGATATACTACTTCCTGTTTGTCGCATATTTTTAGATTTTTTCGGGGGTATCACTAGTTAGCATTAGCTCACAGATTTATTCTACTTGTTTTAAATTTTTTAACTGTTTTTTAAAAATCATTGTATTTTAAATGGGTATTTATCTCCAATAGTTTAAAATTCAAATAAGGAGATAGAATTTATCTCCTTCTAAAATATGCCTCTGTTATCTGCAATATTAATAAGAGAAGGAAGCACTTTTCCCCTAATTTCAGTTTGAGGTTAATTTCCCTTAACTAAAAGAAGAGACTACGAATTTGAACGAAGAGCACAAGAAAATCCTTTGACTAACTACTTAAAAAAAGAAAAGTAAATTTGCCTAATACAAACCTTCGCAATTTATCGAGTCACGGTCTTTCAACTTCTCAATGTCTTCATGCGCGTTAATTGTCCAGTTACCATCAATACAGGTGTATACATTATTTATAATGCCATTGTCACAATCTAAAATAATTGCTTCGCCATCCCGTACGTAGGAGTATTGTTGCAGTTCTGAACCATCTTAAGAATTAACTTTTGATTTACCAGACAAATCCGGTACATGACATCCCTTTTTAATAATTACAATTCATTAGAAAATATGGAATGTTATTTAATTGACGCAAAACCGTGCAAGCATAAATGACAGAGCTCAAAATATAGGGTTAAAATGATTTTAAGAAAATTATGAGCAGTACAATCTTACGGCAATCAAAGTCATAAGAGGCGGACTTCACTACTTACCAATGTTGTTTGGTTTTTTTAATTTCCATCCTCGGTCATTAAAGTGCGTGCAAAAGAAAACGTGTTTGGGTAAGCATTAAAAATGAAACAATCTATTTCAGATGTAGACAGTATTGAAAATAAGTTTTATAATTCATTATACCCCCGCTTCGAAGAAGAGGGGGGGTATACTGTTTTACCCTTGTCCGTGTGTGCGTGCGTGCGTCCGTCCGTCCATCCGTCCGTCCGTTACAAAATTTCCGTCGCAGTTTTCTCAGCAACTATAACATGCAGCAGCCTAATACGTTGCATATTGCTTCATCCCATAGTCCCATGTGGTGAAAAGCGATTTCATGATCCTTGCTCATCTACTTCCTGTTTGTCGCATATTTTTAGATTTTTGCGGGGGTATCACTAGTGAGCATTAGCTCACAGATTTACTTGTTTTAACAAAATCATCCAGGTGAATAAACCACCATCCCTTGGTCAATCATACTTATGGTAGAACGCCTTACTATTACACCAACAAGGCACTCATAAAATATGTTGAAATTATATATGTTATTACCATCCCAAACATCCCCTGTCGTGGATCAGTTTTTTTCATAAACAGTTTTTTTGGGTTTTTTTGTATGCACTATAGTGGACTCTTTTTCAGTGAGAGGTTTTTGTGATTTGTAGTTAGCAATCTAATTAGTGTCATATAAACACAAATTATGGCTAGCTTACCTAACCTAGATTTCTTGACATTATCCTCAATCAATACTCATACACCCGTTCACAAGTCAAATAACCTGTCCCTATATCCTCTATATATAGAGAGGAAATTCGACATTATGATCCAATTTACAAGGAGTTGTATTGCCAGCCAAAGTAAGTATCAACCAGCAACTCCTTTCGACACTATATCCAAAATTTATGCACGTAATCCACTTTGTCACGTGCTCAGACTCTGTGAATGATACATACTTTTACATTCTGGAAACGTCCCATTGTAGTCACTCAACCATTGTTTTCCATCAGGAATCCATTGTCCGGCTCTACACTCGTATTCTATATCATCAGGTTCCATGACGTTACCATATTTTTCTGTACAATCAATGATAACTTTGTCGCCATGAATGACTTGCTTCCCACGTGGCATTAGCTCTTTATCATCATTAATTATTATCATTTTACTACTGTCATAATCTTCGGGTATCACACAATTATCTGTGAATTATATAACAATCAAGTATTGATAATTTGATAATTGAATTTATTTTCTTCAAAAAGTTCATTTACTAGAGAAGAGTGTAGGAAAATATAGACATAATATTAAACTACATACTGCTGTGACAATTATTATTTAAAATTAATGTTTAAGTTACCACAGAAACATATTTATACACGTGTATTTAGTATGAGAAATGCGAATCTTTATTCTTTTATTTGTTTTTTATATGTAAGCAGTCATAGTTATTAACAATATCAATTGTTTGTCTGTTTATTTTTCATTTATCATCTTCAGTTGCTATTCTTATCTTTCAACATCATTATTCAGCTATAGTAAACTTCACCATTAATTAACAAACAATATTGATCGACGTCATGTTATCGATGCCTTAACATTTAAACGTAATTGTTTTTTGGTAATTATGATGGCCTCATTAAGATTTTTAATAAATTGTAGAAACTAAAAGGGAATACCAAGTTTTAGTAAATTAAAAGGTAAATAAAAAGATGGACATAAGGAATGACATAACAATGACATAACAAAATGGTACGCTAAAACTGTCTCTTATACAAATTATTTTGTTAACCAGTTTAACCTAATTTTTCTGTTAGTACACAAACTAGGTAAGTTTGTAGCCTCTTATATATGATATATATATAGATAATGATATGACATCAGTGAAAAACAACATTTAAACCGTAATGTTCAACATATATATGTATATTTTTGTCACATCCTTTTTACAGGAAATTCGTCACCTTCAGTGTAATATCAATTTTTATTTTATCGCCGAGTGATCTCAGAAACATATTTTCATTCTTGGCTATGCCACTTGTGAAAATGGGTCATCTAAGTTGACGAGTAAAAATGAAAAAAATATTTTACATCAGAATTGACGAAAATACTCTTTCTTCCATGCTTAATGTGTGTTTGTTAGAGTTATTTTACACATATCATAACATGGCGTTATTTCTTTGCCAAGATGTCGACATTCGGCGATGAAAATACAAGAATATTTTTCACTGAATAACAACACATGTAACTGTTAATTAAGAAAATGCTGTATGTAAGTACCTGGAGAACAGAGTGGTATATGGCCACTGCATTTTAACTGTCCACTACCACATGAACAAACATGGTTCAAAGTCTGTGGTAAATTTATTGTATATCCTAGATCACATTTAACTTCATAATTATCATATGAATTCTTTGTTATTTCTCCGTTCTTTAACTCTTTACATACATCTAAAATAAAGAACATCATTTTTAATAACAAGACCTTAAATATCGAATGTAACTCGGGCACAACGATACGTGTTGGAGCATTAGTCATGTGGTAGGACGTATGAGAATAGAACGATAGGTCTTGCGGTCCATAACTAGACATGGGTTGTGTTCATTTCATTGATAAAGGAAATGAATTACTGTATTCTACTCTACCCATGTATCAGTAGTTACCATAATCTTTCCCAAAATAAATGTGATTTAGATGAAGGATTATCAAGCAAAATTATATTAACGTGAATAATATGAAGCATTAATACATGTATCCGAACGTTGAAAATATATCTAGCTAAATCGGATTTTTAGCTCGATTGTGAAACTAGTACTAACAACATTGATCAATTGATAACATCCGAACACTCTTCCTGGTCCCTTAGAATTGAGCTGATATTATTAATATGTGCTGGTTTGCAAACATTTTCTATTTACAAATGTTATCAGTTTGCAATAGATGATGGGTTGCCACCGGCATGTCATTCTCTTGGGGTCGGTGACATGTAGAAACCCTCCCACTCAACCTTGTATTAATTTGTAACTCAGTTGTAGTCTGATTATCTTAAGTGTGCATCTTTTTCTTCTACACAGGTACGCAACTGTTTATGCCATTAATACGAGTGACGTTTGGTTTTTGGGCAAATAACATTTGTAGCCAAGAAAATTTAATCCTTACCAATTAAAACATTTGTTTGTGTTTACAAATAGAATCTCAAAGTTATGATGCAAAGTAAATTATAATTTTGGACAAACTTGGTACATTGTAATTATCTATATTATTGTATGAAAGTTTATCATTAACTAACTATAAAGGTTTGCGACTGATTGTCAAATTTTACATGAAACATTATGTACTATACAACAAAAACAAACAATATATGTAAAACCAGTCTATATTATGCTAATTAATACATATTAAAAATCTGACAAAATTAATTCAAATACAAGCAGATACATTCATGTATTGAAACAGACTCAACAGTTGTGAGGGGATCTAGAACATGGTCCAAATTGTTATTGTTACCTTGGCTACACTGAAGCTCAGGTTCTGTAAGGATTCCACGTTCACAAGTTACATTATGTATCGGTAGAACTTGTGGCTTAGGTGTTGAAGTCACTGAAACATTATTTTGGTCAGCATAGTTGTCGTAGTCGTCATATTCTGATTCATCAATTGCCGAACATTTCACGTATAAAACCTCGCCATTTCCTATCTGAGTGTATAAAATATGTTAAGTTTCATTGTTATATCATAATATATGATAATTATGAGATAATACTAATTATAATACATGAAGTACAGATAATAATGTTTAGATATAATATTTGTTTTTTTTATAATTGTGCAGACAATTAGCCAATGATGGCATTGATGATTAGAATTATATTTAATGCAAAACATAACGGGAAAATGTGAATATTGATTTGAAAAACCACCCCAGTCAGCATGACCACATCGAGCCTACTTTGGTTAAAGATCGAATTACAGTCAAATGAACCGATTTGTAACTGTCGGACTGATGTTGGCTGAAAGTCGGCTAAAGAGTAAAAAATGTTGTAATAATATCTACGTTGCCTCGACGGTCGGTCAATTTGTAAATTATTACAAAAACGAAACTAAGCGTACATGATATTTAATTATGGACGAATTATAAAACATGCAGTCTTTACTTGCAACATTATTATTGTTTAAATTGGACATTGGCTTTCATAAATAATATTATTTCTGCTCGATGTTTGAAAATCAACATTTGTTTATGATCGCTTTTAGTTGTTCATAAACACAACCACCTTTGCTAGAACATCTAATAACAGGATTCCAAACCATAAAATTCAACTCTATATTTAGTTCATGTCGTCAAAATTTACTAGCTTCTAAATTACCAATTACATCGTACTGGTATAATGCACAATGAGTGGGAACTTTGTTTATATATAGAAAACTCATAAAAAATAGTACACGAATAATGATAATGAACTGTCGATTTGTTATTTTTTAACAAAATATATTTTGTGGAGAGTAAAGTTCACTCCTTATTATTTGATTTTGAAGTAATATAGCGTTGTGGTTTGATCACACTTTACCTGGTCCATAGTTGATAATAGACTGCCATTATTCTTTATGTATGTAAAGTCTTTATTATCTGGTATGAAGCAACCTTATAAGAATAAAAATACAAGAGTGTCAAGAAAACACTTTATTGCTCACCTTAGTACCGTTGATATATATATATTAATCTGAGTATAATCTTGTTATGATATTTTAAGTATTGAACGAATGAATAAAAAATCAGGATGAGATCTATCTTGATTGTGTTCTCTCACACCTTCCATCACACCAAATGCCTCGAGGCCATATGGAATTTTCTGGATATTCTGACACTTAGTGTATCACTTTATTAAAAAGAGACATGAACATTCCGAAAGTTACGTAATAAGATATGAAAAACATTTCAATATCAATATAATATTATCTTGAAAAATCGAAATACATGTACATGTATTGTGTGTACTCGAACATATAATTGTGAAAATTAAAAAAAGTTTCAAAATGTTGTTTAAGGGATTCGGTGAAATAGTGTGAGGCATCTTTACGGGCAATAAACCATCGCTGTCCTTTCCCTGTTTTACCCTAATATCATCTGCAACCCTATCTTGGTGGTATTTTATAAATTTTGTTTGTGTAACAAAGTGAAATTGTAAACCTTGAAAATACTGACTTCAATGACTGCGTCATGAATAAAATAACGCAAGGGTCAGCTGATTTATTTATTGGAGTTAACGCCGTGTCAACACAATTTAGGTCATTTTACGGCGTCAAGGATCAGCTGAACGTAAACCGTAATGAAAATATCTAAAATAAGCAAGTGTGCGAGCGAATAATTCTGGATCGGGTTTTGATTAAATTGCTTACTTGGAATACATTCCTGTACACCCCGAAACTTTCCAAATTCACACACTCCTTGTTTTGTTTCACCTTCGTTTATAAATTCATACCCAGATTTACAAGTGTATCGAATGGGATAACCATGACGTATCAGACCAACTAATTGTTTTCCATTTGAATTGAATATATCTGTATTTTCTGGTGATGAGTCGCATCGAGCTGAAATTTATAAATTAACATGAATCATTTGATAATGGGATTTTTTTAATTTCTACAATATGTAAGCAGAAAATCATACTTTCAATAATAATAAAATAAGTAATAAAATAACATTTCATCATAAACCATAAATGCTTCCAAATACTTCTATGAAAATTTGACTATAATGTCAATTTGTATCCTGTGTATAGGGAGAAGTCATCGGCCTTGTTGAAGGATAGGTAAGAACTGGTTATAGACAGAGATCCGGGAAAGCAAGGTAAGGTGCGCTTGACGCTTAAAATGACCAAAAAACGTGTTGACACTGCGTTAAACCCCAAAAACATATTACAAAATTTATAAATATAAACATTATATGCAGTATAACAGAAACAAAAATATAGGTAAAACCAGTCTATATTAAGCTTAGTAAGACGCATTTAAACTCTGACAAAAAAGTTCTTAGATATTATCAGATACATGCATTGAAAGCCTTTTCATAGTTGGAACAGCTAATGTATTGAGATCAAGAATAAAGTTCTATTTGTTATTATTACCTTGACTGCACTGAATATCAGGTTCTGAAAGGATTCCACGTTCACAAGTAACAGTATGTTTCGGTAAAACTTGTGGCTTTTGTGTTAAAGTCACCAAATCTTTCACTTGGTCATCATAGTCGTAGTAGTCGTCAAGTACTAATTCATCGATGTCAGAACATTTCACGTATAAAACCTCGCCATTTCTTATCTAAGAAAAAAACCATGTTCAGATAAACTTGTTCTTATCACAAGATATCATATAATATCACATAAGTTATGATACATGTAGTACAGATAATAATGTTTAAATTATGATACATGTAGTACAGATAATAATGTTTAAATTATGAAAAATGAAGTTAAGATAATGATGTTTAAATAATGATACATGTAGTACAGATAATAATGTTTAAATTATGATACATGTAGTACAGATAATTATGTTTAAATTATGATACATGTAGTACAGATAATAATGTTTAAATTATGATACATATAGTACAGATAATAATGTTTAAATTATGATACATGTAGTACAGATAATTATGTTTAAATTATGATACATGCAGTACAGATAATAATGTTTAAATTATGATACGTGTAGTACAAATAATAATGTTTAAATTATGATACATGTAGTACAGATAATTATGTTTAAATTATGATACGTGTAGTACAGATAATAATGTTTAAATTATGATACATGTAGTACAGATAATAATGTTTAAATTACGATACATGTAGTACAGATAATAATGTTTAAATAATGATACATGTAGTACAGATAATTATGTTTGATTATGATACATGTAGTACAGATAATAATGTTTAAATTATAATAAATGTAGTACAGATACTCATGTTAAAATTATAATAAATGTAGAGGAGATTATTATGTTATTAAAAAGTTTTAACAATGCCGGTGTCGCCCCGACGTTGGATCGATTTGAAAATTATTACAAAAAAGAAACTATGTATATACACTATTTGAATGTGGACGAATCATAAAACACACAGTCTATATTTGCAACATTATTTTTATTATTAAAATTGGATATTGGCTTTCATTAGTAATATTATTTCTGCTCGATTTTTCAAAATCAACATTTGTTAATCATCGCTTTTAGTAGTTCATAAATACAACCACTTTTGCTAAAACATCTAACAACAGCATTCTGAAGCATGAAATTCAACTCTATATTTATGTTATGTCGCCAAAATTCACTAGTTTCTATTACCAATTACATTGTAATGGTATAATGCACAATGAGTGGGAACTTTGATTATATATAGACAACTCATAACAATCATAGATGTATAATGATAATTAACTGTCGATTTGTTATTTTTTAACAAAATCGATTTTGTGGAGAGTAAAGTTCACTCCTTATTATTTGATTTTGAAGTAATATTGCGTTGTACTTTGATCAAACTTTACCTGGTCGTCAGTGGATACTACATCACCGTTGATCTTCATGTACGTAGAGTCACCATTATCCGGTATAAAGCAACCTAAAATAATAAAACAAATACAAGAGGGTCAAGAACACACTTTATTGCTCACCTGTGTACCATTGATATATAAATGAAACAGAGTAAATTTCGAATCTTGTAATGAGTTTAGCCAGTACTGAACACCCGAACGAAGAAACATGAT
Source organism: Mactra quadrangularis (assembly GCA_025267735.1). Lineage (NCBI taxonomy): Eukaryota > Metazoa > Mollusca > Bivalvia > Venerida > Mactridae > Mactra > Mactra quadrangularis. The sequence goes on from CM046311.1 coordinate 33,142,988, forward strand.
GAGATATATCATGATAGTCTTCTATCACACCTTCCATCCACCTCATGGTCGTATGGAATTTCCAGGATTTTCTGACTGTAAATGAATCATTTTTTATACAAGAGATATGAAAAATCAAAAAATAACAAAATAAGATGTTACAAAAATAACAATTTCAATATATTATTTTGAAAAATCGAAATACAAGTACATGTAATTGTGAAAATAAAAAAGTGTTTTAAATGTCACTTTAAGGGCTCTGTGAAAAAGTGTGATGCATCTATACGGGCAATAAACTATCGCCGTCCTTTACCTTTATAACCATTTTATTTGATAACATTTTCAAAACCTAGCCAGGCGGTCTTTTATAAATTTTGATTGTGTAACAAAGTGAAAATATAAACCTTCTAAATCACTAAGTTCAATGACTGCGTCATGAATATAGTAAAGCAAGAGTCAGCTTAACGTGGCTCGTATTGTAAAATTGCCACATCCAAATTAAACACGGGTGCGACCGAATAATTCTGAATCGGGTTTTAATTAAATTGCTTACTTGGAATACATTCCTGTGCACTTTGAAACTTTCCAAAATCACACACTCCTCGTATAAACTTTTTATCACCTTCGTTTATAAATTCATATCCAGGTTTACAAGTGTATAGAATGGGATAACCATGAGATATCAGACCAGCTAAGGGTTTTCTATTTAAATATAATATATCTGTATTTTCTAGTTGCGATGGCTTGCATCGAGCTGAAATTTATAAATAACTTTATTTAAAGTCAATTAAAAATAAAACTTTTTCTAACGGAAAACTATACTTTAAATAAAAAAAATTTCATCGTATATTTTCAACAAATAACACAAGAGTTCACCGTAAAGCATGAAATCAAAATGTTTAAAATGTTCAATTCAAAGGAATATTCCTACCTCTTCTTTGAAAATTAAATATGGAAGCCACTTCATATTTCAGACGATTAAACGATGCTTACAAATATTCCATTATTTCAAATGAATGGTACCAACTGTAAAAACAGTGCTAGTTTGCTTGAAGGAAATGGAAATACATGCTTTTTGGCAGAAGAATGAGGTCAAATTTCGACCCCAAATGGCTAATTAAACACTGGTGTGTGATTATTCTCTGAGTATTTACCTGGTACACACCCTGGAACTTCTGGTATTAATGTCCCATTGTCATTTGTTATGGTCATACGTGTTATATTAACTACGTCGTTGAAGTTGAATTCTAAACGCTCTGGACAATAAATCTCATATGACTGTCCATGAGCTATCATATAGTCCTCATATCTCTTGTGTCCATTGTCAGGAACTTTTACAAAGGCATCAGCTGTATAAATATGATTTGAGTATAATGTGATGGTTAATATTTATGTCAAGGTATCAATTTTGCTTCAAGTAATAAAAATTGCGTTTTCCAAATATTTTTTATGAAAACTTACTGCAAATGAACATAGAAAATATATTTGTGTTATATGGCATACTTATACCATTCGGAACACCTCGATCATTCATTGAATGAACTATATCGGAATGATCCAATGAGGCTCACCAAAAAAATTGTGGTTTGCTTAATTCCCGAGGCGGAATACGTATGGAACAAGTAATAAAATAGTACTTCTCGTAAACGAACAAGGTGATGTGTGTAAACATTTTTCATTGGTATTATTGAATGGTGTATTAGAAAATTAAGGATTAATCATCACCTAAACGATCATTGATTTGTTTACTTCAACACATGCAGAAGCAACTTTGGCATGTGACGCAAAAGGAATTCCAGAATGGCATCTTCCTCCTCTTTTTGTAAACCACATGGCCTTTCTGAGGCATCAAAGTACTATAACTATTGTGCAATAAACGAACCATATGCCAAATATGCCCGAGATGATTCGTGTGTGAACTTAAACACTATTGGTCAGAATTTACGTTCAAATAATAGATTTAGGTCTAAATTCACAGTTTACCATAACAAGTTGGAGGAGCGGGATTCCACGATGCAACATCATCATATACTTCGCATACAGACATTTCTACATCGTTGCCACCTTGACTATATCCATCGTAACAACTGTAATATAAGACATGGTCAAAGGGAGACAACTTAATATGATTTTTTAATGATTTATAACACAATTTAACTAATATTCGAATAATCTCCCTTAGAATAAGGCTTGGTAAAAAGGAAGAAAAAGCAATGTGATTTTTTTGGGTTCAACACAATTTAAATAGTAATTTTATTATATCCCTTTATCAATGGTAATTGAATACCAAGATGTTTGCATGTTCATAAGGAAACGATTTATATTAAAATAGTTCACTGAACTCTAATGCTATGTAACTTATTATCAGATTATTATGATCTTCCTTTGCCAATGGCTGTAAGATAACAAGATTTTTTTTCATGTTCAAAGGGAGATAATTGCATATGTTTGTTGCATTATTACGCTATTATACTTATTGCAGAGTTTTCTCCATTTGTCTACTTCAATACCATAACAAAAGTTATATATTGTTCAACAATAAAAATACAAACAAAATATTAATATATAGTTAGTTATATATAAGATAGTTCTTCATCCTTTAAGTGCTTAGCCTGAATTTCAAATAAATAAAATGATTAACAAAAAAAGTTATCTAAGATTTACTATGACAAACTTACTTTGAAAAGTAAGGCAAAAATCCGAGTAATTGGACCTACCTATTTGAATAATAGTATACATGGGGAAAAACTGACTAAAGTCCCTTAATGAATAGGGAAAAAACCATAGCAAGCATTTGACTTATGTTAGCTCCTTTTGTTCGTTTACCTTGTGATAATGTTCTCTTAGGATTTAAAAAAAATCTATGTCCAAATTGGAAACTTGAAGATCACGTTTGTTGATTTCTCGAGTACAAAATATGAGTCCAAATCCTTTACAAGGAAATTTAGGTCGAAACATTGAGTATAGAACAAAAAAAGGGAATTAAAATTCCATGCGTGTTTCTTTTACTCATTGTCTAACACTAGTGATAAAAACATACATAAATCAATACCTTAAACATGGCTTGTTTTTGGTATTTTTATGTTTGGGCCATCTTTTAATGGGGAAACAAAATATATGTTTCAGTACTATTCACCGCAATATGACATCTTAATTGATAAAACCTTGTTTTTATATCGATGATAATAGAATCATTCCGAAAATATTTTACCAGACCTGTTTTTGACAAATAGACTCCTCTTTCGTTATATTTACGTGACAAGTTAAAATTCACTTATATAATTATAAATGTATGTGTATGTAATATTATACATGAAGTAATCTTCCTTTGGATTTAATGGTAATATCAACGGAAGAAAACGTTTCGACTATAAGCTTGCATTTTACTTTCTTCAATTTTAAACGTAATCGATATTTCTCTTATTGAGTTATTCTCATTTGAAATACACCTTTTTCAAAGGAAGATTATTTGGATTAAATATTCACATTCCAAAATTAACAGCTAACTTACACGGAGATAAGACAATATTAAACAATCACCATCTGACAAAGAGTCAATTTCTGATAAAACAACTTTTTTACCTTTGATTTCACAGTTTTCCCCACTTCTAGATAATGGACATTTTCCACAGATACCGGGTGCAGTACATTCTCCACCGTTGACTAAGCAATTATCATTGCAATTGACTGCAAAATAAAAGATATAGAACATATTCGCGGAAAATGTCGTAAGATCGATATTGAGACGAGTGGGCTAAGAAAACATATTTTCACGAGTGGCGTAGTGAAAATATAACCGATTTTTCATCGTATACGTTCATCAAATAGCACAGCATTTCACCGTTAAGCATGAAAGAAACATGTATATGCATATATATCGTGTAATGTTTGTTTCAACGGAACTCCATATTTAAACACCAATTTCGAACTGCATTTGGACACATTTTAAAATGCTTTACTAGTAATAGCTGTTGAAGTAAACATATACACGATTGTTTAGTCCTTAAAATCAGGTCTTTTTTTACTTCTTAAATTTGATTTACACGACATGAACTATTGTTCAAAACCTTAACCAGCTTCGCCTCGCATATTTAGCAAAATCCAGTATAAAATTCCTGATGGACCTACGGTATCCTTCAATCCTTCCGAGATTATTCATTCAATGAATGATCGAGGCATTCCGTATGATAACAATATTCATCGGATCACCTCTATCTTAACGAAATGCATGATACCTCTGACATAATAAGTTGACATCTTCGATCTTGGACCTACTTTCTGTCACAAGATATTTAAAACGGCGGCTCAAACAACATGCACGTTTTGCAATGTGGTCACCTTGGCCTTTTTGCCATGATTTAATGATTATCTACTCGCCGACGATAATACTCAAAGTGCGCCAAACGATAATAGCATTACACACATTTGGAACAACATCGGAAATCATCTTCCAAGATTTATGTGCGTCGAAGATCGCCGATGTAATTAGACACTCATACATACATATCTGGCATCTATCTCCTGTAATCAATTGACTGTTACATCTGCATTCACCATCTTTTATGCACGAACCACCATTTTCACAGGGAGGATCACATATTGCTGAAAATGACAAAACAAAATTACATTATCGGATAAAAGAATATATCATACAGTCGACTGTCAAATAACACGCATTTTATCCCAAGTCCCCGCTGATGTTGTTTCCTTCTGTTAAATCAATAACAATTAAATCAAAGCGTGACCTAAGCACTGATAGGAGTTTGATTTGAGTCTTGAATCACGCATTTGCATATGTATGTCTGTGTCATTCTTATTTTATCTGACCTCCAAAATATGGACCCACCAAAAGGGCGTAACGGCTCTATGTCCCCAACTGTTTTAAAATCTCAAAAATGAAGCCGTCGATCAGACCCTTTCAGTTATGTGTGATACAAAAAAGGATTGGAAAAGACTGTGCATTATTAACAAATTTTCGTGCCGTAGCTGCGATAAGATAAAATCATTAAATTTTATTTTGATAGGAAGTTTAAGCTAGGACAAAAATAAATGTACGTAACGTACGAAATGTTCGTGTTAGTCACTACACATTACCCACGATGAGTTTAGATTTTTAACAAAGTTTAAAGGTTGATATAAGAAAGAGAAGAACCTTGTGGTAGTTAATGGCCCGCTTGAATGAATAATACCCCTTAAAAGAGCTTAAAATGTTTAAAATGTATTACATTTAGTAACAATTTTATTATGGACGGCAACCATTGAAAAGTCAACTGCATGCTGGTTTGAATCTTCTTAACTTAAAAAGCTTCAAAACAAAACAAAGTTTCAAACGCGGTATTTATCTCAAGTTCTTCAACATCGATAATCGTAAATACAACTCGGCAATTTCCGTAAATTAAAAATATACGCTAGACAAACCCGTTTTAGATTGTAACCCAAGGTGCAGAAAGCGGAGTGTAATAACTTCTTCGACAACGTAGCTGAAATGAAATTTTTAAACACATCTAGCCACGATACCTTTGCGACATTGTGGAAATTCGCCATTGTTACCATGAGAATAATAAGGTCTATCAGCGTCCTTCCAGTTTCCAAAGAGACATTGAAACCTTCTAAGTGATGGTTCATAGAAATATTGGTCTACTCTAGAACAATTGAAAAATACAAAATGTTTGTGACGGGCTTCATGTTTAGCCGTAAGGTACACCATCTTTCCATCTGGATTCCTCTTAAATATTGTCATTTCGTGTTCATATTCCAATGGTACAATACACGAATCTGAAAGGAAATAAAAAAAATGATTCGCTTTTTTTATTTCAGTGTATTTGTACCACATTCGCTAAATAATGCGACCAGCTCGTTTTATAATCTTTCCTGATCGTAACCTGTACTAGTCTAAGACGTAAAATATATACTGAACACTATATCGATTTGTTTCGCGCAAAGACCGTCATATTAAAAAAAAGCATTAGTCGAAACTGTAGTAAAGACTGTTGTCATTTGTCAATTGTTATGTAGGCTAAAAAATCCATATCTAAGTACAATGACAAAGTAGTTGAGACAAAGATAGCATTAAATCATTGGTTGAGAAAAGTGATGTGCCTGTTGTTTTTTGGCGGCATAGAGGATTATGGAATTGTCCCCACCCAGTGATCAAGAATGGTGGTATTCATTTGTCAAGGGAAACAGGGTACCCTAAATATTTACGTAGTGTAAGAGGCTGTATTGTTAGAGTAAGTAAATGGTTTGGTCATCAAAACAGCTAACCTAAGTGAGATTTATTCAGTCCTGTGTTTATTCAATATGCATGACAAATGTGATATTTAGAGGAATTCATGGTTTATAAGATTTTGATAGCTGTGAGAAATTAAAGACAACGGGAGTTTTGTTGTGTGTGTTTACTGTATGATTTTAGATCCACTCCGATACACAGGTTGCAGAACCCTGATCTTATGGTCTATTTATTTGATTAAATATGTTTGATAGTTATAATGAATACAGTTATGTTTTTACAGGAAGTGATGATACTGGATTCACTCATGTAATAGTATAAAACTTTTGATCCAACGTTGAAATCAAAATTGGATATTTGATTATGTGGTGATATTGGATTCACAAAATGTTCTGTGTATATTTGATACACATAGGGAGTGGTGATACTGGATCCACTTTAGTGCTTAAATTGTTTAGTTGACTAAACTATTAAATTGTGTAATTTTGATTAATGGTCATTGAAAACAGTTACGAAACACTGACCAGGTATTCGATATGAAGTGTAGATATTGGGACCACAGATAAAATTGCAATGCATGTTTTTGCAATCATTCAATTGACAATAAAAGTTTATTCAGTTTAAATATATGGCAGACTAAGATCTGTCCTGTGTATATTATGGTGATACTGGATCCATAGTAATTATGATAATATATATATGTATTGATTTGCGAAACTGAGTATGTGCAAATTTATGTAAAAGTAACCTATGTACTTCATTTTGGTTATATTAAATGCGGCTTACAGTCATTTATGGTTGCATAAGAGCAAAATAAAGATTATTAATATATTCTTAGTGAATTAACTAGGAGCATATTATATATTTTAAGTTTCTCTTTGGTTCACAGGATGCCACCAAAAATTCCTAGAAGTCAGGCTAAGAGCAGTGTCAGTACTAAGAAAACCAAAACATCACATACGGCTGAAATTGTATCAGCAGTCATAGGAGAGTTGGTCAAAAGAAACCTTGTTGGCAATGTTGGACATACTGCTGTGTCCAAAATATCCAGTCTGAAAGTGAAAATCAAATAACTTTGGAAAGAAATGAAACAAACGTATTCCAACAGCATACTGAAGAGGAACCACAACCGTCGTCGTCAACCACTGAAAGTACGGGTTTAATAAATGTTTTTGACATTTGTCAAGAAAATGACATGGGTGCATACAACCTAAGACAACATTAAGAGAAAGATTTGGAGACATGAATTTATTGAGATGCATAAGCTATTACCATCATCAAATTTTGATGAAATGAATGCCTTTATTGTACAGCTGTCAGTCTCTGGTAGTCAAGATATAGTCTTTAAACAAAACAAAAATAGTGTAAAAATACTTGGCAAAACCAGTGGCTGACAGCTTTCCGTATTTTTATTAGCCGGATTTTTCAACGAAAAAAATCGGCTAATAGTTTGGCGAACACGGGCGGGCGGGCGTCCGTGTCGTTAACGATTGCGTTAAAGTTTTTATTGTACCATGTTTTTCTACCATTTAAAGTCAGATCTCTACGAAACTTTATACAATGATAACATACATACAGAATTAGACAGTAACCGCAACTCTACTTTGCTTAATAATGGATTATTGCCCTTTGTAATTTCGGGTGTCTGGTGTCGTTAACAATTGCGTTAAAATTTTTAATTTAGCATATATTTATACCATTTATTATCCATTTTTTATGAAACTTCATACAATGATAACATACCATGTTATGAACAGATTAAGACAGTAACCACAACTCTACCTGGCTTAAAAATGGATTATTTCCCTTTGGGTTTGTTTTTGCGTTAAAGTTTCCAAATTGTTGGATATCTCTGCCATTTATGGTTAGATGTTTATGAAATTTCATACAATGATTACATACCATCTGTTGCAAAGAATAAGACAGTAACCACAACTCTACCTGGCTTAATTATGGATTATTTCCCTTTGTAATTTTTGCATTCAATTTCAAATTGTTTGATATCTCTGCCATTTATGGTTAGATGTTTCTGAAATTTCTTACAATGATTACATACCATCTGTTGCAAAGAATTAAACAGTAACCACAACTCTACCTGGCTTAAAAATGGATTATTTCCCTTTGTTTTTTTTGCGTTAAAGTTTTCAAATTGTTGGATATGTCTGCCATTTATGGTTAGATGTTTACAAAATTTCATACAATGATAACGTAACATTTGTTGAAAAGAATTAGACAGTAATTGCAACTCTACCTGACTTAATAATGTATTATTTCCCTTTGTTTTTTGCGTTAAATTTTTCAAATAGTTGGATATGTCTGCCATTTATGGTTAGATGTTTATGAAATTTCATACAATGATTACATATGATCTGTTGAAAAGAATTAGACAGTAACAACAACTCTACCTGGCTTAAAAATGGATTATTTCCCTTAGTATTTTTTATGTTAAAGTTTTCAGTATGTTTGATCTCTCCAATAGCAAGTATTCTGGCATTTTCCAGTCATATTTTCCCGCCATTTTGTTTCAACAATTTCACCATTCGCCATACAAGGTTATTTTTTAACAAAATTCTCTCGCCAATTTCATATTATTAGCTTTGCATTATTTTCATCCATGTATTATGCCATCTTAGTCAAATACCAACAAAATACTCAGAAAAGATACAATAGGACAAATATATAGTTGATGAAACTCTTTATTCCTTTAAGATTAATCATTGCCCTTTGTATTCCTTTTAATAAGCAATATATCAAATCACTTTCTTTTGTAACAACGTAAACTTGTTCTCAATGTTCCCATATGCAGACAAATCCGGCTTTGATGTGGCTCCCACATTATCTTTCTTGTTGATATATATTGTGATAAATTTAAAGATGACATATCTGTTTTTTTGACATGTATTAATGTTGTTTGAGACACGAAAGGGCACGAGGAACAGCAGCCTTTAATATGTACGATAGAACGAGAGCACATCGCAAAAGACAGTCTTTACCTTGGGGTAAAATGGATTTGTACATATTATGTATGTCAAATTTTCAGACTAGCACTACTGATAAATTCAAATGTAACCAGGACCTATCTGATAGTATTATTGCTGTATATATGTATAGTGTTGAAGATTGTGTGGTGGAGCAAAACAACATTTATTTAAGTAATGGATTTGGTTCACCACGCAACATATTAAATGTCCACTGTAAATTGCGGCGGAGTGAAGGAGTTGCTGGCGGTCTTTCACACAAGGGTAAGCTGCTCATAAACCCTGTGTTGGCATTAATAGGAACCCAATACGCGCTTATTGCGTGATATGGGAATCAGCCAATCAGAATCTTAGATTTCCGCGTGTCTGGCCTCGCTTTCATTCAGTCGCCAAATCACCATTGTTTAAACATCAAAATTGTTGTTCGCTGGAAATATTTAACTATTTGCACTTCTGTGTGATATTTTGAAACCACACAACCATCCCCTATTCACCTACCTCTTATTGTTTTATATCTTTTTTACTTTTGAAATCCTGCAATTGTACGTCACAATTGTGTTGTATTTATCTTTTAGCATACCCTTTTTCCATCCGTCATCCATTGAGAATAGGCTGATTAGTTTTGTTGTTCACTATTTCTTATTACTATGTGAAAATATGTCAACAGTACTGAGGTGTCGCATAATGTATTAATATATTACAGCGATGCTACCAGGCTGTTAGTTATTGGTCTAGTTAAAATGTTAGTGGTGGTTGTCCCCTACCTTTGCTTATGTGTTTAATGTTTGATGATATATATGCATATCTTTTAAGTAGTTAGTTGTAAGTGTTGTACTTTAACAATGTTTTTATGCGTGCATATATATATATTTCAAATATGTCATTGTTTCTTATTTTTCTTTATCTGATAGTATTATTGTTGAATATATAAATGTATAGTGTTGAAGACTGTGTGGTGGAGCAAAAACCATTGGTAGGAGAGAGAATGGCCGCAGAAATAATTTCATGAACAATCTCTATGAAAGTAAGCCCCGCCCGGGTATCAAACCCACGATCAGTAGACTTGGTGCTTCCAACTGAGCTAGCTACTTGGCTATTGTCAAGAAAACAAATATGCAAAAATCACGTGCTTGCTTATCTTATAAGTAAAATATTTTTAAGAATGTGCATTTTAAAGTCTGCTTCCATAAACATCTTCAGTCGACTTAACAAACTTGTACGATAACTCCTGATCATTATAATCATCCCCAGGCAGACGATCCCTCGCGGTACATCTGAATGGAGTGGAACAACTGAAGCTTAATATCTTGCTCAAGGAAATTATCAGTAACTCTAGTTTAGATCGAACCCGGGGTCTCTCAATCCTACCACTGGACCGGCTACTGCACCAATTAATTGTTGTAGATCACTTTACTATGGACCTTTGGATTGCCTTTGTTAGTTCCTATATTGTAATATGTTTACATGTACCTGGTTTACATCTTGGCCTTCTCCCTCTAGCACACTGAAGGCTTTGGTTGTTACACTCACATGGAACTTTTCTTAAAGCCTTTGGAATATTCAGAGAGTAGCCATGGTTACAGACTACGGTGTATTCTCCGAGAATATCTCTTTTTACTTGTCCGTGTTTCACGGTTAAGTTTCTACATGTGTCCTCTTTCACCTATGGAAAATAAAAGGACAATGACAATACCTTTAAAGGAGCAGATAATTCAAATTAAGAGCCACCCGCCACTTTTGGAATATTTCTAAAATGGCTGACAACAATAAGTTCAAAGTTGTTTTGAGTTGTAATTTGGTCAATTTTTAATCTTTCCTTGCAGCATCATGTCAGCGATGATTAAATGATTTAATACCAAACCATCTAATATTTGTTGATCTTTTTTTATTAGTTTGTTGCTATCCCTCTCGATATGATTGTAATTTCTCATATACACATATTACCAAAGTGTTAAGGTAATCATGGGTGACACAAATGTATTATAAATTTACCTTGACAAGAAGGGACCTCTCCATCCCATATGTAATCTATAAAACATGTTCTAGTATATTTATTCTGTGTTCCAGGATTGATACGGTAACCTGCAAATGTAAGACACACAGAATAATTCATTATTCATAAATAGCTGGTTCAAAAATTGCCAAATATATATAAGAAGACAATAGCAATAGGTACTTGCTAAACTCCATGTCTTAAAATTTGAAATAAGAATTGAATAGATTGCGTAGCGGAACACTAACTACAAAGTAAGTTTATGGATACATACCTAGTTGGCCACATAACAAGTTATCAATTAGGGACTTTAGTCAGTTATTTCCTTTTTTATACTCTTCAAATAGGTAGGTCTAATTAGTTGGATTACTTGAATTTTACCCTTACTTTCCAATGTCAATTTGCCAAAATTAATCTTAAATAACTTTTTTGTAAATCATTAAATTTGTTTGAAATTCAAGCTATGTATTTTAGGAAAAAGAACTATATGAATTAATCACTTTAACAAGAAAGATATTGAATGAAATATTTTGTTATCCTCACATAAGAATTCAACGATAAAATCCGAGGATTCCAACTGTAAGGACCTACTTACCAATTCGATTGCTTCAGATTTTATCAGGGAAAGATAATTGACTAAAGTCCCTAATTAAAAGATAACATGGAAAACAACTGGAAATCAGTGCCAACAACTGCCATTTCCGTAATAAAGTACCATCTTAATGTTCAATGTTAACTTATTATGTAACTAGTTAACCAGGATTGTTGATGAAATACATCAAAAGTCTTCACATCAATTCATTTAAAATTACTGAACTCGATGTTTTTTCCCTTGTTTTTCAATAATCAGGTATTAATCATATTGTACCATGAGTGTCTCAGTTACGAGTTATTAATCTCATATCTATCTATCTATCAGCGCTTACGTAAATTCATTTCAAATTGATTGAAGACGTGTTAGTTGCACGATCGAAACTGTTATGTGCAATGTAATTGGCAATTAAGGAAGCCATTGACAGACAGCTTTTTTTATTTTTAAACCTTTATCAAATCTTACCTTATTATTGCTCATGTATTGTACAAATTAAGGAACTGTGTGCATTTATTTTATCACTTTTCATATTAGAAGTATGTTATTAAGAAATAATTAGGCATTTTACTGACAAATTTTTAGGGGAACACAATTGAAAATATCAAATAAGCAAGTATAAACATGTTTTCAGAAAGACATTACCTTTATTGCATGTATACTCTGCTTTACTAAAGAATATATTTCTCCCGCCGTTGTCAGATGGTTGCTTTACTTTACCATTTGGGATTGATGACAATACTGAACAAAACATAGCTACAACAGAATAACTTAGTGTTCAATAAGCACAAACATAGAGTAAAATCAAGTTTTTAACGTTTCTGTTATTCTGTTTATCAAAATTTTATAAAAAGTTTGGTACAAATATGACAATCCCTGGTCGATAGCGCAGTTGGAAGCGCGCCGGAATTTGGAAGGAGGTATGGATTCGAATCCCATCCGGGGAAGTGATATCATTCCATGAAAATGTGACAATAATGTCAATTTGATTGGATAATATGGAGAAGTTTTTGGTCTTGTGGGAGGGTAGGTGAGCACTGCATTTCTTTTTTTTTCTTTTTTATTACCCCCTTTAAATACATATTGATTATTATTGAAGAGGCAAACATATTGGGAAAGTGGTCGCTATTCTAAGGATGTCACAGCATATGTTGTTCAATGAATTAAATATTATCAGAATAATGTCTCTAAATTGCTATCTTTGAAACAATTTGCTTCCAGAGTCAACTGGCAAGCTAACAAGTATCAACGATTTAATATTCGCAAGACAAGGAAATATAAAAACCTAAATATAATGCTGTATACCCATCCGTTAGGAGTTATGTCTTTTGATGTGAATTGAAATTAATTTTCAAACTGTCATCATTCATTTTGACCACCATCTTGAATTCTTGAAGTTATCCAAGAATACCAATATGGCATCAATCGGTTACATAAACAAAACAAAAAGGATTAACTACGAAATAAAATGCATTGAAATTATTTTCTATACCCCAGTCGATGACTTAGCTCATTGTGGTTGATAAATACCCGACAGCTAGTTATTTACGCCATTACAGCCGCCATCTTGGATTTTGGAAATTGTCCAACGATGCCAGTGTGGCATCATCCAATTTTATGAACTAAACTAAAGAGTTATTCCTACAAAAATGCATTAAAACTTTTTTGAAATGCCTCTATGTACGATTCTGCTCATTGTGTTTGATATACTCGACAAGTGTAGTTTTTATCCGCCATTTTGTCAGCCATATTGGATTGGATAATAAACGAGGGGTACCAAAATTGCAAAAAAATAAAATTGCAGATAATGTTAGGCCAATTTCAGCTATTATATTATATATATTATACATTAATCAGCTATCATCCGCCATTTTGTCCGCCATCTTGAATTTTGGGAGTTCCCAATAGTGCCGAAGTGGCATCATCCAGTTTCGTAAACCACAATGTCTTAGCTTCAAGAAAATGCAAAAACATTTTCTACATCATTCCATGCACGGTTCAGTCGATTTTTGTAGTTTATATACCGGACTATGAAGCTATTGGCCTTGGTCATGATATTATTTTATGGTTCAAATCTTATCTCTGTGATAGACAACAATTGGTTGATGTTTCCAGTACTCATTCTACTGATAGCAAGGTTACCTGTGGAGTTCCCCAAGACTCTATCGTTGGCCTCCTATTGTTTTTAATATACGCTAATGATATGTCTGCAGTTGTCAATAACAAACTACTATTGTATGCAGATGATTATGCTAATTTAGTCACTGGCAAAGATGGGCTACAGATAGAACTTGTATCGTCTAAAGAACTTCAGTCTGTCAGTGAGTGGTAAGTAGATAAGAAGTTATCACTCCAGCTTGGGAAAACTGAGTCTATTCTTTTTTGAAAAGACAGTTCTCCTAATATATCTTATAATGGAACAGACATTAAGTCTACCTCTTTAGTCAAATACATTGGAGCCTTGTTAAATAATTCCCTGTCTTGTGAAGAAATGGTCCATTCTGTTAATCAAAAGGTCAACTCCAGACTCAAGTTTCTACATGTATATCGCAAGCGCAAAGAGAAAATTTAAGTATCCTCACTTATCCAGTGCCACTTGGACTATGCCTGTTCTTTTCGGTTCCATTGTCTTACAAATAAACTAAAAATAAACTCCAAGTAACTCAAAACAAAATTATAAGGTGTGTGTTGAGTATAGAACAAAGATCACACATATCTAAGAATCATTTTAAAGATCTCAACTGGCTACCTGTGCAGAAGAGAGTTGACCAAATAACACTGTGTCATGTATTTAAAATTAAACATGGGTTGGCCCTAGATTACATGACAGACCATTTTGTATCACAAGACACTGTTCACTCTCACAACACCCGGTTCAGTAAAGATGGTTGTTTTTCTGTTCCGAAAATCAAATCCCTTGGTTTGAAGTCTTTTTTTAAACAATGGCTGTAAGCCCTGGAATAAATGCCTTCGAACACCAGGGTGATTACCAACCTTAATCATTTAAAAACAGTATCAAACAGCATTACTTTACTGTGATATAACTATTCCACTGATCTGTGATTATTTATACTTCATACTGAATAATGATCTTAAGTACCATTTTTCTTTGTTTTATTTATGTGATAATATTTAGCCTGTGATATTTTTATTAAATTTTTACTCCTAACTTAGATAGCAATTTCATTAAATAATAATTTAACTTTCAAACTAGTGATATTTTTATGAAGCCTAAATGCATTTTTTTAAATAAATTATATTTTCTTTCAACTTAATGTAACCTCTCTATGTTAACCACACTTATCTACTGGGACCACAATGGAAATAAGAGTTCGCTCATTGTTGTGATAATTCTAAATCTATTTTTTTAAATATTTTATCATTTTACAACAATGTTTGATATTAAGCTTTTTATAAGTAAGCTACGTTCTATTAGTACTATAATGAATTGATTTGTAAAACGCCCGTTCACAAAAAAGTTTTATACACATTTCTCAACTGTTGCCAGGTCACACAAAAGAAATTCTCAAATTGATGAGTTAAGTGAACTCCTGTCCAAAATTGTTGTGACAAAATTTGAAATAAACGATGCTCATCATAATGAAATGTAGGATAGATTGCAGTTTACCGGGACGAGTTTGTTTACCAATTCCGTGCATGCCTAACCAGACAAAGCCGGAGCGCTTCCATTGCTTAGCTTGAATAAACAATAAAAGCAAATTTCCTGACATTAAACATAAAAATGGGGGTTCGGGGGCTACTGCCATGACATAAATTAGAACACGAAACGAAAGATCAGTACGTTATATAATACTGAATCCTGCATTTTTATTGGTTGTTAGCGTTAATTATACATGTATGTCAGACTAAGCTTCTCAAAAACACAACAATTTCGCGGAAGTTTTCGTACCAGTATACTGCAATTGTCCCGAAATGTAAAATACAAATGCCTATATAGATCTACCTGTACACTTAAATTTTATTTTCGTCCACGTTCCATTTGGTTGGCATGTCCTACGCATATTTCCTTGTATCGTATAATCCTTCTCACAACGATAATCGACGTATGCGCCTTCATCATACCGGTTATTATTTCCATCCTGTGGTGTTCCTTTTATTAAAGAATGAGCCGGAATATCTGGTTCATCACAAAACCCTCTTACACCTGTAATGTACAACCGGAGCTTTAATTGAGAAGATAAACATTTCACTTGATATAAATTTGACGACAACACGAGAAGAGTTCTGTTGTCATATGGTCAACTTAATAACCGCCATGCTACCAACACAAGAATTCAAGTCATGAATGACTTGGATGAGAGTTTGATTTTTCCTTTATTAACAAAATGCGTTTGCTTACAAAGAAAAGCAAATCAGAGATTAATTCGAGTGTAGATAATATATGACGCGAGGAGAGATCACTCACTTAAGTCCACATGAATTATATTAAGTGCAAATGCTCCCCTTAATCGATCATGTGACTGTGTGGTCGATACGTGCGTTGATGATATCACAAGAAGGTACTGTGATGTGGATAAATAATTGTTATTAAAATAAGATAATAAATTACTTTCTTATAAATGTATAAAATTATTTAATACAAAATGTATTCGTCTGATATATACCCCCGTTTAATGAAAAATGAACGCATATTTATAAGTGTGTATCAAATCTTGCAAACTTAGTGAAATGTTGCATTTTTTACAATATTGAGGCGAAGCTGCATTGAGTTAAGTAACCTTCATCACTCAGTTTAGCGTAGTAAAGCAGTAAACCTTTACTTACGATCTAATGGTGTTTCACTGTTTCACAAACGAACTAATTAGCTTCATTAAATTATGCCCCGATTGTCCAAAAAGTTTCATAAAGATTTATTGCGATAAAGAGTCGTAGATCTATTTTCATTCTTTTGTTAAAGTTCAAGAACACAAGGTCTAAAACATTTCCAGAATTAGATTTTAACAATTTAGGAGGTATCTATCACAAAACACGAAGTTTAAGACGCTATGGTTGAAGCTATATTTAAGCATCGACAATTAAAAGTTGCATTCGATTTCGATCATTATTTAAATGGAAGAAATAACATCAACGGACGTTCAGCCAAATATATAGCTTCACTTTTTTCAGTAGAGTTATTTAGAGTGATACAAAATACATTTTTCAATTGGATTTTGTGGATCTATTTTGGAGACAGAGTTGACCTTGAAGTGGGAGTGTTATTGTACTAATTATCATTGTCAAAAAACTGCCAATGTCTTATAACCAACGGTCAGAAATAGAGCAAACATTGGTATATTGCGTACAAATTGACCCCGACCTGACCTTTATGCAAGAATATTCATAACATTGAATACGAATGTAGTATTAATGGTCGATAACAACCAGATTATATCGTCATGGCTCGAATGTAATTTTAACACAGGGATTAATTTTTAAGTACATTTAAAGCGTACAATGAGTGCCTATTACGCATAGATCGGACCAGAGGATAATACGATGAGGCTAGCTACCAATTCAAAGGTTGTGGGTTTTAGCCCCACAACCGCCATCCCCCATCCATTTTATTATTAATTGTAATCAAAAACGTAAGAACACGAGTTTCCCGTTTGAATGCATTTGAGTCGTGAGTTGTTATACATGCGGGCTGTGAATACTCTATACATGTCTTATTTTATCTTAAATACGTAACGAGCAGAAGTATAGAGTAGGCGTGGTATTGATTTTTGTGTAGTATTCTAGATGATAATTATATGCAAATGTGAAAGGTAAGGTCGGCGTCAATTTGTACACACTATACCGTATAGGCATTAAAAGGCCAACCATAAACAGGGACAAACAGAGATTTCATCGTTTTAATAAAGAACTTTCCCATAATCGAGTATTTGTAAATTGAACTGTAAAATGACATTTAGTAGTGAAACCTCCAATCAGCTGTCTAGTTGCTTGTGATTTTATTTGCTTAATAACCAATCAAGTGGATTATAGGCTGATAATTTTGTAATTCTATTTGCTTTTTGTACGGAATTTTTAGCTGACATTGTGCATGTTCTCTTTTTACTCCTTTTAAAACAATTATTTTTTGTATTTCAAGATTATTATCTAATTATAAAATTTGAATTAATTGTAAAACTAACTTAGGTCTTTCTTACAAACAAGTCCTTCAATCTTTAGGGCAAATGATCTGCATTTGTACGGAATCTTTATATTGGAGTTTAATTTACCAGATATCCGTGACAATCATCTAGTTTGTATTTTTTGATAATTATATAATTACGTGGCTTATAGCTTATAAATATATATTTCGTGGCTTATAGCCTATAAATATATATTAACGTGGCTTATAGCCTATAAATATTTATTTACGCGGCTAATTGCCTATAAATATTTATCAACGTGGCTTATAGCCTATAGATATTTATTTAAGTGGCGCATAGCTTATAAATATTTATTTACGTTGCTTATAGCTTATAAATATTTATCTACGTGGCTTATATTCTATAAATTATTATTTACGTGGCTTATAGCCTATAGATATTATTTACGTGGCTTATAGCCTATAAATATTTATTTACGTGGCTTATATAGCCTAAGAATTGATTATTTTACAAATAACGCTTAACTATAAATGTGTTTCTTAAAAAAACAGAGACGTGCTATTCTTTTTTTTCAATTAATATGTTCATATTATACGATCCCATATGTAACATAGAACATGTATAAAATAAAAAGATAGATACGTGCTTATCTAATGAACTCAATTTTGAAACTTCAAAGGAGTTTTAATATCCCTAATTCATTCTTTGATAACATATCATTCTGCGTTTTACGTCAGCAGCATTCATTTAATGGACAAGATATTCAGTTCAGTTATGATTCTACGTTCGATTTAATCTCCTTTGTGGTTGAATTATTTGAAAATAGGCAAATAACACTGATTTAATCCTAGAATTTAAAAGAAACGCATTTTACCAAATACATTCGGGTCATTTTCTTATAATTAAGGATAAAACTATTTCGAAGTTAAAAATATACACCAGGAGTTATATATCTCTTGTTAATTCTCTATATAACATCCGAATAATATAAAATAAACAAGGCATAAAATATGTTTACAAAGTCTTATGTGCTTGCGAAATTACGGCAAGTACAAACTTACATTACCGTTACGCGCTCCGTCTGTGGATCGCCTCGCCTATGTAGCATAAGCATGTGCGGATCCAGCGAGGGGAAGAGGGTCAGGGGGTCAGGGGGTCCAGACCTCCACCTGGAAGTTCCGAAATGTACCTGTTCATTAGTGTATTTCTTGGCTGTAAGTCATTTTCAAGTGGCATGAAGCAATTTTTCTCGGAGCTTAACATAGATTAAATAGTAGTTTTTTATCATTGATATGTTGCATTATTCTGCAAATTGTGTATAAAGTGGTTGTGCTTCGAAAGTTTGGACCTCCTCTTGAAAAGGTTTGGAACCTCCCCCCCCCCCCCTCTAGAATAAAAATCTGGACCCACCCCTAAAAAAAGTTCATCATCTACGAGTCCTCCCGAAAATTATTCATTTAATAAACGGTCGAGGAGATCCAAATGCACAATTTTACAGTAAAAATGTTTATTTCCCTCTTATTACGATATAATGGAACATAACACAAACAAACAATATTAACAAGTCAATTGGCAGCAAGTCTTTTTTTAAAAAACCTAGACAATAGAGAAAACTAATTTACTTACCTACTAAAAGATGTAATAAAATAAAAACAATTATCCTCATTATAAAATGCACTTCCACAAATCTATCAGCGATACCTTTTAATACACTCGTCTTAGTTCAACAGAAACTCAACTGATTATATTATAATTATGTTTGTATGGATCGGATCCTTGTTGAAAAACCTCAAGTTGAAAATTACAACAGACTTGCAACGTTTATAGAATTACTGAAATATGTGAGAGATATACTAGGAGAGTTGTCGAATATGTTAGATATTAAATTACTGTGGTACATTAACCACTACGAGTTTCTTATACGTTGTATTTAACATTCTGGCAGTTCCTGGAGCATATCGTACTTATACTACAACTTAACAACAAACTATATAGCATCAGGGGTTTTATATAACAGGGATTTGTAACGATAAGTTAATGTTATAGATTTTCATCAAATTTCACTGTCGTCGCTATTACTTCGGCCAATACGGAAAAGAAGTATAACAAGTTTAAATAAAGATATTCACATGACATTTTGTACCAGTACCAAATTCAAATTGACATAAAATTTAGATGCTACATGTGTTTCTAGATGACTTTCAGATAAATTACGCTCACATACTGTTTCACAAAATAATGCATTTTTCCGCCAATCTGCCATTTTTAGCCCCATTTTACATCGCCTATAGTCATATTTTCGGTCATAATTGCAACAATTTTTGTCAAAAACTTCAGAAACATTCACAAGTTGCATAGAAGACATGTACAAAAACATAAGTCAAGTTTCTACTCTGGAATTAATTGTTCAGTCTTCTTCAGCCTTTGATAGACAATGACGACCGAGAAAATTTAAAAAGACCTTCTTTACAAACCCTTGTTATATAGAATTCCTGATAGCATGTATTTCGTAATTAGACTAAATAATGGATTTGGAATTACAGGCATCCAAATATGTAGCCTCTTGAAAAAAGTCTTTATCATTATCATTATACACAAACGAGACTGAAATGATCAGCTTATTAAATGATATACTGGACATTGTATACAATAAAATGACATCACATCTGTGGTTTAAACACTGGCACCAGAGTCCTCATATTCTTTAAATACGCGCACATAAAATATTTTGAAAACAAACGCAATTAAAAATCGCTCCCGTATACATTACCGTGTACGAGTTATAACTATACGTTCATCATAATATTCACATGGTATTGAACCATTTTGACAGTAGGTACAGTCTGACAGATTAATTTTACCTTTTGGAATATATTTGGTTGCAAATATCGGTCTCGATTTGTAGATTAAGCATTTTTTTACATAACTGACTATTCAAAAACTTTATATCTTGAACGGTTATTATGAAATTAATCGTAATTTCAATATTATCATTTTGCAGCGATTGAGATACACTGTTCACTTCCGGTTTAATCATGACGCGTTAACCGGCGTAAACTGATTGGTTGATAAACTCCTCGAGACTTTTCCCGTACCTTGTCAATGAAGCGCGCCAAATTTTAACCCAATCAGAACGCACCGCCTAGGTAAACATTTACGTCATTGATCTTTATTACAGATCATTGAATTACGTGTCCCACGTTCTATAGATAGAATATGTACGTAATTACATTAGTCCAGGGAACCAGGTAGAGTTTAACCGGAAGTCAGTAGTGACGTTGAATCGCTGCAAACTAGTGATTCTAAAATTAATATAAATTTTATGAAAACCGTTTCAGATACAAACTTGTAACTTTGCATGATGTTAGAGGAATGTTTAATCTTTAAATCGAGACCGACATTTTCTTTCAGATATAAATCGAATAGAAGAAAAACGGTTAGGGCCGTACGCACTGTAGAAAACGTTCAATACCATGTATATTATATATAAGGTAGTGCACATGTGTGTATGCACAGGGAACTATGGACTCGGGTGCCAGTGGGTTAAAATTAAGGTATTAGTTCACAGATTTTGATAAAATTTTCTGTAATTTTAAAATACCAGTCAGTGTCTGTAATTGTGTCAAATAATAATTCTTAATATTTGAAGACAAATTAACTATAGATTGCAAGAAATATACAATAAATTTTATCAAAATGCACTAAATTTTCTATACCATGACAT
Source organism: Mactra quadrangularis (assembly GCA_025267735.1). Classification (NCBI taxonomy): domain Eukaryota; kingdom Metazoa; phylum Mollusca; class Bivalvia; order Venerida; family Mactridae; genus Mactra; species Mactra quadrangularis. The sequence goes on from CM046311.1 coordinate 33,164,575, forward strand.
TCGGGATAGGTTTTTATTACTTGAAACACCATCTTTTGTGGTTGTACGTCCATTTGCACTAAAATTGTCATTATCAAAACACTAATTTCTTGCTTTAACAAATGTTTCCATACAATTTAGAAAATTTCAGAAAAAGTTTTTTTAAGTAGAAATCTGTGAATGAGTATAGTGCGGACACATTGACCTCGACCTGACCTTTATGCAAGAATATTCATTACATTGAATACGAATGTAGTATTAATGCTCGATAACAATCGGATTTTATCGACAAGGCTCGAATGTAATTTTAACACAGGGATTAATTTTAAAGTACATTTAAAGCGTACAACGAGTGTCTATTGCACATAGGCCGGACTAGAGGATTGTACGATTAGGCTAGCTACCAATTCAAAGGTTGTTGGTTTTAGCCCCACAATCACCATCTCCTCACCCATTTTATTATTAATTTTATCAAAAATGAAAGAATACGAGTTTCCCGTTTGAATGCATTTGAATCGTAAGTTGTTATACATGCGGGTTGTGTATACTCTATGCATGTTAAAATATATTTTAAATACGTAACGAGTCGAAGTGTAGAGTAGGCGTGGTATTGATTTTCACCGGGATATGTGTAAGTGATAATTAGATGCAAATGTGAAAGGTGATGTCGGGGTCAAATTGTACGCACTACCTTTAAAGAATGAGTTATTCAATTGATTCTCATTGAACTTCGACACAATCCGTGCACCCCATATGCAACCGGCACGGTCCTGAATCAAAAGCTCTATATATACATGTATATATAGTGATCAGGGACCGTGCCGGCCGCCTGTGGTGCACCCTTTCGTATAATGTAAAATAGACTGAACGTGGGTGCATCAAAACATCATCAATCCACCGGTAAGTGTTTCGTCTTGTCTTTCGTATTGGATACGATAAAGGTCGTATTCTGAATAGTTAAATTCAGGTCAATATCCGTAAACATATAACCAATAGACTGTTGTCTTATACTGATATCGGAAAGTGCAAGTTGTCACACGGTACGGACGGTACACGCACGTTACACGAACACGGATTGCACGTTACACGTTACACGAACACCTTAGATATTTTGATTTGCGGTAAAATACACGATTCCGTGTCTCGATACACGTTTAACACGATTTTTTGGAGTCCTCGGCTTTTTTTCGCCCAAAGAAAAAAGTTTCAACGGCGACAGGTTAAACAATTAATGCGTCTCAAATGTAGATTGAAAACAAACATATTCTTCTATTTCGTCGTAAATATTTAACTAAACAATATAAGTCTTGTTAGATTTATTGAATATCGAGTTTACCGCATCAATTCTTTAAAACTAAATTTTAAAAGTTGGCTTTAATCGAATTTAAATTCACGCACGCGATTGTCAACTTGGAAATCACACGATAGATAAAGAAATAAACATTTAAATATGTTACATAGTGTTTTTTTAACCCGTTCACGGAGAAAATATCATTTTTTTGTCCCTGGTTCATAACACAGTTTAGCGTGATTGTAAAATATAATATTGTATCAATAAATTTATTGAATATCGACATGTTAAGTAGAAACTAAGGTACACGATAGGCGGGCAGTCAATACACGATAGACAAAAGAGAACACGATAGATAATATTTTGTATAAAAATCATATTAGTGCATGGTGTACATCAAAAATACAAACTGTATAATAAAGAATAACATTACTGTCAAAATAATTTAATGTCATTCTTTGTAAGTTGGTTTTAATCGGATAAAAACCACACAAAGCCGATCACACGATTAAAAAAAATACACGTTATAAGTTTTTTTCCTTCTATAAGCAAGTCATATATTATTATAGTATATATTATTTTATTGAATATCGACATTATAAGTAGAAATTAGGGTACACGATAGGCGAGCAGTCGTTACACGATAAACAAAGAAGAACACGATTGATAATATTTACCAGACAAATTATATAAGTAATTGGTGTATGACAAAAATACATGTATATTTTTTCAAAACACAGTCTACGCGTGATTTTAAAAAATATAAGCACGTCATATTGTATAATGGTCGCCTTTTTAGTAGTATGTATACTAGATATAAACGTTTACATGTAGTGCTTGTGAGAAGACGGGGTATAAGACAGTACACACACCGCGTGTTAACTTATTATTTTATGCAGATTAAAAAATCGATATATAAATAACAAGTTTTACATATAAATATACGCATATGCGTGAATAATACGAATAAACTGTAAAAACTAAATTATTTAATTTACTTTAAGAATTAAAACAATAAGGACGTGTTTAATCATATAGAGTCGTGATCAACGAGTTCTTGACCAAGTGAGAAGTCAATTATAACAGTTTGTTTACTAAATGATTTAGCCACCAACAAACGAAGAAAAATGTTTGATGATTAAGTTAAATGAAAGCATGTGTTTTCATTTTAAATATAATAATATTATAACGATCATTTTAATTTAGTAACAACATTTCGGTTGGGCCGTAATTAAATTGACCGCAGATGGGTCCGGTATGAGCCGCAGTTTATCGACATACGGCATTTTAAACAGGAATTTCCGGTTTTAACCTAGTCAACATTTATTCTAAACTCAACTTAATGAATCGCGGGTTTTCTTTTTTGTTTATGGATGATGATTTGTCGACAATGCATAAGTATTTAATACATTTATACGTATGGATTTGTCAATATCTTAGGCACACGATACACAATAATAAAAAGCAAAATCACAATATCTCGGACCGATTTGTACCGTGTATTTACACGATTAACGGTCTACACGTTACACGATTGAAATACACGGTGAATTATACTCGTACAGGGTATGAATGATACACGCACGATACACGCTCCTTACACGCAAATTTCGGAAACAAGCATGATCCGAGATCTGTACCTCGCTCGAATGATTTATATATGTGCGAACGTCTTATAAACTGAGTAAAATGATTTGAAACTTCCGCGTTTAATTTGAGCAATAGATATAAAATTACATTCATTACTTGTGGTTATTTTAAGGCAAAAAAATATGACATCAATACAAAGATCTTAGTGGTTACCAACATTATTTATATGACGATGAATAGACCGATGAGTCTGTTTACGTGACTGCTAACTTCTCGTTCTGTTCTTGGGTGAATTGCTTAAAGCAGTCGTAGTCGCACATTTTGTTGCTAATACTTCTGTACATCTATAAAACAACTTATGAAATGATATCGAAGGCGCAAAACATCTAAAAATGACAGATAATACCCAAAATATATCGTGTGTACATAAGGTATATATATTTATTATATACATTGTATGAGATTACATAGTCAAAGTTACTGGTTGTAATTCTTCAATTTTCAAAGAAATATAGATAATTTTAAAATATTATCAAAATTTTCGCAAAATGTGGTTGTCAAATAACGGCAAAAAAACCAAATTTTAACTCTTGGTTATAACGCAGCTGCATAAAGTAAGCATGACTTATCGTTCGTGGCCGGAATGGGTATGGCGTCATCGTTTTGTTTTGTTTGTTTGTTTGTTGGGTTTAACGCTGTAGCAACATATTGTATAGGTCATATAACGGCGGTCAGTCAATCTACTCACTCCTCCTGGAAAGGCTAAATCTCTGGATTTAGCTGTTAACCAACTACAAAGGGCATACTTTCGTCAGTGACTGACAACTGCCCTTATTAATTAAAAAAAACATTTGTAGGAGGGAGAATGGCAGTAGAAATAATTTTATGACCAAACTTCACGGAAATATGCCCCGCCCAGGAATCGAACCCACGACCCCTCGATCAGTAGACTTGCGTGCTACCAACTGAGCTAGCCGGGAAGCTCATTGCGTCATCGTAGTCCTACATATTGATAGCGGCTATTAGAAACACAGGTGCCCGTCACAAATTTTCCATATTATAATATGTATAGAGAAGATATATATCGATTTTTTTCTAATACAAAGTATGTTTATGTAGATTACCCTTTCTAGCTCGAATAGTGAAGGAATTTTGACGATCGGGCATTTTTTTGGTAGTGTGATTATGATGTAAATCTATGACCGTTTAACAGGCGTAACAGACATTTTCTCTATAATATATTTTAATAAGGAAACTTGTGTCTGGTACTTGTGATATGAAATAAATTCAAGAATAGCTATTTACAACGTAGTTTGTTTGACTGTTTAAATGAATGAATTTTTCTGACGACTCTTTTATAGGCTTACATTATATAAATTTAAGCAAACTTATAGTTAAAGTTCGAAGCCCATTCTTATAAAAATGAGAAGACATTACTTACAGTTGACCATGAGTTAGAGATTTCTTAAGCACCAGGTCTGAATAATCATTAGTGAATGTTTAACCCTTTATCTAATACAGTCCCCTTTTGTCCCCTATATGTGATTTTAATACTCACCCTTTTTGTCACCTGTATGTGATTCTAATACTCTCCCTTTTTGTCACCTGTATGTGATTCTAATACTCTCCCTTTTTGTCATTTGTATGTGATTCTAATACTCTCCCTTTTTGTCACCTGTATGTGATTCTAATACTCTCCCTTTTTGTCACCTGTATGTGATTTTAATACTCACCCTTTTTGTCACCTGTATGTGATTCTAATACTCTCCCCTTTTGTCCCCTATATGTGATTCTAATACTCACCCTTTTTGTCCCCTATATGTGATTCTAATACTGACCCTTTTTGTCACCTGTATGTGATTCTAATACTCTCCCTTTTTGTCACATGTATGTGATTCTAATACTCTCCCTTTTGTCCCCTGTATGTGATTCTAATACTCTCCCTTTTTGTCACATGTATGTGATTCTAATACTCCCCTTTTGTCCCCTGTATGTGATTCTAATACTCTTCCTTTTTGTCACATGTATGTGATTATAATACTGTCCCATTTTGTCCCCTCTAAACTTATGTTATCAAAACATATTTCCACTGAATAATGAAATATATTTTTACAGAATATTGTAGATAAATCACTTAACTAATAAATGCTCAGAAAAAATAGTATGTTATATTTTGACTATAATCACAAAATAAGATTTAAAACATACAGGTATACATCCAGATGTCACACACATTGTTTGTACTGTCTTACTAGTTAAATTAATGTTTAATCCTTGGTTTTGCTAACAATTAAATCACCTTTTTTAAATTATAACTATAACTAAAAAGTTCTTAATGAAGTAAAAATGATGATTTTTCCAGCAAAAATTTAATTCAGATCAATAACAGAAAAATCTCCATATCTGTTTTAAGCCTTAACCGCTCAATTCCGCAATTTTACGTGTCTAGACCACAGCCTTGAAAATGGTGTTTTTAACTGGATTTAGTGAATTTCACTAAAGGATAGTTGTCCCCAAAAAATGAGCTTTTTTTTCGCGCGCCTCCCCTACAAAAAGATGTCTCAGGAGGGGTCCGAAGGGGGATGTGCCCCCCTTTGTTGCTGGGGTTTTAAGGAGGCACTGCGCCCCTCATCGCCAGAAAAAACTTCGGGGTCATTGAGTGCAGAGAAATGGCGCCAAATGCTGATAAGAAAACATGTTTTCAGTATTTGGCACTTTAGACCTCAATTTTGGAAAATGTTACTTTTTGAAATGCAAATGTTGGGTGGAAAAAGAGCGAAAATTGCATTTTTGCCGTTTTTGCTCCGCCCCAGCGTTGCAATGGTAACGGGGATCGGGGCTCAACTTAATTTTTTTCTGAAAAACATTTGCCAAGGGAATAACATGGCCAAGTTCCATATCTGTATGGTGATTAGTAATTAAATAAGAACATTTTGAAATATACAAATCAGCCACAGTATCATCATCAAAGGGATAAGCATTTATTAATCAGTGAGAAGCGGTCATTATTTCAATTTTTAAAAGCCCCCCCCCCCCCCCCTGAAGTTTTATTTTCTATATTACTCTCACAGCTGTATCAATACACATTTGTTAATTGATCTTATCTTTATTTTTGGAATGTCAAATTGTTAGTGACACAATTAACATCAATTAAAAATGATTATCAGCTGCACTTTTGAAAGATATTGATCTTAAACATTTTTTTACTAAATTAAATGATATATTATTTATGTTGTATTTGATATCAATATATGTTTTCACATATATTTTTAGTTCTGTATAATGTATCAACTGTCGTAACTTTTTTTACTAATTGTTGAAAAAATATATAATTCACACCATCAGATAGCAAATTTAATACTCTAAAAAAATTTTCTTACTTACATTTAATTAGATCAATATTTATTATAGTAAATACCTGTTTAGTATATATGTGTCAAAACAGTAGCCATCATTTAAAATATTTTCATTAAAACAAATTAGCGTTCTCCGAACGAAGTTCTTATTTTTGGCATATATCTGTCAAAAAACGAGATCACAACCTTACATGGTCTGAGTTATTTCTGCCGATTTTTTCTATCTATTTTCCGTTCACATAAATTGGTCATCATGTGGAAAGTTTCCTCTTTTTGGGACCTCTCCGTGGTAAGAAGGAGAAACATGTGCCCATTATGTAGCTGCTAGTTTACGCCTGCGTGATGTGCATATTATGGCTAACATCAAAACTGCCTGTTTGCCGTGGGCATCGGCCCATAACCGGGAAAGAAGGATCTTCGTTGTTGAGGGAGACACAGGGATCTCCAGTCTTCCAAATACACTACTTTGGCCTCTGATTCAGGGTAGACAGGTGTCCTAGTGGGCCCGACTTGGTCAAATGGCTGGTCATTTCTTAGGCTTGAATATTTGCATACTTACAAAAGCTTATGTATTTATGTAAGTACATGTACATGTACTCCTGGATGTGCACACTCTCCAAAAGTTACCAACGCTATAAGCATACCTTCTATTTGTGAAAACATGTGTGTTCTACATTAAGATTTACGTGAATCTACTGAATATTCAGTACTTTTCTTTCAAATTTATACGTTCAACACACCTATTTAGGAAGGCGGTTGCTCATGGACCTATTGTGTTGATTGTAATCATTTGCAATTTCATGCAAGTATATCTCTTAGGTATCCTTGTGGTGCGGAGGCTGGATACTCGCCTTCATTGCACATCCCTGGGTGATGAATCATAATTAATTCAACTGTGGATCCTTTAACTAACAATAAAAAACGTATATCATTCTGATGAATCATTCAATAGTAGAAGCGCTGCGAGATGAAAAGTTACCTGTCAATTTGTTTCCTTGTGATCAGGTTTCACCAACTTGTACATAATGCTTTTAAACAATGCACTATTCATAACTGAATGAGACAAACAAGTTTGTCAAAAACCTTACAAAAATGATAAGATCTGGTACTAACAATGAGTATTTGTTTACTAATGATGTTATGTACACGATTCAGATAAAAATCTGACTTCCATGGTTAGGAGTAAAACTATAGAAGAATTTTGTTATGATTTGTACAAAATGATGTACAGTTTAACTAAATATCAATGTATACTTCAAAATCTTTCCGTATGTATATGCATTTTACAGTATGTTATCCCTTATGTAGACACTTTCAATAATATAAATTAGAATACAAAAATATGGCTGATAAACCTTCTTTGTGTCACATCTATACGTGTTTAAAGCTATATGACTGACTGTATGTTGCAAATGCTCAAATGTAAATTTTATCTGGGCTCTCATAAAAAGTCATATGAAGTTATATATGTCTTAACACATAACTGCAGCTTGATAATTGCATCATAAAAATTTATCTTCTTGCATGGACTTCCTGCATGCGTTGGATATTTTTTCATGTCACATTGTAAAATATAATAATCATTTTCACTTGCTATTTTGTGTAACATTGTTGTGATAATTAAAATGATTATGCTTGTTTTGGCTCTGTATCATGAATATTGTTGCGTGCCGGTTGTATTCTAATGTACTATATCTAGCCAATCTTATCTCTTGCTCTACAAGCTTATGTATTATGAGTACTGGATCTAGCCAATCTTGTCTCTTGCTCTACAAGCTCATATCTAAGTGCTGGATCTAGCCAATCTTGTCTCTTGCTCTACAAGCTCATATCTAAGTGCTGGATCTAGCCAATCTTGTCTCTTGCTCTACAAGCTCATATCTAAGTGCTGGATCTAGCCAATCTTGTCTCTTGCTCTACAAGCTCATATATCAATAAGTACTGGATCTAGCCAATATTGACTCTGGCCTAACAAGCTTAGATTCTATATACTATATGTAACAGCTCTAGCAAGCCTTGCCTCTTGCCCAACAAGCATAAATATTTAAATACTGGATCTGGCAATACCTGACTCTGACTCATCGAACTAATATATTGTTTAAAATAAATGTACAAAAATGATTAAAGATTTAACTACGTTTATTCTTTTAAAATCAAATATTCAGTTAAATAACATGAGAACGAGCACAATAAAATATGAAAACGTATATGCTAATCAAAGTACAAACAATGAAGGTTAGAGTCCTAAACTGTCAGACAAACTTATATTTAATGAAATCTCATTTAATGGAAACCTTAAGTTCAAAATCTATCGTTTAGAATCTGGCTATGAAATTTACTATTGAGTCTCTTTAACAAGATAAATCCCTCAAATTTAGTAAAAATAAACTAGATCTACTAATATAATAATACTTGACTATCACCAAAATAAACTTACTAAATAATTAGTTAAATAATGCAGATCTAAAGAAATGTTGTCGTCAAAAATTTAAAGTGCAGAGTCTAGAATGTAGGTCTACAGCGGCTTTTATAGTAAGTTCCCGACAGTGTTTGAAAAATATCAAACACTGTAAGAAAGAGGCCACTAACGGGTTTCCAACAGTCCCAACAGTATACTTAAATATATGCTTAAAACAAAAACAATCTTAACCAGCTAAATCTGACAGTGTACAATAATATTAGAACAATAATAAAGTTTTTCCTACAAGTACAACCCTATTTTACACCCCAAAACATTTATAATACAATAAATTACATTCAAACATTCCCCTAAGGTAGCCTCTCACTCTAAAATATTCCCACAGTCTGTATATATACTACGTCACGCCAACTGACGTCATCCTATATACTACGTATTGGCGCACTAAATTCAGGACAAACGTGGTGCAAAATAAACATGGAATTATGTGATTATTAAAGGATTTAACAAATTCAGGGTTTTAAATTACTTAAGGTAGGTGACGTTTAATGATTTTGACATGAAAGAAATAGTTAAAATGTTTGTATATAAGGCGTAAAGTCTCTGATTTTCTACTCTAAGATATTGTCAAGTGGGTGGGGGTTGCACCCTACAATATTATTATGAATTGTCCAACAGTACTGACTTCATTCAGGATTTTCATAAAAGATGACATATATGTGAGGATTCTTCATGATGAATCAACTTTATTTTGTACATTTTTGTATCATAGTTAAGCACAATGTGAGCAAGGTGATTCTAAATCCACATATTTTTTTCAACCATTAAAATGAAATCACTCTGCTTGATTCTATTCCCAACTACCTAGATCATTCCTTGCATCAAATTCTGAACCTGCTTTAATTTGATAATGACAAAACTAAGAAAAAGTAAAAGAAGTACTAAAATCTTTCCTGTTTTATATCATAATTTACTTTATTCCAACATGTTCATATTAAGTCATTCATTATAAAATGCAATGCAATTTGTAGAAAATATTGTTAACACCTTGCTATACTATTAATAAGAGTTAACCTTACACGGTACACACCAGTAGTGTCATCCTATTTGAAAGCTTGGAATTATAATCTTTTATGCAGTTTTCCTGAACTGTATTGTATCTTGTTCACCTATTAGGATTGAACATTTTGAAAACACATCTTTGAAACATTTTCATTTTAGATATTAATACAAAATTATTTTTCTTTTGACCAATGTTTTAAAATTTCAATATAAAAGAATTGGTAAAAATCAGATTTCATAATCGTAATGGTTGTATTTCAAATTATTATATTTTCATTTTCTGTTACCATAGCAACCAAACCTTTCAATAGAGAAGAATAGCATTTGATTATGGTCTTCATACTGTGCACATCTTGCACTCCAAATTTCATTAACTTGGCTTATGCAGCATTATAGCATTGACTTAATCTCATTTTTAGGACTGTATTTATTAATTCTGTTGTCATGGCAACCACTCATAAAAAATGGTATAATTAATGTGATGTAATGTTTGCATACATATATTTTATAATTATTAAGCACTTTTGAAGTCAATACTATTTTTTATTTTGGCCCATTTGCATAATACCTCCTCCTCAGACAGAATTAAGTAACATGTTTGAATTTCTTAAGAACTGAGATATTTGTTGCCTTAGAAACGAACTAAGCAATGAATAACTAAGTCAGTACCAACGTATTATTTTTGCGGTTTCAATTCCATTAAGTGGTAAACGTGATAAAATTTAGAATCAAATTAATGTTAAAACTATTTATGTTTGAATATCCTGATTTTAGTAAAAAGGATAAGGTTTCCATGGTAACTAGAACCTATCTACTAAATTTTTTTTATCTGACTTTTTTCAATTGAAGATGGGATAACCAGAAAATTAAGATCTTGGCATGCATTTTGAATTTAAACTTCAAACATCACAAGTCTTAGCAAGAATATGCCATGCATCGACCATTCGCTGCGAATAATCTAACCTAATAAACAAATATACGATCGTTAAGGCAATGAGTGATGTTTCAAAATTTACGGACTAAAAACGAAACATCACTCATTGCATAAACGATCGTATAGTTGTCTATTTCAATACCGGTAGTTTCACAATAGCGTCTTAATATGTCCGAGATTATTCGCAGCGAATGGCCGAGGAGTTCCGAATGTATCGTTACGGAACGTTTTGGAACGTTTAGGGTAATTGAACAGGCTACAGAACCCTTTACCCATCTTTACTCGTGCAAGACGACTAGTAATAGGGTGGCATATGCTATAAATTGTTAATTTGGTACGATATAGAGAATACGGTATGTTATTTATTGACAAGTATATTCAACTATTATAATAATACAGTGATGTGACGATAAGTTCCAATAAAAAACGCATTCGGAACATCCTCAGCCATTCGCTACGAATAACCTCGGACATATTTAGGCGCCATTTTGAAACTATGTAAACAAATACACGATCGTTTAGGCGATGATTTAAGTGCCGTTTTTAATCCGTAAAATTTAAAATTACACAGTTCAATGATACCGATGAACAATATTTGGTTCAATTTAAAAGAAATAAATATGTTTAGACAAAGATCTGTGTGTATACTACAAGAACTATTTTGCGTAACCGTTACGTGCTTCGCCTCGCGTAGGTAGTAAAATCACCAAAATCCAGTGAAGACCCTCCACGAATCCTTCCGAGATTATTCATTTATGAAAGGTCGAGGGTGTTCCGAATGTAAAAAACGTTGGGCTTATCAGCATAAAGTCTTCGCTTGTTAGTTTCGAAAAAAGACGCTCAAATTGATTTCGAAATACAAAAGTCGCCATAATGGAAGTAGCCATTTAACCATACACTCTCAATTAGATTATTTCATGATAAGATATCTTGAATTTCGAAACAAAAAAAATGTTATGATATCAAGTACACATATACTTGATCTGTTTATGCTCCAATTCTAAGAACAAAAATTAACATCCGTGTTTCTAAGAAATATTGTTTATTTGAAACATCTGTTTTGCAATGTGGGTTAGAAACGTCACCAGTAGAAATTTTCCAAACGTCTAAGAGGTCAATTATAAATTGTTCAAGTTACAAGATACACGGATATGAAACATTCGAGTAAGTTGAAAGTTTACAAACAGGAAAAAATGTGATATTATGGTAACATAGTACACTGAAGTTGAATTTATTATTGTTCTTGTTATGATGATGATGATGATGATGGTGATGATGATGACGACGACAATTACGGTGGTGATGATGATGGCGATGATGATGGTGATGGTGGTGGTGGTGGTGATGATGATGATGATGGTGATGATGATGATGATGGTGATGAAGATGATGATGATGATGATGGTGGTGATGAAGATGAAGAAGATGATGATGATGATGATTATTATCATTATTATTATTATTATTATTAGTATTAGTATTATAGTTTTTGTTATTATTATTTATTTTATTTGTAAAATATACAGTCCAACCTGTGAACAACGGCCGGCCAAGGGAAAATAGAAAAGTGGCCTTTGTTCACAGGTGGCCTTTGTTCGGAGGGAGGAACAAACGGGCAATGTTTCGTCAGACTTGAGAGACAGACTTCATAATTAGCATGAATTAATAATTAAAATTGTTTTTATTTTCAACCTTAATTCATTATTCACACTATCATTATTGAAGTTGTGACTATAAATGAATAAAACATAACTTTGAACAAAGAATGACTAAAACAAAGAAATCAGTGTTTTTTTGTTTGCAGCTACATTTCATGCTATGCCCTCAACATTAACAAATGCTCTCCACAAATTCTCACTACTCTGACCTTTTGTATAGTCTTTCTATCTTATCCTAGTTGTCAAATTACCTGTATACAGCGGTCACAGTTGAACGAATTTAGCATGAATTAATAATTAAAATTGTTTTTATTTTCAACCTTAATTCATTATTCACATTATCATTATTGAAGTTGTGACTATAAATGAATAAAACAAACTTTGAACAAATAATGACTAAAACAAAGAAATCGGTGATTTTTTTATTGCAGCAACATTTCATGCTATGCCCTCAACATTTACAAATGTACTCTACAAATTCTCACTACTCTGACCTTTTGTATAGTCTTTCTATCTTATCCTAGTTGTCAAATTACCTGTATACAACGGTCACAGTTGAACGAATTTAGGAATTAACAGCGTGTCACACACATTTATCTTACTGCCGGACGTGTGAAAAACAAACCTAGTAGAGTCTCAAAACATTCAAAACTAGTTAACAAAGTGTCATCACATGACGTAATTTACTCCCGTTTTACAAATAAATTTAACAATATAAGGATACATTAACATATTTTTTCAATAAGGTGACGAGAAAATTGTCTACAGCTTGATTATAACTAATAAAATCGTACTCGAGATGGTTTGTATACGAAAATCCGGAAAAAATCGGATTACGGGTTTTTAGCTTAACTTTAACAAAAATGGCGGCCTGCTTTCGAAATCGCCTGTATACGAAATACTGTCTTCAAACAATCGTCTGGCCGTTGTTCACAGTTCTAAACTGGCCGCGGGGATGGTTTTGACAGGCCGCTGGTCGCAGTCGACAGGTGGCCGTTATTCACGGCCTTTTTTAGAGCGTTTTCGGTCGGGGGGGGAATCGAAATGGCCGCTGTCGGCAGGTGCCCGCTATTCGGAGGTGGCCGTTAGCACAAGTTGGACTGTATATTGAAACATTCTTGGCTAGATAAATATTTTATGTCATAAATAAGAAGTTTCTAACTAGACCTACGTTGGGGTTCGCAAAATAAAGATAGGTAATAAAAGTATACATTTACAAATGAGAAAATACAAATGTCTGGTGTTGAGTGATGAAGTCTTATTATGACACAAATATATCTAAAGATCAGATCCTGTTTTACTAAGATAAAAACGCAACAAGAGTAGGTGCGTGTTTCCCAGATTACTCTTTACGAGAAATAACTAGAAAATGATATCGAAGCATTGAAGTACTGAATTCGTTCCTAATTTTTAACAAATGGCAATTGGACCCCAGTCCAACCACATTTATTCTACTTCACCTGTACACTGGGATAAAGTAAAAAACAAAAAACCACTATTTAAATGTTATACAAAGTCATCAATCAATCTGATTTTAACCCAATCTAAAATGCCCATTCGATAATTAATACCCCCGTTACACCAAACTCGTTCTCACTACGTACGTTCAAAAACAATTGGACCGAACGAGCTCCAACTGTGTGCAAACGGACTGGACGTAGTTGTAACTTTCTACGGTCTGTGGTCGAACGTTATGGCCGAGTTCGGACGGTGTTGAACGGGAATGGGGTTTCAGAACTTTGAGTCGACTCAAAAAAAATTTGCGGTATTTCTCAACAAGTTATCATCTGGGCCCAAGCTCTTAGCAATTATGGAAGTCGTTAATGCTTTGAATGTTGGCTTTGTACTCTTTTTATAGAAGCGGAGCAATAATACAATAACATGGTAGAGGAGAATCACCCTCATTTTTATTGACTGACTCATGAGCCTTAGTTTCTTGTGGCTTATATTGAGGCTGGTTTTCAAGAGCTTCACATGTGCAGGCGATTTTGGATAGTTTGGAAGCGATTGTCTTAACACACACCTGTCTGTCTGGTTCTGCTCATTTTTGGAGGCATGATGGTCACAGTGATGCCTGAAGAATTGTGTCCTCAAAGCTTGAAGCGCGGAACGAGAATGAGAACGGGAAGAAACGTCCTGAATATTTATAGCAATCGGGTCAGAACGTGACGTTATTTCGTTCAAAACGCACTAAGGTTGAGATAAGAACGTACTTATAACGAGTTGACCTGTCTTAAACGAGATGGTCAAGTGTAAAGGAGCTTAGAAGAACTAGTTATGAACGGGTTAAAACTGACTAAAAACGGGTTTGGATAATTTGAGGCGATGTCTCGTGGCGAGAAGGAGCAATTTTACCCGATTTGAACTCGATACAAACGGACTACAGACAAGATAAAAACGAAATGCACGCAACGGGAACTGGGTCTGAACGAACTACGATCGTATAGCTGATATTTTTTACTCAAACGGCACATTTTAACTCGTTCACAACCAGTTTCGCGATAGTTTAGGACGGGGTCGAACGTTCTGAGAACTTGTTTGGTGTAACGGGGGTACATGTAGCTTGTCATAACCATTTATAAACCATCTTAATGAATTCATGTATACAAAGAAAATAAACTAATTGTTACATACATCAACTTTTTTTCAGGAAAATCTACATTATTAACTGCAACGGGGCCACGCGATGAATGGTTTCGGAAGCTAGCCATGAAATATCCAGATCTAGCTTTTAGAAAACCGAGAACAGATCAACGGCCAGGGCAAGAATGTCCAACATAAATGTCATGGAAAAATTCTTCACTTTTTGGGGAGACTTGCTAAGAAAGCATTCGCTAGAAGACAAGCCAAGTCTTCATGTTTATTATATATACATGTATAAATATATATATATTATAAGAATATGAGTCAAGGGTTGATAAATGAAGTATATATTGAACAATTTCGTCCTTCCATATTTTTAACACAGTGGCAAAGCCATTCGCAATTATACACAGTTTCATTACTATAAATGTGGACATTACATTAAATTTAATCCAAAACTAATTATAGCCTCGACATTGCTGAGATTCTAAAGTATGATTATTTATTTGAATACCGCAACTTAACTGTAACAGTATCAATGGATAGTTGAAAAAAGTACACACCCATTATGTAGAATACAGAGAATATAGAGTTAACATCTTTAACATAATTGAATTAATTCTATCTGCTATTCAGTGACAAGAATATAGCTCCGCACTTGGTTGATATCTTATTGAATGTTGCATATGAAATAAACATAAACCCGTCCATAGATAAAATGATTTCAAAATAATACTTTCTGGGGTTTAATTGTGATGATACTGGCTGGAGTGGAAAGGAGGGTAGCAAGATGAAGCTTATAGCTCCTAAACATGGTCAAGTAACGAAACAGAAGTTTGTCACGGCTGACCACTTAACTGCCCATGTTTGTGTGTCAGCAGATGGTCGTTTTTACCGCCAATGGTAGTTTTCAAGGGAGGGTATCCTCATAGGAACTACTAGGACAATGTACCAGGTGATTTAATAGATTCAATATTTTATGAACCATGTAATACTTATATATATGGCCAAACAAAACCAATAAATGTACTTCATAATTTACTAAGTTTTATGTATTACAGTTCCTTTGGCTAAATACACGTATAGTTTTAATCTACGACATGTCTATACTTCAGATCTTTTATTCGTATTGATATAACATGTACGTTATTTCTAACTTCAGGATCATGGTTGTTTGCATTAAAAAAATGATACGTCACATATTTCTCTAAGGAGTCCAGGAAACAATGTGGGTTGTCATTGACAACAACCCTTCTGCAATTGTTTTCACAAGCAGCCAAATAAACATTTTGGGTACCTGTCTGAGTGCGCCTTACTAAAGCTATGCCACTGAGTTAGGTGTTCATATGCAAATTACATAAGAAGATGCACAAAATATGTGTTTTTTTAAAAAGCGGGTATTTTGTGTCGGAGTAATAACCAATGAATTACAGCCGATATGAATTTGTTTTAAAACTTCCTCCTTTTAAGATTTTTATACAAGTTACAGCTATCATATAAATTATACTATTATATTTTAGGAATGCATACTTCAGTAATGGATAAACTTATCGTTTATACCCGCTTCAAAATGAATGAACCTTTTTTTCGTAACAGCTGGAGCTACGCTTCCTGTTTATATTGACTTCCCAATTCATTATTGTTCAATTTAGAAATATAAAATCATGTTTTAATTAACTACATAGAATACCAGAACAGAAAAAAAATGTTAAGAGGTTTCGGTAAATAAATTCTCACATGTCAACAAAAAACATGTGGTAAAACACCGTTTTTTCTGCATTTGTTATGTTTGACCTTGATTTGTCCTTAAAATCCTAGTGAAAGTGATTGTACATGTGTATTGGTTATCTTTAACACATATATACAATATTCAGATCACAATTCTTGTAACAATTTGAGTAAAAATGGCGTCAAATAGTCATAAATGGCAAAATTGGTTTGTATTTAATGAAACATGCTTTTTAAAAATATATGCTTTAAATTAAATACGTGCTAATGTTATATGAAAGAGTTTTTTTAATGTTCTTAAACATGCTTGTTTACTTTAAACAATAGAGCGACCTTTAATTTCTTTTTTCCCCGTTAGTTATAGTGCGACAATATTAACCTAAACTTGAACTACCTTATTATAATAATTATACACTACACACTTAATTTACATTAAATTGTAAGTTTCCATACGTGTGTATACGGTAATACACATGTTTATAACAACTTATGTGACTATAAATCAATTTTGTTAATATGGCATGTTATTGTAATTTTAATTTTGGAAGCATTCGTTTATGGTGAAAACACAAGTATTTAGTATTTAGTCTTATGAAAACAAAATCTATTGTTTTGTAATTTGCCGAAAGCTTCCGATAAAGCGCGATTTACAAACGAAGACAAAAATAGTCTGAAATACTGAGTTTAATATATTCTTGCAAAGCGGCCAAGATCAGGTCAATATTGTCGGACTGTTACAAGCACAAATACCCTGTGTTGTTGTTCCAAGGCTATTTTAGGAGGTACTTTACCTCGATATTTTCGACGCGGCTTGAGATCGTTTTACGTCCACACCTGATACACGTTGGCGTCACACAGCAACGTCGCATTATATAACGTTACACAATACGCACCTTTATTGTATTTGCACAAACGAAAATGTAAATAAACTATAAAATAATAACTTTTTAAATTTTTACTGCGTCTCAAAAATCACATGCACTGATTATTCGATCAATCAAATAGTTTTGTTTTCATTCCTATTCTACATTTTCCAATATTGGAAGGTGTACATTTTCAGTAAATCTCAGTGTATTGGATAGGCTGTCTTTAAAATCAGCACAAATATAAATCATGGAATATGCTGGTACAGACACCGTGTGTTTTTTTAATCAATGGCATGTTTAAAACTTGAATTCCATTCTTTGAGTAGAAATGACCCTTTATAACTTTTGTACCCAAATCATAGCTTGCCATGAAATCATCCGTGGTATTGGTCTGCAGCGTGTACACTGGTTCGAGCACTCGTAGTAAGTAATAGTCTTCGTCGAAGGCTTTCACAGCAAGCACATCGTTCCGGTTCACCAATTCATGAATTGGTATGTTTGCGGATTACTGTACAGGAGCTGTTTTGATTTGTTGTCGTTTTTTCTTCTAAGAGAGACATTAGTTCATATTTACCGACGGTGAGTGCTTGTTAACAATTTTTCGTTTTGTCGATTCCAAACACTCACCACAATATCATGACAGGTCTCTCGCAATAATCCTGTCGTCATGACTCAAAATTATTTGATGTATAGATCTGTACATTTTCTGGAACCATTTTACACTCATTTATTTGATATGTTTTGTGACTTTTATTTTATTGCAACTATGTAACGTACACAGGCGACGTTACGCTAAAGTAAAAAATGTACAAAATACGAATCCTTGTGTAACACAGACTTTGTGGTGCAAAAAAAACAACAGTAAGACACACAGAAATTTCTTTCTTTATATATCGCTTGCTTCATAAAAATTACTTTTGTTTGATGTAATAAAATAACCCTAAATTCTTCATCCAGCGGTGAAATTGAAGATAGTACCCAGTGACAATTGCGTTATTTTCTTGTCTATTGACGTTTTTATATAAAGTGTCTCTTTTTTGGTGATGGGTACTCGCAAATAGCAATTTAAATCGCTGTATATGGAGGTAATTAAAGTCACAAAAACGACGTTGGCGGACATTTTGTATTTATAACTAAAATCCGTGACCATAGCAATAGTATTCATTAAAAACTATTTTTCAATTGTGAAATTAACAATTTATATCAATTTAATGGTGTGTAACGCATTTACCTATCATTTTATAAATATGCTGGATATCATGTTATCTAATCATCAGACCGTGTCGATTATTTCATGTGTGACATTTCGAGGTCAATCTTTGTTGAGTTCCGGGCGCACAAACAATGTTATGGATGTCAACGAAAAAACAACAATAATCACCATAAATGACGTTTTCGACGTCAGGTACGCCTTTTTTGACGCATGCTTTCTCCCGTGCCAAAACTATTATACACAACATGGAAGAACGGTCTATATTTGTGACGCTGTGACATGCTAAAATCGACGTCTTGTCTAATGTTCTAAACTGTAGCGTTTTAATACACGATGGTAAATTGTTCTAAAAGTATTGTTACACGCCTGCATGTATATAGTCAATCTGATTAAAACCCGATCTACAATTATACCGCTCGCATACTCGCTAATGTAGATCTGGCCTTTTCCAAACGAAGGTCACGTTCAGGTGACCTTTTCTCATCATAATATTCATGACGAAATTGTTATGATACGTAACTTGTTTACATCATCTACGTCACGAAATTTGAAATGAGCCGCCCAATCGCAGACTGTGAATAATACCGCTGTTAAATTAGCATGCAAACATAGGTCTAAAAATAGAAATTACGAAAATCAAAATGTGATTAATAGTGTTTTCGTCTAGATGAAAGCTACGCATTGATTGGTCGACACAAAGTTCATCTCGAAGAGACCTTGCATTGACTAAGTAGAGATCCAGTACAACAACGCTCTACAGGATATCTGTTTACGGAGATTGGTATATAGTATAAATGAATGTAAATACTCATGAGTGTGGTCTTTTTCCATAACCCATTGTATTTGTTATCACTTTCAACAGCATTGTAATTAGAACAGTTTATTACTGTCTGTTTATATCAACAATTAAACTCATGAAAACAAAGTCCAGAACAAGATAAACTGAGAACTAACATTATTTATGTCCTTTGTTTAGATGACTTTTGTTTAGGAATTAGGGTTCTATATCCCATAGCGTCAGTACACTATTTTCGGCCAAAGTAAGAACAAGTGAAATTTTGTGAATAAGTTTGGACACTTAATAATATTCAAAAAGTAAATTAAATCGTGATAATTATAATAGAAACTAACTGTAATTGAAACTATAGAGAATCGTGGAGTCATTGTTGATGTTAATTTTTATATATTTATATGAAACCTGAAAACCAGAGATTTGAGGTAAATGATTTATCTGTCATATAAAGTGTTTTAATATTATTTCTATTTAGTATTTTTTCCATATAATAATTAAGGCTTCCATAGTTGTCTTAATTTTAACTATTATAATGTTTTGTACTTTCATATTATTGTTTCTATTAATTATAAATGTTGAAATGATGAATTATATTATATTCTATGAAAGTGTTAAAACATGAATTAACATTATTATCTTAATATGTCACCATTTAGACCTTTGAGCAAGTATCCGTATAATTCTATTTTAAGGTCGTGTACTCGAGGGTGGCAGTTTTTTATACAGATATTTTAATAACAGTTTTTGCACAAGAGTTTTGTGTACCAGAGTTTTAATACAAGTTTCTTATACCAGAACGTATAATACTAGTTTAACTACCAGAGTGTTGATACCAGTTTCAACAGTTTTGTACCAGAACTTTTGTTTACAGTTATAGTACAACAGTTAAAGAATCACAATATTAGAGTGAATTTATTATGTTTCATATCGAACAGTTTATAGACATTTAGTGAAGAGTTTACACTTACATATTTATACTATCAGAGTTTACATTTGTATCTTTTTTTCACAACATGTTATGAACTTTATTTTGATCATATTCCATATCTTACTTTATATATATATATTACTGTATTAAATATTTAGTTAAGTTTAAACAACTTGTCATTTTTAATTTGTTATTTCATTCAATTTGTTCTGTTGTTTAATTTGTACTGGAAGTCTTAATCATTAAGTTCCAAGCGAACACAATCATATTCGTAACAGTATGATCATATCAAAGCGCATTTTTCGAGGATTCTGATAATGTATAATATGTTACAGTTTTTCTAATAATATTAATTACACACTCGAAGCACAATCAGACTGAGAGGGTTGTCTGATTTGGCTACATGTATCAGGTGTAGACGTTACAACTTCGCGGTCAAACAGTATTCTTAAAGGACAATGTTTGGTAGACTCATTGACACCAAACTTGATAGTTGTCAATTCTGGATCTAGAAACATATCCCAAGTGCCCTTACTAGTAGCAAGCTTCTTAGATATGACATCTAGCAATTATCGGCTCTAAATCCAAAAAGTAGGCTATAGTTTTAGCTTCTTTAGCATACTTTCCTAGCTTGGTCATGAAATTATTTTTTCGACTATTCTTCCTCCTACCAATGATTTTTAATTATGTAGTGCAGTTGTCAGTCACTAACGAAAGTATGCGCTTAGTAGTTGGTTAACAGCTAAATCCAGAGATTTAGCCTTTCCAGGAGGAGTGTGTAGGTTGGCTGACCGCCGTTATATGGCCTATACAATGTGTTGCTCAAGCATTAAACCCAACAAACAAACAAACATATAAACGGCATCAGTGTGAGAAAATGTAGCATTTGAGGCTGCAATTTGTCTGTAGAAGGTTAATGACTTGACTCCGATATTAAAGTGTGTCTACATAATCAAAAGTACCACCTTTTTATTACATTTTACAAATCTGTGCATTACTATGATTAAAACTTATAAAACCGTTTTCTATTGATAGAATTGATAGACAAAATCAATTGTCGTACTTACATTGGCAAGTAATTGTAAGTACTGTGTTTTTTTCTAATCGTGCACACAAACCTACCCACAAATAAATCCACTCTACAAAAAGTAATATACATTACCCACCAAAAGTTTGGAGACATTTTCACTTTGTAGGCCTACTGAATAGCTTTAATTTCAATTTTGACAACTGTTTATTTTGAAATGCTATTTAGTTATGCTTTTTCTGGTTTTTTCTTATTATTATAACTAAGACTAAAAAATAACATAAAAGCAATGTTATGAAAAATATTTACATTAAACATGGTTTAGATGCTGAATCTTATAGATGTGTTGCATTCATGAAATTTGTTTCCATTTCATCGCAAACCGTATTTAAATATTTTAAAAATGATAATCCTACAAAAACAATCATCAAAATTCAAGAATTGTAATAAATTTCTTTTGTCTCCAAAGTTTTGGTGGGTACTGTTGTTTTCTCGGTAAAATGTCCTTCAAATGAAGCATGCTGTGACAAAACTATGTACTCAATGATAGTAGTGACATTGGTTCTTAGAATAAACATTGTTTAATGTTTCATTGTGATAAACCTCCAAGCAGTTCCTCAGTGGAGTGCTTCGATTCGGTTCAATCGGTTAACATTCATACGTCAATGATACTAAAATCTCATTATCTGTATTTTAGATCCGGCTTACTTCAAAGCAAAGTCTGATTTTAATATTCTGGTTTAAAAATCACAAAGGAAAGCAATAAATACTAACAAATGACCGATTAATATTTTATTTACATAATAATTACAACACATATATTGTTTTGTTATGTTTATATATGTTTCAGGCAATTTATAAATTTAGACAGTTAATAACTCGTCGAAACATTAATGCATTTTGTAAATTGCCTGAAAGTGACAGACATTTTGTAGAATCACTAAAATATATTTTAAGACATTAACAGTCATGTTACAGTTATTTTATTTATCAGTTGAATTTGTCTCTAACAGAAACCCGATTTACCCATGCATTAGCTGGATGTTTGATATTAGCATTTAAGTCGGATGATTACAATGGTGGCAAATTCAATTAGGGAAGTATCGGAGACACAAATTGCCTGCAACATAATTTATACATACGAACTACAATATTTTATCAAATATCTATAATACAGCATATAAACAAACACTGTGATAAATATAAAAAATAATTCTTAAACAAAGTAAAACGTGCAAAATGTGAAGGAAGAAGTGAGCTTCACTGAGTTACCCATAGATTTATTTCTACTGGGGTTCTTTCAAAAATAAATACAAGATTGTGCAATATTTTAGTACAATATTTTGATCAGTTTTCATCGACTTTAATGTAGCAGCCTTTCGCGATGGAAACAGTAAATATCTACTCGTAACTATAAACTTGTCACAAATATATAACCAATTCCAATGAACTTTACCTCCTGTACACTGGCTAAGTTTACTAAGATAACTTTAAGAAAATTATTAAATTGTTTTATGTTGTCTTGTGGTATCTTTTCAAAAAAAATAAACCTTTTGGACTTGACCTTATATAATTAATAATAAAATTTTTCAACTTTTCTGTACCAAGAAAGCGTATACATGATGTTAAGTATATACATTGTACATCAAAACTTCTAAATGCATTATCATTGAAACGTTTTTGTTTTTGTAGTTTATGAAGAATATTCTTGAGTGTGGTAATTACAGATATCAAGAAATAATGACTGTTATATCAGGGCTCTTGATGACTCACCAGAGAGGAAGTTGCCTCAAACGGCATCTGACACAAACCATTTCATATACAGCTGTATGAAAATTGTAACCTTGAAACCATGCCAATTTTGAACCAAGGGGCACAATTTGAACAATCTTTGTAGAAGACAATGAAATGATGTCACGTTCTAAATATTAAAGTGCTAGGCCTACGGTTTCAGAGAAAATAATTCTTAACATACCGATGTTAGGGGATTTTTCAAGAATCTGTGTAAATGACCTTCGGGTAATGCTAAATACCAAATTAACTTTGAGACTTATGGATTTTGACATGAAACTTAGCAGAAATTGTTGATGCCAGACGGATGGACGAACGCACTCACATACGAACTTTTATGCACCAGTTAGACCCAACAGTAGCTCACATTGAACACTTTATTTTCATGTGAGCCAAAAACAAAATCTATCGTGACATATGCGTATTTTGTCATTTCTGTTTCCGAACTGTAATGATATTACACCAGAGTTGACGTTTGTTGCTTTTTGTGTGTGTGTAAAAAGCATAAAAATCAGTTTATAAAAGAAAGTAGCATATATACGAAACAAATAAATCAATTTCAAAAATGAAAAAAATATGTACAAATATAATAAAAGCATGTCAATATTTAAGTTTAGTAAGTAAAAGCAACTAAAAGTAAATACAATATTTACTTTTAAAAAGCTATGAATAACATGAACATGGAAACGTGTATACTTAGGGCCAATTCACGAATATAAACAAATATTAAGACAATTTTGGAAGGTAAAATTTGAAACCTTGTTTAAAATATTGAATAACAGGATGTTCAGATTGTTATTGAAATATGATTATTTTTTATATTATAGGATGCATTTTCTATAATATTTAAATGTTTTGAAAAAATACTACAATTAATGTATGTATAGATTTCTTTATTAAAATAGTAAGCACAGTGTGTGCTTTATGTAAGTAAATTGCCATACGCATTTAGGTTTGTATAAAACTTGAAATATCAATATACTTATATCCTAGAAACCGGATATGCCTTGTCGAGATTTCATCAACATGCAGTTCATTTGAGAATTTTATTAATACTGCTTTATATATAATTTCTTGTGAACTAATAAGATTGTTTGTAATTTATATGGCCTACACTGAAGTTAGTTAATCATTATTCTGAACGTTATGTCATAAATTTGACATTTGATTTTGTTCAATTGTCACTCTTTTTTAGACCAATATTTTACTATTCAATATTCAAAGATTTTATTGTCTTTTACAATCTAAGTTACACGATGATAACGATGTTTTATTTGTTTTTATATAACATGTACGTTAGTATATGTTTTACCACTTATACATTGTGTACCGTAAAAATAGAATAATTGTTCAATTCTGCTTTGCTAAAATACAGAATGAGAATTTTGTTAAGTCATTTTTATAGAAAATTCAAATGTACACTGTTTAATATCATGAGCATTTGTATGATGGCCATTTTAACTATACATCCAGAGAAAGTAAGTATTTTCAGTATATAAATTCATCTCTAGTGTCGATAATTGTAATGTAAAGAGAATAAATTCATAGTATTAAAGCTCAAACTGACATTCAGAGTGGAAGAAATATAAAACACAAGTAATACAAATGAACCAAAAACATTGTAATTAGTAATGTTAAAACGACAATTCTTTAAATTTGTAAGAAAAACTATGTATTGTGATAATTCATATCGTCACTAACGGGTAACATTGTTTATACATTACATCATTATCTTGTACGGTTACATGTCACTGTGTTTCAAGTTTGTATACGCCGAATTGCTCTAAAATGTAACAATATTAATACTATTTACTGCTTCTTGAGGTTTCAGAAAAGATTATATATAAATTGATGCATGCAAAGAACAAGCTTAAAAATGGAGTGTCCATCATTTTTAATTTGTAGCGATGTCAATTATTGATTGACAAACATTTTCCCATGAAGTCTTCAATCTATATTGTCCATTATTGTCCTCCCAAAGTATACGAACTTGGTTACGAAACAGCAACTGCATTGCAGGTGGCATAAGATCAATATCCACATTGCCCTTCATCATTAAAATAACTGGTGTCGTCCTCTGAGTTGCTTGGTTGAATTCTTCAATACAATATCTACTAAGGCAATAATTTTCTGAAACAACACACAGAACAACTGAGCAAAGTTCAATGCATCTCAACGACTCATTGTGAACATATTGACCCGGTCGAAATTCAGCATCCCCTTGACAAATGAGATTCCTTTCTGTTCCAACTATTGTTTGTAAACCACCATTCAAAGGTTCGATGACATTTTCCATCACAAAATTGCCATCGTCATAGCAGTATGACAAAAATACTGCAAATTGGTTCTCATCATGGACTAGACGTTCAATTATTTCATATCGCCTCCTTCGTTTTTGTGCTCGTTTTCTTTTAAAGTAGATCATTAAAGCGATACCCACACAGACAAGACTTACAGCTACAGATGTTATTGTAAAAACAATAATCTTCATTTTCCTTTCACAAATTTCTTGTACATCAGTTACAGCATCAGTAATACTAATGTTTGTATCACTTTCACCTTTACATGTTAACTCACCAGGACTTGATTCAGTAATTGTTGTGCTATGTAACCAACGAATTGAAGGTAATGTCTCACAGGTATCACATAAGAATGGATTGCCCTTTAGTTTCACTTTTCTTTTTAAAGAATGAAACTTTTCGCTTGTCGTCAACTTGTTGGAACCTTCGTTAACTATATCCGTATCTAGATCTATCATCAATGCATCAAGTTGCATCATAGATTTTGAATCAATGACTCTTATATTGTTATTTGATAGATCAATGAACGAAAGAAGTTTAAGATGATCTAATTTAAAATACACTTGTGTTAGTCTATTTTCAGCAAGGTTTATGTATACGAGATTTTTACTTCCTTCAAAAAAGTCATCTGTTATATCAGCCAACTGATTGGCTGCTAAATTGATAGATTGTAGTCCTTTAGTGTTATTTAACAAATGTCTGAACAGTTGTGTATTTTCTTTTTGCATGGCATTGAGATTGTTCATGGACAAATCAAGATGATCAAGACTTGTCAGGCAATTTAACAAACTCGGGTGAAAATATTCAAGTCCATTTTCTGACAAATCTATATATCTGATTGATGATAAATCCAAATTGTCACAATCAAATTGAATATCCATACGTTGTAGTTTGTTCTGTTTGAGTATTATTTGATTTGTTAATGCTTTCAATTTTTCAACCGACGAAAATTTTACATTATAAAAAAGGATAGCTGGACCATTGATAAATGCAGTAAAATTGGAAATTCTAGGCGATAGGCAAAATGCCGTTTGAT
The DNA here is from genome assembly GCA_025267735.1 of Mactra quadrangularis. Classification (NCBI taxonomy): domain Eukaryota; kingdom Metazoa; phylum Mollusca; class Bivalvia; order Venerida; family Mactridae; genus Mactra; species Mactra quadrangularis. Next base: position 33,191,129 of record CM046311.1, read on the forward strand.
TATTTGAACGATCAACAAAAGAAATATTAAGGTTTGCATACGTGTTTGTTAAAAATGGGTCATTACCGCCACCGTTGATCGTTGCGTAACTAAGATCTAACTCTAGCCGATTCAAGTCAGTTCGTGAAAACTTATACACTTTAGGCACACGGTCAATGTTGGCTCTTGATAAATTAAACAAAGTCAGGTATTTCAAATCTGTTATTATATTCCAATCAAAATATGCAATACGAGTCATACTTAAATCCAGCGTTGCCAGAGGTTTTACGGACAAAACCTTGGAAAATTTCGAATCAATCGTTAAACTTGGATGCCACAGATATTGAAGTCCTGGTATTAAGAGCTTCTCTAAATTAGGAACTTTTTCTGATCCATTCAATGCTTGCATAAGAATATCGAACCTAAGCCATATACAAGTGGAAAAGTCTAAAATCTTAACATTTTCCAAACCTAATAATCCATCAGTATCTATATGGATAGCACTATTGCAGTTTATGCTCAAACTCTTTAAATTTTCTAATCTTTTAAATGCCATTTTTTCAAAACTAATAGACTTATCATAATCTCCATTCTTGTCTTCAAATTTCAAATATTTCACATTTTTCCAACTTCTTGATTGAAACAATTCCTCATGAATGTTCAAAGTATTTTTGTCCAACATGAAATCCTTTATATTGACACGAAATATTCCATCAGGAATGTCCTCTGGTATATGATTACATGTAATTGTCTCTTTTGATAAACTACATGTCGAATTAATCGCGGTTACCATGGAGATATCCAGAACAACTTGAAGAAGAAAAAAAGAAAGTAATATACAGTAAGATCTCGACATTTTTGAAAATTTCATGTTAACTAAATCTTATCTAAAATTATAATTCGATTAGGAATGTACCTCGCTTGAATGATATTTTAGATCTATGCGAATGTCGTATGAAAAGGTGTTTGGTGTTCTGAAACTTCCGGGTTTATTTTTAACAATAGCTATACGATTTCATTAATATCAATAGAAAAGTGTCCAGGAAATAATATCTAATGCGCAAAACATCTTAAAATGACAAGTAATACCCGGAAGATATCGTTTGTTCTATGGGGTATATCAAGTAAGTATGGTGGCTGATTTACGCCATGTCGCATTTTCGTTTCTTTGCCGAAAAGATAAGAGAAAACACGAAAACACGAAGATACGACAAACTGTGGATTTGTCGTGACGTCATTTATTGTTTTTTCTAGTCTTCGCGACGAAGAAACGAAAATACGACATGGCGTAAATCAGCCAACATAATTTAGCGCACTATGTCAATTGGTAAAAAGTGATTAGCTGTTCTAAATTTAAAAAGAGTGATAATATCATGTGTGTTCAACAGCGTAAAGTATTGTTCAAGAAAATTTTGGTCTTTAAACTATATAATGGTTGTGTAGTGTTTATTGTTAATATGTTGCATGTTTCTGCAAAATGTGTATAATGTGGTTGAGGTTCAAAGTTTGGAAATTTGGACCCCATAGAAAAGTTCAGACCCCCCGGAAGAAAATCCTGGATCCACCCCTGGCAAATGTATTTATTTATTAACGGGTATAAACTCGTGTTGTAATCATTGGCCATGGAGAGGATTATCTTATTATTATACAGGGTGTTTCATAATATCTTGTCCTTAATTCAAACAGTAATATCTTTAACATGTAGCAGAATATCTAAAATTTAAGAATGACAAATCATTACGGAATTATTTTTATTTTGATATATAACACATGAGTCATACTAATAAAAAGTTGATATAGCATCACAAGAACTACAAATCACCTTTTACAGGGGCGGATACAGGATTTTTTCTAGGGGGTCCGAACTTTTCTAGGGGGGGCCGAACCGCGAACCACAACCACATTATACACATTTTGCAGAAAAAAATGCTACATAATGATAATAAAAACTACATTACCATTAAATCTTTCTTAAGCACCGAGAAAAATTGCTTCATGCTACTTAAAATGACTTACAGGCAAGAAATGCACTAATGGACATGTGCATTTTCCAAATTCTAGCACCCCCTCTGAACCCCCCCCCCCCCCGCTGGATCCGTCTATTTAAGTTGTTTACAATTGAATTTGATCTTCACATCTTCCGGCACGCTTATCGGTAAGAGACTCTATGCAAAGCTCTCGTTGCTCTCACGCTCAACGTAGTTAAAATATAATTCCACGTCCTGCTAACAAATAAGTGTATAATGTGGTAGTGGTTCGAAAGTTTGGTCCCCATAGAAAAAGTTAGGACCCCCGTTAGGACACCTTTTTTTCTGCATTTGTTATGTTTTGACCTTGATTTTTCCTTAAAATCCAAGTGAAAGTGATTGTACATGTGTATTGGTTATCTTTAACACATATATACAATATTCAGATCACAATTCTTGTAACAATTTGAGTAAAAATGGCGTCAAATGGTCACAAATGGCAAAATTGGTTTGTATTTAATGAAACATGCTTTTTTAAATATATGCTTTAAATTAAATACGTGCTAATGTTATATGAAAGAGTTTTTTAATGTTCTTAAACATGCTTGTTTACTTTAAACAATAGAGCGACCTTTAATTTTTTTCCCCGTTAGTTATAGTGCGACAATATTAACCTAAAGTTGAACTACCTTATTATAATAATTACACACTACACACTTAATTAACATTAAATTGTAAGACTCCATACGTGTGTATACGGTAATACACATGTTTATAACAACTTATGTGACTATAAATCAATTTTGTTAATATGGCATGTTATTGTAATTTTAATTTTGGGAGCATTCGTATGGTGGAAACACAAGTATTTAGTATTTAGTCTTATGAAAACAAAATCTATTGTTTTGTATTTTGCCGAAAGCTTCCGATAAAGCGCGATTTACAAACGAAGACAAAAATAGTCTGAAATACTGAGTTTAATATATTCTTGCAAAGCGGCCAAGATCAGGTCAATATTGTCGGACTGTTACAAGCACAAATACCCTGTGTTGTTGTTCCAAGGCTATTTTAGGAGGTACTTTACCTCGATATTTTCGACGCGGCTTGAGATCGTTTTACGTCCACACCTGATACACGTTGGCGTCACACAGCAACGTCGCATTATATAACGTTACACAATACGCACCTTTATTGTATTTGCACATACAAAAATGTAAATAAACTATAAAATAATAACTTTTTAAATTTTTACTGCGTCTCAAAAAGCACATGCACTGATTATTCGATCAATCAAATAGTTTTGTTTTCATTCCTATTCTACATTTTCCAATATTGGAAGGTGTACATTTTCAGTAAATCTCAGTGTATTGGATAGGCTGTCTTTAAAATCAGCACAAATATAAATCATGGAATATGCTGGTACAGACACCGTGTGTTTTTTTAATCAATGGCATGTTTAAAACTTGAATTCCATTCTTTGAGTAGAAATGACCCTTTATAACTTTTGTACCCAAATCATAGCTTGCTATGAAATAATCCGTGGTATTGGTCTGCAGCGTGTACACTGGTTCGAGTACTCGTAGTAAGTAATAGTCTTCGTCGAAGGCTTTCACAGCAAGCACATCGTTCCGGTTCACCAATTCATGAATTGGTATGTTTGCGGATTACTGTACAGGAGCTGTTTTGATTTGTTGTCGTTTTTTCTTCTAAGAGAGACATTAGTTCATATTTACCGACGGTGAGTGCTTGTTAACACTTTTTCGTTTTGTCGATACTAAACACTCACCACAATAACATGACAGGTCTCTCGCAATAATCATGTCGTCATGACTCAAAATTATTTGATCTATAGATCTGTACCTTTTCTGGAACCATTTTACACTCATTTATTTGACAAATGTTTTGTGACTTATATTTTATTGCAACTACATGTATGTAACGTACACAGGCGACGTTACGCTAAAGTAAAAAAGGTACAAAATACGAATCCTTGTGTAACACAGACTTTGTGGTGCGAAAAAAACAACAGTAAGACACACAGAAATTTCTTTCTTTATATATCGCTTGCTTCATAAAATTACTTTTGTTTGATGTAATAAAATAACCCTAAATTCTTCATCCAGCGGTGAAATTGAAGATAGTACCCAGTGACAATTGCGTTATTTTCTTGTCTATTGACGTTTTTTATATAGAGTGTCTCTTTTTTGGTGATGGGTACTCGCAAATAGCAATTTAAATCGCTGTATATGGAGGTAATTAAAGTCACAAGTCGACGTTGGCGGACATTTTGTATTTATAACTAAAATCCATGACCATAGCAATAGTATTCATTAAAAAATAATTTTCAATTGTGAAATTAACAATTTATATCAATTTAATGGTGTGTAAACGCATTTACCTATCATTTTATAAATATGCTGGATATCATGTTATCTAATCATCAGACCGTGTCGATTATTTCATGTGTGACATTTCGAGGTCAATCTTTGTTGAGTTCCGGGCGCACGAACAATGTTATGGATGTCAATGAAAAAACAACAATAATCACCGGTAATGACGTTTTCGACGTCAGGTACGCCTTTTTTGACGCCTGCTTTCTCCCGTGCCAAAAGCATTGTTCACAACATGGAAGAACGGTCTATATTTGTGACGCTGTGACATGCTAAAATCGACGTCTTGTCTAATGTTCTTAACTGCAGCGTTTTAATACACGATGGTAAATTGTTCTAAAAGTATGATCATATCAAAGCGCATTTTTCGAGGATTCTGATAATGTATAATATGTTACAGTTTCTCTAATAATATTAATTACACACTCGAAGCACAATCAGAGGGTTGTCTGGGTTGGCTACATTTATCAGGTGTAGACGTTACAACGCGGTCAAACAGTATTCTTAAAGGACAATGTTTGGTAGACTCATTGACACCAAACTTGATAGCTGTCAGTTCTGGATCTAGAAACATATCCCAAGTGCCCTTATTAGTAGCAATTTTCTTAGATATGACATCTAGCAGTGTTCGGCTCTAAATCCAAAAGTAGGCTATAGTTTCAGCTTCTTTAGCATACTTTCATAGCTTCGTCATGAAATTATTTTTACGGCCATTCTTCCTCCTACCAATGATTTTTAATTATGTAGTGCAGTTGTCAGTCACTAACGAAAGTATGCGCTTAGTAGTTGGTTAAGAGCTAAATCCAGAGATTTAGCATTTCCAGGAGGAGTGTGTAGGTTGGCGGACCGCCGTTATATGGCCTATACAATGTGTTGCTACGGCATTAAACCCAACAAACAAACAAACATATAAAAGGCATCAGTGTGAGAAAATGTAGCATTTGAGGCTGCAACTTGTCTGTAGAAGGTTAATGACCTGACTCCGATATTAAAGTGTGTCTACATAATAAAAAGTACCACCTTTTTATTACATTTTACAAATCTGTGCATTACTATGATTAAAACTTATAAATCCGTTTTCTATTGATAGAATTGATAGACAAAATCAATTGTCGTACTTACATTGGCAAGTAATTGTAAGTACTGTGTTTTTTCTAATCGTGCACACAAACCTGCTCACAAATAAATCCATTCCACAAAAAAGTAATATACATTACCCACCAAAAGTTTGGAGACATTTTCACTTTGTAGGCCTTCTGAATAGCTTTAATTTCAAGTTTGACAACTGTTTATTTTGAAATGCTTTTTAGTTATGCTTTTTCTGGTTTTTTCTTATTATTATAACTAAGACTAAAAAATAACATAAAAGCAATGTTATGAAATATATTTACATTAAACATGGTTTAGATGCTGAATCTTATAGATGTTTTGCATTCATGAAATTTGTTTCCATTTCATCACAAACCGTACTTAAATATTTTAAAAATGATAATCCTACAAAAATAATCATCAAAATTCAAGAATTGTAATAAATTTCTTTTGTCTCCAAAGTTTTGGCGGGTACTGTTGTTTTCTCGGTAAAATGTCCTTCAAATGAAGCATGCCATGACAAAACTATGTACTCAATGATAGTAGTGACTAGGGATGGGTATCGCCGGAAATTTCGTATTGCGATATATTGCGATATCAAACAGCGTATTGCAATACGTATTGCGATATATTGGGAGTTCATAACATAAGCTTTTTTCAGCACCCATGCTTGTATTTGAATGACAATATGAAGATTCAACACAATTATATTGCATATTATATAATTCGGATAAGTTAATAAGTATAATAAAATCATATATTATTTGAATACATTTATCTAATCTATTGAAAATATTTAATGATTTAAACTCGTCTGTGCCCGTTTTAATCGTCATCAACATTTCTATAGCGCGTCTTCTTTCAATTTCGGTTTTGTATAAAAACCTGACAAATCGGAATGGAACGGATGAATGTACGCAATATAAAGAGCTTGGATTTATTTCAATAAAATTCAAAAACCACAGTAATAAAGTATGTATTATCTAAAGTTTATTGAAATAACGGGAATAATAGACGATTTCAATAACATGTTTGAGTTGAACCATCTTTTGTTGGGGTGTATTTTGAAAAGCGATATGTAGTTAAACGAATATACAGTGATTTTTTCTCTTTTTTTATTTCTTTGTGTAAAAGTAATTTAAGCATTTGAATACATCTAGGCTCATGTGGAAAGAAATTTATATCAAGTTTGATGAAAGACGTAAATGATAATATAAAGATTTTCGTTTATATTTCAAAAAGGTTTGATGAAAAAATTAGATTAACCTGTTATAAAGCCAAAAATAATGACCGTTCTTTTTTAACTCAGAGATTCATTGTTTTAAATATATTGCCGTCTAAAAGCTCGTTGTCAAATTGAAATTAATTTTAAACTAGAGCCCGTTCCTCAATGCGTGTTCTTCGTATCGCTTCGTGGCAATTTCCTATGAAGCGGTCTGCTACGAAGTACTAAATTGAATCGCTAGCTAGCGATACGCAGCAATTTTTCTTCTTGCTCGTCTTTTAAAATGGCTGCACCCCATAGTGAACAGGTTTCTTTTTCGATAAGTCTGTTTTATTTAATGCACATATTTTGTCGGAGCAGTTAAAGTTGATAAACGTGGTCACAGATTGATGATTATATTTTTCATTTGTTACAATTTAGAACTTTTGTTTGTGAAAGTCACCAACTTGAATTTGATAGCTTTACGTAAACCCCTTTGCGCGTTGTGTAAAACTTGTATACACGCTACGAAAAGCGCATTTCAAAAAGCGTTACGTAGCGACTTTCTTTAGGAACGGGCACCTAGTTCGACAAAGCGCAGTATGAGACTGCCCAGACTAAATAAACGTACTTGCTTATTATTAAAACGCCAAAGTGATCCAAGTATGAGAAAACAATTCGAATCTACGCAAGTTATGACGTAACCAATAATTGTACCCAATTATTCGACACAGAGTCAATTATATTTTATTACTTTTGTACAACAAGGCCATACTAAATTTATTCTTTGTTTTGCGATTGGTCAAAATGTTTTAACAGTGTAACCAAGCAAAAGAAAACAACAAAAAAGTGAGTGAAAAACAAAACAAAACAAAACATGACATAACTAACAAATTAATTTTGTAATTATCTATATACGTAATAAGGGAACATAGTCAGTTATTTCCCCTTGCATACTCTTCAAATATGTGGGTCCAATTAGTTTAATTACTCAGATTTTACCCTTACTTTGCAATGTCAATCTGCCAGAATTAATCTTAAATAACTTTTTTTGTAAATCATTTAATTTGTTTGAAATTTGAAAAATTTTGAAGTATTTTGAGGGTAAAGAACTATCTAAATTTCATCACTTTTGTTAATATCGTATTCAACAAGAAAGATATTGGACGAAATATTTTGTTATCCTTACATAGGAATTCAATGATAAAATCCGAGGATTCCAACTGTAAGGACCTACTTACCAATTCGATTACTTCAGATTTTATCAGGGAAAGATAACTGACTAAAGTCCATAATTAACTTGTTAGTTATGTTATAAGCTCTTGGCAGAATTGTTCTACAAGCAAAATATAAAAATAAATTCTATATAGCCTAAACGTTCAAGTCATATTATAAATGATAACCCTTCAAATTCAATTTACAATGATGCAATTCAAATGTCTTCTTTTGTCCCAGAGTGTTTGGAGATGTTAAGCTTTATAGGAACGCTTTGAAAAATCGCAAAAGGTTTAGAAAATGTTCAGGCGACATCAAAAGATAACAATAAAGCGTTTATTTATTCGGGAACTCGATTATGTATGTCCCATTGATCTAATATTTGGAGAACATTTTTCTATTAATTCAGATATGAATTTATCTATGATACCCTTTCTCTATTGAGCATTAGATATAAAGGGAAAATGCGGACAACAATTTAAAGGATAAGTATAAAAATGCGGACGCGTACAAAATAAGAAAAGGTTAAGATTGAAATAAAATATTAATGATGCCAACTAAATTTTACGAAAACATTTATTCTTTTCGTCAAATGTCAAATAATTAAAATATTCATCAGTTTCAACACCTCTTCTTAATGTTAAACTAAAGTCGTCACAGGTAGATATGTGAAATGTCAATACTTTATTCTAGTACTTTATGCTAAAATAGATTAAAGGAAAACCAGAAATGTAATAGATTCTGGTCAAATTCGGCCACAAATCATGCAAAACAGGTTCGAGTATGCAATTTTAGTCTATTAGATTAAGATAAAAATATCGCGATATATTGCGGGACCGTACCGGTACGTATTGTGTTTGAGACGTATTGCTATATACCGGTATACCGGTATTATCGCGCATCCCTAGTAGTGACATTGGTTTTTAGAATAAACATTGTTTAATGTTGCATTGTGATAAACCTCCAAGCAGTTCCTCATTGGAGTGCTTTGAATTTGTTAAATGGGTTAACATTCATACGTCAATGATACTAAAATCTCATTATCTGTATTTTAGATCCGGCTTTCTTCAAAGAAAATTCTGATTTTAATATTCTGGTTTAAAAATCACAAAGGAAAGCAATAAATACTAACAAATGACTGATTAATATTTTATTTGCATAATAATTACTACACATATATTGTTTTTGTTATGTTTATATATGTTTCAGGCAATTTATAGATTTAGACAGTTTATAACTCGTCGAAACATTAATGCATTTTGTAAATTGCCTGAAAGTGACAGACATTTTGTAGAATCACTAAAATATCTTTTAAGACATTAACAGTCATGTTACAGTTATTTTATTTATCAGTTGAATTTGTCTCTAACAGAAACCCGATTTACCCATGCATTAGCTGGATGTTTGATTTTAGCATTTAAGTCGGATGATTACAATGGAACACAAATTGCCTGTAACATAATTTATACATACGAACTACAATATTTTATCAAGTACCTATAATACAGTATATAAATAAACACTATGATAAATATAAAGAAATAATTCTTAAACAAAGTAAAACGTGCAAAATGTGAAGGAAGAAGTGAGCTTCACTGAGTTACCCATAGATTTTTTTCTACTGGGGTTCTTTCAAAAATAAATACAAGATTGTGCAATATTTTAGTACAATATTTTGATCAGTTTTCATCGACTTTAATGTAGCAGCCTTTCGTGATGGAAACAGTAAATATCTACTCGTAACTATAAACTTGTCACAAATATATAACCAATTCCAATGAACTTTACCTCCTGTACACTGGCTAAGTTTACTAAGATAACTTTAAGAAAATTATTAAATTGTTTTATGTTGTCTTGTGGTATCTTTTCAAAAAAAATAAACCTTTTGGACTTGACCTTATATAATTAATAATAAAATTTTTCAACTTTTCTGTACCAAGAAAGCGTATACATGATATTAAGTATATACATTGTACATCAAAACTTCTAAATGCATTATCATTGAAACGTTTTTGGTTTTGTAGTTTATGAAGAATATTCTTGAGTGTGGTAATTACAGATATCAAGAAATAATGACTGTTATATCAGGGCTCTTGATGACTCACCAGAGAGGAAGTTGCCTCAAACGGCATCTGACACAAACCATTTCATATACAGCTGTATGAAAATTGTAACCTTGAAACCATGCCAATTTTGAACCAAGGGGCACAATTTGAACAATCTTTGTAGAAGACAATGAAATGATGTCACGTTCTAAATATTAAAGTGCTAGGCCTACGGACTTAGCAGAAATTGTTAATGTCGGACGGACGGACGAACGCACTCACATACGCACTTTTATGCACAAGCTAGACCCAACAGTAGCTCACATTGAACACTTTATTTTCATGTGAGCCAAAAACAAAATCTATCGTGACATATGCGTATTTTGTCATTTCTGTTTCCGAAGTGTAATGATATTACACCAGGGTTGACGTTTGTTGCTTTTTGTGTGTGTGTAGAAAGCATAAAAATCAGTTTATAAAAGAAAGTAGCATATATATACGAAACAAATAAATCAATTTCATAAATGAAAAAAATATGTACAAATATAATAAAATCATGTCAATATTTGGGTTTAGTAAGTAATAGCTACAAAAAGTAAATAAAATATTTATTTTTAAAAAAGCTATGAATAACATGAACGTGCAAAGTGTATACTTAGGACCAATTCACGAATATAAACAAATATTAAGACAATTTTGGAAGGTAAAATTTAAAACCTTGTTTAAAATATTGAATAACAGGATGTTCAGATTGAGAATTTTATTAATACTGGTTTATATATAATTTCTAGTGAACTAATAAGATTGTTTGTAATTTATATGGCCTACACTGAAGTTAGTTAATCATTATTCTGAACGTTATGTCATAAATTTGACATTTGAGTTTGTTCAATTGTCACTCTTTTTTAGACCAATATTTTACTATTCAATATACCAAGATTTTATTGTCTACTACAATCTAAGTTACACAACGATAACTGTATTATTTGTTTTTATATAACATGTACGTTAGTACATGTTTTACCACTTATACATTGTGTACCGTAAAAATACAATAATTGTTCAATTCTGCTTTGCTGAAATACAGAATGAGAATTTTGTTAAGTCATTTTTAAAGAAAATTCAAATGTACACTGTTTAATATCATCAGCATTTGTATGATGGCCATTTTAACTATACATCCACAGAAAGTAAGTATTTTTAGTATATAAAGTCATCTCTAGTGTCGATAATTGTAATGTAAAGAGAATAAATTCATAGTATTAAAGCTCAAACTGACATTCGGAGTGGAAGAAATATAAAACACAAGTAATACAAATGAACCAAAAACATTGTAATTAGTAATGTTAAAACGACAATTCTTTAAATTTGTAAGAAAAACTATGTATTGTGATAATTCAAAGTAACAATAGTATATCGTCACTAACGGGTAACATTGTTTATACATTACATCAATATCTTGTACGGTTACATGTCACTGTGTTTCAAGTTTGTATACGCCGAATTACTCTAAAATGTAACAATATTAACACTATTTACTGCTTCTTGAGGTTTCAGAAAAAAATTATATATAAATTGATGCATGCAAAGAACAAGTTTAAAAATGGAGTATTCATCATTTTTAATTTGTAGCGATGTCAATTATTGATTGACAAACATTTTCCCATGAAGTCTTCAATCTATATTGTCCATTATTGTCCTCCCAAAGTATACGAACTTGGTTACGAAACAGCAACTGCATTGCAGGTGGCATAAGATCAATATCCACATTGCCCTTCATCATTAAAATAACTGGTGTCGTCCTCTGAGTTGCTTGGTTGAATTCTTCAATACAATATCTACTAAGGCAATAATTTTCTGAAACAACACACAGAACAACTGAGCAAAGTTCAATGCATCTCAACGACTCATTGTGAACATATTGACCCGGTCGAAATTCAGCATCCCCTTGACAAATGAGATTCCTTTCTGTTCCAACTATTGTTTGTAAACCACCATTCAAAGGTTCGATGACATTTTCCATCACAAAATTGCCATCGTCATAGCAGTATGACAAAAATACTGCAAATTGGTTCTCATCATGGACTAGACGTTCAATTATTTCATATCGCCTCCTTCGTTTTTGTGCTCGTTTTCTTTTAAAGTAGATCATTAAAGCGATACCCACACAGACAAGACTTACAGCTACAGATGTTATTGTAAAAACAATAATCTTCATTTTCCTTTCACAAATTTCTTGTACATCAGTTACGGCATCAGTAATACTAATGTTTGTATCACTTTCACCTTTACATGTTAACTCACCAGGACTTGATTCAGTAATTGTTGTGCTATGTAACCAACGAATTGAAGGTAATGTCTCACAGGTATCACATAAGAATGGATTGCCCTTTAGTTTCACTTTTCTTTTTAAAGAATGAAACTTTTCGCTTGTCGTCAACTTGTTGGAACCTTCGTTAACTATATCCGTATCTAGATCTATCATCAATGCATCAAGTTGCATCATAGATTTTGAATCAATGACTCTTATATTGTTATTTGATAGATCAATGAACGAAAGAAGTTTAAGATGATCTAATTTAAAATACACTTGTGTTAGTCTATTTTCAGCAAGGTTTATGTATACGAGATTTTTACTTCCTTCAAAAAAGTCATCTGTTATATCAGCCAACTGATTGGCTGCTAAATTGATAGATTGTAGTCCTTTAGTGTTATTTAACAAATGTCTGAACAGTTGTGTATTTTCTTTTTGCATGGCATTGAGATTGTTCATGGACAAATCAAGATGATCAAGACTTGTCAGGCAATTTAACAAACTCGGGTGAAAATATTCAAGTCCATTTTCTGACAAATCTATATATCTGATTGATGATAAATCCAAATTGTCACAATCAAATTGAATATCCATACGTTGTAGTTTGTTCTGTTTGAGTATTATTTGATTTGTTAATGCTTTCAATTTTTCAACCGACGAAAATTTTACATTATAAAAAAAGATAGCTGGACCATTGATAAATGCAGTAAAATTGGAAATTCTAGGCGATAGGCAAAATGCCGTTTGATTATTTGAACGATCAACAAAAGAAATATTAAGGTTTGCATACGTGTTTGTTAAAAATGGGTCATTACCGCCACCGTTGATCGTTGCGTAACTAAGATCTAACTCTAGCCGATTCAAGTCAGTTCGTGAAAACTTATACACTTTAGGCACACGGTCAATGTTGGCTCTTGATAAATTAAACAAAGTCAGGTATTTCAAATCTGTTATTATATTCCAATCAAAATATGCAATACGAGTCATACTTAAATCCAGCGTTGCCAGAGGTTTTACGGACAAAACCTTGGAAAATTTCGAATCAATCGTTAAACTTGGATGCCACAGATATTGAAGTCCTGGTATTAAGAGCTTCTCTAAATTAGGAACTTTTTCTGATCCATTCAATGCTTGCATAAGAATATCGAACCTAAGCCATATACAAGTGGAAAAGTCTAAAATCTTAACATTTTCCAAACCTAATAATCCATCAGTATCTATATGGATAGCACTATTGCAGTTTATGCTCAAACTCTTTAAATTTTCTAATCTTTTAAATGCCATTTTTTCAAAACTAATAGACTTATCATAATCTCCATTCTTGTCTTCAAATTTCAAATATTTCACATTTTTCCAACTTCTTGATTGAAACAATTCCTCATGAATGTTCAAAGTATTTTTGTCCAACATGAAATCCTTTATATTGACACGAAATATTCCATCAGGAATGTCCTCTGGTATATGATTACATGTAATGGTCTCTTTTGATAAACTACATGTCGAATTAATCGCGGTTACCATGGAGATATCCAGAACAACTTGAAGAAGAAAAAAAGAAAGTAATATACAGTAAGATCTCGACATTTTTGAAAATTTCATGTTAACTAAATCTTATCTAAAATTATAATTCTATTAGGAATGTACCTCGCTTGAATGATATTTTAGATCTGTGCGAATGTCGTATGAAAAGGTGTTTGGTGTTCTGAAACTTCCGGGTTTATTTTTAACAATAGCTATACGATTTCATTAATATCAATAGAAAAGTGTCCAGGAAATAATATCTAATGCGCAAATCATCTTAAAATGACAAGTAATACCCGGAAGATATCGTTTGTTCTATGGGGTATATCAAGTAAGTATGGTGGCTGATTTACGCCATGTCGCATTTTCGTTTCTTTGCCGAAAAGATAAGAGAAAACACGAAAACACGAAGATACGACAAACTGTGGATTTGTCGTGACGTCATTTATTGTTTTTTCTAGTCTTCGCGACGAAGAAACGAAAATACGACATGGCGTAAATCAGCCAACATAATTTAGCGCACTATGTCAATTGGTAAAAAGTGATTAGCTGTTCTAAATTTAAAAAGAGTGATACTATCATGTGTGTTCAACAGCGTAAAATATTGTTCAAGAAAATTTTGGTCTTTAAACTATATAATGGTTGTGTAGTGTTTATTGTTAATATGTTGCATGTTTCTGCAAAATGTGTATAATGTGGTTGAGGTTCAAAGTTTGGAAATTTGGACCCCATAGAAAAGTTCAGACCCCCCGGAAGAAAATCCTGGATCCACCCCTGGCAAATGTATTTATTAACGGGTATAAACTCGTGTTGTAATCATTGGCCATGGAGAGGATTATCTTATTATTATACAGGGTGTTTCATAATATCTTGTCCTTAATTCAAACAGTAATATCTTTAACATGTAGCAGAATATCTAAAATTTAAGAATGACAAATCATTACGGAATTATTTTTATTTTGATATATAACACATGAGTCATACTAATAAAAAGTTGATATAGCATCACAAGAACTACAAATCACCTTTTACAGGGGCGGATACAGGATTTTTTCTAGGGGGTCCGAACTTTTCTAGGGGGGGGCCGAACCGCGAACCACAACCACATTATACACATTTTGCAGAAAAAAATGCTACATAATGATAATAAAAACTACATTACCATTAAATCTTTCTTAAGCACCGAGAAAAATTGCTTCATGCTACTTAAAATGACTTACAGGCAAGAAATACACTAATGGACATGTGCATTTTCCAAATTCTAGCACCCCCCCTGAACCCCCCCGCTGGATCCGTCTATATAAGTTGTTTACAATTGAATTTGATCTTCACATCTTCCGGCACGCTTATCGGTAAGAGACTCTATGCAAAGCTCTCGTTGCTCTCACGCTCAACGTAGTTAAAATATAATTCCACGTCCTGCTAACAAATAAGTGTATAATGTGGTAGTGGTTCAAAAGTTTGGACCCCCATAGAAAAAGTTAGGACCCCCGTTAGGACACCGTTTTTTCTGCATTTGTTATGTTTTGACCTTGATTTTTCCTTAAAATCCAAGTGAAAGTGATTGTACATGTGTATTGGTTATCTTTAACACATATATACAATATTCAGATCACAATTCTTGTAACAATTTGAGTAAAAATGGCGTCAAATGGTCACAAATGGCAAAATTGGTTTGTATTTAATGAAACATGCTTTTTTAAATATATGCTTTAAATTAAATACGTGCTAATGTTATATGAAAGAGTTTTTTAATGTTCTTAAACATGCTTGTTTACTTTAAACAATAGAGCGACCTTTAATTTCTTTTTTTTGTTTTCCCCGTTAGTTATAGTTCGACAATATTAACCTGAACTTGTACTACCTTATTATAATAATTACACACTACACACTTAATTTACATTAAATTGTAAGTCTCCATACGTGTGTATACGGTAATAGACATGTTTATAACAACTTATGTGACTATAAATCAATTTTGTTAATATGGCATGTTATTGTAATTTTAATTTTGGGAGCATTCGTTTATGGTGAAAACACAAGTATTTAGTATTTAGTCTGATGAAAACAAAATCTATTGTTTTGTATTTTGTCGAAAGCTTCCGATAAAGCGCGATTTACAAACGAAGACAAAAATAGTCTGAAATACTGAGTTTAATATATTCTTGCAAAGCAGCCAAGCTCAGGTCAATATTGTCGGACTGTTACAAGCACAAATACCCTGTGATGTTGTTCCAAGGCTATTTTAGGAGGTACTTTACCTCGATATTTTCGACGCGGCTTGAGGTCGTTTTACGTCCACACCTGATACACGTTGGCGTCACACAGCAACGTCGCAATACGCACTTTTATTGCATTTGCACAAACGAAAATGTAAATAAACTATAAAATAATAACTTTTTTAATTTTTACTGCGTCTCAAAAAAGCACATGCACTGATTATTCGATCAATCAAATAGTTTTGTTTTCATTCCTATTCTACATTTTCCAATATTGGAAGGTGTACATTTTCAGTAAATCTCAGTGTATTGGATAGGCTGTCTTTAAAATCAGCACAAATATAAATCATGAAATATGCTGGTACAGACACCGTGTGTTTTTTTTAATCAATGGCATGTTTAAAACTTGAATTCCATTCTTTGAGTAGAAATGACCCTTTATAACTTTTGTACCCAAATCATAGCTTGCTATGAAATCATCCGTGTTATTGGTCTGCAGCGTGTACACTGGTTCGAGCACTCGTAGTAAGTAATAGTCTTCGTCGAAGGCTTTCACAGCAAGCACATCGTTCCGGTTCACCAATTCATGAATTGGTATGTTTGCGGATAACTATACAGGAGCTGTTTCGATTTGTTGTCCCTTTTTTCTAAGAGAGACATTAGTTCATATTTACCGACGGTGAGTGCTTGTTAACAATTTTTCGTTTTGTCGATTCCAAACACTCACCACAATAACATGACAGGTCTCTCGCAATAATCATGTCGTCATGACTCAAAATTATTTGATGTATAGATCTGTACATTTTCTGGAACCATTTTACACTCATTTATTTGATATGTTTTGTGACTTATATTTTATTGCAACTATGTAACGTACACAGGCGACGTTACGCTAAAGTAAAAAATGTACAAAATACGAATCCTTGTGTAACACAGACTTTGTGGTGCAAAAAAAACAACAGTAAGACACACAGAAATTTCTTTCTTTATATATCACTTGCTTCATAAAATTACTTTTGTTTGATGTAATAAAATAACCCTAAATTCTTCATCCAGCGGTGAAATTGAAGATAGTACCCAGTGACAATTGCGTTATTTTCTTGTCTATTGACGTTTTTATATAAAGTGTCTCTTTTTTTGGTGATGGGTACTCGCAAATAGCAATTTAAATCGCTGTATATGGAGGTAATTAAAGTCACAAGTCGACGTTGGCGGACATTTTGTATTTATAACCAAAATCCGTGACCATAGCAATAGTATTCATTAAAAAATAATTTTCAATTGTGAAATTAACAATTTATATCAATTTAATGGTGTGTAAACGCATTTACCTATCATTTTATAAATATGCTGGATATCATGTTATCTAATCATCAGACCGTGTCGATTATTTCATGTGTGACATTTCGAGGTCAATCTTTGTTGAGTTCCGGGCGCACAAACAATGTTATGGATGTCAACGAAAAAACAACAATAATCACCATAAATGACGTTTTCGACGTCAGGTACGCCTTTTTTGACGCCTGCTTTCTCCCGTGCCAAAAGCATTGTTCACAACATGGAAGAACGGTCTATATTTGTGACGCTGTGACATGCTAAAATCGACGTCTTGTCTAATGTTCTAAACTGCAGCGTTTTAATACACGATGGTAAATTGTTCTAAAAGTATGATCATATCAAAGCGCATTTTTCGAGGATTCTGATAATGTATAATATGTTACAGTTTCTCTAATAATATTAATTACACACTCGAAGCACAATCAGAGGGTTGTCTGGTTTGGCTACATTTATCAGGTGTAGACGTTACAACGCGGTCAAACAGTATTCTTAAAGGACAATGTTTGGTAGACTAATTGACACCAAACTTGATAGCTGTCAGTTCTGGGTCTAGAAACATATCCCAAGTGCCCTTATTAGTAGCAATTTTCTTAGATATGACATCTAGCAGTGTTCGGCTCTAAATCCAAAAGTAGGCTATAGTTTCAGCTTCTTTAGCATACTTTCATAGCTTCGTCATGAAAGTATTTTTACGGCCATTCTTCCTCCTACCAATGATTTTTAATTATGTAGTGCAGTTGTCAGTCACTAACGAAAGTATGCGCTTAGTAGTTGGTTAAGAGCTAAATCCAGAGATTTAGCATTTCCAGGAGGAGTGTGTAGGTTGGCGGACCGCCGTTATATGGCCTATACAATGTGTTGCTACGGCATTTAACCCAACAAACAAACAAACATATAAAAGGCATCAGTGTGAGAAAATGTAGCATTTGAGGCTGCAACTTGTCTGTAGAAGGTTAATGACCTGACTCCGATATTGAAGTGTGTCTACATAATAAAAAGTACCACCTTTTTATTACATTTTACAAATCTGTGCATTACTATGATTAAAACTTATAAATCCGTTTTCTATTGATAGAATTGATAGACAAAATCAATTGTCGTACTTACATTGGCAAGTAATTGTAAGTACTGTGTTTTTTCTAATCGTGCACACAAACCTGCTCACAAATAAATCCATTCCACAAAAAAGTAATATACATTACCCACCAAAAGTTTGGAGACATTTTCACTTTGTAGGCCTTCTGAATAGCTTTAATTTCATGTTTGACAATTGTTTATTTTGAAATGCTTTTTAGTTATGCTTTTTCTGTTTTTTTATTATTATTATAACTAAGACTAAAAAATAACATAAAAACAATGTTATGAAATATATTTACATTAAACATGGTTTAGATGCTGAATCTTATAGATGTTTTGCATTCATGAAATTTGTTTCCATTTCATCACAAGCCGTACTTAAATATTTTAAAAATGATAATCCTACAAAAATAATCATCAAAATTCAAGAATTGTAATAAATTTCTTTTGTCTCCAAAGTTTTGGCGGGTACTGTTGTTTTCTCGGTAAAATGTCCTTCAAATGAAGCATGCCATGACAAAACTATGTACCCAATGATAGTAGTGACTAGGGATGGGTATCGCCGGAAATTTCGTATTGCGATATATTGCGATATCAAACAGCGTATTGCAATACGTATTGCGATATATTGGGAGTTCATAACATAAGCTTTTTTCAGCACCCATGCTTGTATTTGAATGACAATATGAAGATTCAACACAATTATATTGCATATTATATAATTCAGATAAGTTAATAAGTATAATAAAATCATATATTATTTGAATACATTTATCTAATCTATTGAAAATATTTAATGATTTAAACTCGTTTGTGTCCGTTTTAATCGTCATCAACATTTCTATAGCGCGTCTTCTTTCAATTTCGGTTTTGTATAAAAACCTGACAAATCGGAACGGAACGGATGAATGTACGCAATATAAAGAGCTTGGATTTATTTCAATAAAATTCAAAAACCACAGTAATAAGGTATGTATTATCTAAAGTTTATTGAAATAACGGGAATAATAGACGATTTCAATGACATGTTTGAGTTGAACCATCTTTTGTTGGGGTGTATTTTGAAAAGCGATATGTAGTTAAACGAATATACAGTGATTTTTTCTCTTTTTTATTCCTTTGTGTAAAAGTAATTTAAGCATTTGAATACATCTAGGCTCATGTGGAAAGAAATTTATATCAAGTTTGATGAAAGACGTAAATGATAATATAAAGATTTTCGTTTATATTTCAAAAAGGTTTGATGAAAAAATTAGATTAACCTGTTATAAAGCCAAAAATAATGACCGTTCTTTTTTAACTCAGAGATTCATTGTTTTAAATATATTGCCGTCTAAAAGCTCGTTGTCAAATTGAAATTAATTTTAAACTAGAGCCCGTTCCTCAATGCGTGTTCTTCGTATCGCTTCGTGGCAATTTCCTATGAAGCGGTCTGCTACGAAGTACTAAATTGAATCGCTAGCTAGCGATACGCAGCAATTTTTCTTCTTGCTCGTCTTTTAAAATGGCTGCACCCCATAGTGAACAGGTTTCTTTTTCGATAAGTCTGTTTTATTTAATGCACATATTTTGTCGGAGCAGTTAAAGTTGATAAACGTGGTCACAGATTGATGCTTATATTTTTCATTTGTTACAATTTAGAACTTTTGTTTGTGGAAGTCACCAACTTGAATTTGATAGCTTTACGTAAACCCCTTTGCGCGTTGTGTAAAACTTGTATACACGCTACGAAAAGCGCATTTCAAAAAGCGTTACGTAGCGTCTTTCTTTAGGAACGGGCACCTAGTTCGACAAAACGCAGTATGAGACTGCCCAGACTAAATAAACGTACTTGTTTATTATTAAAACGCCAAAGTGATCCAAGTACGAGAAAACAATTCGAATCTACGCACAAAGTTATGACGTAACCAATAATTGTACCCAATTATTCGACACAGAGTCAATTATATTTTATTACTTTTGTACAACAAGGCCATACTAAATTTATTTTTTGTTTTGCGATTGGTCAAAATGTTTTAACAGTGTAACCAAGCAAAAGAAAACAACAAAAAAGTGAGTGAAAAACAAAACAAAACAAAACATGACATAACTAACAAATTAATTTTGTAATTATCTATATACGTAATAAGGGAACATAGTCAGTTATTTCCCCTTGCATACTCTTCAAATATGTAGGTCCAATTAGTTTAATTACTCAGATTTTACCCTTACTTTGCAATGTCAATCTGCCAGAATTAATCTTAAATAACTTTTTTTGTAAATCATTTAATTTGTTTGAAATTTGAAAAATTTTGAAGTATTTTGAGGGTAAAGAACTATCTAAATTTCATCACTTTTGTTAATATCGTATTCAACAAGAAAGATATTGGACGAAATATTTTGTTATCCTTACATAGGAATTCAATGATAAAATCCGAGGATTCCAACTGTAAGGACCTACTTACCAATTCGATTACTTCAGATTTTATCAGGGAAAGATAACTGACTAAAGTCCCTAATTAACTTAGTTATGTTATAGGCTCTTGGCAAAATTGTTCTACAAGCATAATATAAAAATAAATTCTATATAGCCTAAACGTTCAAGTCATATTTTAAATGATAACCCTTCAAATTCAATTTACAATGATGCAATTCAAATGTCTTCTTTTGTCCCAGAGTGTTTGGAGATGTTAAGCTTTATAGGAACGCTTTGAAAAATCGCAAAAGGTTTAGAAAATGTTCAGGCGACATCAAAAGATAACAATAAAGCGTTTATTTATTCGGGAACTCGATTATGTATGTCCCATTGATCTAATATTTGGAGAACATTTTTCTATTAATTCAGATATGAATTTATCTATGATACCCTTTCTCTATTGAGCATTAGATATAGAGGGAAAATGCGGACAACAATTTAAAGGATAAGTATAAAAATGCGGACGCGTACAAAATAAGAAAAGGTTAAGATTGAAATAAAATATTAATGATGCCAACTAAATTTTACGAAAACATTTATTCTTTTCGTAAAATGTCAAATAATAAAAATATTCATCAGTTTCAACACCTCTTCTTAATGTTAAACTAAAGTCGTCACAGGTAGATATGTGATATGTCAATACTTTATTCTAGTACTTTATGCTAAAATATATTAAAGGAAAACCAGAAATGTAATAGATTCTGGTCAAATTCGGCAACAAATCATGCAAAACAGGTTCGAGTATGCAATTTTAGTCTATTAGATTAAGATAAAAATATCGCGATATATTGCGGGACCGTACCGGTACGTATTGTGTTTGAGACGTATTGCGATATACCGGTATACCGGTATTATCGCGCATCCCTAGTAGTGACATTGGTTTTTAGAATAAACATTGTTTAATGTTGCATTGTGATAAACCTCCAAGCAGTTCCTCATTGGAGTGCTTTGAATTTGTTAAATGGGTTAACATTCATACGTCAATGATACTAAAATCTCATTATCTGTATTTTAGATCCGGCTTTCTTCAAAGAAAATTCTGATTTAAATATTCTGGTTTAAAAATCACAAAGGAAAGCAATAAATACTAACAAATGACTGATTATTAATATTTTATTTGCATAATAATTACTACACACATATTGTTTTTGTTATGTTTATATATGTTTCAGGCAATTTATAGATTTAGACAGTTTATAACTCGTCGAAACATTAATGCATTTTGTAAATTGCCTGAAAGTGACAGACATTTTGTAGAATCACTAAAATATCTTTTAAGACATTAACAGTCATATTTAATACATGGACACTTGGCAGGCAAATCAAGTCGTACTACCAGAGACAACAATGCCGGTATCATGCAGTTTTCCTAATGTTGTATTATCTCAATGTTACAGTTATTTTATTCATCAGTTGAATTTGTCTCTAACAGAAACCCGATTTACCCATGCATTAGCTGGATGTTTGATACTAGCATTTAAGTCGGATGATTACAATGGTGGCAAATTCAATCAGGGAAGTATCGGAGACACAAATTGCCTGTAACATAATTTATACATACGAACTACAATATTTTATCAAATATCTATAATACAGCATATAAACAAACACTGTGATAAATATAAAGAAATAATTCTTAAACAAAGTAAAACGTGCAAAATGTGAAGGAAGAAGTTAGCTTCACTGAGTGACCCATAGATTTATTTCTACTGGGTTTTTTTCAAAAATAAATACAAGATTGTGCAATATTTTAGTACAATATTTTGATCAGTTTTCATCGACTTTAATGTAGCAGCCTTTCGTGATGGAAACAGTAAATATCTACTCGTAACTATAAACTTGTCACAAATATATAACCAATTCCAATGAACTTTACCTCCTGTACACTGGCTAAGTTTACTAAGATAACTTTAAGAAAATTATTAAATTGTTTTATGTTGTCTTGTGGTATCTATTAAAAAAAATAAACCTTTTGGACTTCACCTTATATAATTAATAATAAAATTTTTCAACTTTTCTGTACCAAGAAAGCGTATACATGATGTTAAGTATATACATTGTACATCAAAACTTCTAAATGCATTATCATTGAAACGTTTTTGTTTTTGTAGTTTATGAAGAATATTCTTGAGTGTGGTAATTACAGATATCAAGAAATAATGACTGTTACATCAGGGCTCTTGATGACTCACCAGAGAGGAAGTAGCCTCAAACGGCATCTGACACAAACCATTTCATATACAGCTGTATGTAAATTGTAACCTTGAAACCATGCCAATTTTGAACCAAGGGGCACAATTTGAACAATCTTTGTAGAAGACAATGAAATGATGTCGCGTTCTAAATATTAAAGTGCTAGGCCTACGGACTTAGCAGAAATTGTTGATGCCGGACGGACGGACGAACGCACTCACATACGCAGTTTTATGCACAAGCTATACCGAACAGTAGCTCACATTGAACACTTTATTTTCATGTGAGCCAAAAACAAAATCTATCGTGACATATGCGTATTTTGTCATTTCTGTTTCCGAAGTGTAATGATATTACACCAGGGTTGACCTTTGTTGCTTTTTGTGTGTGTGTAGAAAGCATAAAAATCAGTTTATAAAAGAAAGTAGCATATATATACGAAACAAATAAATCAATTTCATAAATGAAAAAAATATGTACAAATATAATAAAATCATGTCAATATTTGAGTTTAGTAAGTAATAGCAACAAAAAGTAGATATAAAATATTTCTTTTTAAAAAGCTATGAATAACATGAACATGCAAACGTGTATACATAGGGCCAATTCACGAATATAAACAAATATTAAGACAATTTTGGAAGGAAAAATTTGAAACCTTGTTTAAAATATTGAATAACAGGATGTTCAGATTGTTATTGAAATATGATTATTTTTTTATTTTATAGGATGCATTTTGTATAATATTTAAATGTTTTTAAACAATACTACAATTAATGTATGTATTGATTTCTTTATTAAGATAGTAAGCACAGTGTGTGCTTTATGTAAGTAAATTGCCATACGCATTTAGGTTTGTATAAAACTTGAAATCTCAATATACTTATATCCTAAAAACCGGATATGCCTTGTCGAGATTTCATCAACATGCAGTTCATTTGAGAATTTTATTAATACTGCTTTATATATAATTTCTTGTGAACTAATAAGATTGTTTGTAATTTATATGGCCTACACTGAAGTTAGTTAATCATTATTCTGAACGTTATGTCATAAATTTGACATTTGAGTTAGTTCAATTGTCACTCTTTTTTAGACCAATATTTTACTATTCAATATACCAAGATTTTATTGTCTACTACAATCTAAGTTACACAACGATACCTGTTTTATTTGTTTTATTTTACATGTACGTTATTACATGTTTTACCACTTATACATTGTGTACCGTAAAAATACAGTAATTGTTCATTTCTGCTTTGCTGAATTACAGAATGAGAATTTTGTTAAGTCATTATTAAAGAAAATTCTAATGTGCATTGATTAATATCATCAGCATTTGTATGATGGCCATTTTAACTATACATCCACAGAAAGTAAGTATTTCAGTATATAAAGTCATCTCTAGTGTCGATAATTGTAATGTAAAGAGAATAAATTCATAGTATTAAAGCTCAAACTGACATTCAGAGTGGAAGAAATATAAAACATAAGTAATACAAATGAACCAAAAATTGTAATTAGTAATGTTAAAACGACAATTCTTTAAATTTGTAAGAAAAAGTATGTATTGTGATAATTCAAAGTAACAATAGTATATCGTCACTAACGGGTAACACTGTTTATACATTACATCAATATCTTGTACGGTTACATGTCACTGTGTTTCAAGTTTGTATACGCCGAATTGATCTAAAATGTAACAATATAAACTCTATTTACAGCCTCTTGAGGTTTCAGAAAAGATTATATATAAATTGATGCATGCAAAGAACAAGCTTAAAAATGGAGTGTTCATCTTTTTTAATTTGTAGCGATGTCAATTATTGATTGACAAACATTTTCCCATGAAGTCTTCAATCTATATTGCCCATTATTGTCCTCCCAAAGTATACGAACTTGGTTACGAAACAGCAATTGCATTGCAGGTGGCATAAGATCAATATCCACATTGCCCTTCATCATTAAAATAACTGGTGCCGTCCCCTGAGTTGCTTGGTTGAATTCTGCAACACAATATCTACTACGGCAATAACTGTCTGAAACAACGCACAGAACAACTGAGCAAAGTTTAATGCATCTCAACGACTCATCGTGAACATATTGACCCGGTCGAAATTCCGCATCCCCTTGACAAATGAGATTCCTTTCTGTTCCAACTATTGTTTGTAAACCACCATTCAAAGGTTCGATGACATTTTCCATCACAAAATTGCCATCGTCATAGCAGTATGACAAAAATACTGCAAATTGGTTCTCATCATGGACTAGACGTTCAATTATTTCATATCGCCTCCTACGTTTTTGTGCTCGTTTTCTTTTAAAGTAGATCATTAAAGCGATACCCACACAGACAAGACTTACAGCTACAGATGTTATTGTAAAAACAATAATCTTCATTTTCCTTTCACAAATTTCTTGTACATCAGTTACAGCATCAGTAATACTAATGTTTGTATCACTTTCACCTTTACATGTTAACTCACCAGGACTTGATTCAGTAATTGTTGTGCTATGTAACCAACGAATTGAAGATAATGTCTCACAGGTATCACATAAGAATGGATTGCCCTTTAGTTTCACTTTTCTTTTTATAGAATGAAACTTTTCGCTTGTCGTCAACTTGTTGGAACCTTCGTTAACTATATCCGTATCTAGATCTATCATCAATGCATCAAGTTGCATCATAGATTTTGAATCAATGACTCTTATATTGTTATTTGATAGATCAAAGAACGAAAGTAGTTTAAGATGATCTAATTTAAAATACACTTGTGTTAGTCTATTTTCAGCAAGGTTTATGTATACGAGATTTTTACTTCCTTCAAAAAAGTCATCTGGTATATCAGCCAACTGATTGGCTGCTAAATTGATACATTGTAGTCCTTTAGTGTTATTTAACAAATGTCTGAAAAGTTGTGTATTTTCTTTTTGCATGGTATTGAGATTGTTCATGGACAAATCAAGATGATCAAGACTTGTCAGGCAACTTAACAAACTCGGGTGAAAATATTCAAGTCCATTTTCTGACAAATCTATATATCTGATTGATGAAAAATCCAAATTGTCACAAACAAGTTGAATATCCAGACGTTGTATTTTGTTCTGTTTGAGTATTATTTGATTTGTTAATGTTTTCAATTTTTCAACCGACGAAAAGTTTACATTATAAAAAAGGATAACTGGACCATTGTTAAAAGCAGAAAAATTGGAAATTCTAGGCGATAGGATAAATGCCGCTTGATTATTTGAACGATCAACAAAAGAAATATTAAGGTTTGCATACGTGTTTGTTAAAAATGGGTCATTACCGCCACCGTTGATCGTTGCGTAACTAAGATCTAACTCTAGCCGATTCAAGTCAGTTCGTGACATCTTATACTCTTTAGGCACACGGTCAATGTTGGCTCTTGATAAATTAAACAAATTCAGGAATTTCAAATCTGTTATTATATTCCAATCAAAATATGCAATACGAGTCATACTTAAATCCAGCGTTGCCAGAGGTTTTACGGACAAACCTTGGAAAATTTCGAATCAATCATTAAACTTGGATGCCACAGATATTGAAGTCCTGGTATTAAAAGCTTCTCTAAATTAGGAACTTTTTCTGATCCATTCAATGCTTGCATAAGAATATCGAACCTAAGCCATATACAAGTGGAAAAGTCTAAAATATTTACTTTTTCCAAACCTAATAATCCATCAGTATCGATATGGATAGCACTATTGCAGTTTATGGTCAAACTCTTTAAATTTTCTAATCTTTTAAATGCCATTTTTTCAAAACGAATAGACTTATCATAATCTCCATTCTTGTCTTCAAATTTCAAATATTTCACATTTTTCCAACTTCTTGATTGAAACAATTCCTCATGAATGTTCAAAGTATTCTTGTCCAACATGAAATCCTTTATATTGACACGAAATATTCCATCAGGAATGTCCTCTGGTATATGATTACATGAAATTGTCTTTTTTGATAAACTACATGTCGAATTAATCGCGGTTGCCATGGAGATATCCAGAACAACTTGAAGAAGAAAAAAAGAAAGTAATATACAGTAAGATCTCGACATTTTTGAAAATTTCATGTTAACTAAATCTTATCTAAAATTATAATTCTATTAGGAATGTACCTCGCTTGAATGATATTTTAGATCTGTGCGAATGTCGTATGAAAAGGTGTTTGGTGTTCTGAAACTTCCGGGTTTATTTTAACAATAGCTATACGATTTCATTAATATCAATAGAAAAGTGTCCAGGAAATAATATCTAAAGCGCAAATCATCGTAAAATGACAAGTAATACCCGGAAGATATCGTTTGTTCTATGGGGTATATCAAGTAAGTATGGTGGCTGATTTACGCCATGTCGCATTTTCGTTTCTTTGCCGAAAAGATAAGAGAAAACACGAAAACACGAAGATACGACAAACTGTGGATTTGTCGTGACGTCATTTATTGTTTTTTCTAGTCTTAGCGACGAAGAAACGAAAATACGACATGGCGTTAATCAGCCAACATAATTTAGCGCACTATGTCAATTGGTAAAAAGTGATTAGCTGTTCTAAATTTAAAAAGAGTGATAATATCATGTGTGTTCAACAGCGTAAAGTATTGTTCAAGAAAATTTTGGTCTATATAATGGTTGTGTAGTGTTTATTGTTAATATGTTGCATGTTTCTGCAAAATGTGTATAATGTGGTTGAGGTTCAAAGTTTGGAAGTTTGGACCCATAGAAAAGTTCAGACCCCCCGGAAGAAAATCCTGGATTCACCCATGGCAAATGCATTTATTTATTCACGGGTATAAAATCGTGTTGTAATCATTGGCCATGGAGAGGATTGTCTTATTATTATACAGGGTGTTTCATAATATCTGTACTTGTCCTTAATTCAAACAGTAATATCTAAAACATGTAGCAGAATATCTAAAATTTAAGAATGACAAATCATTACGGAATTATTTTTATTTTGATATATAACACATGAGTCATACTAATAAAAAGTTGATAAAGCATCACAAGAACTACAAATCACCTTTTACAGGGGCGGATACAGGATTTTTTCTAGGGGGTCCGAACTTTTCTAGGGGGGCCGAACCGCGAACCACAACCACATTATACACATTTTGCAGAAAAAAATGCTACATAATGATAATAAAAACTACATTACCATTAAATCTTTGTTAAGCACCGAGAAAAATTGCTTCATGCTACTTAAAATGACTTACAGGCAAGAAATGCACTAATGGACATGTGCATTTTCCAAATTCTAGCACCCCCCCCCCCCTGAACCCCCCCCCCCCCGCTGGATCCGTCTATATAAGTTGTTTACAATTGAATTTGATCTTCACATCTTCCGGCACGCTTATCGGTAAGAGACTCTATGCAAAGCTCTCGTTGCTCTCACGCTCAACGTAGTTAAAATATAATTCCACGTCCTGCTAACAAATAAGTGTATAATGTGGTAGTGGTTCGAAAGTTTGGACCCCCATAGAAAAAGTTAGGACCCCCGTTAGGACACCTTTTTTCTGCATTTGTTATGTTTTGACCTTGATTTTTCCTTAAAATCCAAGTGAAAGTGATTGTACATGTGTATTGGTTATCTTTAACACATATATACAATATTCAGATCACAATTCTTGTAACAATTTGAGTAAAAATGGCGTCAAATGGTCACAAATGGCAAAATTGGTTTGTATTTAATGAAACATGCTTTTTTAAATATATGCTTTAAATTAAATACGTGCTGATGTTATATGAAAGAGTTTTTTTAATGTTCTTAAACGTGCTTGTTTACTTTAAACAATAGAGCGACCTTTAATTTCTTTTTTTTTGTTTTCCCCGTTTGTTATAGTGCGACAATATTAACCTGAACTTGTACTACCTTATTATAATAATTACACACTACACACTTAATTTACATTAAATTGTAAGTCTCCATACGTGTGTATACGGTAATACACATGTTTATAACAACTTATGTGACTATAAATCAATTTTGTTAATATGGCATGTTATTGTAATTTTAATTTTGGGAGCATTCGTTTATGGTGAAAACACAAGTATTTAGTATTTAGTCTTATGAAAACAAAATCTATTGTTTTGTATTTTGTCGAAAGCTTCCGATAAAGCGCGATTTACAAACGAAGACAAAAATAGTCTGAAATACTGACTTTAATATATTCTTGCAAAGCAGCCAAGCTCAGGTCAATATTGTCGGACTGTTACAAGCAAAAATACCCTGTGATGTTGTTCCAAGGCTATTTTAGGAGGTACTTTACCTCGATATTTTCGACGCGGCTTGAGGTCGTTTTACGTCCACACCTGATACACGTTGGCGTCACACAGCAACGTCGCAATACGCACTTTTATTGCATTTTCACATACGAAAATGTAAATAAACTATAAAATAATAACTTTTTTAATTTTTACTGCGTCTCAAAAAAGCACATGCACTAATTATTCGATCAATCAAATAGTTTTGTTTTCATTCCTATTCTACATTTTCCAATATTGGAAGGTGTACATTTTCAGTAAATCTCAGTGTATTGGATAGGCTGTCTTTAAAATCAGCACAAATATAAATCATGAAATATGCTGGTACAGACACCGTGTTTTTTTTTTAATCAATGGCATGTTTAAAACTTGAATTCCATTCTTTGAGTAGAAATGACCCTTTATAACTTTTGTACCCAAATCATAGCTTGCTATGAAATCATCCGTGTTATTGGTCTGAAGCGTGTACACTGGTTCGAGCACTCGTAGTAAGTAATAGTCTTCGTCGAAGGCTTTCACAGCAAGCACATCGTTCCGATTCACCAATTCATGAATTGGTATGTTTGCGGATAACTGTACAGGAGCTGTTTCGATTTGTTGTCCTTTTTTTCTAAGAGAGACATTAGTTCATATTTACCGACGGTGAGTGCTTGTTAACAATTTTTCGTTTTGTCGATTCCAAACACTCACCACAATAACATGACAGGTCTCTCGCAATAATCATGTCGTCATGACTCAAAATTATTTGATGTATAGATCTGTACATTTTCTGGAACCATTTTACACTCATTTATTTGATATGTTTTGTGACTTATATTTTATTGCAACTATGTAACGTACACAGGCGACGTTACGCTAAAGTAAAAAATGTACAAAATACGAATCCTTGTGTAACACAGACTTTGTGGTGCAAAAAAAACAACAGTAAGACACACAGAAATTTCTTTCTTTATATATCGCTTGCTTCATAAAATTACTTTTGTTTGATGTAATAAAATAACCCTAAATTCTTCATCCAGCGGTGAAATTGAAGATAGTACCCAGTGACAATTGCGTTATTTTCTTGTCTATTGACGTTTTTATATAAAGTGTCTCTTTTTTGGTGATGGGTACTCGCAAATAGCAATTTAAATCGCTGTATATGGAGGTAATTAAAGTCACAAGTCGACGTTGGCGGACATTTTGTATTTATAACTAAAATCCGTGACCATAGCAATAGTATTCATTAAAAAATAATTTTCAATTGTGAAATTAACAATTTATATCAATTTAATGGTGTGTAAACGCATTTACCTATCATTTTATAAATATGCTGGATATCATGTTATCTAATCATCAGACCGTGTCGATTATTTCATGTGTGACATTTCGAGGTCAATCTTTGTTGAGTTCCGGGCGCACAAACAATGTTATGGATGTCAACGAAAAAACAACATTAATACGTTTGTTACTATATATAGTAACAAATGTGACAAGTCTACACGGACATTACGCGACATTTTCCCGTATTATGCGATTTTGGCCGCCTGCAACTCGCCCATTATGCATAATAGGCGCCGAGTGCTTGCACGCGCACTGATTACGTCATCAAGTAGCCGTAATTACCTTCGAACATGGCGGCCGAAAGAATTTTTGAGTCTTTGTCAAATAGAATTTCACTGTCAGGATAAATTATACAAAAATATAAGACACAAAAAAGATTTATCTGAGATTTTACAAATACATAATTTCATTATAAATCACTTATACTTCACCATTCAAATTCAACAGACACTCAACCGTTGACGCTGTCAAATACCAAACTCCGAACTGAATTCCTTTCTGTGTTCAATTTGACGAATATCCAGCCATTATACAGTAAATGCGTAGGTTGACTACTGTTTTACCAAAGCCAAGCCATGCATAGATTAAATATAATGGAACTGGTTTCTAGAAGTAATCAGCAACGTCTATGCCATTTTCGGAAAATCCATGAATCATTGAATGACTCATCCCTTCCTTTCAGAGCCTTGTGTATTTCCATACATAATCCTTACATCCATATCGTCAATTTAAAGTTTGAAAAACACGTATACACTAGTAATTACGTTCCAGTCTCCTGATAGTATCGTTTTAATCCATGATAAATGAACGTATATTCGTCACAAACGTTTAAAAACATGACCGCCATTTGACAACAAAGTTTACATTAGATTCTACGTCATTGTTTTATTACGTCATCAAAGTACTGATTCGTCCTCGGAAAATTCGTCAGTTATTTATTCGTCCCTGAATAAAATGTTTTTAGTTTACTAAAAAATCGAGTCCGGATTCTGAACAAACGTATTAAAGACGTTAATGATTAGTTGCTACTCGCCATTATGCGATAATCACCCTCGAGTCCATAATATTATGGACTTCATCGGATAAGGTACGCCTTTTTTGACGCATGCTTTCTCCCGTGCCAAAACTATTATACACAACATGGAAGAACGGTCTATATTTGTGACGCTGTGACATGCTAAAATCGACGTCTTGTCTAATGTTCTAAACTGTAGCGTTTTAATACACGATGGTAAATTGTTCTAAAAGTATTGTTACACGCCTGCATGTATATAGTCAATCTGATTAAAACCCGATCTACAATTATACCGCTCGCATACTCGCTAATCTAGATCTGGCCTTTTCCAAACGAAGGTCACGTTCAGGTGACCTTTTCTCATCATAATATTCATGACGAAATTGTTATGATACGTAACTTGTTTACATCATCTACGTCACGAAATTTGAAATGAGCCGCCCAATCGCAGACTGTGAATAATACCGCTGTTAAATTAGCATGCAAACATAGGTCTAAAAATAGAAATTACGAAAATCAAAATGTGATTAATAGTGTTTTCGTCTAGATGAAAGCTACGCATTGATTGGTCGACACAAAGTTCATCTCGAAGAGACCTTGCATTGACTAAGTAGAGATCCAGTACAACAACGCTCTACAGGATATCTGTTTACGGAGATTGGTATATAGTATAAATGAATGTAAATACTCATGAGTGTGGTCTTTTTCCATAACCCATTGTATTTGTTATCACTTTCAACAGCATTGTAATTAGAACAGTTTATTACTGTCTGTTTATATCAACAATTAAACTCATGAAAACAAAGTCCAGAACAAGATAAACTGAGAACTAACATTATTTATGTCCTTTGTTTAGATGACTTTTGTTTAGGAATTAGGGTTCTATATCCCATAGCGTCAGTACACTATTTTCGGCCAAAGTAAGAACAAGTGAAATTTTGTGAATAAGTTTGGACACTTAATAATATTCAAAAAGTAAATTAAATCGTGATAATTATAATAGAAACTAACTGTAATTGAAACTATAGAGAATCGTGGAGTCATTGTTGATGTTAATTTTTATATATTTATATGAAACCTGAAAACCAGAGATTTGAGGTAAATGATTTATCTGTCATATAAAGTGTTTTAATATTATTTCTATTTAGTATTTTTTCCATATAATAATTAAGGCTTCCATAGTTTTCTTAATTTTAACTATTATAATGTTTTGTACTTTCATATTATTGTTTCTATTAATTATAAATGTTGAAATGATGAATTATATTATATTCTATGAAAGTGTTAAAACATGAATTAACATTATTATCTTAATATGTCACCATTTAGACCTTTGAGCAAGTATCCGTATAATTCTATTTTAAGGTCGTGTACTCGAGGGTGGCAGTTTTTTATACAGATATTTTAATAACAGTTTTTGCACAAGAGTTTTGTGTACCAGAGTTTTAATACAAGTTTCTTATACCAGAACGTATAATACTAGTTTAACTACCAGAGTGTTGATACCAGTTTCAACAGTTTTGTACCAGAACTTTTGTTTACAGTTATAGTACAACAGTTAAAGAATCACAATATTAGAGTGAATTTATTATGTTTCATATCGAACAGTTTATAGACATTTAGTGAAGAGTTTACACTTACATATTTATACTACCAGAGTTTACATTTGTATCTTTTTTTTCACAACATGTTATGAACTTTATTTTGATCATATTCCATATCTTACTTTATATATATATATTACTGTATTAAATATTTAGTTAAGTTTAAACAACTTGTCATTTTTAATTTGTTATTTCATTCAATTTGTTCTGTTGTTTAATTTGTACTGGAAGTCTTAATCATTAAGTTCCAAGCGAACACAATCATATTCGTAACAGTATGATCATATCAAAGCGCATTTTTCGAGGATTCTGATAATGTATAATATGTTACAGTTTTTCTAATAATATTAATAACACACTCGAAGCACAATCAGACTGAGAGGGTTGTCTGATTTGGCTACATGTATCAGGTGTAGACGTTACAACTTCGCGGTCAAACAGTATTCTTAAAGGACAATGTTTGGTAGACTCATTGACACCAAACTTGATAGTTGTCAATTCTGGATCTAGAAACATATCCCAAGTGCCCTTACTAGTAGCAAGCTTCTTAGATATGACATCTAGCAATTATCGGCTCTAAATCCAAAAAGTAGGCTATAGTTTTAGCTTCTTTAGCCTACTTTCCTAACTTGGTCATGAAATTATTTTTTCGACTATTCTTCCTCCTACCAATGATTTTTAATTATGTAGTGCAGTTGTCAGTCACTAACGAAAGTATGCGCTTAGTAGTTGGTTAACAGCTAAATCCAGAGATTTAGCCTTTCCAGGAGGAGTGTGTAGGTTGGCTGACCGCCGTTATATGGCCTATACAATGTGTTGCTCAAGCATTAAACCCAACAAACAAACAAACATATAAACGGCATCAGTGTGAGAAAATGTAGCATTTGAGGCTGCAATTTGTCTGTAGAAGGTTAATGACTTGACTCCGATATTAAAGTGTGTCTACATAATCAAAAGTACCACCTTTTTATTACATTTTACAAATCTGTGCATTACTATGATTAAAACTTATAAAACCGTTTTCTATTGATAGAATTGATAGACAAAATCAATTGTCGTACTTACATTGGCAAGTAATTGTAAGTACTGTGTTTTTTTCTAATCGTGCACACAAACCTACTCACAAATAAATCCATTCTACAAAAAGTAATATACATTACCCACCAAAAGTTTGGAGACATTTTCACTTTGTAGGCGTACTGAATAGCTTTAATTTCAATTTTGACAACTGTTTATTTTGAAATGCTATTTAGTTATGCTTTTTCTGGTTTTTTCTTATTATTATAACTAAGACTAAAAAATAACATAAAAGCAATGTTATGAAAAATATTTACATTAAACATGGTTTAGATGCTGAATCTTATAGATGTGTTGCATTCATGAAATTTGTTTCCATTTCATCGCAAACCGTATTTAAATATTTTAAAAATGATAATCCTACAAAAACAATCATCAAAATTCAAGAATTGTAATAAATTTCTTTTGTCTCCAAAGTTTTGGTGGGTACTGTTGTTTTCTCGGTAAAATGTCCTTCAAATGAAGCATGCTGTGACAAAACTATGTACTCAATGATAGTAGTGACATTGGTTCTTAGAATAAACATTGTTTAATGTTGCATTGTGATAAACCTCCTAGCAGTTCCTCAGTGGAGTGCTTCGATTCGGTTCAATCGGTTAACATTCATACGTCAATGATACTAAAATCTCATTATCTGTATTTTAGATCCGGCTTACTTCAAAGCAAAGTCTGATTTTAATATTCTGGTTTAAAAATCACAAAGGAAAGCAATAAATACTAACAAATGACTGATTATTATTTTATTTGCATAATAATTACTACACATATATTGTTTGTGTTATGTTTATATATGTTTCAGGCAATTTATAGATTTAGACAGTTTATAACTCGTCGAAACATTAATGCATTTTGTAAATTGCCTGAAAGTGACAGACATTTTGTAGGATCACTAAAATATCTTTTAAGACATTAACAGTCATATTTAATACATGGACACTTGGCAGGCAAATCAAGTCGTACTACCAGATACAACAACTTCATACAGGTTGCCGGTATCATGCAGTTTTCCTAATGTTGTATTATCTCAATGTTACAGTTATTTTATTTATCAGTTGAATTTGTCTCCAACAGAAACCCGATTTACCCATGCATTAGCTGGATGTTTGATATTAGCATTTAAGTCGGATGATTACAATGGTGGCAAATTCAATTAGGGAAGTATCGGAGACACAAATTGCCTGCAACATAGTTTATACATACGAACTACAATATTTTATCAAATATCTATAATACAGCATATAAACAAACACTGTGATAAATATAAAGAAATAATTCTTAAACAAAGTAAAACGTGCAAAATGTGAAGGAAGAAGTTAGCTTCACTGAGTGACCCATAGATTTATTTCTACTGGGGTTTTTTCAAAAATAAATACAAGATTGTGCAATATTTTAGTACAATATTTTGATCAGTTTTCATCGACTTTAATGTAGCAGCCTTTCGTGATGGAAACAGTGAATATCTACTCGTAACTATAAACTTGTCACAAATATATAACCAATTCCAATGAACTTTACCTCCTGTACACTGGCTAAGTTTAGTAAGATAACTTTAAGAAAATTATTAAATTTCCTTATGTCGTCTTGTGGTATCTATTCAAAAAAAATAAACCTTTTGGACTTGACCTTATATAATTAATAATAAAATTTTTCAACTTTTCTGTACCAAGAAAGCGTATACATGATGTTAAGTATATACATTGTACATCAAAATTTCCACATGCATTATCATTGAAACGTTTTTGTTTTTGTAGTTTATGAAGAATATTCTTGAGTGTGGTAATTACAGATATCAAGAAATAATGACTGTTATATCAGGGCTCTTGATGACTCACCAGAGAGGAAGTTGCCTCAAACGGCATCTGACACAAACCATTTCATATACAGCTGTTTGAAAATTGTAACCTTGAAACCATGCCAATTTTGAACCAAGGGGCACAATTTGAACAATCTTTGTAGAAGACAATGAAATGATGTCACGTTCTAAATATTAAAGTGCTAGGCCTACGGACTTAGCAGAAATTGTTGATGCCGGACGGACGAACGAACGCACTCACATACGCACTTTTATGCACAAGCTAGACCGAACAGTAGCTCACATTGAACACTTTATTTTCATGTGAGCCAAAAACAAAATCTATCGTGACATATGCGTATTTTGTCATTTCTGTTTCCGAAGTGTAATGATATTACACCAGGGTTGACGTTTGTTGCTTTTTGTGTGTGTGTAGAAAGCATAAAAATCAGTTTATAAAAGAAAGTAGCATATATATACGAAACAAATAAATCAATTTCATAAATGAAAAAAATATGTACAAATATAATAAAATCATGTCAATATTTGGGTTTAGTAAGTAATTGCAACAAAAAGTAGATAAAATATTTATTTTTTAAAAAGCTATGAATAACATGAAGGTGCAAAGTGTATACTTAGGACCAATTCACGAATATAAACAAATATTAAGACAATTTTGGAAGGTAAAATTTAAAACCTTGTTTAAAATATTGAATAACAGGATGTTCAGATTGAGAATTTTATTAATACTACTTTATATATAATTTCTAGTGAACTAATAAGATTGTTTGTAATTTATATGACCTACACTGAAGTTAGTTAATCATTATTCTGAACGTTATGTCATAAATTTGACATTTGAGTTTGTTCAATTGTCACTCTTTTTTAGACCAATATTTTACTATTCCATATACCAAGATTTTATTGTCTACTACAATCTAAGTTACACAACGATAACTGTTTTATTTGTTTTTATATAACATGTACGTTAGTACATGTTTTACCACTTATACATTGTGTACCGTAAAAATACAATAATTGTTCAATTCTGCTTTGCTGAAATATAGAATGAGAATTTTGTTAAGTCATTTTTAAAGAAAATTCAAATGTACACTGTTTAATATCATCAGCATTTGTATGATGGCCATTTTAACTATACATCCACAGAAAGTAAGTATTTTAAGTATATAAAGTCATCTCTAGTGTCGATAATTGTAATGTAAAGAGAATAAATTCATAGTATTAAAGCTCAAACTGACATTCAGAGTGGAAGAAATATAAAACACAAGTAATACAAATGAACCAAAAACATTGTAATTAGTAATGTTAAAACGACAATTCTTTAAATTTGTAAGAAAAACTATGTATTGTGATAATTCAAAGTAACAATAGTATATCGTCACTAACGGGTAACATTGTTTATACATTACATCAATATCTTGTACGGTTACATGTCACTGTGTTTCAAGTTTGTATACGCCGAATTACTCTAAAATGTAACAATATTAACACTATTTACTGCTTCTTGAGGTTTCAGAAAAAAATTATATATAAATTGATGCATGCAAAGAACAAGTTTAAAAATGGAGTATTCATCATTTTTAATTTGTAGCGATGTCAATTATTGATTGACAAACATTTTCCCATGAAGTCTTCAATCTATATTGTCCATTATTGTCCTCCCAAAGTATACGAACTTGGTTACGAAACAGCAACTGCATTGCAGGTGGCATAAGATCAATATCCACATTGCCCTTCATCATTAAAATAACTGGTGTCGTCCTCTGAGTTGCTTGGTTGAATTCTTCAACACAATATCTACTAAGGCAATAACTGTCTGAAACAACACACAGAACAACTGAGCAAAGTTCAATGCATCTCAACGACTCATTGTGAACATATTGACCCGGTCGAAATTCAGCATCCCCTTGACAAATGAGATTCCTTTCTGTTCCAACTATTGTTTGTAAACCACCATTCAAAGGTTCGATGACATTTTCCATCACAAAATTGCCATCGTCATAGCAGTATGACAAAAATACTGCAAATTGGTTCTCATCATGGACTAGACGTTCAATTATTTCATATCGCCTCCTTCGTTTTTGTGCTCGTTTTCTTTTAAAGTAGATCATTAAAGCGATACCCACACAGACAAGACTTACAGCTACAGATGTTATTGTAAAAACAATAATCTTCATTTTCCTTTCACAAATTTCTTGTACATCAGTTACAGCATCAGTAATACTAATGTTTGTATCACTTTCACCTTTACATGTTAACTCACCAGGACTTGATTCAGTAATTGCTGTGCTATGTAACCAACGAATTGAAGGTAATGTCTCACAGGTATCACATAAGAATGGATTGCCCTTTAGTTTCACTTTTCTTTTTATAGAATGAAACTTTTCGCTTGTCGTCAACTTGTTGGAACCTTCGTTAACTATATCCGTATCTAGATCTATCATCAATGCATCAAGTTGCATCATAGATTTTGAATCAATGACTCTTATATTGTTATTTGATAGATCAATGAACGAAAGAAGTTTAAGATGATCTAATTTAAAATACACTTGTGTTAGTCTATTTTCAGCAAGGTTTATGTATACGAGATTTTTACTTCCTTCAAAAAAGTCATCTGTTATATCAGCCAACTGATTGGCTGCTAAATTGATAGATTGTAGTCCTTTAGTGTTATTTAACAAATGTCTGAACAGTTGTGTATTTTCTTTTTGCATGGCATTGAGATTGTTCATGGAAAAATCAAGATGATCGAGACTTGTCAGGCAATTTAACAAACTCGGGTGAAAATATTCAAGTCCATTTTCTGACAAATCTATATATCTGATTGATGATAAATCCAAATTGTCACAATCAAATTGAATATCCATACGTTGTAGTTTGTTCTGTTTGAGTATTATTTGATTTGTTAATGCTTTCAATTTTTCAACCGACGAAAATTTTACATTATAAAAAAGGATAGCTGGACCATTGATAAATGCAGTAAAATTGGAAATTCTAGGCGATAGGCAAAATGCCGTTTGATTATTTGAACGATCAACAAAAGAAATATTAAGGTTTGCATACGTGTTTGTTAAAAATGGGTCATTACCGCCACCGTTGATCGTTGTGTAACTAAGATCTAACTCTAGCCGATTCAAGTCAGTTCGTGAAAACTTATACACTTTAGGCACACGGTCAATGTTGGCTCTTGATAAATTAAACAAAGTCAGGTATTTCAAATCTGTTATTATATTCCAATCAAAATATGCAATACGAGTCATACTTAAATCCAGCGTTGCCAGAGGTTTTACGGACAAAACCTTGGAAAATTCCGAATCAATCGTTAAACTTGGATGCCACAGATATTGAAGTCCTGGTATTAAGAGCTTCTCTAAATTAGGAACTTTTTCTGATCCATTCAATGCTTGCATAAGAATATCGAACCTAAGCCATATACAAGTGGAAAAGTCTAAAATGTTAACATTTTCCAAACCTAATAATCCATCAGTATCTATATGGATAGCACTATTGCAGTTTATGCTCAAACTCTTTAAATTTTCTAATCTTTTAAATGCCATTTTTTCAAAACGAATAGACTTATCATAATCTCCATTCTTGTCTTCAAATTTCAAATATTTCACATTTTTCCAACTTCTTGATTGAAACAATTCCTCATGAATGTTTAAAGTATTCTTGTCCAACATGAAATCCTTTATATTGACACGAAATATTCCATCAGGAATGTCCTCTGGTATATGATTACATGTAATTGTCTCTTTTGATAAACTACATGTCGAATTAATCGCGGTTGCCATGGAGATATCCAGAACAACTTGAAGAAGAAAAAAAGAAAGTAATATACAGTAAGATCTCGACATTTTTGAAAATTTCATGTTAACTAAATCTTATCTAAAATTATAATTCTATTAGGAATGTACCTCGCTTGAATGATATTTTAGATCTGTGCGAATGTCGTATGAAAAGGTGTTTGGTGTTCTGAAACTTCCGGGTTTACTTTTAACAATAGCTATACGATTTCATTAATATCAATAGAAAAGTGTCCAGGAAATTATATCTAATGCGCAAATCATCTTTAAATGACAAGTAATACCCGGAAGATATCGTTTGTTCTATGGGGTATATCAAGTAAGTATGGTGGCTGATTTACGCCATGTCGCATTTTCGTTTCTTTGCCGAAAAGATAAGAAATACACGAAAACACGAAGATACGACAAACTGTGGATTTGTCGTGACGTCATTTATTGTTTTTTCTAGTCTTTGCGACGAAGAAACGAAAATACGACATGGCGTAAATCAGCCACCATAATTTAGCGCAC
The DNA here is from genome assembly GCA_025267735.1 of Mactra quadrangularis. Classification (NCBI taxonomy): domain Eukaryota; kingdom Metazoa; phylum Mollusca; class Bivalvia; order Venerida; family Mactridae; genus Mactra; species Mactra quadrangularis. The sequence goes on from CM046311.1 coordinate 33,231,565, forward strand.
TATGTCGTCGAAATATGTAATTAGAAGTTTCTTTGTAAGAAATATTGAAACATTAAATATCAAAACAAGTTATATAAACGAATAAATAGGGTTAGATTTATCCATTTGCTTCACCCATCGCATGCACTTTGGAACCGTATGTCATATATTTAATTTGAATAAATTTGACTATGACATTGTATGAGGTTACCAGATACGATTCTGCACATTCGTATTATATCTTTAAAGAAAACCGCCTCGTACAAAGTAACAATAAATTCTCATTATTGTTGTGCATAATTGTGATAAAAGCTAATTGTAATTTAAGACATACAAAAACATATAAGAATGATAGAAAAAAATGAAAACAAAGTAATGAAAATAACTTATAATAAATAAGAATTCTTATTTATTGTTTGTATTCTAAACTGACCTTGCAGAGAACAGAGCATCTAAAGTTAAACCAACAAGAAGAGGACGTCATGACTAAAAGAAACAACAAGAGTCCTATACCTGCATGTAAGAAATAAGCATATAGCTAGAGTAAGAAATTTTGAAATGATTTACGTAACATTATTATTACTTTGAAGTCAATGATAACTTTCTCGTTCTCAGATCTAAGTCTGTAAGGATGGCGGAACAAATGGAAGCCGTCGAGGATGCTAGTGTCTCGTGCAATAAGCAATCTTAAAAAGTTACATTTTTAAAGATAGACTTTCGTTTGTTTACTTGTAGTTGAAGCCGCGACTAAAAATACAATTTTATAATGTGATAGGTGAGTCCAATAATTTCCTTATTAAATTCAACCATGCGATTCACAAAATGTCCGACTCTCGATGAAGAATTGTGATGATATTTAATGTACAAAATGAAGTTTAACGGAGTTTTCTGTCGCCGGATTACTTTACTCCTATTCATGACAGCTTATCACATGACATGCGCACATTTGAATGATAGCGGAGCATGCAAATTAAACAGACCCATATGATTTATGAACTTAAAAATGCATTCCCAAACAAAACTATGTAATGTACTAAATAATATTAGTGGCATTGATTTTGAGGATAAACATTGTTTAATGTTGCATGGTGATAAACCTACAAGCAGTTCCTCAGCGCGGTGCTTTGTTTCTGTTCAATTGGTTAAAATTCACGCCGAATGCATAAATTATGGGTCAATAATACTAAAAACTCATTATCTGTAATTTCGATCACGCTTACTTAAAATCAATGTCTGATTTTAGAATTCTGGTTTTAAAACACAGAAAATAGCAAATAATACTAACAAATGTGTGATTAATATTTTATTTACACAATTATGAATTAACATGTATAGCTTTTGTTATGTTTATACATGTTATAAATGTTACAAACATTTTGTCAAAGTAGGCATTTTGTGTCAGGCATTTTGTAGAATCACTAAATATATTCAAAGACATAAAACAGTCGTTCAGATAAAACTTTTTTGCCAAAAACAACAACTTCTTTTCAGGCTTTACGCGTAGTCCGTATCATGCATTTGTCTGCATTGATGCTAAAATGATGTTGCCATCAACTGTACATACTTGTGAAATTTTATTACATAAAAATGTGAAATATCTTTTTAAACATTTAAATCTGTCTTTATCAGACACCAGATTTATTCAAACATTAGCTACACGTTTAAAAATCTGTGAGCTAATGCTCACTAGTGATACCCCCGCCAAAATCTAAAAATATGCGACAAACAGGAAGTAGATGAGTAAGGAGCATTAAATCGCTTTACACCATATAGGACTATAGGATGAAGCAATATGCAAAGTTTCAGGCTGCTGCATGGTATAGTTGCTGAGAAAACTGTGACGGAAATTTTGTAACGGACGGACGGACGGACGGACGGACGCACACACGCACGCACGCACGGACAAGGGTAAAACAGTATACCCCCCTCTTCTTCGAAGCGGGGGTATAATTATAGAATAGTATTATAGCTATAAATCGAACGATAAAAGAAAGGGAGCAAAATCAATTCAGGTAATCTCTGAAAACACAAATTGTCTGTTACATATTCAATATATAGGAAAACAATATTTAACAAATATCCATAATACAGCATGTTAATAAATCTGTAGAAAAAATTCTCATAGTAAGAGTAAAATGTTCAAAATGGGGAGAAAGAGGTTAGCTTCACTAATATAATACAGACTTATTTCTTTCTACTGTTATCCTTTCCAAAAATAAATACATATAAATACATAAATATAAATTGTGCAATATATTAGTACAATATTTTGATAAGTTTTCATGCACTATAATGTATCAACCTTTCGTGATAAAACACATACCATTTACTTGTCGTACTAAATACAAGCCATTTTCAATACGTCTCCTTTTACACACACTGAAAGTTTATTAAAATATTTTGCAGAAATATATAAACATATTTTTCTTTTTCTTATGCGTTGTGCATCTTTTCAAAGCATGGTGAATACATTTAGACTATGTGTGATACGAGTATTAAAACTAATGTACCTTGAAAGTATGAAGTACTTAAGAATTTAATATTATCATTGAAACGTTTATTCTTATCACATATATTAAGAAATAAAGAAGGCCATATGAGGGCCATTGTTCGCTCACCTGAAAAGTAGTCTAAGGGCATATATGTCACAAAAATGTTTAACCTTTCCATATTCAGGTGTATGAAAACTGTCATCCTTGAAGCGGGGCCAATTTTGATAAAAGCGGCAATATTTTAACGATCTGATGACTATAAGGTGATACCATATGACAAAAATGCCAATTGTTTTAATACAGTTTTCAGGGGCATAATTTAAACAATCAGTGCAAACTGCATTCGGGTTATGCTAAATGCCAAATTTGGTAACTGAAGGCCTTATTGTTTTGACATAATGTTTTATCAGAAATTGTTAATGCAGGACGAATGTACGAACGGACTCATTTAAATACTCCAGACAGACCCGACAATAGCTCTCCTTAAGCACGTTGTTTTCATGTGAGCAAAAAGTAAAATCTATTGTGATAAATGCGCATTTTATCATTATTTTAAATTCCGAAGTGACTTTTGTTGCTTGTTTAAAGCATAAAAACCAGAGTCATAATGGAGTGTAGCATATACACCGAACAAATCTATCAAATTCGTAAATGAAATAATATGTACAAATTCACGTCCTGTCTCAATTGTCAATTGTCTCAAAACTCCCCGCAGCGGTTATTTCCCTTTATAAAATCAATTAAAGTAGCAACTCGTGACGTAACCGCTGTCAGGAGTTTGTCAATTGGTAAAAAGTGATTAGCTGTTCTAAATTTAAAAAAGTGATAATATCATGTGTGTTCAACAGCGTAAAGTATTGTTCAAGAAAAGTATCGTCTATAAACTATAATGGTTGTGTAGTGTTTGTTGTTAATATGTTGCATGTTTTCTGCAAAATGTGTATAATGTGGTTGAGGTTCAAAGTTTGGAAGTTTGGACCCCATAGAAAAGTTCAGACCCCCCGGAAGAAAATCCTGGATCCACCCCTGGCAAATGTATTTATTTATTCACGGGTATAAACTCGTGTTGTAATCATTGGCCATGGAGAGGTTTGTCTTATTATTATACAGGGTGTTTCATAATATCTTGTCCTTAATTCAAACAGTAATACATGTATCTTTAACATGTAGCAGAATATCTAAAATTTAAGAATGACAAATCATTTTTCATGGAATTATTTTTATTTGGATAAATAACACATGAGTCATACTAATAAAAGATTGATATAGCATCACAAGAACTACAAATCACCTTTTACAGGGGCGGATCCAGGATTTTTTCTAGGGGGTCCGAACTTTTCTAGGGGGGGGGTCCGAACCGCGAACCACAACCACATTATACACATTTTGCAGAAAAAATGCTACATAATGATAATAAAAACTACATTACCATTAAATCTTTGTTAAGCACCGAGAAAAATTGCTACATGCTACTTAAAATGACTTACAGGCAAGAAATACACTAATGGACAGGTGCATTTTCCAAATTCTAGCACCCCCCTGAAACCCCCCCCCGCTGGATCCGTCTATGTAAGTTGTAAATTGAATTTGATCTTCACATCTTCCGGCACGCTTATCGGTAAGAGACTCTATGCAAAGCTCTCGTTGCTCTCACGCTCAACGTAGTTAAAATATAATTCCACGTCCTGCTAACAAATAAGTGTATAATGTGGTAGTGGTTCGAAAGTTTGGACCCCCCTAGAAAAAGTTCGGACCCCCCCCCCCCCCTAGAAAAAATTCTGGACCCGCATCTGGAAAAAGGATACATGGATATATCTTCCACATTCGGAACTCCTCGGCCATTCGCTACGAATAACCGTTTCATCCATGAAAGGTCGAGGTGTTCCGAATGATATCTTCCATTGACCGGTATGTGATATTGCAGACGGTTTACAGTCAATTCGTCAAACGTACGAATCGTCAAACTTAATTTAACGCACAACCATTAGACCAACTCGTCAAACTGATAATATAGAGTGAAAAAAATGTGTGAAAACTTATTACAGTTATATAAATTATATTTGGTTGATTTAATACGATACTGTTATGGAAATGTTACTTTTATCAGACAAGTTATAATATTTTGATATTAAATCATTGTTTTAATCAAAATAAATATTATTTTGTAAAGAATTAAAGTGTATTTATTATGCTATTTTTGTACTATATTGTGAGAGAATATATAATTTGTAAATCAATTATTCTATTACATGTATATTATGTTTAAAATAAAGAAAATACAGTTATAAAGACTTTGATAGTTGTTAAATGTAATATAAATGAATAAATAAATTAATTCTCAAGTATTTTTCAGGTTTAAACAGTATTATTTGGAAAGAGTTTTAGTTTTTGTTATCAGTGATTTATTAGTTTGAATCCAATACAATAACATATGCTAGCTCTATTCATCACCAAAGCTGATAGGTCACAATTTTATACCTTAGAATGTACAGTTTTTTTTGCAAATGAGTAAATAATTGCCAGAACCTGCTATGTCCATATTTTGAAATTTTTCAGGAGGAACATTTTTCTGTTTCAAATGATAAAAAAATGATATTTTGAAAATTTAACGCAGTGGAGTTATTCATATTTATGTCATTGACAATATGATATATGTTTTTTAACATTATCTTTATTAACATAGTCACAAATAACTAAAATTGTTCTGGCTCTGAAAATAGGCACCTAAATATGTAATACATTCATGCCAAAACATGCTATAATCGCATAGCTGGTTTTGGTTGAACGAAATTTTTAATTTCTGTTTAAAACTTATTGTACCAAAACATGCTATAAAAAGATAGCATGCATTAAAAATTATATTGGAATGGCATGAATTGTGCCAAAACATTCTATATATTAATAGGTTGTATTGGCAGAGACACTTAATGTAGAATATAGCAAATAAATGGGACCAGAACATTACACAAGCTTATAGCTGCTTATGGCTCAACAATGGGGTGTACTTTAACAACAGTTCAGAGTCAATAAGATGCTAAATAGTGCTATATTGCATTTTTGTAAGGCACATCCAGTCAAATACCCAAATACTTAGACAGTCAATTCTCAAAATCTAACACATGTACGAGATATTGTGACTCATAGAGCTATTGATAAAGTTTTTCAAGTCTCAATATGTAAATTTCTTAACATTTTCTTAAGTTTTCTTGTGTTGTTAACACCAGCAAACTACCTTTTTAACACTGTTTGAAGGGAAATGTACATTTTGTCATTATACTAAAATAATTTAGCTGGTTATTTCTTTGCAAAGGTCCTTTCTGTCAAAATGTTAAGTTCAGCAGAAAACTTAGTAACTTGTTTAGCATTTGTCAGTGTTGACTAGTTTTTATTTGTATTTGATTTGACCAAGAGATTAATTATCTTCATCAAATGCAAACCTTAAGAAGCAAGCACCAGGTAACATTGTTAAATCATTTTGAATACAGCTTGTCGTGAAGCTAGTTTCTAAACTTTAACAGAATCTTACTGAAATGAAACATGACATACTTTAAAGGGATAGTATGACTTTTCACCAAACTATTTGTAACACAAAATGAAGCTGGGGTAAAATAATATTGGTTGATAATTATAATGGTCACAAAATGTACCTTCATAATGTCTGTATAAATACTTTCATATAATTGGAATATTATAATTGAAATTCTTATATAATTTTATGTGCTTTAAAAGGATAATTATACAAAAGAGAGCTTCGTGTGGTTAACATAATTATGTTTTTATTCCTATGTCATCCGCCACAGTTATCTGGATAAAAACATTAATCCCACCTATAGTGACTGGAGAATCATTTTTGATAACTATTTACATCAGAGACCATTTCCCATCTATATATGACCTCATAAAACAACTTGCCATTTCCATACTCAAACTGTACACAGTTGCATTTATTTTAAAAATGTCTTTGAGATAATTTGTAGCCTACAGTTTTTCTTATTTTTGTATTTTATTGTCTTTAGCTTGTTGCTATTTCCATTTATGATATATATGGCTAATTTAGTTTAATAAATTTCCAGTATTTGGTGAACAAATGTTCTCTTTGAGTGCAATATCTTCATCATCTGACTATCTGATTTAAATATGTCATCCAAGCAGTGTCTGTCAACACATTATGTTACCATAGTATTATATGCTTACCATTATGTTCGTTTCTTTTATTAAATATTTGCCTTTTTGTGTTGATGTACAAAATGTTATGAATTTTATTTCGTTATATCAATCTGTAGGTACATGTTTCCATTCAGTAATCTGTAAAGTGATTTATATGTTAATGCTTCTAATCATCAGTGAAGTAGCTTCCAAGACATTATCTGGTGTTGCTTGCTTATTCGTCATTTCTCTATACGGTATTAAACAATTTTAATGATCTGATGACTTTGGACAGCAGGTTAATTTTCATGTATTTCCGTGATTAGTTTAAGACCAATCATTTCATTCTTAATTCATCTAAAATACAAATAGTATGGGTGCTATTATCCAACAGAAATTAAGTTATTAGGCCTCATTAGTTACAAAATTGACTAGTTGTATAAAGTAAAATCCCAGATAAAAACTTAACTTTTCTTACTATATAATTGTTTACGAGTATATACAAAAAACATTGTTATTTTGATTTTGTTTAATTTGAAAGATATACAATCTAATAAGTTCATTTCATGAGGAGTCCTGTTATACATTAACAAAATCAAAGTACTGAAAGTACTGTTGGAAGGAATTTTTGAACGATTTTAGGAGTTCAAAGTTACTATTTCGATATCCATCATCATCTCTTTATTATTCATAATCAAATGTGTTTCATATTCCATTTTACATGCACATTATTCTACTGATCGAGAAATTGTATGTTTTGATTCACGGGTAGGGCATACTTTCGTGGAGCTATGCCATGAAATAATTTCTACGGTCATTCTCCCTCCTACCACTCATTCTAAATCATTTTAATACGGCAGTGTTCAGTCACTGAATTGCATCTAGTAGTAATCCAGAGATTGAGTATTTTCAGGAACAGTGATAGGTGGATTGATGGCCACGATGTAACCTAAAAAATGTGTTGCCATGGAGTTAAGGCCACAACAAATTGATCACATGTTCTATGTATTTTGTTCCAAAGAATGGAGATAAAGAGCAAATAAATTCTTTTTCCATATTTTGAATTTTAAGAAGCGAGCAAAAACGAAGAATAAATTTGTGCGGTTTCTAAGACATTTATTTACCATAAGTTAAAAAGAGCATAAAACATATGGACTTTCTTATGTAACATATATCTATAAACTATAGTGTAATCACGTAATAAGTAGTTCTATGCTATATAAAGCAAGTTAACAATTACACCAGTTGAAAATTCAATTGAATTTAAAACTAGTTAAAAGTAAGGTAGAAGAGGTTTACACCTTCATGAGTTCATACGTAAAAGATAATTTCATTTGTCTTTGGTATTACTTTTATTCATACTAGATAACTAGGAAGCACAGATTACCAATTACAGAACTACACTAATCTTATAATGGACCAGCCCGGTTCAATTTTTGTGTATACAATGTAATTATATTTTGGTAAATTATGCTTATGTCTAATAATACCACAAGAATTAAATCAAGCCTGATATGTTATTTTGGGACATCAAAATTGTAGGAATGTAAAATTTTCTCCCTGTCCTACCTGCTCTCTATGGATCAATCTTCATTTTTTACACTACGAAGACACGTATGACGTCACACATCAAGATAAGGTGTTTATAGAGAGTAAATGTTCAGTTTACGGTCTAAGACAGAGTGCAGTTATATTTCTGAACAAAGGATTGTGTCATTGTAATTTCTAATGCCGTATGTTAGCAAGAATACATTACTGCTTTACCGTAACAGTGAAATTATGCTGATTTATATTGCTTTTTAGAACTCAAATTACTCAATTCTACTCGGCCGAGTGTCACAATTTTTGACTTTTCCGAAATTTATGATGCGTTAATTTCAAGGTGCGGATGCATTTTTTTATTTTCGAATTTTAAGGTGAAATCAGACGAACATAACGATTAATTTGTTGTGGTCTAATAAAAAAAATTATGGAATACGCTTCACGCTGTCATTAAACCTCTACGAACACCCATCCAAAGATTAACCTTACATTTCGTTGCATAACTTCGATAAATGTCCAGCGCTTTACGCTCTCAAAGTAAACTCCTGCTGTGATAAGCGCTCGTTAAAATTGTATCTATATACAAACGTGTGGTAGATACTAATGCGCAATAATAAAAAAAAACTTCTCTCCGTGCACAGTTAGAGTATGATTAATGTGTAAAAAAACATTAAATATCATAATTTTAAGTATTTGTTTAAATTACATTTTTCAACTTATCTACTTTTGATAGTACACATATTTTTCTGCTGCACTATTTCTTGGTCGCATTGACTCATTGATTTCTATTGAGTTGAAGGTGTTGTTCGTTCTTTTTCAAATTTCGCAGAGCGCTGACATAGAAAGGAATTTTTTGAAAAAAAATTCCTTCCAAAAATCATTTAAGTATACGAAAACTAAGAAATCTTAAAAAATGAAATTATGCAACCCTACACAACTTTTGTTGTTAATATTTAACAGCTTCATTGAGTTTTTCAAACCAAAATCATTTTGTAAATGTCTTCCCAAAATTAAAGCATAATCAGTATAATAATGTTTAATGCCTGGAAAACATTTTGTACACAATTAAACTTTATTGTTATTTATAATAGCTTCTTATCACTTCCTATTTATCAAAACAAAGCAAACTGACCTCTGGGTCAAACTGACATTTCTTTACATAACTGGTTTAGAGCACCAAAACATAACATTAAGTTAAAGATGTGTTTCTGCCAAAAAGCTCTATCCCAATGTAAATGGTTTTAGCTGATTAAATTACTGCTATAGAGTATAAGTGTGGCAGCTATATCAATATAGCTTGTTTTAGCATTAACAAATGTTTCTTAAATATGTTCTATTCTGCCAAACAAAACCACCTATCTGACGATAGCACGTTTTGGCATTTTCAAAAGTATTATTTGATATTAATACCCTTCATGCCAAAATGAGCTATCTTGTTAAAGAATGTTCTGGTTCCATTGATTGTTGTTTCAATGTTAAAAGTTACCAGCTATGTACATATAGTCTGATTTGGCATATAGGTATTACAAGGTTAGAAAGATAGCTGGTTTGGTTTTTATTACATAATGTTAGTTGTAATTAAGATATGATCTTGTGAATTAGTGCAAAATATGCGGATTGAAATGCACTTTCAGAAAATGTAAAAAAGTGATAATTGGAAAAAAGTGTATATAGCATGTTCTGGCAGTAACCCCTCGATATTGTGAGAGAATATATAATTTGTAAATCAATTATTCTATTACATGTATATTATGTTTAAAATAAAGAAAATACAGTTATAAAGACTTTGATAGTTGTTAAATGTAATATAAATGAATAAATAAATTAATTCTCAAGTATTTTTCAGGTTTAAACAGTATTATTTGGAAAGAGTTTTAGTTTTTGTTATCAGTGATTTATTAGTTTGAATCCAATACAATAACATATGCTAGCTCTATTCATCACCAAAGCTGATAGGTCACAATTTTATACCTTAGAATGTACAGTTTTTTTTTTGCAAATGAGTTAAATGTTAATTCTTATTCTAATTATCAAGTAACATTCTCGCTAAAATTCGTTTGTTAGTGCATGTGATGGAAGTTAGCTAGTTGATTAATATCATGACACTTGATGGTTTGATTCTCACAAGATGGTTTATGTGGTGCTATTTAATAAATAATTAAATATAGCAGTATGACTTTACAATCCGTATTATTACTACCAATTGATAATCATCATTATCAAATTGATAATTGCAATTTGTGAAAACTCTATTGATCTTCATAATTTGTTTGTTAAATGTAATATAACAGTGTAAACCAAGCCTTTGTTCATAATTTTTTATATAATTATCTAAATTAAAATATTCTCATATTATTTATGATAATAATATTAATACATAAAGAATAAAATTAATTTAAGTACTTGATTTATTCAAATGACGCAAAAATATGAATGCAGCTTTTTTATTATACGTACATATTACATAATAATATTAAGTTATTAATACACAAAGAATATAATTACTTTCAACATTTTACTGATTATTTATAAAGAAATACACAAAATATAATTTATCTAAACATTTTATTCAAAATAATTAACTAATAATATATTTTACACTTAAAATAAGACGAGTATCCCCTTCCCCTCCTATGTATTTTTTCACTCTATATTATCAGTTTGACGAGTTGGTCTAATGGATGTGCGTTAAATTAAGTTTGACGATTCGTACGTTTGACGAGTTGACTCGCACCCTTGCAGACGCGTTGGAAAATTTTAGTGGTCATTAACCTACTTCGAAACCACGGCTTCTTATTTCTAAATAAAATCTTAGATTTAGACAGTATTTCATTTTGTAGAAAATTGATGTAATTTTGCATTTGAATGATTAACGATATAAAGATAAAAAGGGTAAAAAGTATAAAAAATAAAAAGTTAAATTCGAAACTAAAAATGTTGGCTCTGCACGTTTTGTCAACATCCCATGATTTCCTCGTTCAGAACTGAAAGTTGCCGCAAATTTGGATGTATTTGAAGTTGTGTACTTTGTTCAAGGATGTTTTTTGATAAAGACGATGAAGACACAGATTTTCTCAACCCTGGAGGGTATTTAAGTTGATCATTTCTCCGTAGTTGGTCTCTAACTAGATGTTTGGTGGTCGAGGGGGTGTTGCTGTCATTTCTGATTTCATACAGAGTTGTGTCCCTTGTATTGTTCATTGAATATATCCTTTGTGGTTCCTTAATTGACCAGTATCTATGAGGGGTGTGGCAGTCATGTCATGGGTAAACAGCTGCATGAAACAAATAACCCCACTTTTCTTAATATCTAACATCAAACTAAACTTTATAAAATCTGAACTTAATTATAAATATTCAAGGTGGGGGGAAAATCCTGGGAACGTCAAATCACCTTAATTATTGTGCTATTATATTGAACTGTCCGATTGCATAATTACATGGTAATCGTACACTGTATATATTATTTTCCATGTTCTATATATAGAAATTTGCAGTAGAAATTACCGTGTAGGTTAATTTCGTGACGATATCTCATCTGGCTGAATGGTCGTACGGTTAAAGTGCAACACTACAAAACATCTATTTTTGAAAGAAGTGCGAGTCTGAAACTAAATATGTCATTTTCTTAATTTTTTTTGTTCTTTGTTTTGTATTTTTTTGTTTTACACTTATTTTATTCAGTAATTTTTGGACGTAGAAATACAACATTTCAAACAAACAATGTAAAAATTACTCAAATTTAATGACTAAGTCTGTTGTGCTACTGTCATCATCACTTAAAAAGATGCCACTGAATTAATAACAAAGGCTTCTTCAAGATTTATGATGCACGGGCTGACAATGTGTTTTATGCAATCCGCCCATGATTTAAATGAGAAAAAAAGAGATAAAATTAAGTTTCTATCGGGATTCCAACCCACGATAAAAAGATTTGTTGTCTGACTGTCCTTCCACTCGGCCATACAAACTACGATACATTTTGTAAATAAGATATGATACATAAGTGTTATGTGCTGACAATACCCTCTACGTGAACTACTGAAATTAACTGACTATTAAATATGCTGTGTAATGTGACGTTTTAATTTATGCAATCGGTCAGTTCAATATAATCGTACAATATGTTCAATAATAAACACTAATATAGTTTTCCCTATATATTTAATACGATCCATGATGCTGAATCCCGGGATTTTCCCCCACAACTATATTCAAGCCTTGAAATTGAATCAAGGCAGTGGCTTGAGTTGTTGGGCTAGTTTCATTAGCATATCACTATGTTGTGCTTTGTGTCCTGGAAGTTCTTGCATTTATAGAAATAATTATGTGATATCAAAGCAAGGGGCCAAGCAATTTGTAGCAATAGGCTTAGGCATCAGGCCCATGGTAATGTGACTCTAACTTTGCTGTCTAGTCAAAGATTTTCCAAAATACAATATTAACATAGAAGATTACTGCTCAATTTTTGCTGGTGAAAAGACTGCATCAATGCAGAATATCTTTTTAGCCAATGAAAAGATGCCAGCCACTTAGGCATTTAATCATTGCCTATATATGCATGCACAGTTTTATCTCCAAAATCAACTTTTGCTGTCCACAAAGTCAACTTACCATTTTCTGTTGAAACATTTATGTTACACTAAGGCTTTCTTTTCAAGTTAGAATGCAACTAATATGTGTTAACACAAAAAAGCTTTGACCAACAATTTACCTGAAACTATTCCCAAAAATTTATCACCAGATCCTCTAAGTCAAATTGTGTCCATCATAATTTTATAAAATTCACATCTGGTTTTCTGTTTTACCTTTTGTATCTTAGAGAAATTAAACTGCAATTTTAGCTTCAAATTCAAAAACCCTTTCTTAGAGTTTTATTTTATTTGTAGCTCAAAACTTGGAGCCTTGTTTGGTATGGATAAAGCTGGAAATCAGGGTGGAAATGAATCACTGACCTATACAGCACCAAAACAACCTAAGAAAAAAGGTATATACTTGTTTACTTATCACTATTGGTCAATTTTTTTATGTGTAAACAATCTTGTGTCAATTTTTTGAACTCAAATATATACATATTATAATTTTACCTTTTTAATTTGGTTAGGTTGAATGCCACAGTACACAACACATTGTATAGGTCGGTCAAAAGCTATACATAGCTTATGTTTTGTACTATTGATATATTCTTACCGACAATAAAGAAATATTTGACTTGACTTGACTTGAGGTGACTTGGTCATATCATGTCAGGTCAGTCAACCTAATCACTGTTCCTGGAAAGGCTAAATATCTGGATTTAGCTATTTACTAGAACTTCAGTAGGCCTACCCATTATTCTGTTTGTAACTGACAACTGCCCCTAATGCCATTAAGATTCATTGGTAGAAAGGGGATTGGCACGAGAAATTATTTCATGACCAAACTCCGCCGAATAATGTTTAGTCTGAGAATAGAATCCATGATTCCTCGATCAGTGGTCATACATGGAAGAAGACATTGTTGGCTTTTTTAGAGAAGTACAAGCATTTATTGTTAAAACTTAAATTATAGTGTCTAGGAAAGCTTTCAGTTACTGTGATAAGCATCTTTGTCATAAAGCAAAATGTATTTTATCTGTAATTTTCATTATCATTTTTAAAAGTTACATATGTAAATTAAATTTTTTAAAAGAAATAGTCTTTATTTAAATTGACTGTATTTTATGTTTTCAGAATCAACCCCACCTGCAAAGGGGGCACCTTCTGTGGCATTTGCCATTGCTGTTCATGCTTACAAATAGTGAGTATTGTTTATTTTATAAATTTCTCTTCTGAAATTATTAAAAACACAATTCAAAATTTGCAAATTCACTATTTTCATGTGAGTTTATTAGTGCATTCGTCAACTTTGGTGTAAGATCGATTTTTATTTCACCGAGTGAGCTCAGAAAACATATTTTCATGAGTGGCATAGCCACGAGTGAAAATGTCACTTTCTGAGTTCACGAGTTGAAATAAAAATAATCTTACACCAAAGTTGACGAATATTCTGTTTCTTTCATGCTTAGTTTTGCGTTTCATTTGATGTATTTTACACAAATTATAACGTGACGTCATTTCTTCTCCAAGATGACGTCATTTATCCTCTAATATGACGTCATGAACGATGATAATATAAGGTTATATTTTCACTGCGATGAAAATATAAAATTTATATTTTCATCGTTTATTTTCTTGAATAACGTGACGTTTCACCGTAAAGCATGAAAGAAAGCATGATATCATTTATGTATTGTTGTTTTGGTAAATGATTGTTGTTATCTTTAAGTATATTAATATTATTAGAATTACTCTTCTTTTCCAAGTTTACTGTCTGATGTTCCAATATATGGCACTAAAAATAGTTTTCCTGCTTTGGCAAGTTTGGTGAGTGTGATTCAGGGCTTAGCATAGAAATATGTCCAATTGCACTTGACAACCTATATTTGGGTTCTGGCAACTTGTTACAATGTATTGCTGGTAAACATTTGTTTAGGGCAAGTAAAGTTTGAATCTGGTTGTCCAAAAGGGTAATTAATCAGGGCTTTTTTCAGTATTTGGGGAAAGGGCCTGGGGCCTTTTTTAATATAGAACATTAGGGGAAATTTTATCGCAATTCCATAGATAGGGGAACAAAAAAATCAAGTTAAGCTCCAAATTTGGGGAAAACTGAATGATTTTAAAGAAATTTCAAGAGGGGAAGGCGCCTTTAAACACCCCCTATTACATAAACAAGCCCTGAACTTACTGTGTAGTTTAAAAGATAATACTGAGCCCTGGGATTTAAAATAAACTTAATGTTTGGCTGTCTAAGGAGTAACACCCAACATAGTAAAAGCCTGACCAAACCTGAGCTGTTCTGTGCTCACTATATTTACATGTGTGACAGTTTTCAGGATTGGTCGTGAAATTCAGGAATTATGGGGGACATGAGAATGGGTACTTTAAAAAATTTCAAAATCATGAAATTCTTGAGCTTCAGGGATTTTGAAATTCTGTACTTGCACCCACATGTTAAACCTTATCACAGTGAAGATTCTTAAGTATTTGTTCTTATGATATTTTTAATTTTTTTTTTAAGTGTTGACGGAAAGTATGCTAGTCAGGGAAAACTTGGTGCGGCAATATTGGCCAATCATGGAGCCAGCGAGGTACCCTTCGTTATATTATTGTTACAACTTACAGTAACAAATATTGTTTGTTGATGCATGATTGGATAGCTACATGTAGCTCTCTTACAAAACATATCCGTGTTTCCATGAGCAAGAAACTTTATCATTCTGGAACTGGACTTGAAAGACTTGTTGATTAATCTAAGTTGTTTGAACTAGTTTCACAATCAATCTAAAATAAAATACATATGAACTAAAACTGAGCCAAACAGTTTTAACTATAACTAAACCATAAGAGTCATTGAGCAGTCACACTCTTAAAGCTTTGATGCAGTGTTGTGCAATTGCTCCAATAAATCACTTAGTGCCATTACATTGTCTTTGATAGTATGTTACCCAATGTGGACACCTAAGACTAATGGCCTTTGTTATGTTAACACTAATATA
This sequence comes from Mactra quadrangularis, assembly GCA_025267735.1. Taxonomy (NCBI): domain Eukaryota; kingdom Metazoa; phylum Mollusca; class Bivalvia; order Venerida; family Mactridae; genus Mactra; species Mactra quadrangularis. Next base: position 33,247,300 of record CM046311.1, read on the forward strand.
ATTATAGGCACAGCCAATTGATAGAAAAGACATGCAATTTAGTGAAGTAGTTAGTTGATCCTAATGGCCATATATTTTATAAACTATTTAATCTCCGTTTCGCCAATGTCTGCTTCATTTCGATTCATTGTCTGTTTGAGTCATACAGTCCCACAATGCAACAAATAATAAACACAGGAACTAGAAGCGTTCTGAGCGTGCGAATTTAGTAAAAAAATGAGGGTGTGTTATCTCCCTTTTATATGAATTTTAGAAGGATCAAAGGGAGATAACTAAAGAAACTGCTTGAAGTGATTGACCCAAAATTCAGTTTGGACAGTATACAGAAATTAATCAGCCAAATCTCTCGCAATACCTTAAAGTGGAAAAGACATTTATCTTTTTCATGTTATAAATATGTATATATTTATATAATTTTAGTCTTAACAACTGCCATACATGATTAAAAGTCGAGTAAGAAGGGAGAATGGCTGTAGAAATTATTTCATGCACAATTGTGCACTAGCAATGGATCTACCTAGATGGCATTTTTCAGTCAAAGAGTTTTAGGAGTTTAACTGGACAAATCTTTCCAGAATCTTGTCACCAGAATATTTTGAATGAGTTTGATAACCAGTAACTTCGGAGTTATGGCCCTTTGTTGTGTTTGAACCTGCGACAGCATGTTCTTTTGTCATATTGACCCCAAGTTTTAATGTAGATTAGGTCATGGGCCAGTTTTTTTTTAGGAAATCACTACCTAGTGCATTGTCCTCTAGTACCCTTCTTACACCAAAAGTAACAAGTACCAGAAGGGAGACGGAGTGCTAGCTAGCAATATGCCTAGGCGAGTTACCTCATGTTTTAACAATGAATGACTTTCTCTATATATTACAGTATTCTATATTGATGTATGTCTCCCAACAACAGAAAGTGACTACAGCAAAGATTACATCAGCATTTAATTATACTGTGAGTATACTTTTACAGGTAGTTCTCTTACTTTATATTTAGGCAGTCATTGCCCTAAATTTTCTCAAACATAAATTTGCCTTATTATACCCGCGCTTCGAAGAAGAGGGGGGTATACTGTTTTACCCTTGTCTGTACGTGCGTCCGTCCGTCCGTTACAAAATTTCCGTCGCAGTTTTCTCAGCAACTATAACATGCAGCAGCCTAATACTTTGCATATTGCTTCATCCCATAGTCCCATGTGGTGTAAAGCGATTTCATGCTCCTTGCTCATCTACTTCCTGTTTGTCGCATATTTTTAGATTTTGTTAAATGAAAGTTACATTCTGATAGTCATATTTCACACAGCGGGGGTATCACTAGTGAGCATTAGCTCACAGATTTACTTATTTTAATTGTTATATAGAGAAAGTAAAATTATCTACTAGCCCAACTGTATCAGATAATTCTATTTTATTTTTTCTTATCTACACTAGGCAGAAAAAAAAAATAGGGCAAGGAGAAGAAAAACAGTGCTGGGTGCATAACCTTGCTTTTCTGCTTTCGAATAATTGTTAATTAAGTTTGATAAGCGCATAGACTTAGGCAATTTTGTGTATAATTTGACCATTTAATTTCTTGACATTGCTGGTAACTATTTAATTCCTGTTTTTATGCTATTTTTCAGTGTCAAGCCAATAATTATGCTAATTTCTACGATGATGCTAGACAGAGCTGGTCAGTGTTGTTTGATAATGAACAAAATTCTACAGATTTTGCAAAACATGTAAGATTGTAATATTTTCAACTACATTTTATCTTGACTATCCAGAGAGTAGTGGGGCTATCTTACTCAGTTGTGCATCGGGGGTGGCGTCGGCATTACACATTTTGGTGCAACAGTTTTTATATTAATCATATCTTTGCAACTACTTGATGAATTTACTTTAAATTTTACACTTGTTCATTGTATTATCATAGAAGGTCAAATACCAAGTTTAATAGCTTTAGCATGAAATTTTACTGAATTATTGCCCCTTTATACTGCTCTTATTAATTCCTTGCTTGACATTTCATGTCATTTTGAAGATTTTTTGCGCATCAAGTTCAACTTTAAAGCTACACATTCACAGAGTTCAACATAAATACATTCACTTTTCCAAAACTTTCAAATTTTAAAGACAGTAATAGAGACATTTTAGAAGCAGTAAAGCTGTATTCTGATTGCGACAATATTAGAACAAATTAACATGCAACTAAAAAAAGATGTTTTATGTCTAACAACATATCCTGTTTGCAATGGTATAGATTCAATAATTTGTCTAAAAACAGAAATCAGCGAAAACAAATCTTTATTAATTCCATTAGTTGGCATTGTAGATCTTGTTAACCCAGTTTGGTAGCGCAATCAGTAGCCCACCGAGATTTCAAATCTAGTGTCCTGAAGGGGGTACGGGTTGGAATCCCATCCAGGGAGGTGATACCCTTCCATGAAAATTTGACAATTATGTCAATTTTTCTCCATTAATAAAGTATAAGGAGAATTTTCCGGCTTTGTGGAAGGATAGATGAGTACTGGGTATAGACAAGGGACCAGGAAAGCTAGTTTAGGTGGACTGGACCCTGGAAAAAAACCCAAAAAAGTGTTAACATGGTGTTAAACCCAGTAAAAGTAAATAAAGAAGATCACCTTACTAAAGACCCCAATAGTGGAATATTGCTGTATTTTATGTTCATCTTTGAATGTTTACAGATATGTCTAGCTAAGGCTTTATCAACAGGACCTAATCCTACAAGTCTTGTGTCTCAAGATATAGCGGCCGGTGAAGGTGGTCAACTGGAGACGGGAGATTCTGTAGAAGTTAAATATACTGGATGGTTGCTAACAAATAATACATTTGGTCAAGTATTTGATTCTAACGCTAAAGCTGATAAATTGTTTAGATTTAAACTTGGTGCTGGGAAAGTTATAAAGGTAAGTGTTCATTTTCATTATTCTGCTTATGCTACTGTCCCATAAACATGAAAATAGCCGTGAGGGTTCTGTACGGGCGCCGTGCGATTAAGCTCCCCAATGACCCTTACAAACTCTTGCGTGTCCGTACGGACTGTTAAGTTTTTTACCAGGGTCCATGAAATGAACCTAGGATACATGTATCAGTTTCAGAATTAAATCAAGAACGAAATCGTGGCCGACCATGGATTAAAAATGCATATCTTCCTGCTACGACTCCGTACGGGTATGTTGTTTTGTACCATGTGCGTACTGTCACTTTAATATGCAAGGCTTCCCACAGCTTACAACTGTCTACACATATGGGTTAATAACAAGCCACTATTTTTTGGGACTGAGGCATTAGTTTAAGGCTTTCCATGTTTTTTTTCCCTCTGCCGTTATGTCAATTAATGTCTGCTAAGCCTATCCTTGGATTTTTACTCTATTTGAATTTGAAACTGGCAAACTATTTTTACTATAGGCACTCTCAAAAGAAAGATAAAAATACACATTCAGGCTAATCAATGACTCTTTGATTGGGTCTAGGATGAAATATAAGGCTAAGAATTTTGCATAAAATAATAACTACAGCCATTCTCCTGCGTACCTTGTACTGCAAGTACTAGGTAAAAAGCTTTGACACTGAGATCATTTTGGGAGAGAATTTATCAATTATAACTCTTGTTTGATGTGGACAATCAGTAAACAGTGTTAGTAAATGTATACAATGTATTTTTTTTCCAGGGGTAAGGGTTCTAGGGTGCATAGTATCAAGCATCTTACTATCTATTGTAGTCGTAAATCCTTCTATTATGTATGGTTGAATAATAGTAAGATTTTTTTATGATATGCTGCCCTGGACTCTTAAATATTGACTTAGATTAGCATTTTGAACATTTTTCATGTATTTTACTTTGCTGATTGAACACAGCTTGTATTATGTGATCACCCAGGGCTCCACATCGATTTTTAAACTATATTGTCCAAATAAACAGCCCGCTGTATTTTGAATTTGCCCAAACCATAGGTATAATAGCAGTAACAGGTTGCCTAAAGGTCAGGGACATGAGGACGACCTGCAATGTCAAGCCCTGTCACCCATTTATTTTTATGATTATAGGGTTGGGATACAGGTGTAGTTGGAATGAAGAAAGGAGGTAAACGATTCATGGTTGTTCCATCAAGTCTAGCATATGGTGCTCAGGGTATGGCTAATAGAATACCCGCTAATGCTACATTACTGTTTGAGATTGAAGTTGTCAGGGTGAGTTATACTATTAATTTATGATTACAGTCCAACCTCTTTCAAGGATTTTTATACCCCCGCTTCGAAGAAGAGGGGGGTATACTGTTTTACCCTTGTCCGTGTGTCCATCCGTCCGTTACAAAAATTTCCGTCGCAGTTTTCTCAGCAACTATAACATGCAGCAGCCTAATACTTTGCATATTGCTTCATCCCATAGTCCCATGTGGTGTAAAGCGATTTCGTGCTCCTTGCTCATCTACTTCCTGTTTGTCGCATATTTTTAGATTTTGGCGGGGGTATCACTAGTGAGCATTAGCTCACAGATTTACTTGTTTTACCTATATAATAATAGGGGCTGTTTACAGGCACCTTCTCTTTCTGTAATTTCTTATAAATCATGCTGTTTTCCTAAATTTGGAAGTTACCTTTGATTTTTCAGTCCCATTTCAATGAAATTGCATCAAATTCCTATATTAAACAATGCTCCAGGCCCCTTCCATATTGATGAGTATATTTCACATTTATTGTGTAGGCAAAACTGGTTGGTAGACACTCTCTATTTACCAACTTTAGTCCCACCCTAATCACTACAAGCTCCTCCCACATCTTATATCATCTTGATAAGCATCTTTATTTTCTATTGTATAGGTAAAACTGGTTGGTAGAGACTCCTCCCCTGCACCAGCTCAAGCTCCACCTCAGCCTGCTGAAGCTCCTCCCACGTCTACTCAAGGTGAAGGTGATGGTTTTGATGATGATGATATCACTGTGAAGGAGAGAACACGCTCAATTAGTGACCAATTATCTCATGTAAGACAGTTTATTTGATCTAAAAATTATTTGAAATCAATCTTTATTACTAGTTTTTATCAAGGATTCTATCACTCTAGAGTTTTCACTCTAAGGTGATGTCATCTATACTTTAATATTGAACACATGTGGCTGCTATAATTGATCCCCTCATTTATAAAACTGAACTGACAAATCATTAATAGACTATATCTGGAATTCAAATATTTGGGTTTTCCCCTGCGGTACAAACAAACTATCACTGTTACACTGTACATTGAAAACAACAGGATTTAATCCATAGTTTGTGCTATTTAGCAATAATGTGTTGAAATCTTTGTTTGTGCCGCCTGTGCACAGACGGAAAAAACCATGAATTTTAATTCCAGAGTAGGTCTATTGAAACTGAAATATGACACTCCTGCATTAGATGACTGTCTTATTTTTTCATATTTCAGTCACCGCCAGCAGATACTAGTAAAGCTAAGTTGATATCTCGTATGGCTAAGATGGGTAAACCAATGTTACCACTAGGTGGAGCTGTGGTCGCTGGTCCAGATAGTGAGGATGAAAATGTTTCTGTACGTAATTGTTATACATGTTACATATTTATTATATCATAGGTCCACTATGAAGACTTGATTTATCCAAATGTTAAGCCTCATTAGATAAAGTCTTTATTATTATTGTTACTATAGTCTAATTTTTAGGGGAAAAATGGCAAAAATGATGATTTGATAAAGTGAGGATTTTCTTATTCTTAACTCAACCAGGTGTATTTCAATGTGCCAATATGTCTTCTGTATTAAGTGGAGTAAAAGACTTTCCTGAAAGGTTTACTAATAGACTCCACTCAGAATGTAGTTAAGAAATGCTGATTGAGCGATGGTGATGATGAGGATGAGAATTATAATGATAATATGATATGTGATGATAATGATAAAAATGATGATTATGTATTGATAATTATAAAAATGATGATTATGTGATGATAATTATAAAATGATTATTACATTTGTATGTGATGATGATGATAAAAATGATGATTATGTGATGATAATTATAAAATGATTATAACATTTGTATGTGATGATGCTGATAAAAATGATGATTATGTGATGATAATTATAAAATGATTATTACATTTGTATGTGATGATGATGATAAAAATGATGATTATGTGATGATAATTATAAAATGATTATTACATTTGTATGTGATGATGATGATAAAAATGATGATTATGTGATGATAATTATAAAATGATTATTACATTTGTATGTGATGATGATGATAAAAATGATGATTATGTGATGATAATTATAAAATGATTATTACATTTGTATGTGATGATAATGATAAAAATGATGATTATGTGATGATAATGATGATGTTCATTGTGATGTTTATGATGATGCTGTTGATGATGATTACAGAATCATTTGGATCTTAATGAATGCTAATATAAATTTCAACTTGAGACTTATAGTAATACTTTCTATTTTGTTCCATAATTTATCTCATTTCTTTCTACAGGAACCAATGGTTCAACAAGCCCCTAAAGAAGTACCTACACAGATGCCCCAAGCTGTACCTACAGGGGCTGTCCCCATAGCCTCACAACAACAACAACAACAGCCTGTACAGCCAGTATATCAAGTTACATCAGTACAGAACACTGTCCCTTCTCAACCTGCTTTCCTACAAAGTTAGTATGATTTTAAAAAATTTCACAATTTATTTGATTTATTAGCCAGATTTTTCAACAAAAAAATTCGGTAATAATATAATATAAAAATATGGTAATATTACCCACTATCTAAGGGAGACCACTTATTAACGATTAGTAGCCGTAAATAGCTGCGACCGTGGCGTAGTGGTTAGCGTGTCTGACTTCGAATCCGGAGATCGCGGGTTCGAATCCCGGTCGCGGAAGGGTATATTAGTGATATAATTCAGTTTTTTTATTGTACTGATTGTTTTTTTACTGTGTTGTTATTTGATGTTCAATAAATATTTACATGTTACAGTTTTGTTCGGTATAATAAAACAAATAACACATGGCAGTGAGGGTGACAGTACAGATTATCAACCCTTGAAAAATAATATCAACCTCGGCTAGCGCCTCGGTTGATATTATTTTCCTCGGGTTGATAATCTGTACTGTCGCCCTCACTGCCATGTGTTATTTATATAATATCCACAGATTTACCTGGTGCTCAACAGATGGCTGTATATCAACCACAACAACAACAACAAAACTTTCTACAGCAACAACAAGCCAACATGATGCAGGTGGGAAATCATAAGATACTTTTTACTTTAGAACTTACTACCTCTTTTTACTCCCTAGTACAGTAAAAGTCTGAACAACCTGACTTTATCTGAACAGGACAAATAGTTTAGTATTCAGCGCTTTCCAGATTTTAGAGTTTAATACAGTCATTGAGTTAACATTACTATGGTAGGAGACCTTTCTTTATGCTAAAAGAGAGGCTCAGTAACATTTTTTTACTAGTTATTTCAGGTTAATTAGGCATTAGGAAAAACAACAAAATGCAAGTATTGACTAAGTTCGACTGAATTTTACCTGAGTGTTTTGATCGCATTTCTGTGGAAAAAAAACACCTGTTTGACAGCTCTGTTGCCAGATGGTTATTTACACACGGATTTATGAAAAATTTGCTGAGATGCTCATGCATCCAAAAAAAAAATGTGAACTACAATAGGGTGATAACTAGACCTGTCACGATATACCTGAATACCGGTATATTGCAATATGCAGATGTGGCAATATGTACAGTAGCTCGATTTTAATGTACCGGTATTAAGCAATATTTTTTATTTTCATTGAAAATTCTTCGCTTTGCCAAAGGAAAGCGAAATGTCAAATTTTCATGGTTCATTGGATTAAAGCTTAACTTCAAAGAACTTAACTGATTTAGGTGTGTTCTGAATGTTCCAATAACTCTAAAAATGCCAAAGTTTTTCTCCAATCTGCTACAGGCACTTTCCCAACAAAATCCTATAACATACTTCAATAATGAACAGATGATTAAGTTTTTAAGACAAAATACGATGCAGCCGTGTCTTTGGTTTGTAAAGCAATATATCGAGGTGCGTATCCGGATATGACTCTAGCGCATCGCAATATACTGTGATACGCTTCTGATGTATCCTGATGCGCTTCTGGGATAATGAAAACTGGATGCTTGCCAATAACGACCCCATTCCAAAACAATGGAACAGCCCCTATGGCTTTGAATCTTTGATTATGGATTGTTTCATTCTATATTTACAGGGTGGTTATCAATCCCAGATGTATACAAATCAAACACAGCAAGCTGTTCCAGGTAGTACTCTCCCTCCCTACCTTGTATCAGGTATATAACATTTTACCTTGTGTATAGTGCGTTAGGTTTAACCCCAATCTGACCTTTATGCAAGAATATTCATTACATTGAATACGAATGTAGTAATAATACTCTATACCGATATCGGAGTATATCCTCAAAGCTTGAATGTATTAAAGCCACTAAACGAAGACAAAATGTTTATCATCAAACTAAAAACAAGTTATACTATCTAAAAGACTATAGAATATAACCGCCTTGGGATTATGATAATTCTCTCAAGCGGGGTCCCTTTTAGGGGTCAAGCTCTTCAAAATATCAGTTTCTTATAAAAGTGGGGTACTTTTATTACATGCAAATTAGTTTACGGAGATACTCTCTCAGCCAATCAATTTGCTTGAAAAGTATTTGATAAAACTTACACGACTATGTTAAGTGTTGGATATATCAAATCCTTTTCCAGTGAAATACTCGGGAAACCAGTGCGTGTAAGTTTTGAGTTTGCAAATATCTAAACTGATGCTAAAAAGAAACGCCTCATTTCAGCTAGGTACATACTTTTCATGATCAGAATATCAAGAGAAAACATTTATGTTGTTAGCTTGTAAAGTCTTTGGTGACGTGTGCAACGTGAGGTCTGTCGTTCTTATTCTGATAGAAAAAGTATTGACGTTGCCAGAATATAACGACACTTACATGGCATAACAGCTGGTCAATGTGATGTGTCCACGAAATTTCCTCAGCAAACAACGAGTTGTGACTGCAACCCGTTTTAAGACACTAATATAAGTCTGAGGGAGTTACATAAGTCGAAACACGACTCATCACTGAACTCCTAATACCATTGCCGCGATGATACGAGGGTAGAGATAGACGTCGGTGACGATGGCAAAACTTTAGAATTAGTCCGCGGTACGGTTTAAGCCAAACAAGAAGTTTTCGTCATTGTTTGTCGACGTATTATTTGGCGTACACGGTTACCCTTTCACTTTACGTGACGTAGATATTGCCGAGAAAATCTATTACGCGATTGACGTTGATGTTTACATAAATTTTGTAGTTGTCTTGTCTTACCCACGTTACACCCGCTCTATCTGAACGTTGCGTATCAGCAAACGTTTCTTTACATTTAAAGACTCAATTGTTTCGTTTCTTTTTCTCGTCAGTATATGTTCATGTATGCTTTTATAAAACTATTTACATGAGTTTCGTGAATTTTAATTAGCTTTCGCACGAAATTAACTGTACAAAACGTGTATTTATCAAAGCAGGGAAGTTGTTTACTTCCGAATTGAAGTTGTGGTTATTTTTAGCCACGACGGGATATCCCGACCTTGTTCGTCGAGTTCCGTGATTTCCGTTGAGTCTTTACTTTTGTTTTTAATCACGAATTTTAAGATAGAATTAGTATAAATTCTGGAGAAAATTCTTGAGATTTTTGTGCCTGGGATGCGTTTTATATATTAGTTTAATGTTTGCATAAGTTTTAAGCAAAAGCATGATACTTGAAAATTACAAGCGTTCAGTTTAGTAAAGGGGCTTTAATTAGACAAGGATTAATTTCTGAAATATGTTATATAAGCATACAATGAATGTCTTTTACACCAGGTCTAAGAGGATTATGCTGTGAAATTTAATACATGAACATTCTTCTATTTACAATCCCTGTAAATAGATTGCTCATTTTGAACCCGTTACTCATTTTGAATACATTACTTGCCGAAGTGTAAAATAGGTGTGGTTCTAATTTTTGCTGGGATATGTGCTGATAATTATTAGATGCGAATGTGAAAGGTCAGATCGGGGTCAAACTTGACACACTATATTTGTACTCATTTTTACCTTGTTGCTGCAGTGTTGTCTTGGTGTAATAATTCTTATTGTTGTTTGTTGGACTCCAGTAAAAAAAAATGTAATTAACAATTTCAATATATTATTTAAGAATTGGCCATCCTTTTTGTGTGTGCTTGGTTGTCATTTTTTATTCCATTAATACAGTATATTGAGGTTTAGATAACGGTACTGAAGGATAGGTGAGTACTTGTTAAAGACAAGAAACCAAGCCATGAATGACCTTGATTTGTGTTGAGACAGCTTTACACTGAATCAAGCACACTCTTTGAAATTGTTAGCAGTCTGATTGAAAATATATCAGACTTGTTTGACAGCCTTATAGTTTCCCTTCATTTGACCCTGACACATAATCCAATTTGAATTATGCACATTGTTCATACCTAATTTTTCCTGTACTGCACATCATATATTTATTATGTACCAGCATGCATTGCACATTTCTTAAGTTAGATTACAAAAAAGTTGCATTGTTGATGTGATTTATTGTTTGTATGTTTTCTCTAAAAAACACACTCATTAACAAAGAACTTTGACAGTTAAGAAAATACCAACTACTCATTATTATCCAAGCCTACAAAATTGGAATGTGAAAGTGCAGCAAGCATTTCAGTTATCTTGTTTGTAAATGTTTGATTGTCCGAGAGATAGTTTTGATTGCCCAAACAAAGTTGTGGTTGTTCTGCACAAACACGTAATTTGTAGACTGTTATACATTATAGTTGTTAACAGTTGAAATGCAATTCTGTTCTGTTCTGTTCTGTTCTGTAATTAGTACAGTGTGATAAGCCTTTTGCTTTTTTAAGAAATATAAAATAAGGTGTGTTTGCTGAATTGCTTTATTTTCACTTCTTACCTCCCTTTGATATGTGAATAGACTGGTTATATAATATCATTCTTATCTCCCTTTATTATGAGAATAGAGTGATTATAAAATAGCTTGCAGGTACAAGCATTTAGTTGTCTAAAAAACTGGTTGTTCCATTGTTTTGTTGGAAAAAATTGCCTATTGGTGGACTTGAAATCTTGTTAATTCTGAAAAATGATTGTTATGTCCAATATTATTCCAATGGGAATATTCAAGTATTAGATATAAAACAAAAAAAAACTATGATTTAAATATTCCAACCAAAAGCTTTATATTAAAACTTTGAATTATTTTTTTATAATTGCTTCAGCTGAAATATATATTGAATATAATATCATAAAAATGTGTTTTGCTATAGTTTTTGATTGTCATATTATTAATATTTAAGGTATGTCACAAGGTACAGATATGATGTTACTATCTGAAACAAGACAACAAAATACAGAATTAAGATTAACATTGTCTAAAGTATCTGATAAAGTGGATACTGTATTACAAAAGGTAAGATTCTTACCTCACCCTTAATATCTGAAGCTTGCCCTGGTTGTCTGAGTCAGTAACTTGTCTTACTATAAGTCACCATGTTGGCTCAGTTGGTAGTACACAGTCCACTGTTCAAGACGCATAGGTTGACTTCAGGGCAGGGCATACTTTTGTGGATTTTTGTCATAAAATAATTTCTACAGACATTGTCTCTCCTACTACTGATTCTAAACCATGTAGGGCAGTTTACAGTCACTGACAGAAGTATGTGCCTATTAATTGGTTCACAGCCATATCCAGAGATTTAGCCCTTACAGGAACAGTGAGTAGGTTGACTGCCTGTCATGATATGACCTAAACAATGTGTTGCTACAGAATTAAACCCAACAGAAAAAGAAATTGAAATTCATACTTCTTTCAAAAATTGTACTTCTATTACGTAATAATGTTTTAATATTAATGATTTATTTTATATATAACAGATAGATCAAGGACAGAATCCAAACACAGGTACAGCTATGTTACCAAATATGGAGACGTCAGTATTACTTCATAATATAACTAGAATTATTCAGGTATGCAGTTCAAGTAAAATATTGTTATATTCAAACATAGTCATGATTTTTCTAGAGCTCAGAAAGGAACAGAGAGGCAGAAATAAGGGCTGAATGTGACAGAGGGTTGAGGTTTCAAAGTTATTATGTCTGAGTATGGAGAAACCAAAAAAGGGCAGGGAGGAGAGGAAAAGGGCAGTGTGCAGGGACCTGCTCTTCTGTTTATAATAATCACTTAAACATGGGCACATGAGTTTTCACGCTGTATTTAACATATTCATCTATATTTTAATATTGAACTACTGTGACATATCTAATTTGCATAAATTTGCATATATAAATAGTCTGATCAAGCTGAAATTAGTACCATATGATAGATATACCCTGAAAGCTTACATATTCTAAATTTTTACCACATATAGTTATTGTGTTTTTACTCAGAAATGGAATTTCAGAAATAGCAGACCTATTTGCATGGTATGTAAATTGTTCTAGGATGAAAGGCTCTCATCACTCTTATTCTTATTCAACTCTGTTCAAAGATATAGAAACTGCCCAAAAACTTAATAGTGACTCAAGTGAACAGTTCACCAAAAACTATGCCATTTTACAACAGGACCAGAGATTTTGCATAAAAATTGCTTTCTTCAATTGTCCCTTGGCTTGTGTATGTAGGTCTAGCAAAAATCCAATACATGTATTCTTTTTGGGCCAACCTCAAATTTTTCTGGGATTATCCATTCTATGAATGGTTGAGGGGTTCCAAATATCACAAGCAAGTCACCAGAGTTATGGTCCTTGAATTGTTTTAGTCTTTGATACAGACAAATGGTTTTACTTGATCAGAATTTAGGCTTTTTTCATTTGTATAATTCACAATTTTGTTACAGTGACTTCTCTTTTCTCTGAATTTCAGGAAAATGAAAGATTGAAAAAAGATGTTTTTGATAAAAGTGCCAAAATAGAAACACAGAATGAAAAAATATCAGAATTATTACAAAGAAACCAAAGGTAGTGTATTTAGTCACCTGAAAATCAGCATATAGGAGTTACTTGCAGCAGTGACTTCCCCTGTTTGCTTGTCTCAAACATAAGTCCAATACTTTCAAGTATCTAACTTGAAATTTCCCAGATGGATAGATCATATTTTGGAGAAGCACAGAACATAATAATCATGATTCTCTGCTTCATAATTTTGGAGTAATTTTCCTGTTTAGCCGGATTTTTCAACGAAAAAATTTGGCTAATAGTTTGCCGAAACACAGGGGGGCGGGTGGAAGATCTGGTGGTCTGATGTTGTTAACAATTGTGTTAAAGTTTTCAATTTAGCATATATTTCTGCCATTTATTGTCAGATCTTTATGAAACTTTATACAATGATAATATACTATGTGATGAACAGAATTACAAAGTAACCACAACTCTATCTAGCTTTTTTATGGATTATTTCCCTTTCTAAATTTTTGCGTTAAAGTTTTTAAATCCGGCTTAAATGTGGTCTCCACATTACATTTCTTGTTGAGTAATTGCCCTTTTTTTTGCAATTTCCAGTCTAGAGAATTAGTCCAGTTCTGTTTAAGTCACTGACTTGAATGTAAACAGATATATTGATCCTATAAACGAGGAGTGTATTGCTTAGAAAGCATACCTTTTGTCGAGTGGCTTTTCTGACTTTAGTTTAGGAGTTCTAGTTTTGAAAATTTGAATTTAAAACTACCATTACCAGTATATAACTGTAGATAAATCAAGGATTAGAGTTCAGATACCAAGCAGCATGTTCAGTTACGATTGTTAGTGACATAACAGGTACTGGACAACTCAATTGAAGATAACTCAACCCATGAATAACTCAACCCAAAGTTGGGACAACTCAATCTGTTAGTAGGGGATTGAGTTGTCTTTGGGTTGAGTTGTTCTGACCCTAATGTTACGGAATGTTAGGGTAATTGAATGTGCTACTGATCTGTGCCCCAGAAGGCAGGCGTTGTGCATGATTTCAAAACTAGATTCCTGAAGGACTATATTCTTGTTTGACTTGGCCATTCAAAACCAACCCTTGCTATCGAGAAATCCTTGGTTCAAACTTGACAAGGATCAGTGGTCCTGTAATAGGATGTGCCCTTAGAAGTCGAGTGGTCCAAGATTCAAACCCCACTATTGCTAATTTCCTTGAGCCAAAAATTAACCTACAACTGTTTTCTCCACCCTGGTATAAATGGGTACTGTGAGAGATTACCTGCCTGAAATTGATTTCAATGATCAGGAGTTATTGTACAAAATTGTAAAGTCTGCTGAACATGTATATGGAAACATACTATAAACCCTTCTGTTTGACCTGTTTTTACTACTAGACAAACTGCAAGTTTCCTTGAACAAGAAATTAACCTCTGATTGCTTTACTTCACACAGGTAACCCTTCTGAGACCTTAGTAGCATCAGGCACATTTCAGGTGTTTCATGTTGTGCCCCTGTAAAACTTACAAAATGCCAGTGGGTTTTGATAAGTATAAGTAACTTTTATTTGAACTTGCAAGTTTTTTGCGAGTTGAAATCACTGCAAAAATATTTCTGTCTAAACTAATGAGGCTCAAATCAGCATTTAAACGGCCAGATAGATCAATAGTATGGACATTTGCTCTACTTACCTGTATCGCTGCATGTTACAATGAGTGTCAGAAGTACATGTGTCCCTGATGTCACAAGCTAAATTTTGACACAGTAAAGTTAATGCTAAAATGTGTTATTTTTCATTTTGCAAGTTGAAATTAAATCAACTCGCTAAAATTTGTAAGTCCAATTTTGTTAAATGTGAGTCCTGAATACTTATGTTTTATATTTTCTAGTTTTGTAGAGAAGAGTCAGGTTTTAATGGAACAAAGAAATGAAGGTTTATTAAGTAGTGCCAATCAAACACAACATAGAGTTCTCTCCCTTGAACAAGAAAAGGTAATTACATTTTGATTAATACCCATAAGCCCATTCTGCAAGCATATTGCTACCTAGTGCTTTGTCCCCTGATACTTTTGATTTCTTATCACATACTTATTTCTTGTAGCGTAAGAAGGGCACCAGGGGAGAAAATGCAAGGTAGCAATATCCTTAAGAAATTGGCCACATAAGTGTTTTAAAATTCATTAATAGAGCTACCAATGGAAATATGGGTGCTACAGTTTGGTTTGTACCATAGTTGGCATAGCAACTGACCATTTCCCTTGCTTTTTATTTAAAACATCCTGAGCTGATAGAGGTACACTGTATTTACAGTTGATTTAACCTTTGATGAGGCTAAAATGAAATGTTATTTTGATTCCAATGATGATTGGAACTGTCATTGCCAATGTCTAAATGGACTCTAAAGCCTGAAACAGGGTTTTCCAAGGGTTTGACAAAACTAGTGTCCTGAGATTCTGAGGATCCCAAAATCTTGGGAGGAACCCCAGTGATAGCTAGGGATTCGGTCAGGATCCCTTAATAATAACTATTTTGTTTCATGAATTTAAGTTTTTTTTAATCAATCATCACAACTTGTGTGATTGCAAATCTGTTTCTATTATATTTGTTTTTTATTGGAGGAATCCTTAATGTTAAGGAGGTTTCTCTTAAATAACTAATTAGGAATTTCTTTTGGATCCCTTGTGAAAAAAGGGTCAAACCCTGGGTTTACCTTCACACATTTAATCATGGCAGCACTAGCCCTATTTATGAGTGTAATTTATACATTAAGGAAGTGATTATCAATTTAAAAAACAACAACTATTCTTTGGTAAATTTCTTGTATTTTTTTAACATTTCAAAGTGTATTTTTGTGTAACATTTTCATCATGAAATAAAAATAATTGAATTGTCCCCAGATACAAAATTAATGTACCTATCTGACTAATCGAGGATAGAGCTGTCATTGATTGGGCGTGAAGCATGTCGACAATACCTTTATTTCGAGAAATAGATATCAACGATTCACGGATATATATCGATACCTTCACTGCAGAACTATACAGACCATTTATATTGTCATAAACTCATTAAAGATGTATATTTGTCATGAATGTTATAGGGTCTGGATTTGAGTTATTTCCTCAATGGTGTGCTGTCAATATAGACCTATTAGTTCATATTATGACAGCGCACTTGTTTCTGCTTACCATAGTATGTTCCTCTCACAAATTTGACCCTTAATAGGGACTTTTATCTATTTACCTATATAGGCTTTATTATTGATATTTCAAAATGCATATCGATTATTGATTGGAAAATAAATATCTTCAATACAGCAATATTGTTGGAATTGATGACAGTTGGTTATAGGAATTTCGCACCCCTGTAGTTAATGTTTGTAACTCATTTATTCAGGTGGAGTTAACCAAGCAGCTATCAGAAGCTACATCACAAATCAGTGCCTTACAGCTAGATGTATCAGGTTTAAAAAAGAAAGAATTTGAATTAACACAACAGCTAGAGTCAGGTAGTAAAATGTCCAGAAAACATACTGAAGAATTAGAGATGCTGAAAACACAACATTCAGGTATATGGCAATTAATCTATTTTGATGGTTGCCCATAAGACTATAGTAACTCACTCTTTTATGCAATGCCTTTACTACCGTCTTGCGGGCAACCCTCGATTTGTATGTGTATCAGTTTATCATAGGCTTGTGTTTTTTTTATACTGGGTTAAACTCATTGCCAACACAATATAGTTTGAATATTAAGGTATCCGGTGCACCTAACTTAGCTATCCTGGACTTTGAAAAAAAACATCGGTAACTTTTAGTTTATGGCAGTCTTTAAAGCTCATGGCAATATTTTAAATGGGGCTGACATTTTTTTAAAATTATATGGCAGTTTTTATAAGTCACTGGTTTTTTTTTAAGTCATGACAATTTTAAAAAGTAATTTTAATGATGTGACATTTTTAAATGGTCATGGCAAATGTTAAAAAGGTCATGACAATTTTTTATGTGATTCCATTTTTGAAGATCATGACATATTGTTTAAAAGGTCATGGCAATTTTTAAAGAGATGAAAAATTATTAAAGGTCATGGCAATTTTAAAAATGATATTTTTTTAGGTCATGGCAATTTTTTAAAGGATTGAATTTTTTTTAAGGTCATGGCAAGTTATGTTCAAGGCATTGCTGTATTTAGTATCATGGCAATTTTTAACCAATATAAGTCATTAAAAGATCCAGTAATTTTTATCGTCCGACAGTTTATAAATGTAATAATGTAATTGATGTTAATGTTGATGGTTCAGCCATTAGTATCCAATGATGGTGAATTTATACAGTTATGATTTTAAAGGTCATGGCAAGTTGTTAAAAGGTCATGACATTTTTTATTTGTTATCATTATACTTTTTGAAAGTTGTGGCATTTATATGTTTAAACTTTGAACATATGCAATCTTTTTACCATTAGGTCATGTGTCATATAAAAAAGAAGGTATAGTTTTTGTTTTATGGTTCAACTTTAAAGAGAAAGTGAAGTAGTTTTGAATGAAAAAAAGGATTTCTGTAATCGGCACCATTGCTTCATTAACCAGTCTTTTAAAGGGCTTAAGTAATTTACCTAGAGGTCCTGACAGATCCCACTAGTTATTTACAAAGGTTTGTTGACTAGGAACAGTGGTCCAGTGGTAGGATGTGGTCTTAGGAATTGAGAGGTCCTGGATTCAAATCCAACTAGGGAAACTGTTGATTTCCTTGAGCAGGACATTTACCTACAGTTGTTCCACTCCACCCAGGTGTAGATGGGTACTGTGTGGGATCACCTGTCTGAGGGAGATTTCAATGATCATTGGTTATGGTAGAAAACTGTTAAGTTAGCTCAACATGTATATGAAAGCAGACTTTGAACTGCACTTTAACTTCTATTTTTTTTAGTCCATTTACTTTTGGCTGTCTAAAAAATTGATTACCTAGCATGTTCCCTCTATACAATGATCTGTGTTATATGGATGGGTGTAAGGGCAGAATCCCCTATGAAAGCATCCCTTTATCCACATGCATGATTAAAACCTTTTAAGAGCTTAGTAATAAAAGATCTGTACTATTGTCCAAAACAATCAGATATATTTTAACACTGTGTAGTTAATATTTCATTTGGTATATAAGACTTGTATTTTACAACATTGTTGAAGCAATGGGCCTTTCTGTGTCTTTACTAATTAGGGTATGTTACAGACATTTAGTTATATTTTGTTACACATACCACTGGCTGCTGGCATGAAAGAGTTAATATATACAATGTATATGTGTATCTGATAAAAAAAAATTGAGGGGGGGGGGCTCTTCCATGCCTTTAATCTGTGTCATAAATAAGATGTTAACAGAAGAGCACATTGTTATCTTACGGGCAAATTTATTTGCTATTCAAATAAAAAGGTCTCACAGAGAATGATTATTATATCTGATTTTATAAACTCTTCTTATATCCTTGAAATTGTGATACAGTTTAGTCTATTTTGGAGTTTGTGAGCCAATAAACTAGGAGCAGTAGAATGCACACTCAGGGGTTGAGAGGTCCTGGTTCAAAACCCACTTGGGGGCACTGCTAATTTCCTTGAGTACAAAATTTATCTACTGTTGTTTTATCCCCTTAAATAGATTTGGGGGGGAATATAGCAGTCAGCTTGTCAGTCGGTCGGTTGGTCAGCTAGCTTAGTAGGTAAAGCCCAATGCTTCTGATCGATAGGTCATTGGTCGATTCCCAGACATGCAAACTTTAAAGGAATTTGTTCATGAAATAATTTCTATGGCCATTCTTACTCCTACTACTGATTCTCAATAAGGTTAGGCAGTTGTCAATCGCCAGTGAAAGTATGCCCCTACTAATTGTTTAACATTATATCTAGATATTTAGCCTTTCCAGGAATGGTTTTATTAGGTTGATTGTAAAGAATTTTGTTATTTGTTACAGATGATGAAAGTATGATATTAGATTTACAGAAACAATTAAAAGATGAAAAACAAAATAGAAAAAGTATAGAGAGTAAATTAACTACAATACAGGAAGAAATGTCTGATGTGGAGGATGCTAAGAGAGCTGTTGAGAAGGTAGGTTGATCTAGGAGCAATGTGCCAGTGAAAGGACAATCTGATTAAACATAATCTAAAATTCTCCACTCACTCATTCACTAAATTTTGATCTGGCAACTTTATAGTAGGGGGGTCATGTTCGCAGCTTCTGACCCTGGGCTCGCATTTAAGCTCGCATATTACAAAATGCGAGTGGATTTTGAAAATTGCTAGTAACCTTTATTTTAGCTCTCAAATTTTCACGAGTTGAAATCTATGCAAAAATGTTACTGTTAAAACTAATGAGGCTCAAATCAGCTTTGAAACGAACAGATGGACTGACCTAGTATCAGTTAAAGATTCACCTTAAAAGCACGTTCGATATTCTTTGTCTATTCCACATTAACGCTCTTGTTCAGTCCATAGTTAAACATAGTGGCATTTTGTTTTCATATTACATACATAAATTATAACAAGGTATGCTATTGAAGTTTTGAGAACAATTGTAAGTGTTTTTTTTTTCATTTTTCGAGTTGAAATAAAATCATTTGAAAATTTGCATGTTCAATTTTTTTCTTAAATGTGAGCACTGTTCTGTCCTTTGCTTTTATACTATTCATGATGCAATTGCATAATGACTTGTTTTTACACATCCAAAGAGGTTTTTCTGCTCTGGATTGTTCATGGAGTTAATTTTCTTCAAATTAGAGCGAATATTTATTTACCTTGAAACTTTTGGTGACATCACGTCACCTTCTTCAGCTGACTGATTTTGATCACATGACGGGCGAAGGGTAAAAATCGAAGGTAAATTTCAAGGTAAATAAATATTCGCTCTGAGTTGAAGAAAATTAACCCAAGACAGGTTTATATCTTAGATGCCCAGCTAGCTCAGTTGGTAGCATGCAAGTCTACTGATTGAGGGGTCGTGGGTTCGATTCTGGGGCGGGGCATACTTTCGTGGAGCTTGGTCATGAAATAATTTCTCCCTCCTACCAATGTTTTTAATTATGTAGGGCAGTTGTCCGTTAGTGGTTGGTTAACACCTAAATCCAGAAATTTAGCTTTTCCAGAAATAAGTTTTGTTAGTAAAACATAACTTGTATTTTAAGATAGATTTTTTATTTTCTTTCAGAGTTTATCAGAAAGGAAGAGAAAATCAGCAGAAGAAAGACGTCAACTTGAAGATGAATTGGAGGATGTGAAAGCTAATTTTGAGGTTAGTTATACTTGCATTTATTCTTTTATATCCCCTCCCCCCAAAGAATTTTGGGGGGTATGTAGAAGTCAACTTGTCAGTCAGTTGGTTGGTCTGGAGTATTTTACTTGTCCGCTCAATTTCTCTGCAC
Source organism: Mactra quadrangularis (assembly GCA_025267735.1). Lineage (NCBI taxonomy): Eukaryota > Metazoa > Mollusca > Bivalvia > Venerida > Mactridae > Mactra > Mactra quadrangularis. Next base: position 33,267,733 of record CM046311.1, read on the forward strand.
ATATTTTACAGATTAGATTCAAACTTCACACATACCAGATATCAAGCAGACGTGTACATATCCCATTTCTGTTGCGGTCCATTCATTTTTGAAGAGTTATAGCCCTTTGATTGAAACAAAGACTGGTTGGGTAGTATTTTATCACATCCAGTGATAGGTCTTGTTTATACTAATTTTAAAGCCCTGTCAACCCAATTTAAATTATATTACAACGGCCAGCCCATTTAAAATAGCTTTCCTAGACCCTTGTTTGTAACCAGTTCTCATCTACCCTTCCAAACCCTTCCAGATGGCCGGCTACTTTTCTATTAATAGAGGAATAATGACAATATTGTCAAATTTTTATCAAAGGGTATAATTGTCCTTGGGATTTCAAATTGTATCACCTTTGGGGCACTTGATTCGAAATATGGGCTTGCAACCAATTGAACCACTGTTCTTGGCCTAGGATGTTTACCTTAAACATGTGACTGTGGGACTAAAAATCTAGCGTTTTTTAGGCCAGCCTTATCTTGAGATAATGTGTACATGTACACTGAATCTTTGTTTTACGACCAACCCCGATTTTTGACCACCCTATAAATAAGACCAATTTTGAAATTCATGGCATTTTTGTTCTATATTTAATGGTATTTGTTCTATATTTAATGGTATTTTGTTCTATATTTAATGGTATTTTGTTCTATATTTAATGGTATTTTGTTCTATATTTAATGGTATTTTTTATATGAAGACCAACCTGTTTAGTACTATTACATAATACAACCATGATTTGCCGACCAAACACAATCATTGCACACATACACTTAGTTTCTGCTATTAAGACCACACTCTTTTTAAAAGACTGGGTGGGGGTATTATTACAAAGGTTCCTGTGTTGTCCCCACTGACATCTCAAAAAAGTAAGGAGGGAGAATCTTCACTGGATTATATGATTATTCAGCTTAAAGGAATTGCAAGGCAAAAGTTCAACTTCATTTATCCTGATTTTGAATTATATTTTTTATAACTGTTAATACAACAGACACACTTTTATATTACTTAGCAAAATATTTCTTTATTTTCTCTGTAATTATTGGGGTGTTTCCTAACTAGACCCTCAAGGGTCAGGTTACATAAAAATAGATAAGTGTTAAAAGATGCATTTACTGATGAGAAGATACTAGAGCTTGTTATTGTGCAACATTGGTATACCGGTCATTCTATTAAAAAATATCGTAACGGGCTAAGAATGTTTAAAATACAAGAAGTGACTAATGAAAATGTTTAATTGAAGCAAGTACAACATATAACAAATCTGTAAATAGCTTGGTGATTGCCTCAGTATCCTACTTTCGCTTTCAACTATGTGTATGCCACATGTTTTAATTTGTTCAGTTGAATGTTAAAAGTGACAAATGTTATTAGTAAGAGATTGCTTACATTCTTAATACTGTTATAAAGACTAAACTTGATTCGATACGTTTGGCACAGTCATTTGACTGCATAATTATCCCTTTAAGTAAATAGTATGCTATCTTATGTAGTTGGGTAGCAGCATTACACTATTATTTTTATTCCAAATATAGCTTTTTTTTATTGATGTATTGACATGTTCAAAAGTGCTTTACCGATAAAATATGATTAAAAAACAATAATAATATGAAATGAAAAACATAAAATAATGTTAACAAAGTCCATGGACATGAAACAGTCAACAATTTATGCACCTATATGTTTAGTTCATGAGATAACTATCAAATAATTACACTACTCTGTTAAAATTTTACAAAGCTGCCCGGCTAGCTCAGTTTGTAGCATGCCAGTCTACTGATTGAGGGGTCGTGGTTTCAATTCCCAGGCGGGACATACTTTTGTTGAGCTTGGTCATGAACTTATTTCTACAGCCATTCACCCTCCTACTAAAGATTCTTAATAATGTAGGGCAGTTGTTAGTCATTGACGAAAGTATGCGCTTAGTAGTTAGTTAACAATTAAATCCAGGGATTTAGCTCAGCCAGGAAGAGTGATTAGGTTGACTGACCACCGTTATTTGACCTATACATTGTGTTGCTACAGTGTTTAACCCAACCCAAAAAACCAAACTAATTAGATTTTTAAGTGCAATGTTATTTCTGTGAAACTTCTGAAGGGACTAACAACAATCAAACCGATATAACACTTTCTAAGAATTAACCTTTATAAAAACCTTTGATTTTCTTGAAAAGCCTATTTAGAGGCCTGGATGTGTTACAGAATTTATTAAGACTAAATATTTAAATATAAATACATGTATATATTTGATATAAATATATTCAAATACATATTGTCATAATAATATTTTAAGTAATAAGGGACTATAGTCAGTCACTTTCCCTTGTATACTCCTCAAATAGGTTGGTCCAATTAGTTGGATTACTTGGATTTTACCCTTACTTTTCAATGTCAATTTGCCAGAATTAATATTTAATACTGTTTTGTATTGTTCTTTTTTTCTCAACTGTCAAAGCATGAATAATTTCACGGTGACTTCAAGCTCTTTGTCTTACACTCGAGATATTGATATAGTGTGTAATCATTCACCGTGAAATTATTCAAACTTTGACAGTTTAGAAAAACGAACAATAAATCATTTAGTTTGTTTGAAATTCAAGCTAGGTATTTTAAGGTAAGGAACTATCTAAATTGTATCACTTCTGGTAATATCATCATTAACTAGAAAGATATTAAATGAAATATTTTGTTATCCTTACATGGGAATTCAATGATGAAATCTTAGGAATTCAATTGTAAGGACCTACTTACCAATCGGATTGCTTCAGATTTTATCAGGGAAAGATAAGTGACTAAAGTCTTTAATTCTTGGCTGATGAAGGTTACAATTTAAAAATATAAAATGTAGAAATTTCAAATTTTTGTTCATGAATTAAAAGGAAGCGAACCCTATTTTGTTATTACATAATTAGCAAAGTAATCAAATAAGGGGCAATAACACTACTATATTGTTATTGCCATGTCAATTAAGCATTCATTATGAACATTTTTTTCTTTTCCTGACTGACTTAATTATTATGATATAATTACATGATATTGATCAAAATCTAGGTATGTGTAACCAAGTTGATACTTAAAAAATTTAAAAGTCAATTTAATTACAATGTATTTATAATTCTTTGATATTAAATGTTAATATTTAAATCTATATTTTCCCAGCGAAGTTAATTGTTTATTTAAATGATTTTTGTAGATGTTTTTTTCGAATATATTATCTTATCAAGTTTAAGTTATTTTATCATCATAAATAATCAACATACTTTCTAGGATGTGACAAACAATCTCAGTTTGAAATGGCTTCTGGTTATGTCTTTTGTTAAAATATCTATATAATCAAAATTCTTGATCAGTCTCAAGTATTGACATATGCTAGTCTGTTTGTTTTATTATCTTAGTGATAAAGGTGTCACTTCCTGATATTTCCTACTTAATTAATTTACAAGTTATAACTTATTCAAAAGTATAAATCTCATTGGTTAATTTTATTGATCCCACCCCCCCCCTCCCCCAAATATATTTCTTATGAAAATATTATACAATACTGTATATAGAATTATTTTAGACATAGACTTTGAAAGTGATTTTATGTTAAGAAACTATTAGAATTTTGGTGTTGTTTAAACTGTTATATTAAATGTTATATGTGATACATGGAACTTGTTAGAAAGAACTTAAAGAACTTTACAAGTAACAAAAGTGAGTATGCAGATAGGGTTTATTTTAATTTGAAAGGAACAGTATACTAAATTGCTCCTTTGATTATACAATGAACTAGAATATTAGAGAAGATTGTCAACCGAGGTCTCGAGCAAAATTCCCCTTCAATGCTTAAACGCCAAGCTACTATTCAGCACTTGGTGATATATGACTGACTGACAATTATTGTGTTAATTAGACTAAGTATAATTTGATGATAGAAATTTAATGGTTCAATCTAGATAGGACTTTAAATTGACACTGATTACTTAAGTATCATTTCTATGTATGAAGTATTATTTTTTTTACTTGGAAGCCTCATTTGATGTCATTGGACAATTATAATAAAACAAGCCCTTAAACTTTGTTGAGCTTATAAATACATGTATTTAGAATTAACATAAGGCAGACAGACTTTTTTTCACTTGATAATATAAACATATGAGAGTGGTGAGAAAAAAACTTTAAAGTTGGCATTAATGGACTTACTAATGTAGAGATCCTGGACTTATTGTTTAATGGTGATGAGAATTTTGTTTCAATTAGTATTTTTAATAGTGTTAAATTGTTTAATTTGTTTATTTGAAAGTGTTGAATATCTTTGGATTTACTGAAATTCAGTGTAGAAATCTGAGACTATAGCTGAGTGACCTAAATTAGTGATGGCTTGTATTTATTGCTTTGAATAGTGCAATAGATTATTTTGCTATTTTTAACGACTATCATTTGAATAAGTGATATCTTTATTAAGTAAGGGAGTAGATTTTTATTATGTATCTCAATAAAATCCTCATAATTAATCACTTAACTTTATTGTGAAAATGGTTGCTTCAGTCATCAGAATACTTAATTTAGAAACAAAGGAGGTTTAAATTGTCACATGAGAATACACACTGGAGAGATGTCTTTTAAATGTGATGTATGTATGTCTGAGTTTATGTTGAAAAGTAGTTTAATTTGTCACATGAGAATACACACAGGGGAGAAGCCTTATAAATGTGATGTATGTATGTCTGAGTTTACAAGGAAAAGTATATTAAGTGATCACATGAGAATACATACAGGAGAGAAACCTTATAAATGTGATGTATGTATGTCTGGGTTTACAAGGAAAAGTATATTAAGTGATCACATGAGAATACATACAGGAGAGAAACCTTATAAATGTGATGTATGTATGTCTGGGTTTTCACAAAAAGGACAGTTAAATAAGCACATGAGAATACATAATGATGAGAAGCTTCATAAATGTGATGTATGTATGTCTGAGTTTACAAGGAAAAGTAGTTTGAGTGATCACATGAGAATACATACAGGAGATAAGCCTTATAAATGTGATGTATGTATGTCTGAGTTTTCAAGGAAAAGTATATTAAGATCACACATGAGAATACATACAGGAGAAAAGCCTTATAAATGTGATATATGTATGTCTGAATTTTCACAAAAAGGACATTTAAATAAGCACATGAGAATACATAATAATGGGAAGCTTCATGAATGTGTTGTTTGTGTGTCAGAGTTTGCTAATAAATACCAGTTAAACATTCACATGAAGATACATACTTGTCCAAAACTTTATAAATGTAGTGTTTGTATGTCAGTGTTTGCCAGAAAAGATCATTTAAAAAATCACATAAGAATGCATACAGGAGAGAAGCCTTATGAATGTGGTGTTTGTAACTCAAAGTTTGCCCGAAAAGAACATTTAAACATTCACATGAGAACACATACTGGCCAAAAACCTTACAAATGTGGTGTTTGTTCCTCCGAATTTATCCAGAAAAAACAGTTAAAAAGTCACATGAGAATTCATACAGGAGAGAAGCCTTATAAATGTGATGTTTGTTTTTCTGACTTTTCTCAAAAAGCACATTTAAGGTCACACATGAGAATACACACAGGAGAGAAGCCTTATAAATGTGATATATGTCTGGCTGGATTTGCCCGGCAGGATAATTTAAGATCGCACATGAGAATACATACTGGAGAGAAGCCTTATAAATGTGATATTTGTATGTCTGGATTTGCCAGAAAGGATAATTTGAATACTCACATGAAAATACATACATGAGAGAAGCCATGTTTATTTGATGTAGTTATGACTTTTGTCTTAAGTGTTACAAAAATGTAGAGTTAAGTTGTTACATGAGAACACATCCATGAGAGAAGCTTTATACATGGTTGCCAGCGGCCAGCAGACTTGGAAAGTCAGGGAAATCTGATATTCTTTTAAGGTCAAGCAACTGTCCGGGAATTTTGAAAATTGGTCAGCAAAATATTAACTCCTGAAAAGTTTGCAAAGTCAGGGGAAACAATTTCAATGGAGACTTTTATATTTTCTGAGCTTTGACTATCTATTTGTATATAACATTGCTTTAACAACTACTTTTTTTAGTTTTTCTTTATACTTGTATATCTTATCTATTTATAACAAACACTCTAATATAATAAAGGGCTTTAGTCAGTTATTTCCCCTTGTATATTCTTCAAATAGGTAGGTCCTATTAGTTGGATTACTAGGATTTTACCCTTACTTTTCAATGTCAATTTGCCAAAATTAATCTTTAGTTACTTTTTGTATATCATTTAATTTGTTTGAAATTCAAGCCAAGTATTTTAAAGAATGAGATAAAGAATTAATGAATGTGGTGTTTGTTTTTCAAAGTATGCCCAAAAAGAACATTTAAACATTCACATGAGAACACAATACTGGCCAAAAACCTTATACATTTTTTTTGTAAATGCGGGGTTTGTACCTCAGAATTTATCCAGAAAAAAAACAGTTAAAAAGTCACATGAGAATTCATACAGGAGAGAAGACTTATAAATGTGATGTTTGTTTTTCTGACTGTTCTCAAAAAGCAAATTTAAGGTTACTCATGAGAAAACATGCAGGAGAGAAGCCTTTAAATGCAATATTTGTATGTCTGAATTTGCCCGGCAGGATGATTTAAGATCGCACATGAGAATACATACATTTTCAAAATTTGACTCAATTTAGATTCAAAAACAATCTTTTAAGAGATGAGGAGTCTCTGAGAGATGAGGAGACCCTGGGGTCTGCACATAATGCATCCTTATAGAGCAGACAGATCCTAATTAAATCCAAACAAAACAAAAACAATGAAAATGATCTTGAGTATTTACCCTTGAATACATACAGGAGAATAGTTCCTCAACAGTGATGATTGTATATATATGAGTTTTTATTAAAAATATTATTAAGAAATGAACCTCTGCTGTCTAATTAATAAATTCTTGAAAAAACACTGTATGTATACATTGTAACTGAATTTTTGTTGTAAAAATTATATATTGATAAAAGATAGTTTTAAGTCAGTTTCCAGCCGCGGTTTTAGGCCCGGGCTTTAGCGCTGCAGCCCCCCCATCTCAGCCCAGAGATACGTTTTCCAGCTGAGCTGATATACTCTAATGCATTTAAGGTCCATAGTGTGTCTGTTATCCAAGCAGTTAATTGCTATCATCCGGTTGTTAATCCCTTGCCTGGGGGCTTTGTTGAGAGTGTAATAATCAATTAACAAGTTGTTCACGCTTGACCAGAGATATAGATCTTTATCACTGGCTTGACTTACAGGACCATTAGAATGGTGTTGTTGATTGACTAATCTGAGAGATGTGTTTGGACTGCTTTACAATTAAGATTTTCTCGTTTATCTTAAAATAGATTCATTTTCCATCTTAATAAATTTTATGTATTACTCATTTTATATTTATTTTTATTTTATTCCCACTTTAAAACAAATTGAAGTTTGTATCAATTATTTTTTGGTACAAGTTTAATCATTGTTTTATTTTATCGAATGTTGAATTAAATATATTATAACATTTTTGATACATAGTTACGATACAGAATTGGATTTAAATCATATCCTGTCATTAGTCTAAATATTAGTATCAGCCATTATAAAAATAACCAATTTTAAGGCTTTAAAAAATGCGGGATTGACCAGTTAAAGTTTAATTTGTGCAATAATGAATGCAATAAAAATGCACCAGAATGCTCGATTTTAGACCCCGTACCCCCACCAACGGGAGGGGATACCCCTTCCGAACCCTACCCAAGTTGGGTCTTCCAGCCCCCAAGGCAGCCCTATTCTGTATCCACCCCTGGTTTCAATCAGAAAAGTCATATTATTTTGAAATTAATTTTCTGTAAATAAAGATCACTTTGAAATTAATGATTAATCGAAAAGTTTCTAGTCTTAGTTCTAATGACTTCAGTCCAATGTAGAATTCTAGGACTTATTGTTTTACAGTGATCATACTTTTGTTTCAATTAGTATTTTAGATTGGGTAAAATTGTTTAATTTGTTAATGTTGGAATATAATTGGAATTAGTGTTACTAATTAGTAAATTTTATTATTTTTCTCAATTAAATCTTTGTGATTCATGAGCCTTCTTTATTCTGTAAGTGGTTGTTGGAGCCATCAGAATATTTTATGTAAATTGTATTAATATAAGACATTTCTATTTAAGGTATTATACCTGTGACAAGCATTGATTTTAAATTATAAAATAAAAACAATTTATCAATAAACATTTTAGTTGATTTATTTTAAATGGCAAGCTTGGAGTAATTTCTCAATTTCATGTACAAATTCTGTTTTACGTTTTCAAAACTTATCCAGACAAAAAATCTCACTTTTTAAAGTAACAATCTTTAAATTCCATTGAAACACAATCTAATCAGAAAGGTAAATATCTATTGTTAAGTAATCAACTGGCTTCCTGACTGACATATTTGTTTGTTATTTTGTTGATTGAGCAACATATTTGAGAAAATGCCAAAAATGTTTTTAAACAGGCTAATTTACTTTATGCGAATTAATGTGATTTGATTGGTCTTGCAAGTTTGTATTTTTTGATTGGTTGAAATATTTATATGGCCTAACCCATTTACCGTTTACTAATAAATTATGTCATGTATAGTTTTGGATAGAATTAGAAGTAGATTCTTACATGAACATTAAGAGCTTAGAATAAAATACTGGTGTTGCTAACTGTATATGATATTTATACTCTTGGAATTTATGATTATGATTAAGAACTGTTATTGTGAAGCAAATAGAAGAAATAAAAGTGGATAAACTGATGCGGCTTATTGTATCTTCACATTATCTGAGAAATATTGTTTTTATGAAACTGATTTGAATAACGAAACTTTTGAGTTCATATGAGCTGGATTTGTGGACACCATAAATCAGAGACAAGAGCTGTTTGGCAAACAATAATAATATAAATTGCAACATTGAAGAAGGTTATCATCATAGGGCATGAGCTAATTCCCATAGCATAGCTCAAACACAAGCCTCTATCCTGTCCTCAGTGATATATATAAAGTGACTTAAGGATTATTTAGATTTAGATGAACATCAGAAATAGTGATCTGTGGGGACAGTAGCCTTGAACAGGACTTTTCCAGAATATAATTAGAATATGTATGAAAGAGAACTGTGTTGAGAAAAAACCCTACAAATTTGGAATATGTTTGTCTGACTTTAAAAGCAAAGGAGGTTTAAATTGTCACATGAGAATACACACTGGAGAGATGTCTTTTAAATGTGAGTTATGTACGTCAGAGTTTTCAAGGAAACATAGTTTAAATCGTCACATGAGAATACATACAGGAGAGAAGCCTTATAAATGTAATGTATGTATGTCTGTGTTTTCACGAAGAGAAACTTTTGAAAAGCACATGAGAATACATTATGATGAGAAGCTTCATAAATGTGTTGTTTGTATGTCAGAGTTTGCTAAAAAATACCTGTTAAACATTCATATGAAGATACATACTGGCCCAAAACCTTATAAATGTAGTGTTTGTATGTCAATGTTTGCTAGAAAAGATCATTTAGAAAGTCACACAAGAATGCATACAGGAGAGAAGCCTTATGAATGTGGTATTTGTTGTTCAAAGTATGCCAGAAAACAACATTTAAATGTTCACATGAGAACACATACTGGCCAAAAACCTTATAAATGCAGTGTTTGTACCTCAGAATTTATCCAGAGAAAACATTTAAAAAGTCACATGAGAATTCATACAGGAGAGAAGCCTTATAGATGTGATGTGTGTTTTTCTGACTTTTCTCAAAAAGTAAATTTAATGTCACACATGAGAATACACACAGGAGAGAAGCCTTATAAATGTGATATATGTCTGGCTGGATTTGCCCGAAAGGATAATTTAAGATCACACATGAGAATACATTCAGGAGAGAAGCCTTATAAATGTGATATATGTCTGGCTGGATTTGCCCGAAAGGATAATTTAAATACTCACATGAAAATACATGCATGAGAGAGGCCATGTTAATATGATGTTTGTATGTCTGACTTCTTGTATAAAGTAAATTTAAGTTCTCACATGAGACAACACACAGATGAGAAGCTTTATAAATGTGATGTCAGTATGTCTGAATTTGCCTGACAGGATAATTTAAATTGCCGTAATAAGTTATGAAAATGTATGATTATAGAAGCCTTATAAATGTATGACTTTTTTATGTCTAATAGTACTGCAAAAGTTGTCTCATGAGAAATCATACCTATGAGATGCCTTTAAACTGTTAATATATCTGTCTGAGTTTACATGAAAATGATCTCGAGTCTTTACCCTTGTATACATACAAGTGAATAGCCCGTCAACAGTGATGATTGTATTTATGAGTTATCAAGAAATGAACTTGGGCATTCTAATGGATAAAATCTTGAAAAAATACCGTGTATGTATAACTATAGAATAACTGAATTTTTGTTGTAACAATTATATACATTGTATTGTTACAGATAGTTTTAAGTCAGTTTCAAACAGAAAAGTCATGTTATTTTAAATCAATTTTCTGTAAACAATGGTCACTTTGAAATTAGTAATTATGGGAAAAGTTTCTAGTCCGAGTTCTAATGACTTCAGTGAAAGATTATCATACTATTTAGTATAAGATTTTTTTGTTTATATTTCTCTTGATAAATAAGAGAAAATCCCAGTCTTGTAGTACCTTTTTGATAATGTCTACATTGACAGTGACATGCATGTTACTTGTAATTCATTTTAAAAGTATTTAATATTTAATTTTTTTATTTTTCTTTTATTAAGTTCGCCTTTAATAATGTCTTTTAATTTCCACCTTTTCAAAGGTCACAGCCCCAGGCTAGCTCAGTTTGTAGCACGCAAGTCTACTGATCGATGGGTCGTTGGTTCAATTCCTGGGTTGGGCTTACTTTTGTGGAGCTTGATCATGATATTATTTCTACGGCCATTCTCCCTCCTACCGATGATTTTTAGCTCAACTTTTTAAAGAAATGAGAGCTATTGCTGTCACTTTTGCGTTGGTGTTGGTGTTGGCTTGGTTTTCAGGTTAAAGTTTTTTTTAACTTTTATATCTTCAACACTATCCAAGTTATTTTATTGAAAGTTGGTATACTTATTTAGTGGGACTATATTGACCATGCTGTGAAAGGGGATAACTATGGATGATTTATTGTCAGAGTTATTGCCCTTTTATACTTAGAAAATTGCAAAATATGAGGTTAAAGTTTTTCCTATGTAGATTATCTTCAATACTGATCAAGATATTTGACTGGAAGTTTGTATACTTATTTGTTGGTACTATAATATCTACACGACTATGAAGGGACATAACTGTTGATGAATTATTTTTGCCCTCTTATTCTTAAAAAACTGCAAAATGTAAGGTAAAAATTGTTCCTGTATGGAATATCTTTATACTAATCAAGGTATTTGACTTAAAATTTGTGTACTTAATTATCGGTACTATGTCTACACGACTATAAAGGGGCGTAACTGTGGATAAATTATTTGTGGAGTTATGCCATTTTATACTTTAACATTGGATTAAAATTTGTCCTAATGAAAATTGAAATGCTTATTCATTAGTTCTTCATCTATCGGACTATAAAGGGACATAACTCTGGATGAATTACTTTCCGAGTTATTTCCCTTTATACTCAATGTTTGAGGTTAAAGTTTGCTCTTACTGAATTTATTTTGTTTGATAGAAAGTTAGTATACATTTTCATCAGTACCACACCTAGTCGACTACAATGGGACATAATCATTGATGAATTGTTTTGGAGCTGTGCCCCTTTTTCAATTGTTTAATTATGGTGAATGTCCTTTGAAGCGAAATATTTTCAATACTTATCAAGATATTCAAATGACAGTATGCTTAATTATTTTTTTTTTGGTTTCTTTTACGACACATTCAACACATATATAGGTCATATACACGATGGCCAGCTCTTCCTACTACAGGTTTCCTGGATACTTTTTCTATCACCAGTACTAACTTACCCTACCACGAGGCCGACAACTCATGTACAGGGTATGACCTGCCGCGACCGGGATTCGAACCCGCGATCTCCAGATTCGAAGTCAGACATGCTAACCACTACGCCACGGCCGCGGCTTGCTTAATTATCAGTACTACATCTACTAGTACACTACTATAAAGGTACATAACTCTTGATAAGTGTTTGACTTTAAATGTTGAATTTTATTTTCAAATTGAAATATCTGCTGTTCCTTATAAAGATATTAAATGAAAGTAGGTATATGCTTATTTATTGATACTATGTCTACTTAACTCTGTAGGACATTACTATGGATGAATGTTTTGGGAGTTATGCCCCTTTCAAATTTTACAAATATGAATGGGTAAATATTATTTGACTGATTTATTTCCTTTCAAAAATTAAGTCCTGTTTTAAAATTATTTTTGTTTTAAGATAAGCCTTGCCATGAACAAAACACCGGAAAAGTCAAGCAGGCTGTCCTTGGACTGCTCTTGTTAATTATGTAGGGCAGTCAGACACTGATGAAAATATGCGATTCATAGTTGGTCTCTTTCCAGAAGGAGTGAGTAGGTTGACTGGCCACTGTTATACATGTATGGTCTATAAAATATGTTGTTATTGTGTTTAATCCAACAAACAAACAAATAAATTCAAAGATCATGATTATTCAAAATTTATGCCTATTAAGCATTCATTATGAAAATTTTATCCATTTCCTGACTACATGTAACACTTATATTGGAAAATTGTAAATTACATGATTTTTATAATATAATGATGAAATTTTGATATGACTTTTAACTGACACTTTGATTCATAGTGAATCTTTAATATCATATCACAATTATCACCTTTTCAAGGAACATTATTAATTTTGTCAATTAAGCATTAATTATTTTATGAAAATTGTATTCATTTCCTGACACTGACACTTATAGGTGTAATTATATTATTTTATGATAACATCTAATAATGATGAAATCTAGATATGATTTTAAATGACACTGATTACTTAAGTATTATTTTCATTGGCTAATAGAACCCTTATTTGATGTCATTGGACACATATATATGAACCAGCCCCCAAACTATGTTCATCTTGTAAATATTTAGAATTTTCAACATATGACAGAGAGACTTAGAGTATTTACTTGATAACATAATCATTTGAGAGTGGTGCTCAAGGAGAAACTTTAAAGTTGATATTTATTGACTCACTGATGTGGAGATCTGGGATCTAATGTTTTACGGTGATCATACTTTTGTTTCAATTAGTATTTAGAATTGTGTAAAATTGTATAATTTGTTACTGTTGGAATATCATTGGAATTAGTGTTACTAATTAGTAAATTTTATTATTTTTCTAAATTAAATCTTTGTGATTCATGAGCCTTCTTTATTCTGTACTTAAGTGGTTGTTTGAGCCATCAGAATATTTTATGTAAAATGAAACAATATAAGCAATTTCTATTTAACGAAATATATATATATATTTTTAGATTTAGTTTAGATTAAGTTGAACATAAGTACAGTAATCTTTGGTGACACTTGCCTTGAATAGGACTTTTCAAGGACATAATTTAACAATGGAAAATAATGTATCAAATAGAGAGAAACCGTACAAATGCTGTATGTGTATGTCTAAGTTTACCACTAATGGAGGGTTAACTCTTCACATGAGAATACATACAGGAGAGAAGCCTTATAAATGTGATGTATGCAAGTCTGAGTTTTCCCGAAGCGATCATTTAAAAAGTCACAAGAGAATACATACAGGAGAGAAGCCTTTTAAATGTGATGTATGTATGGCTGTGTTTTCATTTAAAGGAAGTATAAAAAGTCACATGAGAACACATACAGGAGAGAAGCCTTATAAATGTGATATTTGTATGTCTGTGTTTTCTGAAAAGGCTTATTTAAAAGCTCACATGAGAATACATACAGGAGAGAAGCCTTTTAAATGTGATGTTTGTATGTCTGAGTTTTCCAGAAGGGAAACTTTAAAAAGTCACATGAAGATACATACAGGAGAGAAGCCTTATAAATGTGGTGTTTGTATGTCTAAGTTTACAACAAAAAGAAGTTTAACTTATCACATGAGAATGCATACAGGAGAGAAGCCTTATGAATGTGGTGTTTGTTGTTCAAAGTATGCCCGAAAAGAAACTTTAAACATTCACATGAGAACACATACTGGACAAAAACCTTATAAGTGTAGTGTTTGTACCACAGAATTTATCCAGAAAATACAGTTAAAAAGTCACATGAGAATTCATACTGGAGAGAAGCCGTATAAATGTGATGTTTGTATGTCTGATTTTTCTAAAAAGGCTCATTTAAGGTCACACATGAGAATACACACAGGAGAGAAGCCTTATAAATGTGATATTTGTATATCTGAATTTGCCAGACAGGATAATTTAAGATCGCACATGAGAATACATACAGGAGAGAAGCCGTATAAATGTGATATGTGTATGTCTGGATTTGCTAGAAAGGATAATTTAAATACTCACATGAAAATACATGCATGAGGGAAGCCCTGTTAATGTGATGTACTTATGTCTTCAGTGTAACAAAAATGTGGATTTAAGTTGTCACATGAGAATACATCCATGAGAGGAGCCTTATAAATGTGGTGTATTTATGTATAAGATTTTACAAAAAGGATGTCTAAGTAGTCACATGAGAATACAAAGAGATTTAATTTTTAAAAAAATGTGTTAACAAGAAATGAATCTTGATCCACAAGAAAAAAACATTCTTGAGATAAAAATGTGTTTGCTTGGCAATTCAAAGGATTTGTTTAAAAAGATCTTACATTGATAATTGATAATTCAAGTGTGTTTAAGATTAGAAAAGATTTTTTTTAATGATCAGTATTAAGTAATCTTTGGTTGTCATGTGTTGAAAAGGAGGTTTTCAAGCCTTTAGTTTATTCACAAAAATTCCATAACTCAAAGATTAGAATAACTTATGTCTTCATTTTTTTTATTCCTGATAAATGAAGGAAAACCATAGTTTGCTTATTGTAACTTTCATAGAAATGTCAACATTGACATGTAAATTGTTGAACTTTGTGAAAAAATTATCTTTAATTTTTCAATTATTTGTTAATTTGTAATTCTTAAATTGATAACAGTCTTTCATGTTTCTATTTAGAAAAAAATGCATGTTGTTATTAGTTTGTGTTTTATATGTATACGTATATGTTTAATTGTATTATATTGTGAAATATGCTGTGTGAGACTTTAATAAATGAATTTATTAATAAATAGATATTATTGTAATTATCTTTAAGAAGGAAGTGGACCCTTAATTTATAACATAATTAACACCTTTTAAAAGTACACTACAACATATAATTATATCAATTAAGCATTTATTATGAATATTTTATTCATTTCTTGAGACTGACACTTATTGGGGTAATTGATATTATTTTATGATAAAATCAAATGATTAAACCTAGATATGACTTTGAACTGACATTGATTACTTAAGCATTATTTTTATGTTTGAAGTATTAGCTAAGAGCCCTTATTTGATGTCATTGGACACTTGTATATGAACCAGCCCCCAAACAATGTTTAGCTTATAAATATTTAGAATTATTAACATATATGAGATTGAGATTGAAATTATTCACTTGATAAAAGACATTGAGTGTAGTGTCATACTTGACAACAAAGGTGATTTAAGTCGTCACATGAGAATACACACATGAGCATTTAAATGTGATTTATGTATGTCTGGGTTTTCCCCAAAAAACAATTTAGTATGTCACATGAAAATACATACAGAAAAGAAGCCTTATAAATGTGATGTTTGTATGTCTGAATTTGCAATGAAAAGGGATTTAAGTGACCACTTGTAAAAACATAGTCATGAGAAGCCTTATAAATGTGATATGTGTATGTCTGAGTTTACAAATAAAGGACCTTTAAGCTGTCGCAGTATGACACATATAGTAAAGAAACCTTATAAATGTGACGTTTGTATGTCTGAGTTTACAAGGAAGAGAAATTTAAAAGTTCAAATGAGAAAACATACAGGAGAGAAGTGTTATGAATGTAATTTTTTTAAGGGGAGATTTAAAAATTTACATGAGAATACATACACGAGAGAAGCCGTATATATGTGATGTTTGTATGTCTGAATTTGCCCGACAGAATAATTTTAAAATGTCACATGAACATACATATGACCGTCGCCACGAGAAAAGGGCACTCGGGCATTTTTTATCGATTTTTAGTTTTTTGCCTAATATTATAGGACATGAATTATTTTGCATGTTGCACTTTATTTCACATCGATATTGCAAATAGTTTTTGAGATATAGCGGTTTAAAAGAGGGCATTTAAATGCAACGTCAACGACATATTTATCAACGACCGCTTAAAACGTAACGTCATAATAATGAAGACGACATCAAATGTAGTTTAGCTGATAACAAATGAAGTCAAATGTTTTCAATTTTAATTTTGCACTAAACATGATAATACTGAAATATATAACGATAATATTATGTAAAAAAATAATTCATAACACCGTAATCAAAATTATCGTATTCTTGGATAATATGAATTTCAAACAACAGTTAATTGAATAAGTTAATTCACGAAAACAACGTAATAATATCAGTTGGTCAAATTGTCGTGTTCGAATTGTTTCTACATCCGAACACATGTTTGTGCATACTATAATTACCGGTTGCCGAGAAAATGTTTTTTCTAATTTTTATCCAAAATAAAGTAAATTACGAATCATGCAGGGGTGTCAAAATCAACTCGCCCGCTCGCCATGCGTGTGTTCCGACCAGTTGGGAGAGTATACCGATTTTTTAAAACAGTTAAACTCGTCGAATCGAGCGAGCAAATTCAATAGATTTATTGTCTGTTATAATCAGAAAAAATCAAAATACGATGTCCTTTCATCGACCGCTTTATGTTAGGTATATATCATTTTAATACCAAGAAGTAATCTTGACTTATTACGTCACAAATTGTCATGTACGCCGGGGAGTCTATATTCTTTGCAACATTCAATTAAAATCAATATTAATCCTTTGTTTCATGACAGAAATTGATGTGAACAATTTAAGATGTGGGTCAGAATTTTTTCACTCTTTGTATGTGTTTGATGATAGCGTAACAATGTCATAATGCAATGTTTTATTATATAACTACGGAGTCTATTTAAATTTAATTGATAGTTAGAATCAGAGAAAATTCCCTGTATTTTTTATAACAAGTATGACCTGTACATTTAGTTGCCTACTTGTTAAACAAACAAAGGCCGTTTTTGAAAGAAAATGATATCGGAGATGACAGGAATCAAATTTTCTTTGTTTCAATTTACTGATAATTGTCAATGACCCCCTTCTCTTTATCATTTTAAGACATGTGTGAAAGCGCAAAGAAGTTTGCTATATTAATATGAATTGATGAAAACGCAATATTGTTTAGGCCTACTTAACGCGCGATCGTAGACTTCACGGTTATATTAAGAAAATCGCGCACATTTTCGGCACATGCATACTCACGAAAATCATATCACAAGTCCCCGTTTTCGTTTGTATGTACATGTATAGGGCGTTAAGTTTGACCCCGATCTGACCTTTCATATTTGCTTCAAATAATTATCTATGCATATACCGACGAAAATCAGTACCATGCCTATTATACTCTTCGACGGCGAATGTAAAATTATAGAAGTATGTTTACGCGTTAAATTTCAACACAATCCTTACGGCCACGGTGTAATCGAGCAATAACACTACATTCGTATACAACTTAATGAATATTACATTTGTGCATTAAAGTCAAAACGGGGTAAAACTTTACGCACAATAGCTAAAACAAATTTCAAATTAACAAGTGTTAGTGTTGTTTCTACGACATTATATACTAGTCACATTGTCTCTATCGTTGTTTTCCACATATCCATGTTTCGATAACAATAATGTGTTATTATAGGTTACTACAAATCGTTTCTTTATTATTGTTATTTCTTTTACTGGGTTTAATGCCGTGTCAACACAATTTAGGCCATATTACGGCTTCCGGCTCAAACAATCTAGCTTTCCTGGACCCTTGTTTGTAACAAGGCCGAAAACTTCTCCATGTATCTTATTATTGAAGAAAATTTGATATAATTGTCAAATTTTCTTGGAAGGTTATATATAACCTTCTTGGGTGGGATTCGAACCCATACCCTCGCCAGGACATGAGATTCTAAATCCCGGCGCACTACCATTGTTCATTTTAACAAGGACACTTGATTTTAATTAATTATTATTTAATTAATTAATTAAATTATTTAAGGAAGGAGTTATTTGAGAAATCACGTGACCTATATGGTTCCTAACACGGCAAAAAAAGACGACAAGATCAACAAATTTAGATGAGAAAGACAAGATAAATGACAATTATACGTGCCCGATTTTTATCAAACCTAGTGCGGTATATGCAACAGAAAGTAGCGCTAATTCTCCCAACCCTACAATGGTTCTAGTTATTTTATATTACCTGGAGGTTTTGAACGAATTTGAGAGATTTTTAGAAGAACTTCGAGGTAATATAGAAATTTAGAACCGTTGTGAGATTGGCAGAACTATCGCTGGAAAGATAATTTTGTGCAGCTTAGACTGTACTAGGTCTGATAAAAATCGGTCAATTACTATTGTCATTTATCTAGTCTTTTCATCTTGTAAAATTTGTTTCTATGGTCGTAATTTTTGCCGTGTTAGGAACCATATACAAAATGTAGATCAAGTGATTTCCCACTCTGGTTGATGTAGGACTCTGCTCGACACGTACTCCAAATAATTCGAACAACCCGTTTAATAAAGCAAAGATATGTTCACTACGATAATGAGTAAATGAAAGAAAAATATTAAATTAAAAAAAAGTATGACTGTGTGAGGATTCGAACCCGGATCATTTGGCTCGCCAACCCAACACTCTATCCACTGAGCTAATGACCCATTTCAGCACTGATGAACAATATCTATTACATAACGATAATTATTGCTAAAAATAGCAATCAGGGGAGAGAATATCGTCGCTTAGTATTTATGTAAACATGTCAAACGTAAACGAGGTTACGGATAACTTGAGACAAATGACTCAGTTTGTTTACATATTTGGGACTCAGGTATTACATAAAACAGGGAGGTCAGCTTATGTTGTGTAATGAAAGTATTAAACATGTCTTAATGCGTGGAACGTGTGTTTTCGTACTAAATTTAATACATCTAAATCACACTGATAATAGTCGATAATTGCGTGAACTAAACTTAAATCCACCTGTGTATAAAAATGGTATCGTTGTATTTTGTCTCAAGTTATCTTAAACGAGCTTATATCATTCAATCTAAATTAACAAATATGCAATTCAATATATAAATTACAAGTGTGATGTCATTATAACTCATTTAACTGATAGTATTGCTGTAAAAATTCGTAGAACGGGATTGAAAGTTGCAAACAGTACGAAAAAAAGGCGAATATTATAATAACAATAATACAACGACTCGACGTATAAGATTTGAAAATAAATTAATATCAAGTTTGTTTTTTACTTAAGTTCAAGAATTTCGTAGAGAAAATTATATACAGCCAATACTTTATTAATATCACGCACCGAAACAAGTATGGCGACAAAAAAATCGCTGTCATTAGCCGTTGTCCTTTTCCCAAAGTTTTTGACGTTACGTCATTTATGCCCGAGTGCCCTTTTCTCATAACGGCGGTCATATATGAGAGAAGCCTTATAATACAGTACCCACCTAAATTTTGGAGACAAAAGAAATTTACTCCAATTCTTGAATTTTGATGATTATTTTTGTGCAAGCATTATTTTTTATATATTTAAGTATGATTGATGATGAAATGATAACAAATTTTATGAATGCAACACATTTAAAAGATTCAGCATCTGACATCCTAAAGCCTCCAAACCTTGTTTATTGAAAGTTTTTTCTATAACACAGCTTTTATGATATATGTATAGTCTCAGTTATATTTATAATGATATCCAAACGATAAAGAAAAAACCAAGAAGAATTTCAAAGTAGAGAGTTATCAAATTTCATTTAAAGCTATTCAGTAAGGCCTACAAAGTG
The DNA here is from genome assembly GCA_025267735.1 of Mactra quadrangularis. Lineage (NCBI taxonomy): Eukaryota > Metazoa > Mollusca > Bivalvia > Venerida > Mactridae > Mactra > Mactra quadrangularis. Next base: position 33,287,931 of record CM046311.1, read on the forward strand.
AAAATGTCTCCTATCTGTTGGTGGGTACTGTATGTGATGTATGTTTGTCTCCTATCTTTTGGTGGGTACTGTGTGTGATGTATGTTTGTCTCCTATCTTTTGGTGGGTACTGTATGTGATGTATGTTTGTCTCCTATCTTTTGGTGGGTACTGTATGTGTGTGATGTATGTTTGTCTCCTTTATTTTGGTGGGTACTGTACGTATGTGATGTATGTTTGTCTCCTATCTTTTGGTGGGTACTGTATGTGATGTATGTTTGTCTCCTTTATTTTGGTGGGTACTGTATGTATGTGATGTATGTTTGTCTCCTATCTTTTGGTGGGTACTGTATGTGATGTATGTTTGTCTCCTATCTTTTGGTGGGTACTGTATGTGATGTATGTTTGTCTCCTATCTTTTGGTGGGTACTGTATGTGATGTATGTTTGTCTCCTATCTTTTGGTGGGTACTGTATGTGATGTATGTTTGTCTCCTATCTTTTGGTGGGTACTGTATGTGATGTATGTTTGTCTCCTTTATTTTGGTGGGTACTGTATGTATGTGATGTATGTTTGTCTCCTATCTTTTGGTGGGTACTGTATGTATGTGATGTATGTTTGTCTCCTACCTTTTGGTGGGTACTGTTTGTGATGTATGTTTGTCTCCTATCTTTTGGTGGGTACTGTATGTGATGTATGTTTGTCTCCTATCTTTTGGTGGGTACTGTATGTATGTGATGTATGTTTGTCTCCTATCTTTTGGTGGGTACTGTATGTATGTGATGTATGTTTGTCTCCTATCTTTTGGTGGGTACTGTATGTGATGTATGTTTGTCTCCTATCTTTTGGTGGGTACTGTATGTGATGTATGTTTGTCTCCTATCTTTTGGTGGGTACTGTATGTGATGTATGTTTGTCTAATAGTACCAAAAGGAGACTTCTGTCATCACATATTGTAGGATTATATTGAACTGTCCAATTGCATAAATCAAAACGTCACATTAGACGGTATATTTAATAATCGGATGATTCCGTAGTTTACGTTGAACGTATTGTCCGCACATAACACTTATGTATTATATCTTATTTGCAATAACTATTGTAGTTTGTGTGGCCCAGTGGCGAGACGATCAGACTACAAATCTTTTTGTGTGGGTTTGAATCCCAACAGAAACTTATTTTTATGTCTTTTTTCATTTAAATCATGGGCGGATTGGGTAATACACATTACCACCTTGCATCATGAAACTTGTAGAAGCTTTAGTTTTAAATTTGGTGGCATCTCTTTATGTTATGATGAAAGTAGCACAACCAACACAGGCAGTAAAATTTAGTGATTTAGTCGCTCGTTTTTAAGTGTTTTATTCCAAAAATAACTTAATATAATAGATTGAAAAGATACAAAAATACAAAATGAAGAACAAAAAAAATAATACTTGGCTTCAGACTCGCTCTGTTTAATTAAAAAATTGATGTTTAGTAGCAAAGCACTTTTACCGTACGACCATTCAGTCAGATGAGATATCGACACTAAATACACCAACACATTGTAATTTTTACTGCAAATTTCTATGTATAGAACGCTTAAAATAATATACCCGGTATACACTGTTCGATAACCATGTAATTATGCCAGTGGACAGACAGTTCAATAAAATCGTACAATAAGAAATCTGCACACAAGTGAGAACCTTTTTTCACTGTTATTTATGTATTTCTGAGTTCACATGAAAGGATAATAAATCTTTACTCTTGAATACAAGAAGGAAGTAAGCTCACAAATCATATATTGATAAATGAGAATTTTAATTCAATTTAAGTTAGAAAATTTGTAATTATAATAATCAGTTATCAATAAATGTAGAGTCGCCCTGTAGCTCAGTTGGTAGTGCGCACGTCTAATGATCAAGGAGTAGCGGGTTCTATTCCTGGGCAGAGCATACGTTCGTGGAGCTTGGGCATGAAATTATTTCTACGGCTATTCTCCCTCCTACCAATGATTTTTAATTATGTAGGGTAGTTGTCCGTCACTGACAAAAGTATGTGCTTAGTAGTTGATTAACTGCTAAATCTAGGGATTTAGCCCTTCCAGGAGGAGTGAGTAGGTGGACTGACCGCGGTTACATGACCAATGTGTCTTTATGGCGTTAAATCCAACAAAAACAAATCAATAATCATAGGTTACTTTGGCATTATTAATGATTCAAGGAGAAGTTTCAAATCTGATTCACAAGAAATGTCATATTACTCAAATATAAGACTATCTTTAACATTATTTTTTATTATTTCATGACCAATGAAAGAAAATACCATTTTTGCATGTAGTAACCTATTCTTAATTTTTTTTAACATTGATATGTTGTCTGTATTATATTTTCAAAATATTAAATATTCATTGGTGAAAGTTTTCAGGACTGATCCTGAAGTTCAGGATTTTTGGAACACAGAAAGGGTTCTTTCCATATGGTAATGTGGCCTTCAAAACATGAAATTTGGAAATTTCAGGATTTTGACAATGTTGAACTTTCACCCTTGAATATTTAATTTTTCAATTATTTTATTTATTAATAAGAAGGAAGTAGGCCTTTAATTCTGTTCAGTAAACACCTCCACCTTTTCAAAGGACTCTCTTATTTATAATTATGTCAATTAAACATTCATTTAATGAATGCACATAATTTACATAATTATGAATAATCATAAAGATCATTATATAATGAAAATTTTAATCATTTCCTGACATATTAGGGTAATTAGTATAATTTTACATGTGTGATAAAAGTTTATGATTAAATCTAGATATGACAATGAACTGACACTGATTTCTTAACTTATTTTTAAATAAAAATTATTTTGAGAAAACCCCTTTCAATTAGAATGTATTCAATCATCCACTCTCTGTCTAAGCTGTCAGCCTGTACATCAGTCACTATTAACATCGACTATTGAGTGTAGTGAGGCATAACTTCTAACTTGACATTCATTGTCTAAATAACTGATGTAGAATTGTGGGATTTAAAGTTATACCAGAAGTTAGATGAGAAGTTTCTTTCTGGGATGTTATATATAACCTCTGGTTTTTTGTTTAAGACATTTATAAATTTAAGTAGTGTTTAATTTCTACTTGAGTTGTGAAATTTTGAAATTATTTGGACATATTTTGATATTAATTAGTTAAGGATGGAGAAATCTAGGACTAAAGCTATGGGACTCTATAAATAAGGATTTGTTTGATTTATTATTTTGAATTGTGTAAATTGTTAGATAAGTTATTTTAAAAGTGTGGAAGATGTTTTGACACCATGATAGGAATTTTAATGAATTAATATTGGAGAAAATGTGATTATACATTGCAGCTTAATCTTAGGGATAAATTAATTTTCATTATTCTGTAACTGGATACTATGAGACACTACAGTGTATGTAAAATAATTTTTTATGCCAAACAACAACTACTAAATAGTTTAAGGACTGAAAAATATAAAGTGACAAAAAGTAGTTGGCTTTTGTTCGGCCCCTGTACAATAATCCTAAGTGACGGTAGCCCTGAATAGAAATTTAACCAGATTATTACTTGAAAATGGAAGATAGAGTATCAAAAAAAGAGAAACCTTATAAATGTGATAAATGTATGTCTGCGTTTTCAAGAAAAGGAGATTTAAGTCGTCACATGAGAATACATACAGGGGAGAAGCCTTATAAATGTGGTGTTTGTCTGTCAGGTTTCACATCAAAAGGATATTTGAAAATTCACATGAGAATACATACAGGAGAGAAGCCTTATAAATGTGGTGTTTGTATGTCAGGCTTTACATCAAATGGATATTTGAAAATTCACATGAGAAAACATACAGGAGAAAAGCCTTATAAATGTGATGTATGTATGTCTGAGTTTTCTGAAAGGGGAAGTTTAAAAGATCACATGAGAATTCATACAGGAGAAAAGCCATATAAATGTAGCCTTTGTTTGTCTAAGTATTCAAGGAAACAACAGTTAAACTGTCACATGAGAACGCATACAGGACAGAAGCCTTATAAATGTGATGTATGTTCTTCTGACTTTGCCCAAAAAGGATATTTAAAAATTCACATGAGAATACATACAGGCGAGAAGCCATATAAATGTGATATTTGTGAGTCTCAGTTTACCGTAAAAGAATCTTTAATAATTCATATGAGGAATCATACAGGAGAAAGGCCCTATAAATGTGATGTTTGTATGTCTGAGTTTTCTAGAAAGAGAAGTTTAAGATTTCACATGAGAATTCATACTGGAGAGAAGCCATATAAATGTGGCATTTGTTTGTCTGAGTATTCCAGAAGTCAACAGCTAAACAGTCACATGAGAATGCATACGGGAGAGAAGCCATATAAATGTGATGTATGTTTGTCAGAGTTTGCCAGAAAACATCAGTTAAACAGTCATATGAGAATACATACAGGAGAGAAGCCTTATAAATGTGATATATGTATGTCAGACTTCACCACAAAAGCAAATTTAAATGGTCACATGAGAATACACACGGGAGAGAAGCCTTATAAATGTGATATTTGTCTATCAGAGTTTGCCAGACAGGATAATTTAAGAAGTCACATGAGAATACATACAGGAGAGAAGCCTTATAAATGTGATATTTGTATGGCTAGATTTGCCCGAAAGGATAATTTAAATACTCACATTAAACAACATATATGAGTGATGTCAATTATATACATTTGTATTATATAATTATTTAGGTCTTAATTTTCCAAAAAAGAAAATTCAAAATGTCACTTAAGAAAAAATAGAGATGAAATTTTAAAAATCGTTTGATGTTTCTATGTCCCAGTTAAAAAGAAATGGCTGCAGCCAAGGCGTAGTGGTTAGCATGTCTGATTTCATATGAGATGTTTAATTTTATTGGGTGTAACACTGTGTTAAAACAATTTTGTTCATTTACGGTGCCCAGCGTACCTAACCTAACTTTCCTGGACTCTTTTCTATACATATAGATCTACTCATCTACCCTTCCACAAGACAGACAACTTCTCCATATGTCTTATCAATGGAAGAAAATTGAGATCATTGTCAAATTTTCATGGAAGGGAATAACCTCTCTAGGTGGGATTGGAACCTGTACCCTCTTCGCAACATGAGATTCCAAATCCCGGTGCGCTAACAACTGGGCCACCAACCTGGACTTTTTAATACATGTATGTTTACTTTGACGTGTTACTTTACAGTAACTAATGCTTTTGTATTGTTTGGTTTTTTTTCAACTGTCAAAACATAAATAATTGCACGGTGACTTTATGCTCTTTGTCTAACACTTACAAGTGATACTGTATACAGATATTGGAACGTGCAAGTTGTCACACGGTACGGACGGTACACGCACGTTATACGAACACGGATTGCACGTTACACGATACACGAACACGTTAGATAGCTTGATTTGCGGTAAAATACACGATTCCGAGTCTCGATACACGTTTAACACGATAGTTCGAAATCCTCGGCTTTTTTCACCCAGAGAAAAACGTTTCAACGACGACACGTTAAACGATTAATGCGTCTCAAATGTCGATTGAAAACAAAAAATATTCTTCTCTGTTTCGTGGTAAATATGTAACTAAACAATATAAGTTTTGTTAAATTTATTGAAAATCGAGTTTACCTGCTCAAATTCTTAAAAACAAAATGTTACAAGTTGGCTTAAATCGAATTTAAATTCACGCACACGATTGTCAACTTCGAAATCACACGATAGACAAACAAATAAAAATTTTAATATGTTACATTGGTTCATTACACAGTTAAGCGTGATTGTAAAATATAATAATGTATCAATAAATTTATTGAATATCGACATTTTAAGTAGAAATTAAGGTACACGATAGGCGGGCAGTCAATACACGGTAGACAAAAAAGAACACGATTGATAATATTTTATATACTCTAAACATACATTAATTTCATTCATACATAAAAATTATACAGTCTACTACTATGAATTTATTAAGATTGCAACCAGTTTGAATATACTATGTAATAATGACAGTTTAACCATGTAAATTGCCTCAGGATATAGTGATGTTGTGGGGGATACAATATTTTACCATGTAAATTGCCCCAGGATATAGTGATGTTGTGGGGGATACAATATTTTACCATGTAAATTGCCTCAGGATATAGTGATGTTGTGGGGGATACAATATTTTACCATGTAAATTGCCCCAGGATATAGTGATGTTGTGGGGGATACAATATTTTACCATGTAAATTGCCCCAGGATATAGTGATGTTGTGGGGGATACAATATTTTACCATGTAAATTGCCCCAGGATATAGTGATGTTGTGGGGGATACAATATTTTACCATGTAAATTGCCTCAGGATATAGTGATGTTGTGGGGGATACAATACGTACAACAGAAAGTACGCGTTATTTGTCACACTTCAGTCCATTATAACAATCGTCTGATCATTAATCCGGGTTAAATTGTATACATCGAGTGTCTAATAGAACAAAACAAAATCAATAAAAAAATGAATTCAATTATTCAATAAAAATATAATGTTATTACCAGTTTTCGCCAGATATTTTGCTGGTTTTAATTTTTGCGGCTTAGACGACGATCGTGGGTTTATTTTGGCGGTTTAGACAACTAGCATGGGTTAATATTGGGGATAAGCCTTCAACCACCAAATATTAACCCCGCCAATATAAACCCCGCCAATATAAAAACATCAGAAAAACGCCAATATTTGCACCCGCCTATATAAAGACGTATACAGTATTGAGATAGTGTGTAATCATTCAATCAATCAAATCTGATTGGTTTATTTGTCAACTGCTGCCAGTGTCCCAGGGCATTGGGTAGACAGTAGGTGGTTAGATCTTCTTACATCTGACCTCCATGTAACCCTGTCATGGGGATCACTACATGTTGCAGGTTACATGTCTTTAAATCTGCTTTTACACATTCTAACCAGGACTTTCTTGGCCGTCCACTTTAACCAGAGGATGGGATGCTCATGTTTGTAATCGAGTTTATGCACCCTGTAGAGCACATCACATGTCCATACCACCTACAGGGTTCCCACAGTCAGGTAAAAGTCAGGGAGAAATGGAAAAAAATTCAAGGTCAGGGAAAAGTCAGGGAATTCTCAAATCATTCAGGGAAACTTGAAAAATAAGCAAAAGTCAGAGAAAAGTCAGGGAATTTTGATTCCGCATCTTTGTGGGAACCCTGACTAAGTCTTCTGGCATGGAGGGCATCAGTGACTGCCTGAATGCCTAGTTTGGTACAGATTAGTTCTGTGGAAATATCGTCTTGCGACTTGGTCCCACACATCCAACAAATCATTGCCCTGTCGTTTCTCCAGAGATTCATTCACAGTAAATTCATTTAAACTTGGACAGTTAAGAAAAATTGGACTATATCAATTAGAATACCATAATTCCTCCAAAATTACCTTTACACTTGTAAATCTTGATAATCAATAAATATTCATTCAAATATTCAAATGGGTTTATGCATTTACGGTGTTAATTCATTTAAAATATTTAAAACAAATATTAAGCATGGAAGTGGAATGTTTAAATCAGTAGAATGCAGTGTTCATGCATCAGCTTATTCACCTATTACATGTGAGTGGACAAGTTCATTGTTTAAATTACAAGAACACACATTACCTATTATACAATCTGTATATACACTTATGTAACCAAGTTATGTTCATTATTTCTCAAGTATTGTTAAAATTAAAAACAAATCTGTTATTAGCAATTGTGTAAAATTAATTTTGGATGACACACTATAATCATTTATATATACACTGTACACTTTGGTCAAACAGTTTCTTTATGCATGACTTTTGTATTTTTTCATTTTTTCTCATTTTTATGGAAATTATATTGCATGCACATTTTGTTTATTTTTTTTATTTTCATTATTATAAGGCATAAATAACATAATTGATGGTTTATGTTGAACTTCATATTAGTTGTTTTTTTTTTTGTTGGGTTGAATGCCATTGGAACACATTGTATAGGTCATATAATGGTGGACAGTCAACCTACTCACTGTTCCTGGAAAGGCTAAATCTTTGGATTACTTAGAGCACATCCTTTCGTCAGTGACTGACAACTGCCCTACATAATTAAGAATCATTGGTAGGAGGGAGAATGGCCGTAGAAATAATTTCATGACCAAGTTTCATGAAAGTATGCCCCACCTGGGAATCGGAACCATCAACCCCTCGATAAATAGACTTGCATGCTACCAACTGAGCTAGCTGGGCAGCTATATTAGTTGTGAAACTAACAACTTCATATAATGTATTTCAAAGTATACTTCAAAACATCAAAATTAAATATGTGTATAAAACATTTTATTAGCATATATGTACAAATACATGTATAGTATTTTTTTTCCTCAACTGTCAGTATGATTAATTGACTTCTCCTTTCTAATTGTCTATTGTCCTACAATTGTGATATTGTGATAGTGTGTAGTGAGTCATCTGAAATTATTCACTTTGACAGCTGAGAAAAAACAGGCTATAAATGTATTTGTATTATATATGAATAATTCAACTGGTCTGTTAAAATAAACACAAAGAAATTGATTAAAGAGCACCAGATTGGATATAATTTAGCACATGACCAGCTAGGACCAGTGGTAATTTTCACAAAAACTATTACGAAAAAAATAATCTTAAGTCAATTTAAAAAATTGAAAGTTCGAAGCCTATATCATATAATAATATGAATTTCAGAAAGTATTCATTATTCCACTTAATTAAAGAATATTATAAATTGATTGGACAAAGAATGATGCCATTTTGAATGTTTCCTGCTTTTAACTTACGATGATTTTTATCGTAAGATTTTTTTGTTAAAATGACCACATATGTGTAAATGCCATCCAGCTTGTATCCAACTTAGTACAGGTCTTATAGCACAACATATGGCAAAATAAGACGTTTGTCCATTACATAAAACTTTTTATGTATTGCATAAAAATATTGTTTATATTATATATGAATACTTCTACTTAATTCAAAATTTTTAAACTGAGCTTTAAATGACAATTTTAAAATTCGGATTTCCCATGACTTAATAAGAATATTCAGAAAGAGAGATAGGTAAAGGTTATTACATGTTACACTTGTTATGGTTCTTAGCTGTTCACATTATATGGAGCAAGATAGATCAGTCGGGAGAGCACTCACATTGTAAGCAAGGGGTCCTGAGTTTAGGTCACGGTCAGGCTGCATGTTTTCTTGCGCTGTGACATTTGGCAACCAAATTGCAACTTGGGACCGTGACTTAATTTCTTTGTCAGTTCAGATACTCTTGTAATAAAATAATTGCTTCTTTAATTGGCCTGGATTTCTGAAATTCAAGACAAATATTGAGTTTGTTACATTTCTTCACCTTTTCTTATTTATTTATTTATTTATTTATTGGGTTTAATGCTGTATCAACACAATTTAGGTCATTTCACGGCGTCCAGCGCACCTAACCTAGCTTTCCTGGACCATTGTCTATAACCAGTACTCACCTACCCTTCCACAAGGCCGGAATCTTCTCCATATTATCTAATCAATGGAGGAAAATCGACATTATTGTCAAATTTTCATGGAAGGGTATAACCTTCCCGGGTGGGATTCGAACCCGCACCCCCTCGGGCACGAGTATCCAAATCCCGGCGCTCTACCAACTGCGCTATCGACCCGGGTTTTCACCTTTTCACATTATTGGGAGAAGGATATTCAAGTGTCTGGATAGTTCAGTTAGGATACCACTCGCCTTGTAAGCGAGAGATTCTGGGTTCAAGTCCCCGTCAGACTGTATAATTTTCTTACTTTGTGGTATACATTATTCTTTTTAACTTATATTGAAATATTCGTTAAGAAAATAGTAGTGGAAACTATTAATTATATTTTTTTTTACCTTACTACCTATAATTAAAGGTTATTTAACACTGAAGTGTCCAATACGGAAATATATTTGGACGTGTGCCCAGATTGCAAATTCATATTGGATGAGCCAATATGAAATTGCAATCTCGGCACGCTTCCAAATATATTTCCGTATTGGACACTTCAGTGTTAAATGATCTTTTTATTCTATATCGTTATTCATTAACGGCTTTTATTGTAGGGTTTATATAGTGTCCGAGATGTTGAGATTAGTGTCCAATAACGTTATATATTTGGATGATGTACTGTCCAATACAGCATTTTACTGGACAGTCTCGTGGTACAAATGCTGTGCACTGATTGGGCGAAAAAATTGGATATAGAATAATACTTGAAATTGTTCATTTTTTTTTTTTTTCATCTGTCAAAAGTTGTTCATCTATCAATGTCTATTGTTAGTCTTATGTTATTTTTATGTAAATAATGAGGAAAAAATGTTTCTCACATTTCAACTCAGATTATGTACACTGTATGTATATATATATATATTATAACTCCCAACAACTCTATGGGCGCGTTGCCTAATGATTTTCGCTACGTTTAGCTATGAAAATGTAGCGATTCGTCTTGGGAAATGGCTAGCTATTTACCATTCAGAACGACCTCGGCGATCATCGCCCAGGTAGTTCCGAATGGCTATTTACGTCACATACCAAGATGGCGGCCTTTGCCGAGTAAAACTTTTTCGCTCAACTTTATCGCATGTTTTCGAGGCGATTTCAAACTAAATAAGGCTTTAACAAGTACAAAATCACTGCAAAAACATATGTTTAAATAAACAATTACAAGTATTTATTGATTTCAAGTCATGATTAGTCAGTCAAACATAAAAACATATATTGTCGGCAAACAGGAAGTTACATTATGGCGGAGGCAGCCATTTTGATGTGTTAAAGCGCTCTAGGGTAGCGAAGATTTTTTTCGCTAGCTTTCGCTACGTAGCGAAATGAAGCGATATCTTGTAGCAAGTCGTTTCCTAGGATTTCGCTACGAAGCGATACCTAGCGAAATGCTTAAGCAACGCACCCTATATCAAGGTATATTAGGGATTATATTAAAGGATAATGTTCTGTTCTATAATTTTGTAAAAATTACCAATCATAATGTCACATGTTTTTACAGTTTGTTTTTCCCAACTGTTTTAAGGCATTAAAACTGTAGCCTGTTTAATTACCCTAAACATTTTACAACTTTCAGTAACGATACATTCGGAACTCATTGGCCAATTGTTGCGAATAATCTCGCACATATCTAGATGCTATTTTGAAACTACCGGTGTGAAACATCACTCATTGCCTTAATAATCATTTATTTGTTTATTAGATTAGATTATTCGCAGCAAATGGCCGAGGAGTTCTGAATGTATCGTTATGGAACGTTTTAAAATGTTTAGGGTAATTGAACAGGCTACTGATATTCAAAATTTGGTTGTGGAAAAAAAACATACTATACTTTGTATAAATCATTAAAATATAACCTGTTTTTACAAAATAAAAATTAATGTTCTTTTGTGTTTCGTTGATATTTATAATACAGTATAATCTCAGCAAAGTGGCCATCTACAGAGCAAATCCCCGGCACTACAACAGGTTTTGATATTTACCTTAGGTGTAATTTTAAATGAAATTAACCCTTGCAGAGTTATAACCTCTGAACAGCAACAAATTGACCGAAAGAATGGTACAAAATAGTGACATATAGTTGCTTTTTATTTGCTTTTTTGCAGTCTCTGAAAAGTACCAGCACTTTAGACCTTATTTTGAAAAAAAAATGAAATGCATAAAAATGATGCTTATGGAAACAAATAAACCTAATTTGGAACTCCAATTAATGGGGTTTTCGGTCTGTGTACAGGCATTACAGAGTTTTCTACATAGTATTGCTTAAAAGCACAAAACATGGATAACTTCATTTTGTTCTTAGCCCTTGTGTTTTCATTGTAATGGTGAAAGTTAGTTTATTCCACAGGGAAAATCCGAAATATTTGAATTCCAGAATTGATACTGTCTAATGCCAAACAGCATATGAGTAAACATACAAATACCATTGTAATAGCTCAGAAAATCTGATCTAAAAATAGAAATTACATAACTCTGATGCAGTTAATACTGTGGATCAAGATACAACTTGGCATTGATTGGTCGATACAAAGGTCATCTAAACATGACCTCCTTGTGATGTCAGGAGATCCTATGAAAGAGGTCAACTGTATAATATGTTTATAGAGGTTGGGATGAAGTCTATTTAATGCTTGGTATTAAGGGGTGTGGATTTCCAAGTTTTTTTCTACTTGCTCTGGGACTACTAATGTCTTGTAATATACTTATCCCACTGGCACCAGAATCCTCACACAGTCACACTTGTTAAATATGCACACATTTAATATTTTGTCAATTTTTTACACAATTAAAAATTGGTCCAGTATACATTACTGTAGGGACGTACCCGTTATTTTATGATCATAAAATATGTACTCTGATGCTAGTGACTTGTCCAGGATCAAAATGCACTTGTACAAAATTTCAGACATTGAGAACTAATTAAGATATTACATCTAAAATATCCCTCGTCTGGCCATTCGGAACTACCTCGGCGATCATCTACGAAGAAATACCTCGGATATCAGACGTAGTAGGAATACAACAAAGTTATGAGGTCAGGCGATTAACCTCATTGGTTAAGTAGTGCCAATGTAAACAACCAACACGGTGGATCATTTTGCAGAAAGTATCGAGTACGCAAAAAATGTTTAAGGATCAACTTAGGGTATAAATGACATTACCTCTCTGTAAGGCTTTAACTGCCCATCATCTTCCGTCATTTTTTGGTGTGTGCCAGCGTTCTATTACAAACGTCGGGAACGAGGCTACATTCTATGTTGGAACTTCTTTCGCTCCTCGTGATATCTGAGGTGTATTTGCGTGGAAAATCGCCGAGGTAGTTCCGAATGTTGTCCGACAGCAAGTGGGATTGATTTAGTTACTTGTCTGTAGACATATATAATATGTACAAGTTAGGCATAGGAATTCCACAACCCCTGGTATTGTTGCATTCTTGTAACAAACTCTGTACCATGGTGATGGTGTTTGTCCTTTGCTACTGACAAAAACCATACATCTAGTGACTTGATGTTTTGTACATAGGTTTTGATGGGTAATCAGACCAAAATGTCAACTTCATATCAGACATGAATGTAAGGGTGCTGAAAAATCAATAAAGATAGATCAGTTGTGCTTTTCACAAAAATTCTTATGAAAACAATCTGTGTAAGTCAAAAGCAAGAAACATTAATAATACTCTAATTTTTGGCTTATCAATTCTAAATATTGTACAAATTGTGTAGAATTGTGCGAACTTTTTGAATATCATGTCATAGTTATGCTTACATGTATTATCTGTCTGCCTTTGGAGTGCTAATAATATGAAACTGACTTACGAAGACTTCTTTCGTAAGAATTCTTGTGAAAAGCACCACTGGACTTTTGTTCCTTACCTTTTTCTGGTAGACTGGGTAACTCTTATTTCTTCTGCAACATGTGAGCAATTGACAATGCTATGATGCCTTGAAAATCTGCCTGCCTATAGCAGTTCTTTCCCACGTGTTGTGATCAAACCCTAGGTCCTTCAATGAGGTGTTGATATAATGGTGCAGTATGCCACTTAACACTGTCTATTCATTTTCAGGCTGAAATCCAATCATTGAAAGATAAATTAAGAAAACAAAAGACGTCTGCTAGTGCAGCCAATCAAGAGCAGGTAAGTTACTTTGATAATCTGCATAGTGGGTGTAGCCAAGTGATCAAGACATTGGACTCGTAATCTTTGGATAGCCAACTCGGAATCACATCCTTATCCTATCCTGTTGTTTGCTTGTGCATGAAACTTTGTCTTATTTGCTCAGTACTGGGGAATCAGGAAGCGAACTCAAAAGTGATTAATCTATGTTGTAACAAGTTTTATAATCAAGCTAAAATAAATAAGTAACTTTCATAATTATTTCAGAATAGAATCTATGTCCTAATAAAAATTGTTTACTGTTTTAAATGATAAAGCAAGTTGAATCCCTAGCTAGCAATATGTAGCAAGTTTTTTTCTTGCTAGCCATATCATTCGGAACACTTCTTCTTGTTTCAAAATGGCTGCCCCCAGTGGGAAGGTATTTCTTTTAAAAAAATACTGATGTAACGCATATATTTCGTCAAAATACATGTAGTTAAATAGAATAATCATGGTAATAATCGATTTGAATATTTTTCAATTGTTACAATTCTGAACTTATTGTTTGAGAAAGTTGCCATCTTGGATTTCGTAGACCTCTTATGATACAAAAAATCGCTTTCAGAAAGTGCAACATAGGGATCGATCACCTTGTGAAATGTGCCCTATTTCTAGCTATCTTAGATAGGGGCATATTAACTGAGGACATAAGGTGCTAATAATAAAATAATATTTTTATCTTTCTCATTTAGATGCCTTTTACAAAGAATGTATGGCATTTATATTCATAATATTTCTAGTTGTCTATAAGTTAGGAATGTTTAACTGAGGATATATGGTAATAATACTTGTTATATTTCTAGCGATCTCCGATCAGAGGATTTAACAGAGCACATATGTTAATTATGTTTAGTATATTTCTATCTTTCTCAGAAAGGGCATTTAACGGAGGACATAAAGTTCTACACTTAACAACTTTTCTAAGTATACACATTTCCCCTGCAGATAATTTCAACAGTTGTTAAAATATTTTAACGAAATTTTGAGAGTCAACTATGGGATACTATATCTTTCATGTGACACTAAAAACGTCAATATCCACATTGTAGTAACTGACTTCCAAGATGCATGTGCATTTTGTGCTTTTTATTAATATGGGCCAAACAGTTTATATTTTCACGTTTATTTTGTACATGTTTATACATGTATCTATGGCAATTTACACTTAGAAAGAACACCTAAACTTTCACAAGTCGTAAGTATGAAACGAATAAGCTTAAAATAAAAAGGCCAGGCTATCAAAATGATACATGCTGGCTCATCAGTACGAAAGGTAAATTTAATTGAATTGCTCTCTCATGTCTTGCTCGCATCATATTAATCACTGAGACATTCTAAGCATAGCTGCTATGCAGAAACCTTCAACAATCGTGACAAAGTGAACCCATTTTTCAGGATGCCTATACTTTCAAGCGTAACCCTTTGACTGTGATGACACTTTTAAGAAAGTTTGAGCAAACCGGAAGTGTTAAAGACCTGCCAAGCCAGAGAAGACGTTGTATGATGACAAGACAGCTAGAATGTGCTATAATACCAAGGGTTATCATTCAGAACTACATAATCTCATTGCCAGCAACGTTTCTTGCAGTTATACGAGCTGAAGGTGGTCATACGCGTTGATGTTGTGAATTTGTACTTTGTTGGTGACAATATTTCTATTGCTTATAAGAAGTCATTTGTTTTTCAAATTATTCTCCGTTTTGCTAATAAATGAAATACTATTTGATAAACATTTTCTTCAAATTTTATATGAATAGCCAAAGATATAGGTGTATACTTAGACAAGTTGTTAAATGTAATGTTTATAATATTGCTAGCTATTTCAGTTAGGGACATTAAACTGAGTACGTATGGTATTAATGTTTGTTATATTTCTAGTTATCTCAGATAGAAGATGATATAAATAAAGATTGGCAATCTAAACATGATAGATTGATGGCAGTAGCTGTAGAAAAACATAATAGAGCATTACAAGCCGTGATTGATGAGAAACAAGAATTAGAATCTAAAATACAACAACTAGAAAATAAGGTAAAGTCCTATTTAATAACCTGTCACTCATACATAATTTCATGGTGTGTACACATTCTAAAATACCTGAGGGGGTACGGGTTCGAATCCCACCCTGGGAGGTTATAACCTTTCATGAAAATTTGATAATAATGTCGATTTTCCTCCATTGATTAGGTAATATGGAGAAGTTTCCGGCCTTGTGGAAGGGTAGGTGAGAACTGGTTATAGACAATGGTCCAGGAAAGCTAGGTTAAGTGCGCTGGACGCCCTAAAATGACCGAAATTGTGTTGACATGGCGTTAACTCCAATAAATAAATAAATAAAATAAAATAAACACATTCTAAAATAAACACTCAATTTATAGTCAGTAAACTAGATTAAGAGTGTGTACACACCATGAAATAATATTTATGTGTGACAGTTTAATAAAGTAGGACTGTAGTTATATTTATATGGTATTCAATAGCGGGTTAGGTTTAACACCATAGCAACACATTGTTTTAGGTATATAATGGGGGGCAGTCAACACTTTTTAAAAAGGCATTATTTCTTGATTTAGCTGTTAACCAGTACTAGGGGCATACTTCAGTCAGTGACGTACAACTACTGTACATGATTTAGAATCAGTGGTAGGAAGGAGAATAGTCATCGAAAATATTTTATGACCAAGAACAGCAAAAGAATGCTCGCCAGGGAATTGAACCTATGGCCCATCAATCAGTAGACTTTTGTGTTTTGGGGGTATACAGGAGTCAGCTTGTTGGTTGGTTGGACGGTCGGTATGTAGCTTTTACTTGACTGCTCAATTTCTCAGCACTGATTGTATGGATTTTATATAAACTTCACACATAGACCAGGTATTAAGCAGGCATGAGCATATCCTATTTTGATTACATTTCATATTTTTTACAGAGTTATGACTGTTTGATGAAAAATCATTTCTCAGGACCTATTATTAAGGATGTCACGATACACTGGTATACCAGTATATTGTAATATGCAGCTGAGGCAATACGTACCGCGGTACGAATTCACTGTACCGTTTTTTAGTGATACTTTTAAAATTCTGTGGCCGTGGCGTAGTGGTTAGCATGTCTGACTTCTAACCGGAGATCGCAGGTTCCAAACCCGGTCGCAGCAGGTCATTCCTTAAACATGAGTTGTCGGCCTCGTGGTAGGGTAATTTAGTACTGGTGATAGAAAAAGTGTCCAGGTAACATATAGTAGGAAGAGCTGGCCATTGTGTTTATGACCTGTATATGTGTTAAATGCGACGTTAAAAAAAAAAAGTATTCCCTTTGCTTAATGAAAGTAGCAAAACGTTAGTTTTCTATGGTCCATTCGATTGTAGCTTAAGTTCAAAGAATTTAACCAATCTGGGTGGCACTTACCCTTCAAAATCCCATAACATACTTCAATACAGAACAGTTGAATGAGTTCTTATAGGTGGAAGTTTTATGCAGCAATATCTAATGTTTGCAAAGTTATATATCGTTGTACATATCGTGATACAGTGCTAGGGCATTGCAATATGTTGCAATACACTTCAAGGGTATCATGACAGCCCTACCTATTGTACCGATTTGATTCAAATTTCTTGACAATCTGTGGGTGTATATCATCACATTCAGTGATAGATCTAGTTTGTTGTTACTTATGTTCATATAATTTTCAACCTTTTATTGCAATGAATGATTTGATGAATTGAATAAAACAGGTTATTTGTCTATTATGGTGTATAGCCATTAGTGATAATGTCATTTTGTCTTAGTTCTGCAACCAGGGTCGTTGGCACAGTTGGTAGCCAGCTGGGATTTGAAATCTTGTGTCCGAAGAGGGAATGCGTTTGAATTCCACCCTGGGAGTTTATACCCTTACAATAATGTCAATTTTCCTTCATTCATAAGATATATGGAGAAGTTTATGGCCTTGTGGAAGGGTAGCTGAGTACTGGTTATAAACAAGGATCCAGGAAAGCTAGGTTCTAGGTGTGCTAGACACCATAAAATGACCAAAATTGTGTTGACATGTCATTAAACCCTGTAAAATGTATAAATACTGTCTAAGTTCTGTGTTTTATTAGAGGTATTTTATACAAATATAATGTGACGCCATTTCTTCTCCAAGATGATGTCATTTATCTTCTAAGATGACGTATATATTCAATGAATTACACTACATTTCACTACAAAAAATGTAACTTTGATATTGTTTTATTATTTTGTTTTTAGTTACAAAGTTTGAGACAAGGTAACAGCTCTACTGATGAAAAAATAAATGAATTACAAGAACAGGTGGAACAACTTAGTGTATGGAAAGATAAGGTATAAACATCATTTAGACATAAGTGTCTGCGGTATTTTATTAGCCACATTTTCAAAGAAAAAAATCAGCTTACAGTTTTGCAAAACCCTGGCAGGTAGGCCGGCGGGCGTCCAGTGTAGTTAACAATTGTGTTTAAGTTTTTCTTTACCATATATTTCTGACATTTATTGTCAGATCTTTATGAAACTTCATACAATGATAACACCATGTGATGAACAGAGTTAGAAAGTAACTACAACTCTGCATGCCTTTTTTATGGATTATTTCCCTTTGTAATTTTTGTAGTTTGTAGTTAAGTTTTTAAATCTGGCTTAAATGTTGTTCTTGTTTAGTTTTTTTACTTTATAAGGCTTTAAGACAGTGTATGAACCTGGGTCGTTAGGACAGCTGATAGCGCATCAGGATTTCAAATCTAGTGTCTCAAAGGATGTACGGGTTCAAATCCCACTCATGAAGGTTATATCCTTCCATGAAAATTTGACAATTATGTCAATTTTCCTTCTTAATAAGGTATATGGAGAAGTTTCCATCCTTGTGGAAGGGTAGGTGAGTACTGGTTATAGTCAAGGGTCCAGGAAAGTTTGGTTAGGTGTTCTGTGTGCTGTAAAATAACCTTAATGAGTTAACACCGTGTTAAACTCACTATAAATAGATAAAATTATAAATAATATTTTGGTGTCCATATTACATGTTTTTCACAGGGGTTTTAGAATTTGTCCATTTGATATATATCGTATATCATTACAAGTAAAATATGTTATAAAAAAAATACCTAGAAAAAAAATCTAATAGCTAATGTCCTGTACAAATAAAGGTTTTTTGCTGAAAATCTTGAGTTTCAAAATAAACCAATTGAACATTGAACAATGCACACATTCCTTGTCATAGCAGCATTTTTGTTTGTATCATAGTTAAAAACCTGTAAGTTAGAATTCTGGTTGTAGTCTATTGATCAAATTTGCATTGGTGAAAGTTTTCAGTATCAAAACTGATTTCATCATTTTGAGAATAGATTACTATTTGTAAATTTTGAAATTTATCTATTTAGAGCTGAATGAAACACTATCGTAACTCTCTTTATATTAAGATTGTATTGCAATAGCGCTTCTTCAGCGCTTGCTATTTCAGTATTTTTATAGTAGATTTTCAGTATTTTCAAAACTTTCAACTTCCACCCATCAACTTGTAATTTCAGTATGAATCGTTACGTAATACAGCTACAACAATGAAAGAGAAATATGAAGAACAAATAGAAGAATTAGAAGAGGAAAGAGATAGTTTAACACAAAAATTACAATCTGCTCACGATGGCGCCACTAGTAGTGGGGCTGGGACTGGTATTGGAAACTTGTTAGAAGAGGTATGGTGAAATTTTGAATCTTAGTTCTCACTGTCTGAACGAGGGATCAATGTTTCACACATTTCTTGTGCATATCATCTAATGTGGCTATGCCTCAGTCCCATAAAATCGTGGCTTGTTGCGGACCTGTACGTGCAGAAAGCCTGGTAAAAGGTAACAGTCTGTTCGCGTACCATAGAGATCGTACGAATCCTTGTGCAGCTTGATTGCATAGCCCCCGTATGGTGCTCTCATGGCTATTTTTATGTTTATAGGACTGTAGCATTAGTTAAAGTTAAAAGAGTTAAAAAGCAGTTTGAAGTCTGCTTCAATGTACTTCTTCCGCTGACTTAACATCTTTGTTTCATAACCCCAGATCATTGAAATCATCTTCAAGCAGGTGAGCCCTCATTGTACCCAATTTCATCTGGGTGGAGAGGAACAACTGTAGGTATAATTCTTGCTCAGGGAAATGAGTAGCGGTTGTACTTGGGTTCGAGCATATGACCTGTTGATTAGTGCTGCAACGATTCACTGGAAGTCGATTCGATGCGATGTGATTATTTTTTTTTTCGATTCGATTTTTTTCGATTCGATTCTTTTATTAATACAATTTACTACAAATATGCATTTATACATGTATTTGAGCTTAAAACTAAATAATATTAATTAAATAAAATTGTTACTATATTTGGATAACACGAAACTCGAAAATCTGATAATTAATATTTATTTATTCAAGTACGAAATGGATTGGGTAGGAATGTAAAGGTCGCGAAAATGTATTATTAATGTAATATTGACTTAAAATGTAAAGACAGCATGGATCATAACTTGTAGAAAGATGCAGTTCTTGGTACACTATTGTACATATTAGTTAAACATACACTGTACATGCAAAATTATTTAAATTTGAATAAACTGACAACAAAACTTGGCTTGCTCATGCGGAGCGTAAAATCTTCCAGTTTGTCAGAACAGGTAAAATTTAATCACACCGACCCAATTGGCGGAGGATTGGGGCATATACTATAGAATGTATATTTGGAACAGAGTTTCCAATCATGCTTCATAAAATCGTAATGGAAATTTAACAGAAATGTAACAAAGTGAAACCCAGTTTCACTGTCAACGTATATTTTGACTATTAGATGCGCCTTTGCTTTTATCGTTATAACTAACGTAGTCAGTATCAAATCGAAACTCGCAGGTCCCGAATCGAAATCGAATCGACACCCTTGCAATCGAGTTTCGATGTATCGAATCGAATTGTTGCAGCCCTACTGTTGATCTCTAAGTCTACTGTTTAAAAACATGTACATGTATAACAATTACAGTTGCATAAAGTAGTATAACTCTTCTTTCAAACATTACATTCTGTTATAATAGTGTAATGTGTAAATACATAAGAAATTATGATGTTTATGAATATTCTTTATATATTTAAGGTAAAGAAAATAATGAATACAGTATACAAAGAAATGAGGGAAGCTTTTGAATCAGACGAGAAATATACTGGCAGTGAAATATTAGCTGTTATATTGAATTCTATTAAGGTTTGTAATTTAGTTTTTTGTCTTTAAACATAAATATACTGGCAGTGAAATATTAGCTGTTATATTGAATTCTATTAAATTAAGGTTTGTAATTTAGTTTTTGTCTTTTAACATAAATACATCTATACTTGCAGTGAAATATAAGCTATAGATTTTTGTCTTTCCATACTTTATGTGCTAAATAGAGTATAAACTTTGCTATTTTTGAACAGTATTTTCTTCATGTTTTACAATAAATGTACTTGTAGTTTTATTTGAAGAGAAACTTGAAAATAATCTGAAATTTCTTGATTTCACTGTAGCGAAAATACTCAATTTTAATTATTCACTGCTGTGAAATACTCAATATTATTAATTTGTTCACTGCAGTAAAAATACTCAATTTACACAATGTATATCCTCACAGCAGTGAAAATACATCGTGTTTTGATCACATCATTAATATTATTATAGGCACGGCCTATTGATGGAAAATACATGCAATTTAGAGAAGTAGTTAGTTGGTCGTAAGGGCCATAAAATTATATGTGATAAACAATTAAATCTTCCTTTGGCCAATGTATGCTTCAATTCCCTTATTTGCGTGTTTTAGTCATAAAGTCATACTGGCCCACAATGCTACGATTTGTAAGTACAGAAACCAGAAGCGTTCCGTATGTGCAAATTGAGTGCAGAAAAATGAGGGTATGTTATCTCCCTTTTATATGATTTTTAGAAGGACCAAAGGGAGATAACTAGAAAGTGGAAGTTATTGACACAAAATTCAGTCTGGACAGTGTACAGAAATTTATCTGCCAAAACTCTACTGATACTTTAAAGTGGAAAAGACATTCTTCTTTTCCATATTAACCAGAGTGTTTTGAAACCCTTTGAAATCATAAAAAATGTTTAATTATTTATTTAAGTTGGTGGAGAAAATTACATTTAATGTATGCCAGTTAAAAACATCCGTGTGAAGTCAAAAAATGCAAAGTTTACATGTACCATGTTTTGATTTCTATTTTAGAGAACAACTTTATCATTAATGTCAAGAAGTAAAGAAGAAAATGGTGCTGCTAATGACGATGATGATGATAATGATGAAAGTTATGATGATGATGATGATGATGACGATGAGGAGGAAGAGGAGGAAGATGGTCAGTCATAATTCAATTATTCAGAAGAAAAAATAAAATCTGTCAATTTCACTGAACCTTTCTGCTTCAATCTGATTGAAACCCGATCTAAATTTTTCCGCTCACCTACCTGCTAATTTAGATCACATCTTTTTCAAACAAAGGTCATGTTCAGGTGACCTTATCTCACCATAATATTCATGACGTTATGATACGTAACTTGGTTGCATTGTCTATGTCACGCAATTTGAAATGAGCCATCCAATCGCAGACTGTGAATAATTACCGCTGTTAAATTAGCTTGCAAACCTTGGTCGAAAATAGAAATAAAGAAATCAAAATGTTATTTTACACCCGCTTCGAAGAAGAGGGGGTATACCCTTGTCCGTCCGTTACAAAATTTCCGTCGCAGTTTTCTCAGCAACTATAACATGCAGCAGCCTAATACTTTGCATATTGCTTCATCCCATAGTCCCATGTGGTGTAAAGCGATTTCATGCTCCTTGCTCATCTACTTCCTGTTTGTCGCATATTTTTAGATTTTTACGGGGGTATCACTAGTGAGCATTAGCTCACAGATTTACTTGTTAATAGTGTTTCGTCTAGATGAAAGCTGTGCATTGATTTGTCGACACAAAGTTCATCTCGACGTGACCTTCATCAGAGACAGTAGAGTTTCTGTATGACAATGCTCTACAGGATATCTGTTTACGGAGATTGCTTTCTGCCTTAAACAACTTTTCTCTATTGTTTGTGCTAGCAAATTTCTTTTCAAATACAAACAAAAATATTCTGTAGTGTTGTTATAGCATGTTGGTTGACTTAATCTCAATTAATTAGAAAATTTAGCAGGTTTTTGGTTAGGTTGATTTTCCAAAATTATAGGATGTTGCAATACATTAGATAAAGTCATTTCATGTAAATTACATTTTGCCGTAATGGAGGTTTTGTTGAACATTTATATCCTTTCAGAAACCCTCAATTTTAAATTTGTCTGAAGTGTTAAGTCAGTACTGGTTATAAAAAAGATAGGTTAGGTGAGCTGGCTGAGCAAAATGACCATAGTTTTTGTTGACCCCGCATTAACTGAAAAGAAAAAACAACTTTTCAATTTTTCAGATGAAGATTCAGACGAAGGGGAGGAAGAAGAAGTCGAAGAAACTATTGAAAATTCTAAACCAACTGTTGCCATGGAAACTGAAAAACTTGAGCAAAATCCTGCAGTAGAACAAACAGAGGAAATATCTGATTCCGAGAAGGATGACAATGTTGAACAAGAGACAAACAAAGATATTGATGAAGCTGATAGTGTCCCTGATGATACTAAGTCTGAACAAGCTGAAGATATTGATGATGAAAAAGCAGACGACACTGAAATTGCTCAAAATGATGATGAAGAAAAGGAAAATGTTACTGAAGAGACTATTCAAAATACTCAAAAGTCTGAAGGTAAAATTAGTGAGCCAAGAAATTGTGTGCTTTTTTGTGGCTGTTAAAAAATAAATTAGCTTGCTTTGCTTAGAATCAATAGTGACCTTGAAATTTTATTTTTTCCTCTAGTCCATGGACAAGTAAAATCTTAAATGCTATCCAATTCCACTTGACCATTGCATTTTATCCAAGCAAAGCAGTTTTACGAGCCCAAAGAGTGGTTTTATGACATTCTCTGCATCCTCTGTAGGTGTGTCTTTTTTTTGCATCTTAGAACCATGTGCCACAGACTTCTCTAGTCTGTAGCTCAAATGTCAAGGTCACTGGGGGGAAAGGTCATTTACAACAGCTTGTACTTAGGATGTATAACGCTCCCGCTTGCCATGCTCTTGTATTAAATAAATATGAACTTTGATATTTTTACAGAAGTGGACCCATTAACTGTGATATCCGACCCCACTACTACAGAGTCAAGTATGAAGAAAGCAGGATCACTGGAAGATCTCCTGGATACAGCATTAGAAAATAAACCATCTAATAAAACTAAAAATAAAACATCAAGTACCACACCTATAGTTAGTATGGAACCTCCTCCATTATCTGAAGACAGCAGTGATGAGCAGGATAATACCAAATCTAGAACCAAGTGAGTTAGTTATTGTGTTACCTCGCTGTAGATTATAATAATTATACCCCCGCTTCGAAGAAGAGGGGGGTATACTGTTTTTTATACCCCGCTTCGAAGAAGAGGGGGGTATACTGTTTTACCCTTGTCCGTCCGTCCGTCCGTCCGTCCGTTACAAAATTTCCGTCACAGTTTTCTCAGCAACTATAACATGCAGCAGCTTAATACTTTGCATATTGCTTCATCCCATAGTCCCATGTGGTGTAAAGCGATTTCATGCTCCTTGCTCATCTACTTCCTGTTTGTCGCATATTTTTAGATTTTTGCGGGGGTATCACTAGTGAGCGTTAGCTCACAGATTTACTTGTTATGGTTTATTATCAAAACTCTTAGGTAATACTACAATACATTTAAGTGTAGGACATGCCAGAGTTCAACCTTCAAGGTCGTCACATTGCCCATGGGGACCTATATTTGGGTTGGGGCAACTTGTAACTGCTAGTAAACTTTGGTTTGGGCAAGTGTAATATATAGCTGGTTTTCCAACCAGGCAACCACCTATTTCAAAAATTATTGTCCAGCCCTGACTTGGGATGAAAATCAATTCATGAGTTGTAAAACAAGTGATAGTATGGCCCCTTTGGTAACATTTAAGTTTTTAAATGCAGGCTTTTTTATCCTTAGATGTTTTTTGTTTGTTTTTTGTTTTTTAACGTCATATTTAACACATATTTAGGTTATATATGTGATGGCCAGCTCTTCCTACTATAGGTTTCCTGGACACTTTACTATCACCAGTACTAACTAACCTTACCACGAGGCCCACAACTGTATAGGGTATGACCTACTGCAACCGGGTTCGAACCCGTGATCTCCAGATTTGAAGTCAGACATGCTAACCATGGCCGCAGTTTTTATCCTTATATAACAAGGGAGGTTTTCAGGCATCTTTCCCTTATAAGATTACATTTAATCCATGCAGTTTTCCCCTAATTTTGAGTTTACCTTGAATGTTTTGTTCCCCTTTCAATGAAATTGCGATGTTATTTTCCAAAATTCTGTGTAAAAAAGGCCCCATGCCCCTCCCCCAAATTCCAAAAAAGTCCTGAACTTACATGTCATGATAATTTTCTCTTTTTATTTAGATCAATATTTGCTGATGATGACGATGATCATGATGATAATGTGGAAGATACATTAGGCATATCGTCTAAACCACCAGTTAATGGTGAACCAGTCAAAAATAAAACAGAGAAACAGTCTATAGTTGATGAGGTCAAATATCTAATTCCTTTATTTATTATAATTTGTAGCTGCATTTATCATCTTTTTAATGGTCTAAATATTAGATAGATTTTTAATGCTTTGATATTGCATCTGCAAAAGAAGTGCTACTGGATGTTCTGTCTTCAGTTCATCTGGTCAAACCTTTACTTGAGCCAAAATATTACATTAATTGTTTAGAAAATATAAATATAGCATGAAGTTTCCAGGGCTCAACATTAATGGTTTCCTATTGCTTACTGGTACTATTGTTACTGCTTGTAAACATTTGGTTTGAGCAAGTATTACATAGCTGGTTGTCCAGCCAGACAACTTAGTACAAAAACTAACGTCCAGCCCAGGGTTCTTTTGGACAAATATTTGTTCACACCCTAAATTTGCAGTCCAGAAATGAATGGAAAGTTATTTTGATATTCATGATTCAAATTTTGTGGTAGAAATTATTGTACCTTACAAGGCTAGACTAAGTCGTTTGATTTCAATATCCCTGGCAGATTGCTGTCAAGTTGTGTAGGCATCAGTGATGTCCACTTATAAACTCTGACAATTTTGTCTGATCTTCGCCAAACTTGATAGAATGCTTGTTTTAAGTAATGTTTTCATAACCTTGACAAATAGGTCAATATATCTGGAGACAACAGAGTTATGGCCCTTGACAAGACTTAGTGTATTTTGTGTTTATGTCAACCGTATGGTGCATTGTAATGAACATGTTCAAAATGTGTTTCATAATTTTGTTTGACTTTCTGTGTTTGAATCTCTAAAATTACATTGATATATTGTATGCAGTTTTGCATTAAAAATTCAGACAAATACTGAAATAAAATTTTAATCTGAGAATAGTTTGGTCCAATACAAGTAATTTTAGTGTGAATTTCTGTGATAAAATTTCTTTGAGAACAATGATATTAAATCCTATAATGTGTTTATAATTTGAGGACGAGGATGAGTATGAGGTAAATATATACAAAACATATCTTTATCTGGAATAGTTTTGGTTGCCTGGCAACAGCTTGTTTGTTAAATATTCAAGTTCAAACCTCTTTTTAGCTCAACTGTTCAGAGAATAGTTTGGCTATCCTACTCAGTTGTGACGTTGGCATAACACATTTTAGTTAAGTTTTTAGGTGCAGCATTGTTCATATCTTTGCAACTACTTGAGGACTTCACTCAAAACTTCACATATGATTACGTGGTTGCTGTCGGAGGTCAAATACCAAGTTTTATAAATGGCATGAATTATGACTGAATTATGGCGCTTGTATACTTATAAGTTCTCAGTTACAAGTTTTGCATGCAAATATTATTGTTTTGATAAATAAAAGGGTCCAATTTAAATTTCTCTCATCTCAATGAGACTGCATATCAATCATTGTTTTTGTTTATAAGAGCACCCTCAATAAACAAGCGCCCTGTCTGTGGACTGCTTTTGTTGTCTATATTGTTCTGGCTTGCTGTCGTGTTCACTTACAATCTCCGTAAACGACACAAAATTAGATAAGAAGAATCATATTTTTAACCTGTACCATATAGAACATCAAGCTTCTGTGGTTTTTCTATTATTTGAAATAAAAAACTATGTGAGGTGACTTATATGGTCTATGATAAAAATCCTAACTTGACAGAATATAATATTACCAGCATTAGAATACAGGTTTACAGTGCGCTTGTTTTCGAATCTCTTGCCCCGAAGGGGAACTGGTTTGAATCTCACCAACTTGGGGACACCAAGGGAGGTTGAATATTGTTCCATGAGTATTTGACAATAATGTCAATTTCCTCCATTAAAGTATGTGGAGAAGTTTCTGGCCTTGTGGAAGGGTAGGCGAGTACTGGTTATACACAAAGATCAAGGAAAGCTAGGTTTGGTGCGATGGATGTCATTAAAAAAAAACTCAATTTGAGTTGACAGGATGTAAAACCCAGAGAGAAAAAACAAGCATGAGAATCTCATTTCAATCTTTATTTTGTTAATTGGCTATGCGCATGGTATCATAAACAGGAAATCCTATCATTCTATGTATCCAAGACATAAAGCCTTTGTGTCATCTGGCTATCTAGATGATATTACTGATGGTGGCGCCAACTACTCTCACTAAGAGCAGAAGTAGTCCAGAGATTGGACTCTAGAGGTCCGAGGTTCGAACCCTACCAGGGGCACTGCTTAAATCCACTTAAACAAGTAATTTATCTGCAATTGCTACACTCCACCCAGTTGTGAATGGTTATCTGTGAAGGTGGTATAAATTCTTTGAGCCAGATAATCAGTTTCACTAAGCAGAGTAGGGCATTTGTCAGTCACTGACGGAAGTATGCGCTTAGTAGTTGGTTAACAGCTAAATCTAGAGATTTGGCCTTTCCAGGAGGAGTGAGTAGGTTGACTGACCGCCGTTATATGACCTATACAATGTGTTGCTACGGCGTTAAACGAAAAAAACAAACAAACTGAGCAGAGTACAAATCTACCGATGGAGATTGGTAGATAGATACCTTAGGCCCATTTACCTAGGGCAATAGCAGCTGCTGTTAAGTTAATGAACTTGCATAAGCATGAAACTAAGACTAAAAACTGCAATTATTTTTACTTTTTACATTACTCTTTAAGCCTTCAAGCTTTGTCCCAGTTTTAAAGTAAGAATAAAAATGGGCTCCTTATTTCAAATATTGGCCCCTTAAAACCAGTCAGAAGCCTAGGTGGTTCTTGATTGAGAATTGCAAATCTGTATCACTGACATGTAGACTGAAATTGCGCTCGCCATATATTTCAATAGATTTCTTTTATTGAGTGGCCCTACTAAACATACCTTGATTAGAGTACCATTTTCAAAGTTATATGCATGCCATATTAAAAAATATGAGGGTCTACATTCACACTTTGTTTCATTTTTAGCCGGATTTTTCAACGAAAAAATTCGGCTGTTAATTAGTTTGGCAAAACACCAACGGGTGGGTCTTCTATCAGTTGGGCGGGCAGTGGGGCGGGCAGGCATGTGTCCAGTGTCGTTAACATTTGT
Organism: Mactra quadrangularis; assembly: GCA_025267735.1. Taxonomy (NCBI): domain Eukaryota; kingdom Metazoa; phylum Mollusca; class Bivalvia; order Venerida; family Mactridae; genus Mactra; species Mactra quadrangularis. The sequence continues at coordinate 33,316,363 of CM046311.1, forward strand.
GTTAAAGTTTTTAATTTTGCATATATTTCTGCCATTTATTGTCAGATCTTTATGAAACTTCATACAATGATAACATACAATGTGATGAATAGAATTAGAAAGTAACCACAACTCTACCTGGCTTTATTATGGGTTATTTGTAATTTTTGCGTTAATGTCTTTAAATCTGGCATTTAATGTGGTTTCCACATTTACATTTCTTGTTGTGTATGAACTTCTATGTCTTAAATTATTATTATCTTATCACTATGTGCTGAAACATTTCTTATTGAGCTTCTCACCATATCACATAAACATGTGGTGTTAATTATTGACTTTCAAGCTATTGCTATGACTGCACTAGCTATTTCTGCTTCTGTTGACTATAGTTTTGTTTTAGAATGCTGTTTCTTGCTTCTTTCACGAATATTTTCTCACCTTATAATGTTAACTACTTTTAATTATAAATATAAAACTTCAGTTATTGTGCAAATGATTATTTGGAAATACAGTCTACAAAATTAATGGGGTCTGGTTGCCCAGGACATCCACGTTTTAGTCCAGGCAACTATCTATTTCTTTTGGGCAAACTAATTCGGCTAATGAAACATAATTTAAAGCTTGATCTTATAATGTTCTATTCGAACAACCACTTTCATATCCTAATTTCGTACACTGAAACATGTCACTACATTGTATTAATTAATAAGAGAGAATAAGACTACTATTTCCTTGCTACAATAATTTTCAAGAAAGACAAAGAGGTGTAGTTTAAGAGTGACATCTTATTTTGCTATAGCTAGGCCCAGCAAAGTTATCCCCCTTGGATTCGCTCACAGACATATTTTGTGTAGCAATAACTGAATCACTAGGTGGCACTGTCGTTCAATTACAAACCCGCCTTTCATTCATTTATAGACTCTGCCTTTGGTACTGACGTCCATTCAAAGATATGTGGATAGTGTTTATTGATCATACATTGTAAAATTGTTTAAAAGATAGTAATATATGTATAAAAACCAACCCGGTTAGTAATGGGATAGTTTGGCGGGCGGTTGGTCGGGCGGGTGTCCTGTGTTGTTAACAATTGCGTTACAGTTTTTCTTTACCATATATTTCTGCCATTTATTGTCAGATCTTTATGAAATTTATACAATGATAACATACCATGTGATGAACAGAATTAGAAAGTAACCACAGCTCTGCCTGCCTTTACTATGGATTATTTCCCTTGGTAATATTTGTGTAAAAGTTTTTAAATCTGGCTTTAATGTGGTTTATTATTTCTTGTTTATTTTTCTCAAAGTCTATAAATCAGTTTCAGACACTGCATGACTGGTCATGTCAAATTATCAACAACAAAAAATTATCAAAAAAATAACTAAATCCGTGAACCTGCAGCTTTTATTGAATGTTATAAATGATTTGTTTGTTTTGTCTATTTCAGGATTTAAAACCTAAACCACCACCACCATTGTTTGGTGATGATGATGACGATGATGATTTAGACTGGCTTAGTTAACATCTAGATATATATTGTAATATAGGATTTTAAAATTGTGAGATAGTGTTAGGAGAGTATGAAACATTTATATAGAACATTCCATTTGTCGACAAACTTTTGTGTCACTATGAAAATATTTATCAAATATATTTAATTTCTTTTTCTATTTTGTTTTGTTTGTGTAAATTGATGCAAACTTTTTTATGTTGGCCATGCCTCAGGTGATAATATTTTAATAACAATGCTATAATTACATTGCTGAAAACAGTGGTTTTATACAGGTCCATATGAAAAATGTAACAAACTATTTTAATATTAATGACAACATTGGAAGTATAGAGGTCAATCTTATAAAACATTGTTACAAGCTACATGTATATGCAGTTTTCATGAAAAAATTTCGTAAGCATTGGACTATCTGTCCAGCGAAAAGAATTGTCAATGGTCAGTATGAAATTTGACTTGACCAAAAAACCTTGGTGATATGTTAAAATATGCTGTCCATTTTAACAGTTCAGAGTAATATATTTTAAATTAGATTAACAATAAAGCAAGTAATTTTTGTTTTATTTGGATAATTGTCATTGTAAAATGTTGGTGACCATTGGACCGGTAACTTTTTAAAAGTTGCTGGGCTGACGTTGATTTCATTGGCTAAATTTGAGTGCTGGCTACATGACTACTTCTGAAAACTGTTAAGTAGTGAATGTTACAAAATCACAAGTGGCATAGCATTTATTAGCAATCTGGTTTAATTTGATTGTTTTACAATAATATACATAACTTGATAGAATGAAATACACTAAGCAGTATTTCCCATCAAATTTTAAGTTTGCAGCTATTTGTATTAATTTGAATGTATCATTTATGTCATTACAACCAAGAAATGGCTGTATTTATTATTTATTTGAAAATCCAAGCCATTTTGTTACATGTATGTATGCATTTTTATATGTGATTTTTATTTATTGTAAACTTTATTAGTTAGTATATAAATACATGTAAGTGCTAATAATTATAATGATTTTATGCTGTTATAGATATATATGGGATATATTCCCCCATTGTTTTTACTATTTCGTTAAATGCCATGGAAGTGCTGTAATTTTCATTTTCTCCATATTTCCTTTTTTCATTTATGTCAATTGCCTAAATTGCTGCTTTTTAGCAACTATCAATGTATAATCAGCAATAATGTTTTAATTGTTACATGTACATGTATATTCAGATGAATTCAAAACTCTAACAAAATAGGTTGTTTGATTCCAAGTGCTTGGTTTTTTATTGTTCTTCTGTATCAAAAAAAACTTTTTGTCCCCTTAAAGTGCCTATAGGTATTGAATTTTATTCAACTATCAGTGGAGCATACATTAACCCTACTGATTTAAATAATCACTGTAGTACTTATGTACTCAATACTGATTTATATCAGCAGGATTAATGTTTGTGGCACTGACATTTGAATTGATATATTCTTGTTTTAAAAAGAAAGATTTTATATATTATTTTGTTATCATTACATAGATATTAATGTTCAACAGAAATTGAATATTTCTATTAATAGGTTTGATTGTTTGAATGAATGATATATTTTGTCATTATGGAACATATATGAATAAATGAATAACTACATAGTTCTGCTTTTATAGATTTCATTAGGGTACAAATGAAGATTTTTGAATGATCTCAATTTTTGTCAAAATATTACCAAATGAAGGACCTATGTATGCATGTTCACAGTTTATATGATATGTTTGCACTTCGTTTGAAAGACAGTTCATTTAATCAGAAAATTCAACATTTTATTTAATACTCTGTATAAATAGTTTTGCTTCAAGTAGCAAGCCTGTTTGACTAGTAACTGGTTTACAGCCCGGAATGGTTAGAACGTTGACTGACTGTGTGACATGAACTATACAATGTGTTGCTACTACATTTAAACCTAACCAAAATAGGACCAAGGTAGCACAACCAAAGTGGAGCATCTGGATGTATTTAGCTTAGCAAGATCAAAATAGCTACTGGTCCTAGAGCTATCTTGTAGCTATCCATTGCATAAAAAAGTGTTTTAAGCACAACCAGCTCTTTATTTGATAAGCAATATTATCACAAATTTGTTTGTTTGTTGGGTTAAAACATAGCAACACAATGTATAGGTCATATCAAAGCGGCCAGTCAACCTTCTCACCGTTCCTGGAAAGGGTAAATCCCTGGATTAAGCTGCTAACTAATAACTAGGCAAATACTTCCATCAGGGAATGAAAACTGTACTACATGATTAAGAATCTGGTAGGGGGGAGTACAGTCATAGAAATTATTTCATTACCAAGCTCCACAAAGTATGCCCCACCGAGGAATCGAACCCCAAACTCCCTCCATCCGTAGACTTATGTGCTTCTTACTTAGCTAGCAGGGAACTAGGTTAGCAATGTTGATATAGAAGCCATATTCTGAACAAATTTCTTGACATAATTGATCATTTTCATATCAACATTAATATGTATACACATAGTCAGATATTTCCAGAAATATATTTAAGTGTGGATGCATATCTTTTATTCTTCGGTAAAAATGAAATGTCATCAGTTACTCCTATCAAGTATTCTTTGTGCAATATGTTTGATATAAAAATTACGTTACATAGTGTATGTACAGTACTTAATGTATAAAAGAATAACCGAAAGATTACTTTTAGTTACAAATTTATTTTGTCTTGTTTAAGTCATGCCTGACCAAAGCAAGTGTACCTATTCATGAAAATACCAGTTTTATGGTCTTAACAGTGAACCTCTTCTGTAGTTGTTTATCAGTGGCATTGTCTTTTTTCATAGTTGATGAAATGTCAAAATTACCTGTTGTAGAATTTTTTATTCATGCATTGAGATTTCCATTCAAGATAAATTATTTACAAAAATGAACGTGCAGCTAATAGTTGCTGATGCTATATACGAAACTTTGATAATACTTTTTACTTAACCGTGTTTTTATTTTGTATCATATTTTTAACTTGCCTTCTCGAAAAGTTTATGAAGTGTTCAGTTAAGGGAAACAATCCCCATTGTCTGTAAAATTACACAGAGAGGCATCAATTGTCTTAGTATTATAATTTAGCTCTAATAATTAATCTAATAATATGTTTGTAAATGTAAAAGACAATTCCCGAACAATTAAGAAACCATGATTCTTGAAAACTTACTTTATAAACATATTGAAAAAGCATGTTTAGAATTTTAAAGCATTATTGTATAAACATTTAGAAAAGAGCATGTTAATAAATTTTTTAAGACTTATTAAATAAAAACATTTAGAAAAAGCGTGTTTATGAATTTTGAAGCATTATGTAATAAAAAAATTCAGAAAAAGCATGTTAATAAATTTAGAAGCCATATTTAATAAACAATTACAAAAAAAAACATGTTAATGATTTTGAAGCCTTATTGAATAAATTATGGATGTAGATATTACTTCCTGATATAAGATATTGTAAACTTTACCTAAGGCATGTTAAATACTATGAATATATTTTCATGTGATAATAATAACAATTATTTTCATTCAAAAATACATTGAATTTATTTCGTAACTTTGTTTTGGTTTATCGCCGGAAGAAGCGTAAACGTCAGGCCACGCCCCCGGCGGCAATTACATAAAAGAAGCGCTCACTCAACATGTGGCTCACTTTTTACTGCGCTATTGCCGTGACAGGAGAAAGCTTCTACAAGAAAAATGCCAGGACGCGGTCGTGGAAGAAAGAGAAACGTGGCAGAAACACAACAAGGCCAGGGGGACAACGGAGAAGAGAGACGAGTAAGGAGAAGTCTTCGTTCGGACCCAGATAGGGCGACGGCAGAGGATAATGGTGAGAAAACCTTACCTATTATTGACTTTGAAAGAGTCCTGTTGAACTCTGAATGCGCTCCCGCCTCTCTTGAGAAAGGAAGCAGCAACCAAAACGAAGAGCAAGGCCACATTTCATGTGAAATGCAGGCCCCAAGTTACAATGTTTTGTCGCCATTTAATGCTACTTCCGGTAATATGTTTAACTTCCGGGAGACGATAAATCCCAGCCCATTCCGGTCGCCGCAAGACGACTTGGCTATTCACGTTCCATCTACGTTAAAAAGCCAGATTTGTAGAGGAGCATACATTAATTTGTCACTTTTACTTAAGGGAGCAAGTGAATTGGCTGAGGTGTATAGCGGTCAAGCCCTTACATTTTCTGAAGGTCAAATAGTTCTAAGACCCAAACAAACTAAAGAGACAATAAACTCAATTGAAAAGTGGACTGATGCTTTCATAATTTATGCATCAATCTATCTTACCAACCATATTGATAAAATGTACGAGTTGCTTCATTACATGAATACCATTAGGGATTGTGCAAAAAGGCCAGGTTTTGCCTGGATAACATATGACCGTCAATTTAGACTAAGGCAGGCAGGCTCAACAGGCAATTGGGCAGAAATTAACAATTACCTGTGGTATAGATGCTCCATTCTATCAGACCCAAGTGAAACACCATCTCAGTCTATGGACAGTAAGCCCATAACGACATGCTTTGATTTTAATAAGGGCAAATGTCAGTGGCAGAATTGCAAATTCCAACATGCCTGTTCCAACTGCGGTAAACAACATAGCGCAGTTAATTGCTGGTTTAACAAGAATAGATCTAGTAATAATTCCAATACCCAGCAAAACACAAGTAATGCAGACCTTGGAGATAATTACCAATTTTAACCACAAGGCAGTAAGTCCATAGCACATGTTTATTCCGTATATTGATGTTAAACACATGGGTTCAGCAAACGAATATTAATCGTCTTGGTGCTTAGCCCAGGTAGGAGAAAAATTTAGGTCATGTTTACATAGTTACCTCCCTTGTAAATGCCATACTTGTAATCAAAGCATGTCATTCCACGACACGATTATCCCCCTTTGATTTCAAAAAATATGAATAAGGGGCCCATCTGTATTCATAAATGAAATTGCCATTATTAATACGTAATTAACAATTGGAATGATGACACTATCAGTCTATCAACATAGTGTCGCAAATGAACTTTCAATTTAAAGTAAGATTTGTAATAATGCTTATTTTACTGGACAAAAGTTGAGTCTTTACTGTTGCATTGGGATAAATTAAGCTTTCACAATGTATAATTGTGTTGAATATTCATATTGTCATTCAAATACAAGCATGGGTGTTGAAGAAAGATTATTTTATAAACTCCCAATATATCGCAATACGTATTGCAATACCCTGTTTGATATCACAATATATCGCAATACGAAATTTCCGGCGATACTCATCCCTATTATTATTATTATTATTATTATTATTATTATTATTATTACTACTTCTGGTAGAGGTAGTAGTAACGCTTAAATTGAAGGGGGCCTGTCTAACCATCACCAGAATATCATTTAATATTTTAAATAAGTAAAGCTCAGTTTTTTGTTTTATATAACGAACTAGGGCATTTAAGATAGGAGAATTTGGAGGAATGCTACGCATTAAGTGGCGGAAAATTCTCCGGGGCAGTCATGCAGAATACCCATTATGTATGGTCAGTTACTATTCATCTTAACCGTCTAAGGGCTTGATCGATGAACTTTTCGGTGCACTACATGCGGACCCGTTAGTCATCAAATCTACCCCCTTTAGTGGAATATTTGGATGTACTGATACTGCATTAATTTCACCCCACCTTGATCAGTAGTTATGTAAATGCTTGCCAAGTTTAGGCCCCAGATCGCCACACGCTATTTATATCAATTTACTTAGATTTCTGCATGCCTGTCCTGGGAATTAGTTGTAGTTAAGCTAACGTTGGGCCAAGCTACCTCGGCCTTTATTTGCCACTATTTTGTCATATATCAATAAGGTATTGATGCTCTCTCAATCATCACAGCTACTCTGTATTATATTAAAGTAATAGTCATGCATATGTATGTAAACTAATTATTAGATTTCTGTATTGAATAATATTAAGGGCATTGCTACGCCCATCAATTAAATCTATGTAACTACAATTACTAGTTGTTTAACTTTATATTCCCATTATATGGCTAATAAGAATTGGGTAGTGATTATCCAAAGTTTATCGAAATAATAACAATTATTTTCATTCAAAAATACATTGAATTTATTTCGTAACTTTGTTTTGGTTTATCGCCGGAAGAAGCGTAAACGTCAGGCCACGCCCCCGGCGGCAATTACATAAAAGAAGCGCTCACTCAACATGTGGCTCACTTTTTACTGCGCTATTGCCGTGACAGGAGAAACCCACCCCACCCACCCTCTGGATTATTCAAAGTTGAATTTTAAAAATACTTAATACTTAATATACCTGAGCATTGATCTGTTATATTATGGTGATGTAATATGTTGTATCAAGATACTGCCAAGCTGTCGTATATATTTTCAGAAAGTATGTAAAGAAATTTGAGAGAGCATCACTAGTGAGCACACTACTACGTTAGATAGTTACTTAAGAAAAAGTAAACATACAGGTCAGAGTGACAACCTAGATATGGTCAGCGTAGGCGAAAACTAGGAAGAAATGCCAAACAACAAATCAGATGGTTAAATCTTTATTACAAACAATGAAAGTGATACATGAACAATGGATGTAAGGAGGAAACCATGGATATCATAACCAGTCATACATATACCATAGGACAGCATTAAAAGGTATAAAGACATAGTGCCATTAACTTGATGTTCAAAGGTTTATTAAACATTCAGTTTGTGATCTATTCAGTGTGCTTACAAGAAAAAGAAAACAATTACTTTTGTGCCATATTTAAATGATTATGGTTACAGTCGAGACAGTTTGGCCCAATGAGAGGCATGTGAACATATTATAAAAATAGAAATAAACTTGCTCAGGGGGCTGGTGGTAGAAATAATCAAGGCAATTATTAAGAACCAATATTATAGCGTAGCCCCCATAAGTCTTTGGACCATATATATATACCATATACTTAGTATATGGGCAATGCATACTAAAACTAATTTATAAGTGTTAGGGGTGGGTTGCTGAACTTGTCGGTAGCACTTATGCTGGACCCGGTATTCAGTGATTGACCCCTAAGTAACATTAAAGGATAGACCAAGTGGAATAATTTATAATACAAAAGGCCCTTGAAACTATCACCAGTACCTTGAGTAAAATATGTTATTGTACTATATAGTCGTGTATTCAAATCAATTCAATGGTTGATTTATTATATATTTAGTGTGTGTGGTCTACTAGAATTCATTTATCCATGTAAGGGGCTGGCTGGAGTTCTTGTCAGTAGCACTATATGTGGACCTGGCGGTCATCAGCTCGCCCTTTTAATGGTATACTATATCTTTGGATATTGACCCTGCTAACTGGCCAGTCCGGACTAAATACAAACAAAGATAGGCCAGGTTTAGCTCCAAGTTTAAGTCCAAGATCAAAATTAAAGTACAAAGGAAAAGTAACAATATCCATGGTCCATGGCTAACTGTTAGATTCATGACTAATACATTTTAATTGATTGTGTCCATGGCTGGATGTTTGACCATGGCTGGTACATGTTAACTGAATTCGTCCATGGCTGGATATTTGACCATGGCTGGTACACATTAACTGATTTCGTCCATGGCTGGATATTTTACCATGGCTGGTACACTTCGATTGATTTTGTCCATTTCATTAATTTTGTCATTTCATTAATTTTGTCCATGGCTGGATTTTTTTACCAAGGCTGGTACATTTCATTAATTTGGTCCATGGCTGGATACTTGACCAAGGCTGGTACATTTCATTAATTTGGTCCATGGCTGGATACTTGACCAAGGCTGGTACATTTCATTAATTTAGTTCATGGCTGGATATTCGACCAATGCTAGTGCATTTCATTATTTTTGTCCATGGCTGGATATTTGACCAAGGCTGGTACATTTCATTAATTTGGTCCATGGCTGGATATTTGACCTAGGCTGACCAGTACATTTTAATAATTTCTTCCAAGGCTGGATATTAGACAAAGGCTGGTATATTTTAATTGATTCTGTCTAAACCTTGATATTAGACTATAGCTGGTAGATTTTGTTTTAGTTTAGTCCGAATATTTGGCCATTGCGGGCCGCAAAAATTTCCATGAACATACACCGTAGCCATGGCTGGCAAATTAGTTACAATTATGGATGTATATGACTAAAGTATTGTATTTTGACCATGACTGGTAGTATATGAGATCATGCTAGATGTAAACCAAACTGGACCATGGATGTTAACTTTGTAAATTTGCCAATAACAGGGGCACTCATACCAATAAATAGATACATGATTGTATACAATGAATACAATATGTAAAACATATTTTGACCATGCTGGGTCTTTAGTGGAATATTTGGATGTACTGATACTGCATTAATTTCACCCCACCTTGATCAGTAGTTATGTAAATGCTTGCCAAGTTTAGGCCCCAGATCGCCACACGCTATTTATATCAATTTACTTAGATTTCTGCATGCCTGTCCTGGGAATTAGTTGTAGTTAAGCTAACGTTGGGCCAAGCTACCTCGGCCTTTATTTGCCACTATTTTGTCATATATCAATAAGGTATTGATGCTCTCTCAATCATCACAGCTACTCTGTATTATATTAAAGTAATAGTCATGCATATGTATGTAAACTAATTATTAGATTTCTGTATTGAATAATATTAAGGGCATTGCTACGCCCATCAATTAAATCTATGTAACTACAATTACTAGTTGTTTAACTTTATATTCCCATTATATGGCTAATAAGAATTGGGTAGTGATTATCCAAAGTTTATCGAAATAAATAATATTATATATGAATGTATGTGTGTTCAGTTGTGTTTATTCTTGAAGATCTTAATTTTGGCTTGTTTTGAGAAATGCCAATATATAACAGTCAATGCGTTATATACGGCAGATCATTCACTCAAACATGATTGCTCCCAGAATGTATCAGTACTAGACTTCCGTTCTCTGAAAGCAATTGTCTACCTCCTTTTATAGAGAGCCTTACTTAGAATATGTGCCAGATCTTCTGTTCATAATTGTCCACTCTTGTGTATATTGATTTGAACTGGATTATTTCCAGCCGAAACTGAATTCGAGTCTATTTGGTAGATAATATTGACCTACTAATACAAAATGTTGTTGGATAAACCAGTTTTTCTAGAATACTGCCAGGCTTTCAAAAATCTTAAAGCAAACATATTTTATGAGCTAATGTTGACTTTGTAAGTCTAGTCATAGACAGACAAAACTGTGGTGCAAGAATTTGAGAGAACTGTTGGTATATTCGGACGATTATTTCATAACAGTTTTCATAAATAAAAAACCTAAATTTTCGGAAAGTTTTTACTGTACAACCTCTTTTGAACACCATCCACTGGAAGAGACTGAATTATGCTGTTGTTCTGAGATTAATCTCACAAGTTGACAAAAATATCTTCTCCCAAAAATGACGAGTATCCTTTTTTCATGATTTTTCTGTGTTTTATATTTTTGCAGTTACAATCATTGTAACGAAGACATATTACTGATACCCTTTACTATACTTTTAACTTGGTATGAAATTGTCACGCTTCTGCTCAGAAAATATGTTGGCCAAAGTAAGTTATATGAATTTTAGTCCTAAGATATGAGACATTGTTTTCATATAATATCGTAGATCTATTTTGTCTCAAGTTATCCCAAACGACATATACAACAGTACTTTACTGTCACGTTACTCGAGACTATTAACGATTTTTAAACCCCAAAATGCATGAATTTATCGATTATTTCTATCAGAAATTTACTTTCGTATCCAGCAACAGAATTCATAAATAATATATCAGCAGAAAAAATACGGTATTTTAATTATCGAGGACATGCATTAAATAAACACACGTTGTATATGTATGTATATTATCAAAAGTAAAATGAAACTAGTCTGATTGAATAAAAAATCATGGTATATTTACATATACATGTTGAATGTCAGTTAATTTTGTTACAATAAACATTTTAAATATTGCAAACTAAATCGAAACTTCACTTTAACATAGGAATCGACTTGTGTCTATTCCAAGTCACAGACTTTCATTAGGTCTGACTTGTACAAAGTCAGAAACAATCTATTGTCTCTTACATTAAAGGCAAATGAAGTCGGTCCAGATAACCCATCTTCTTGTTTCACAACAACACCTATCTTTTTACCATCTTCATTATATTGCACAATATTGTGAGAATATCCTCCAGCAACAAATACATTTCCTATGTCATCACAACAAACACCACTTACACCATCCAAATTATTATCATTGATTGTATACAGATGTTCGCCATCCCCATCCAAACATACAAATCCTTTACCACCGGTACAAACAAACATTTTGTTCCCAAAATCATTGAAGGTGATATGTGCACTACCAGTAAACAAACTGTTTCCAGCATTGTCATTTGTTATTGTCTTCAACAATGTTCCATTCATATCATAAACATACAGGGAAGCACTACAGTCAGTAACATAAAGGTGATCATTCTTCATAGCAATACCAAAGCAGAGATGAGTTGTATCAATCTTCCTTGTAAGCTTCATCTTGTTTTCAATGGAGACAAACTGAATCTTGTTTGAATTTCCACATCCGACTGCAACTTCTTGATCATTGACCAAACAGACGCCAAATGTATAACAGCCTAATGAACAATGATCAACTACAGCCATCGTCTTGATATCAACTAGTTTAAGATTTTTGTTGCTACAATCAGTGACTAGTAGTTGTTGATCTGATATGAGGCAGCACCCAAAAGACTTGCTCGCTTTGTCATCATCAGATAACCTAATGTTGATATATTGACTGCCTTTTAATTTGTACAGGTCAGCTCTTTTCTTTCTAACAATCTGTACTTTACCAATCCCATGTAAATCCTGAAGGTAATCTTTCAGTGCATTTTCAGGATCAAAAGTTATCTTTACTTCTCGATTATCACCAGTTTGTGTTTGTTGTTTAGCCCTTACCATCATTGCTTCAGTGATTCTTTTCTGAGCTAATTTTAAACATACAAATCGTTGTGCTCTATTTGATGCTGAATTGGTAAGCTTCACATCGACATCTTGTAACACATTGTTAGAGGCATCAATGCTTCCTTTATCTTCCAGTATTTCCTTCTCAACATTCTTGAATGCTTCTTCAATTTCTTTTCTTGACTTGTCTGCAGCATGTCTAACCATACCTTCCAGAACGTTCTGGAATGTAGTGACTTGCTCCAAAGCAGTCTTCTTTGATTCACACAGAGCCACCAATTGGGTATTTTTAGATTCACTCAATTTTGACATGTAAGTCATCGTTTGTTTAAGACGAATTTCTGTTTCTTTACTTTCGGATGAGTTGAACAAAACTTTCAACATGTCGGGTACCGAGTAAATCTTACTCTCTGGACATAATCTGAAATGAAACATACTTATCATACACGTACTTGTTTTTTTGTGTTTTGGATTTAACGCTGTTGCAACACGTTGTATAGGTCATATAATGTACATGTTATTGTATATACATAAGCCGATGTTAAAACAATTTCCATGGCAACTTGGTATTCCGAAATTGGATAAAAAGATTTAATTTAAAATTTGTGATCATCAAGACAAGATATTATTGTTATTGAATTGTTATTAAAAGGGTTAAACATTTTCTATATGGTATTTCTTTTTTCGTTAGGAAATAGAAAAATGATTACAGGTGCAAGAAAATATGCTTATGTTTAATATCAATCTTTTCGTGTACAGGTGTAAAAATTGCTTATGTTTTATTATTATTGAACTGAAAAATTACAAATGAAATACGATTAAACGAAATTTTACACTTTGGAATGTTAACACATACACAAAAAGATTATTCAAATTGACATTTAATCAAATGCCCACTTGATAACGCACGTGTTTGTAATAAAAGACATATACACTGTATCCATTTATAACATGGGCGTTTTTTCAGTTCTAAATATAGACTTACATATTATTTTCCGAAAATACATCGGCTAAAAATACACTCAGTTAAGGTAAACATTACAAAGGAATGAGGCCTGTTTTATAAACATCATTTAAATTTTTGAATGTACATACATACGCATGACTTATTATTCGACATGTTTATCTACGTTTGAAACTTGATAACCGTTATATATTCGTGAATTATATTTTTAGCCGTAAGATTTAAATGTGCTATTTTTAGAACAAATGAATTTGTCTTTAATGACATTTTTTGGCGATTTACACCACCAAGCCGTCACGTATATACCTAATGATCTCTTTTAAACACAATATATCAGTTAAGTATTACAAATTTAATTTCAATATTTTTTTAACTCTTTTAACACTCACTTGTGTTCCGTTGCTATACACGCATAGCAACCAACAGAATCATGTTCCTGGCAATACATATCAATGACTTTTCCCTTATGTATGCAGCACCTTTCCGTCGGAAACTCTGGTAAACTGGTTCCATGGTTTCCAGATTGATTTCCCTGTTCAACATCCAAGAAACTGTGACCAAACAAAGGCACAAAAACTTTGTGCGTATCTGTACATAGTTGGCAGCAATAATCCTTACAGTCTATGCAATATTTAACAGCTTCCTTAGTTATATCTTTTCGGTCACACACAGAACAAATATAATCGAATGCTTCCTTTGACAAATTCATCTGAATACTGCCACCCTCAGTCATTTTCACCTTGAAATGTGAGACTTTTAACTTCTTGTTTCGTTTTCAACTTTGTGTAAAATATAATGACGAATACAATTTTATCATGATAACGGAAACTATTTATACATAGAGTAAATGTTAAGATTCAACTTTAATACGTGGAGTCGTCTGTTTACAGCTATCCGGATATAAAGTATATTTTATGTTGAAATAAATATTGACACATTTCAGGTCAAATTATTATAATGGTCGTGAGTCCCGACAGGGAAGTCACAATATAACATAAAATTATTAATGGAAAATGAAAAATATTCTTACACTTAAACTGCGATGTAAAACCTGTCGTGTTGCAACATGTATCTTTTGACGAGCGTCTGCTAAGAGTATGTATAAAGTATACTCGTTTGGTCATATGATGTGCATTTCATTAAACCGAGAAATATGTTTTGTATATTTTGGCGAATATTTCTCCAAAAAACTAGTTTTCTCAGAATAACAGACTATACTGCAACCTAAATGCATTGCTTAGCAATACAGTCTCTTTCATATTTGTATTATATTTGGGATACGTCCTTAGTCTAAATTATAGTAAGCCAAAACTAGGATTTGAGTCAATGTAAATATATTGACACATTTGGACGAATATTAGAGGTAGCATCATCCTTGGTCTTTTCTTCTTCTTATCCTGTTAACTAATACTTTCTTATGCCCGTCATCAGTGATCACTATTCAGTCTTAATAAACATGAGTGTCACCCCTCCTTAAGTCAACTAAATACAATCTTCTTATGTTGGGTAAATCAGTATCTACCAACTATCTCTTCACCTGGTACTCTCTTAACTAACGAAGACATCTGATGTCTCGGAAATGTATCCAAAACGAAGGAAACAAACATATATTTGACTATATTTCAAAGGCATAAAGTACCTCCAGTGACCTAAGTTGTTACTTTTGCCTAACTTTGTGTTCTTGAATGACAACGAGTGCATTATTAAACTTGAAGAATCAGGTGGTTCATTCACTTATTAGTTATACCACAAAATTAGTTGTTCCATGTGACAATTTCACGAACTAAGGCTGTAGAAATGTCAGAAACTATCATTTAGATCATTTTTATTCTAAGTTACCTGTATATAAGGATTCTAGAGAGACTCCTCAGTTGTGATTTTATTCCTAAATTAGATACTAGATTGATCTCTGATATACTACTAATCAAATTGAGGAATTAGTCCATAATATGTTTTACAATCTGTGGATATGTTCGATGCTGCTGTCAGTAGCATTAAACAATACTTCACCTTAAATATTTCACCAAACTTATTTTATTCTTCTTTTGTGTTCTATTTTTTATTTCTCTTACTAACACGCTTTGATGGTTTGACGTGTACCTGTCTACGTCATAATGAGGGATTATGACAGTACTGAGAGATGCACTTATTCGAAAGCGGCATTAAAAAAATCCTACGGTTGAAAACATTTAAAAAACAGTCTTTGGTTTTCAGGATAGTGTATTCTGCTGTTTTAAATGACTGCTTTAGATCTCTGGCCCTGGACCCATACGAAAATTTTACATCCCAATAGTGAATTTCAATATTCAAAAGTTTTTAAACACTCATTTATGCAGACACAATCAAGTTATATAAGGGTATCACTGTCCAGTGATTTCAAATACAATAGTTAGCTACAATGTTGCACTAGCTAGCTAATTATTCCTGCAAGCTAAATGAATTTGAAACACTCGTCTTGGTATCGCAAGACTGAAGCAAAGCCATGCAAAGAACTTACACAAAAAGCACTTTACTCAAATCACTAGGAATTGACGTCCATCGGCTACTGACTTGACAATTCTTTAATCCTCATTACCCGTGCTATTGAAAACTATATATACTAAAAGGATAAAAAAACGCAGGGTAACATTTGCTCGATATTTTGAAAACGCGTTCTCCAAATAAAGTGAAACTTTGTGGATTGAGTAATTAGGTCATATCACACCTTGTCATATATTGAATATTTAGTCAGGTTACAGTGTACTGCTTTGGTAAATGGAGGAATGAAAAAACAAGAATCCGATGGACCGCGTTGTTTTGGTCTCATGCAGCGTTGGTCAAGTCACTCTGCGTTAGTCTTTATACAGACCAACTACTTTCCTAAAATTAATTCAGAATTTTATTCGTTTTAAAAATGGCACGACCAACAGAAGTTCAGAGGGGTCAGGCCATTTAGATGCTGATGCAAGGACAGCTGCAAAATCAGGTTGCTAGGCACTTTGGTTGTAATGTTTCCACCATAGAACGTCTTGTAAGACCTCTTCGGGAACTGGGCGATTGGCCAATCGACCTAGGTCAGGACGTCCGTGCGTAACGCCACGACGTCAGGATCACTATATCGTCGTCTTTCATGTGCGTAATCGGCGCCTTAATGCCGTTGAAAGTGCACTTGATGTTCGTGAAAGGTTTTTTTCACGGACGAGTCTCGATTCTGCCTTTATCGATCTGACGGTCGTCAACGTGTCTAAGTACGTCGCGGTTAAAGTTTTACGGATACTTGTGTTGTAGAGAGGGATAGTTTTGGGTGCGGTTCAATAATGGTGTAGGGTGGAATCTCATACGGGTTAAAATCACAATTGGTTGTTATTGATGGCAATTCAACATCAGCTTAGTATAGAGATGAGATCCTTCAACCCCATGTTATCCCTTTTTTACTGTAGCATAATCTAATACTCCAACAGGATAATGCTAGACCCCAAGTAGCAAGGATTTGCCAAGTCTTTCAGGCCAATAACAATATTCAACCACTAGATTGGCCGCCATAAAGCCCTGGTATGTCCCCGATAAAGCATCTTTGGGACTAGTTGCATAAACAGGTTCGAAAGCGCCAGCAATCCCCGTGCTACTCGAGAGCAGTTGACCAGAGCTCTGATTGAAAAAAAGGACACCATCCCGATAAGACGGATAAACGCTCTCATGAACTCTATGACCAGAAGAATAAGGGCCGTGACAACAGCAAACGACGGACACACAAAATATTGATGATTCAGATCAGTTTCAATGTCAAAATCCCATGGATCCATTCAATTTAATCGTCAGTACCGCTAAACTAATTATCATATGCAATATATAGACTTTGGAAATTTTTAAGCATTTATTTATCTGTTAGTATACAAAATTTCGTTTTAAATGAAGCCCGATATCATACTTAATGTCTGGTTTGAATTCACCCTGCGTTTCTTTATCCTTTCAGTATGAGTATAGTATATCAAAAAATCAAAACATGTAATCTCTCTTGTGTACTCACTCTGTGTATTGAAAATTGGAGGTAGTTATCTAAGGAAGTTGTTACATTGGGTTTATAGCAACTTGATGCGTAATCAAATTCTATTAAATGGTTTTGCTTCAAAGTAGCAACCCTGTTCGAACAGTAACTGGTGTACAGCTAAATCCAGATATTTAGCTTTTCCAGAAACGGTGAGAGAGTTAAATGACTGCAAACAATGTGTCGCTATGACATTTAAACCAACCAAATACTAAGAAGAAAAACCAAGTTTGGTCATTTTCATACCACTACGATATTGCAACCTGCTCACCATTACTGGAAAGACTTAATTTCTAGATTTAGCTGTTGTGTAACCAGTTTCTAGGCACATACATGTACTTCTGTAAGCGACTGGCAACTGCTCTACATGGTTAAGAATCGGTGGTAGGAGGGAGAATAGTCTTAGTTTTCATTATCGAACTACACGATAGTATGCCCCGTCGGGGGATCGAACCCATGACCCCTTAATCAATAGAATTGTGTGTTACTTACTGAGCTTGACGAGACAGCTAAATAAGCAATATTAATTAAGAAGGTGTATTCTGAACAAATTTCTTGGCAAAATGGATCGTTTACACATTGACCATAATATGTATACATATAGTCAGATATTTTCAGAAATATAATTTATCAAATATATGATTATATATCATTTAGTGTTCTTAAAAACAATGCCAATGTTTCACAAAATAATTCATCTTTGTACATTTTTACATTAATTTTGCAAATCTATTCAATGTTACTACATATGTACATATAGTATCATTAGAAACTAAAATATTTTTTAAAAAACCGTATTTAACAAATTGAAACTGATAAACATGTTTGGAAAAGGTTTAATTCACTTTTATTGACTTGTGTCTCTTGAATGTCTGTAAAATTAAATGTTTAGTCTGACTCAAGTGAAATCTGAGTCTATCAATGCTTTTTAAAAATTTACTCTACATAGTATAAACACAATACCTACACGTATAAAATTAGTTACAAATTGAATGGTTCTTGTTCAACTAATGCCTAGCCATGCTAGCTAAACATATTCATGGAAATACCATATTTATTTTCAATTTTCATGCTTTGAAAGTGTTTGTGGTATTCAATATTTTACAAATGTATTGGTAAACAGTATGAAAATCCAATTAAAAACATATTTGAGTAGTTTGTCAGCAGTAATTTATTTTTGTATGTCAGTTTGGTAAATATCATTTAACTGTCAGTAGTGTACATATTACTCCCTGATTTAGATACTTAATATTAGTTAACAAACATGTACTTAAATCTGTATATCTTCTATTTTATTGATTGTGATTAAACAAATACTGTAGTGAGTATTTAAATCAGCAAGATTAATAAATACATCTCGACAGTTGAATAGAGTTCAACAACACCTGGCTTCGACAGCCTAAATTTCTCAAAATATCAGTTTTAATTTGTGGATTAGTTACTTTCAAAACCCATATATATTATATGACCTTCAAGCAATCTTAATTGGAGGAGAAAATTGTCTTAATATTAAGACTGTTCCGCTTTTAAGACCATTAATGTTGATAGTTATATCAGTAATACGCACATTAAGCTGTTTATTTTGTTTAACGCCGTAGCAATACATTGTATAGATCATATAAAGGCGGTCAGTCAACCTACTCACTCCTACTGGAAAGGCTAAATCTCTAGGTTTAGCTGTAAACCAACTACTAAGCGCATACTTTCGTCAGCGACTGACAACTACCCTACATAAATAAAATTCATTGGTAGGAGGGAGAATGGCCCTAGAAATAATTTCAATTTTTTATTGAAGATAAAATGCCAAAATCACCTTCTTGTTATTTTATCCTATTTATTATATTGATGAAAGCCATTTTGATGTGTACATTTCTATTTCCGTTCTAGATAAATATGTTTAGTGAAATTTATGATCAGGTAATTGTTGATAATGCTATAACTATAATATATTTTAAAAACAGTTATTCTTTTATGTGTCATATTTTACTTGTCTTCTTGAAAAGTTTATGAAGTGCTCAGTTAAAATTTTACAATCCTTAATGCCAAAAGATTACACAGAGTAGCATCTATATTTCTTAGCTTTAACAATTTGTTTAATGACATGTTTGTGAATGTTATAGGCTAAAATTCCTTAACAATTAAGCAATCACCTTGTTAATGAAGTTTAAAACTTAATGAATAAAATTTAAGATAACTTCATATTAATGAGTTATGAAGAACATCTAATGGGAATTTAGAATTGCAATGTCAATTACTTTTGAAGCCTAGTTAAATACTTATCAATGGATGTAGATTTTACTTCAATACATTAGGTGTTGTAAACTTTACCTAAAGTATGTTGAATACTAAGAAAAAATTATTCATGTGATAATTATGGTAGCCTATTTCTGCCATCAGATAACCACATAACTAACAAGTTAATTAAGAGGTTAACTAGTTACAGTAAATAGTTAACCACATAACTTAATACATTTAAGTGATTAACTAGTAACCCTAACTAGTTAATCTCTTAATTAATCAGTTAGTTAAATGGTTATCTGATGGCAGAAATATGCCACCATAGATAATAAATAATATTATATATAAATATATATGTGTTTAGTTTTGTAATTTATGCAAATTTTAATTTTGGGTTGTTTTGTGTTATGTCAATATATAATAGTCAATGCGTTGTGTAAGACCGGCAATTTATCCAACCATTATCGCTCCTATAATGCATCAGTACTAGACTTTTGTTCTCAGGAAGCAATTGTTTACCTCCATTTATAGAGAACCACAGTGAGAATCTGTGCCCAATATTCTGTTCCTAACTGCCTACTTTTACCTATATTGATTTGACCTGGATTATTGCCAGCCGAAACTGGATTCGGGTTAATTTGTTAGATATTAACATACTTAAACGAATATATCTATAATAAACCAGTTTTGCTAGAATTCTGACATGCTTTTAGGAAATCTTCCTATGCAAACACATTATATGCGCTACTGTTGACTTTCTAAGTCTATTCATGAACAGACAAAAATGTGGTTCAAGACAGTAATTACAATAAGAAAGAGCTGTTAACATATTTGGACGATTATTTCTTTAAAAAAAGCTTTCATAAAATACCGACCTAAATTGTCGGTACGTACTTGACACCCACTAGGAGAGAATAAAGCGTGCTGCTGTATAGGAGTTCTTGCTTTAATTTCACAAGTTGACAAAAATGTCTTCTCCAAATATTGACGAAGATTTATTTGTTCGTGCTGTGTTATATATTTTCGTCGTATGATTTCTTGCAATTACACCACAATTCATCGTAAAGTTTGAAGGAACTGCATAACCTTAGCTATACTTTATTTTGATGAAAATGTCTAGCTATCAACCAGGATAAGCATTCAGCTAAGTACTGGTTACTGCCAATTATGACCGGAGCTCCTGTTATAATGACTTGTCTTGGGACCGTGATTCAACTTTGCAATAATATAAATGTTAGCTTGCAATAAGTTTGAGCAAAAATTTGCATAAAATAATACTACAGAATTATAACAATTCAAGCTAGTTACTAGTATACTTTATATGGTAAAAGTATTCAGTCATATATATCAAAATCTATAATCAAATGTTAGCTTTATCATTATCCCTTACTTTTTGACTTTGATGTTTCGTTTGCTTTTTGTCGCTGTTTGCCTTCCTGTTGTTCTGTTTGTTCTTTGACTTCTTGTCGTTATTTGGCTTCTTGTCGTGTCTTATTTTTATATCTTTATTGGCCTCATCGACCTTATTTTTGTTGTCTGACTCTTCTGACACGTCTGAATCTTCTCCGTGTTGATCTTTCATCATTTAAAGTTCATATTCATACTATAGTTCATGTTTATTTTTGTACCTATTGCAGCCGTCTAATATTGGTGTGACCCAGTCAATAATAGACGAATGCAATAGATTAAGATATATACTATAATGGCCCTGTTTATTACAGCCACGTGTACGTAGAGCCAGCCCTATTCCTGCGTACAACTTTCTCTGTATCTTCACCATATAAGGTCCACCAATGTCTCCTTCACATGTTTTATATCGGTATCTAAATGAAACAAGAAATTAACAATAAATCTTACAATTAAGATATTCAAAATATGTTTGTTTGATTGTTTGGGTTTTACGGAGCACCAACACAGAAAGGTCATATCGCGCCGAAAGCTATTAATGATACTAATAATTCAAACTATATTAATGATGTAAAACTTCAAAATATATTATAATGCAGCTGTGGCACCTGTACTCACATACCATTTATCGCCATCATACATTTATAGACTATAAAACATACATGATAGTATTGAATGTTTGATACCACTACCTAGCTCTTTAAAGTGGTCAATTGTCAATTAAATACCCGGTTTTCTTACTAACTTTCCTTGTACATCATTTTCGTCAAAAGTACCTGCTAAGCCTTCAAGAAAATTCAACAACATCTTCTAAAACGACTAAATGCACATTATTGTATTTCATACGAAGGTATGCCACAGCTGGATTCAGAGTGTCCTTACTACAACACTATATTTAATATCATAAATATACTTAGATTATTACCACACCAATATCCCAAAATTAAATAGAAGAGATAATTGTACTGTATATCAAAACTTTTCCTTTTTACTTTTTATATAATAGATAAAGTTGGTGCACTTACTGAAAATCATCACCTACACAGAAGAATTTATCTGCATCTAAACCATTGTAAACCTTTTCACATATTTCCTTTCTTGTTATGGGCATTTTGGTCACAGTTAAGTCATTAAGTGGTCGCTGCATAAAAAATAAGTTGTCTTGCGAATGACCCCATCCTGCAAAATATCCCTTGAAAGTCCTTGGTAATGCTGTAATTGCAACCATAGTCGCTGTAGCCATTGTCAGAGATGTTTGCTCTGTAAGAAAATAAAAGTATTACGAGTATGTAACGTTTTATGATTTTAGTTGGATTGTTTAATTCAATTTCTTTGGACAAGAATAAAGTTCTTACAATAAATATTTCAATTTAGCTCAAAGAAGATACATTCGACGCAGTTTGACAAGTATCCTAAATGATGTAATGGTGTAAGAGCAAATTATCAAAGAAAAAAACTCACATGAAAATATCAATGTTACCTTAAAATTTAACCCTTGTTGTCTAGTCAGATTGAACATTCAGGACTATTTGGTAATTTTCTACGCAAATATTCTTCTGGCATCACAAGATGGGAAAATAGGTTATTTGTTAAATACGGATTCCGTAGAAAACTTTAATGAAATGGAATTTGGTTTCTTTGATAATATAGTCTACTTTTATTTTATGTATATAAATATTTCTAGACTTCTTGCCGTCGGATATACTTATTTAAGTTGTTGAGTAGCTAATTATAAAAATAGCTTGTTTTGATTTTTTATACGTAAATGTATAAACTGTAATAATGACATCCATATTTTCAAGTTTGTTTGTTATTTGTTATATCATACACAACTATATCTAAACTTTAAAAATAATGTCAATAATAGCCAGCTTGATTGCCATTATGTAATTAAACACGCCCATGTCCAAACTTGCGATAATAACAACAAAACTTGCACACTTGTTTGTTCCATTCGTCTCGTCCATATATAAACTTTAATAATAATAATATAACTTGCCAGCTTGTTAGCCAATGTTTTATTTGACACGTCCATGTCCCATTCATAATAACATTACTTGTCAACTTGGTTATTTTTTTCATTGAACACGTCCATGTTTAAATTATGACATTAAATGCAATACTTGCCAGCTTGTGTTTTGATATTTTAATTAACACGATCGAGTATAATTTCTTATAATAAAAACAATACTTTCTTGCTAGTTTGGCCATGCTTTATTCGACACTTCCATATCTAAACTATAATAAAAGCAATATTTGCTAACTTGTTTATTAATGTTCTATTATGCATGTCCATGTATAAACTAATATAACAAAAACATAACTTGCCAGCTTGTTTGTTAAATATTTTATTTGACATGTCCATGGTTCATGTATAAACAATTATAATATAAAAACTTTTTGCTTAAAACTAGTTGTTTGACTATCACTTCTGATGTCTGAAAAATAATTGCATAGAATATCTTGCAGTTTTTTAAATGGTTTTAGAGATGGAAATGACGAACAGAAAACATGAGCGCAGAAACTTCTTAGTTTCAATAATGACACTCAGCTGATATGGATTGTGGTTAAATGATATAACTATATTGTAAATTATCACCGTTGCTTTACACATAAAGATGTAGTCATTTGTTTCATAGTAAACGTACATCGAGCGAAAAGATAAAAAATATACGTCAAAATCTCGTTGTTTTCTATTCCGAAATGGGATTTTTGTACAAGATTTGCCATTTCATTTTATTTTAAAACATGGATCAAAATGCATTACCTGTTGGAAAACACAATGGACGTACAGATTTCTGCAATACTGGTCTTGATGACTCTTTCTGTCCTAAATCCAAGAGTGCAATGTCATACTCAGCAACCCCAGCAGCTTTGTTTTGTTCTCCAGTATAATTAGAATGGACATGTATTCTTTCCACAACTACTTGTTGTTCTGTATCATCTTTTTTAAACAAATTATGATCACCTAATACTAAGTTAATCTGAAAGGTGTATTAGACAAAATGGTGATATATAATTATTTACCTATTAGTCACCTTTCCATATGTTTAGACATATTGTGGCGGTTAATTGGACATTTTTGTCAAACTAAATTACAATTGTCTCAAGTCTATTCATGGTTAAAATTAAAATTACACATGTTGAAATACCTATTACATTATACATATTTCTATAACGTGATTGTTATTTTTCCTTGGCGATCAGAAGCGTTGGACACTTTTTGGTCAAATTGAGGCTAATTACCAAAAAGAAGACAACTCGTTTGTTAATACTGACACGTCCATGTAATAACAATAAACCAATTTGGCATTTTTTTTTAAATAATGAAGACAAAGCGTGACAAAGGTGGTCAAATTTAGCAGTAAGTGCTTGCTAAAAATGTATTGCTCAAAAGTGTGGTATTATATTAAAAATCATGCAGGTTTAATTCCTTGAAAGTGGAGATTTATTTTATCCATAATTCCCTCAATATTTGAGCATCTTCATCATAACTGTGATTTTGTTTCCCTATGAAGAGTCCTTTTCAAATGCCAACACATAGAATAAGGCTATTTGTTGTTTTTGTTTTACTATTTGCTTATGTGTGTAATTGTATTTTAAAAAACATCAGTATCAATGTAAATAATCTTACACAATTACACAGATGACTATTTAGAATCAAACAGCAATTCAATAAAGAGGTCAAAATGTATCTGACATGAGTGAACTTAAGAATCTATAGAAATGTATATAATAATTTATTATAAGATAGTATTTCTAAAATTATTCCAATTGAAAATCTGATACAAAGAAGATATTATCTTGAAACTTAATATATACATGAGCTACAAACGACTGTTTGATTCTGTGTTAAGTTGATTAAAGTTTAAGCTGGACATGATATCTCTCAAGAAATTCATATTCACTGAGGAATCTTTGATTTTACCCGTGGTTAGAAATTATTACTTCTAATAGTAAATAATCCAAAAAAGGAAAACATTTGGGTAAAATTCTCAACGATAACGATTGAGTCAAATATCTATCTTACTTTCAGTTCAGAAATAATTTCAATTTGACCTGTTATTTAAGCGTTACTTTTTATTGGAAAAATGTTATCAAGCTGAAATTAAACAACACTTCAGCAATCATAAAAAACACATAATAGAAATTTATACAGATATATTTGTCATGAATTTAACACAAAATGTCTTCATTATTTCGAAAACTGCCCAGTTTCACTACTTGTTTGCGAGTTATTCACCGAACTTCACGACTTATATTCCAAATGATAAGATGGTATAGAATAAAATATCATAATTTATCTGGTAAAATACAACACCATCTCAATAATCATCCCCCTCACCATTAGTTAATCATGACTGACCTTAGTTGTATCAACTGTAACTATTTTACCATCTTCACTTCGTTTTGTTACACACGATGCCGCTGTCACAAACCATCTGTCACATAATAGAGAACCACCACATGTCCAAATAGATCCATCATCAAGGAAAACAGAAAACCATCCAAGCCATGGCAGTGCACCCTGAAATAATAATAAATGATGAGATCACCTTTCAACACAAGTCAAATGATTAACGTATGTAGCAAAAATTAAGCTTTACTACGCTATGCATTGGTCATTGGGCAGCATATTATCATACTTTAAAAACATCATCAAAAATTGGTTGTAGGACGTTTGATAATACATGCCATTGGTGATTCTGATAGGTTGAGCGGCACTATAATTGTGTTATTTATTATTTGAAAACAAAAATTGTTATTTGTTTAAATTTATTTTCCACTATGGCAGTAATCAAAACAATGTTAAACGTAAGTTTGTTTAGTACACCTGTGTGGAACTACGACTTCCTACAAGTAGTGTTTTTATAGCTCACTGTTCATTATACGCCTATTTTTTTAATTGGTTTTATGTACACATATGTACCGTGGATCGTCGACTTCCAACAAACACTGGGTTCTTTTGCTCACGGTTCATAACACGCCTCTTTTCATCAGTCATGTTAGGTATATGATATCGTCCTTGCTTTCTCTTTTCAAGTTTCAGTTTTTAGATGCACTCGGACTATGGCACTGTTTTGTTGAGAAGTTAAATGCTGCGAAGTCTACGAACAAAAAGAGAGTATTTTTGTATTACTTTGTTACTAGCAGTCTTAAACTATGCAATATCATTCGTACAATGGCATAGGCAATAGGCTACAGTTTAAGTTCTTGATGGGTCAATCAATTTTCCAAAAAGAAAATATGAATTTATTTTATGTTTATACGACTGATCATTCTTCATTCAAACCTTGAATCAAAAGATCAAATAATAAGTGTCTATCATAAAGTTTGTAGTTGATACAAGTTTTCTGTTTACTCATTTTAAATCTTATATCATCTTTTGATTGAATATGAGGTGTTTACCTTCTGTAGTGCTTTGTTTTCACCAATGAGTGTTTTATCTGAAACTCCACATTGTCCGTAATCTAAAAATACATATTTCAATGTAAACAATATTTTGTCAACAGTAAAAGGCGGAACTTTTGTTTAGTGCGTAAAGAAAACACGCATTTGACCTGTAAGCATTTGCATTAAAGGCATAATTGTTTAACTGATACAATATGTATGGGCATGCGGTGCAACCACTTTTAACATTGTATATTCGTTCATAGGGAGTTCAGGTGTACAGAGAAAATAAATTTAAACTTTTAAATTGCTTTTTATTTTTACATATACGTTTGCAGAAACTATCGATATATTACCACACCAAATCTTAGATCATAAAATACGTACATATTAGTGCAATAGACCATTGCTCTAAACACAAAAAGTGACATCAACAAGATAAGGTGACTTGCTAATATATCTGCGTGAATCGTGTAGGAGTTTAAATGGAAATAATGTAAATGTATGTTCTGATGTGATGTACTGTCCATAACCATGGTAACATGGCGTGATAGATCAACAGAATGTAAACAACAACTTGTTTTTGGGATCAAATTCTTGCATCGGCCAACCGTAGAGCAGATTCTAATAGCTCATCAAATAACGGTGATATTTTTTCATCCGAAATGCCACATGAGCATTAGAATTGTAATAATTATCAAGATTTTTTACACTGATTATTTTAGCTCATGACTTAGTATACCGCTCAATAAAATACAATTGTGTGTTATGAAAATTTATAGCTAATGATAAGCTAATGATCAGTTGCGTAGTTTGAATTTTCGCTAAGAAGTTCATATAGTTAACCTATATGCATTTCCATGTCATTATAATGTTTGTTTGGATAGGAATATTTGCAAAAAACAAATACTTGCTTACTTGATAGTTAATAATGTATACCACAAGACCATTTACCTTGTGACATGCCTTCAAATTTATTTTAAACAATTTACCAGACTGAAAAATCGCTTGGGGCGATTCCACCTGGGAAGTCTGCATTATAAAAAACTATTTCACTCATTAAAACACTTATTTACTAAATCCTAAGACTTATACATTTTTAAAAACCTAACTTCCCATAATTGTTAATAAATTGTACTCACCAATGTTTTGTCCAGAGATGATGCTAGCAATATATTTCAAATCAGTAAATTTATCCAAATAGAAAACATGTTCTATATATGGATCTGATGCTATTTCATCCATCAATGTTTTGTCGACTGTTTGTCCTACTCCAATAACAAACATCTCAACACCCCATCCTGATAAAGAAAAAAATCGTAACAAGTCACGAGGTGCGTTGTTTATTGTTCTATCAGATAAAGTTAATTAAGTTTAAATGTAACCCCTCACATTAGATTTTCTTTGTGGTTTAATTTATAATCTTATATAATTCTTGTTTATTTCGACCAAGAATGTTGATATATCAGATCTCGTGTGTGTATTTATTCAGTGTCACCCGTGATAGATGTTTCAATGCGACGTACAGACTGTGATAAATCTATAATATAATTTATAATCATTTCACAACTTATCAAGTTAGATACATCGATTGCATGCTTTATCGTGGCTATATTTATCGGTAGAATTTCAGTGTGTCACGTAGAATGGATATAATAATTGAGACCCTGCAATTACTAATTTAAACTCGTCCAAATAAGCGTTTATATAAATGAGTCCTTGTATCGATAAGCAAAACCTTTCATGTCCCTGATCGACTACAATCGAATACAACCTAAATGACAAAGTATGCAGACACAAACGTTGCGACATCGGAAACCGATACCCAAGTGACAGTTATAAGCTCTCATTCTCTTTGAAAAGCCTTGCGTGACCCATACATGGACTATAAAGAGGATTTGGTATACTAAGACCCTAGGTGACAATACTTTTGTGAAATTTTTGTTAAAATTCATTGAGAAATGTAGATGATATTGTGAATAAAAAATATTTCCATATGTAGTACATATGTCTAATCGTTGACCAACTACAAGAAACTGTCGTCTGCTCAATTAAATGTTGACTGCTAAATTAATTTTTAGTCCATTTTTTTAATGGTTGAGATGTTGTCTGAATGACAAACAGTTTGGATCCAGGCGCTTCAATACAATTTTCTTTTTTAATTCTGTCAAAGATATTCATAAATACAGTACTAGTAACATTATCAACATCTATGCATTGGTCTTAATTTATTTCACTTGCTAGCAAACACAAATCAAAGCACAGGAGTGCTGGAGGAACGATGTCCTGAACTTATTTTTTTATTATAGAATATATAATTACGTATATCATCTATAAAATAATGTATTAAGTATCAATTAACAGAATTTAACAAAAGCATAGCACTAGATTTCTCAAGTGGTTTGCTCATGGCAAGGTTTATCTTACTTTATCAAACAAAATAAACCAGTCAAAGAATTAATTTTCATCACATTTTAGGGTCATGTACAGCAGCCATCTCACCAAACTAAAGATTATTCTGGACTATTTTCTTTAACCACAAGGAGCTGACAACTTCTCATTTTTTGGTTATTAATGGATATTTTTTAACGAGATCGTTAATATTTTCGTAAAAATTTTAAAGATTTGGTGTGGAATGACAAGCTGCATTTTTTTCACAAAAACATCGACTTTCTAACAATTTATTTAAGGTTTTCCCCCAAGTACTAAGCTCTTTTGCATCAAGCTACATTCCCATTTTCGTTCACGAAATTTAAGTCAAATTAACGTTTTGTACTTGCAATTTATTCACAATTAAAATTACTCTAGGAATCGTCTATTTCCTATAAATATTTGCTTAAAATTCCGTACAAAATTATACATATTCATTCCAAATTATAATCAAGCTCTATAACTTAAAATCGCTCAAGTAAACTTTATATGTTACACTTTGAAGACGGCAACGTCATATCGCCGGTAAGAGTATTAGTCATATCCAAAATGGCGGGTGTAATAACAATTGGATAAGTCACGTCGGTAAATATTTGTTTATTTCGAGTAATAATGAATTTAAACAAGTTTTTCGACGTTTTAAAGTTGAAACATACGCATGTTATTTGACTTCCGTAACTCTAGCCAACCCTGGCAGGGTTGTCTACAGTTACGGAACTTCCGTAACTCTAGAACCTGGGCCTAGAGTTACGGTACCGTAACTCTAGCCACTGCCTTATTTGTAACGTTGACGTCGTGTTTTAGATATGCACAGAACGGTGCGCACAAAAACTACCAAAATCGTCCATGTATTGACATAAGTATCATAATATAATAAGATCATTTAATATTGCTTTTAACTATCGAATGATGTAATTATGCTATCCTGAGAGTAACCTCCCTTTTCCTGAAGAGTTTCAAGAACGACAACACAAGCCAGCGTTGTATTACATTTAAATGAGATGTTAATGAGTTTCACGCTTGAACTACGCCTCTTTGTCTATGTTGAAAATTGTTGAAGCGTGAAAAGAGTAATCTTATACTTTCTTGTTACCATTGGAACGATGTCTTAGGACATCGTTCCAAAAAGTCAACATGTACAAGAAACATGTAATACTTGAAATACCTACTTTTTTATGATGTAACCTCTATACTACAATTTTCATTTGATGTTCAAGATTTATAAGTTGTGTATTTAATTGATGAAATTATTTACCCTAATCAATAAGTGAACTTTAAACAATGAGAAACATTAGAGAGTTATCTGTTCCTAATAAAACCTAAGTGGATACATCGTAAGTAGATCTTATCTCTTTAAATTATCATATTGAATAATAAATTCCTCTGTAAAGATAATAGAATATTGTGTCATATATCTTTCATGTTGAACTTTAGAATGTTCTCATTAAAGCAATACAAGTGTACATCCAATGATCTTTAACCCGACATAAGGAAATTTGGATATTCTTATCAGCCTAATATCATAATAGACGCATTACTGATAAAGATTAAACCGATAGACAGACGGAAAACAATCCATGTGTGTGTTACCTTTTATTGCATCACTTAGCTCTACAATTTCTATTCTAGGTTTTTTATCAATCGATTCTTCTGCAGTGTCTTCAACATCGGTGATAAGAAAAACAACTTTATTGGCATAAGGTCTCTCATATGATAAGAAGATATTTATAACTTTGCCCAATGCTCTCTCAATATCTGTACTTCCTCCTGTACTCTGTAATTTATAACATATTTTATAGTCACGTGAACTATAATGGAAACAGTAAAGGTGTACATAAACTAAAAAATAATATCAATTGACAACTAATTTTTCCCTCGAAATTCAGATTGATAGTATGAGTTTTAATCATTCCTTGATGACTCCAAGTCGTTCTCATGTGTTAACTTTGAATTGAGTCAGTAAACTAGGTCATGTAACCTCATACATTTCTTCTTAAATACAACAGCAAGAGGAACAATATGTTTATTTATTGATCACTCCTAACAGGAAAAATACCTTTTCAGGTATATAGCCGCCCTTCCCCAAATATATTTATGAAAAAAAACGTAATAGTTGTTATCATTTTTATTACTGATGTAACAGTCTGACTTCAACGGCAAAATATTACAAAAAAACTTTATCTTCAAATAAATTTATAGTGTTCCATTGAAATTCTGTGAATGCGTTAGAATATAATTGGAAATAATATACATCTTTTGCGTAATTAGTTGAATGTTAAAGTTCTTTTCTTAAATACGTTTATCAATCGATAAATAAAAAAGCGCGATATGAACTTTTTTGTGTTGGTGCGCCGTAAATTACAATCAATCAATCACTTAAATACGTTTTTGTTTCATTCACAATACATCGCTGGATGCATATATAATAGATAAGATAACTTTACATGGATAGTTCAATAAGAAAAACACATTAATCACGTGTAGTGCAATTTTTTATCGTTTGGTAAAATACTTGCTTACTGTCAGTTCATTCATGATTTGATATCGATGAGTTTAATATGTTTTCTTCAAACAGAGGTCTATGTTTTCAATGTAATTTGTTTGAGAAGTCTTTAAGAATAAAAGCAGTTTAAAGCAGTTTAAAGGACTCCTAACGTATTCTCCAATAAAAATCCCCATTATGATAATCACGACTGATGACTTCGTCTAGCTACAAATGACATTATACTAACAGGACATCCATTACAACAACCACGACTGAGGAGTCAGTCTAGCTACAAATGACATTATACTAACAGGAAATCCCAATTTAATAACCATTACTGATGAGTCAGTCTAGCTAAAAATGACATTATATTAACAGGAAACCAATTACAATAACCACGTCTGATGAGTCAGTCTATGCAAAAATGATATTATACTAACAGGAAATTCCATTTTAATAACCACTACTGATGAGTCAGTCATGGTGAAGATGACATTATACTAACAGAAAACCCAATTATGTTAACCACGACTGACACAGTCCGATTCAAACTGATATTATACCAACTACTTACAGCTATTTTGTTAATGAGTTCCTTTACTCCCTCTTTAGTTCGTGCTTTTGGATCTTCAAACGTAAATACATCGTCGGGGTCACGATTAAATGTCACCAGACTAAACCTTGTTCCACGTCCTCCTTTAAAGAGAAAGAAATTCACTAAATTATATCAGTAAAATTAATAACAACAAAATGCATTTGGATATGAATGAACCTGTCAACATTGATGCAATTCTACTCAAAAAATAAACTACACGTATGTTTCAAAATATATGGCCGTAAACTCAATAATTTTCAACAAATAGTGACCAGAAATGTTTTTATATTAAAACTATTCATCACACGTTATCTGAGATATTTTACATTGATGCTTCCGTCAACACAAAGGTTAGTAACATTTAGCAGATTTATTGATTTTTTTACTTGTTTTGCTTGTTTATTTCAGGTTTAACGCCGTAGCAGCACATCGTATAGGTCAAACAACAGCGGTCAGTCAACCTACTAACTCCTACTTGAAAGGCTTATCCCTGGATTTAGCTGTTAACCAACCACTAAGCGCATACTTTCGTAAGTGACTGACAACTGCCCTACAAATCAAAAATTAAAAATCATTGGTAGGTTGGAGAATGGTCGTAGAAAGAATGGCCAAGTTCGTCGAATGTATGCCCTGCCCGGGAATCGAATTCACGATTCCTCGATCAGTAGACTTGCGTGCTACCAACTGAGCTAGCCGCGCGGCTTTTTGACTTGTTTAACGTTACTTAAATACAACAAGTAAGAGTACAAAAGAATAAAACAGATGGATTCTTAACTTGAACAAGAGCATATTTATCAGTAATAGGTTTTTGATTATCATATTAGTCGATTTAAGGAAAAATTGTATACCCTTTGACTTATACATTACATGTATCATAGTTTGGTATTCAATAAACATGAAGATATTTCACACAAATGATGACCATTAAAGCAACCCTGGAGCAATTTGATCTCTTTGTATTAGTACCTCGTAAAACCCAAACAAACAAACTGCTTCATTATGGTATATGTTCAAATTTTTCAACTAAAATAACCTATCAATACCAAATATCGAGAGAAAAATATTTATTTATTTGACTAATTTGCTTGAAAATTGCTACAAAACATTCGAAAAGATTTGCACCTGGTTGACCTTGACTTAAATTCTAAATTTAAACAAGATTTTTACATTTACACGAATCAATCGTTAGATTTACATTTACATTAGTGTCCCGTTGTGGGTCAACATTACAATACAATATAGAAGTCTATACCATATTAACCGATTTTTATAAAAGTGTATAAAATACCTTGACTAAAAACGAACCCGGGACTTACAGATACGAGATCTTGCACACAGGTCGTTACTCGAAACAGATTGTTAAACCTAAGCAGATTCTAAGATAATAATGTTATATTATAGTGATATTAAATCTAATTATATACCTCCATCGGATTTAGGGGATACTCCGTATATATCAACTAGTGTTCTCATAAACGCTTTTGCTGTGTTCAATGATGTACTGCCTATACTTGAAGATGTGTCCAACAAAAATACAATATCATGTCCCTGAGTATCACCACGCAAACGTGCTGAAAAGAACCAAATAAAAACGTTATGACATAATATACACAAGTACACCTGTATCATTTACATTTTTAATCTTAATTTGATACTATTTACCTGTGGGGTTACCATCTAGGTTCCCATTTATATGTTCTTAAATCGTTAATCTACAGTAACAGTGTTCTATATGACATTATAGATACATAGTATATATGACATTACGTACATTGTATGTTATGATCTGTATTCTATATGACATTATATACATTGTATGTTTTGATGTATGTTCTGTATGACATTATATAAATAGTATGCTATGATCCTACTTCTATATGCCATTATATACATTGTATGTTATGATAAGTGTTTTATATGACATTATATACATTGTATGTTATGTTCTGTATTGTATATGACATTATATACATTGAATGTTATGATCTGTATTGTATATGACATTATATACATTGTATGTTATGTTCTGTGTTGTATATGACATTATATACATTGTATGTTATGATCTGTATTGTATATGATATTATATACATTGTATGTTATGTTCTGTGTTGTGTATGCCATTATATACATTGTATGTTATGTTCTGTGTTGTATAGGACATTATATACATTGTATGTTATGTTCTGTGTTGTATATGACATTATATACATTGTATGTTATGTTCTGTGTTGTGTATGCCATTATATACATTGTATGTTATGTTCTGTGTTGTATAGGATATTATATACATTGTATGTTATGTTCTGTGTTGTATAGGACATTATATACATTGTATGCTATGTTCTGTGTTGTATATGACATTATATTCATTGTATGTTATGATCTGTGTGGTGTATGCCATTATATACATTGTATGTTATGATCTGTGTGGTGTGTGTCATAATATACATTGTATGTTATGATCTGTGTGCTATATGACATTATATACATTGTATGTTATGATCTGTGTTCTATATGACATTTAATTCACTGTTTGTCAAGATCTGTGTTGTATATGATTATGTATACATTGTATGTTATGTTCTGTGTTGTATATGACTATGTATACATTGTAAGTTATGATCTGTGTGCTATATGACATTATATACATTGTATGTTATGATCTGTGTGCTATATGACATTATAAACATTGTATGTTATGATCATACTTCTATATGACATTATATACATTGTATGTTATGATAAGTGTTCTATATGACATAATATACATTGTATGTTATGATCTGTATTCTATATGACATTATATACATTGTATGTTATGATCATACTTCGATATGACATTATATACATTGTATGTTATGATCATACGTCTGTATGAAATTATATCCATTGTATACATAGTATGTTATCATGAGTGTTCTATAAGACATAAAATTCATTGTATGTTATGTTCTGTGTTGTATATGACATTATATACATTGTATGTTATGATCTGTGCTATATGACATTATATACATTGTATGTTATGATCTGTGTGCTATATGACATTATATACATTGTATGTTATGATCTGTGTTCTATATGACATTTAATTCACTGTTTGTCAAGATCTGTGTTGTATATGACTATGTATACATTGTATGTTATGTTCTGTGTTGTATATGACTATGTATACATTGTAAGTTATGATCTGTGTTGTATATTTTATTATATACATTGTATGTTGTGTTCTGTGTTCCATATTACATTATACATATACTATGGTTTGTTTACATTACAACATAGTAATAAAAATGTAAATGTCTATTTATCTGCATACAATTATACACCGATTTTTGGCTTTCATTAATTTTTCGTATCGCGGATATGTTTAGATTTCTACAATACTGACAAATAGCAGATGATTTCCCAAAGAATGTGTAAGTCATGGTAGAAACAAAATATTACAACTTAGTTATAAAAATTACATTAGCGATAATGTATCAACTATCAAGATACAAACGCAATTAGTTTACAGGGTTATGTTTCTTGCTAATGTTAATGTTGTTTGCTCACACTTTTCAACTTCTTTAGACTCTCAAATCTATATAGAAACATTTTAAATGATTAAAGTAGTGCTGTGGTGATGATAGGTTTAGTGCAAGTCGACATTCAACAGGAAAAAGTTGAAGTAGTTGTAAACGTAATCATTTTATTATCTATATTTCTTATAACCTTAAGGTCAATCTGTCTTAAAACATAAATATTGCAATTGCGTAACATACATACGGGCACTTTAAAACATTTTAAATGATAAAAAAAACTTTGAAATTATAGGCGAGTGAATTTCAACATGGTGTTTGATTTTAGATCATTAAAATGATAATTTATATGTCTATTTATTATATTTTTCGTTTTAGATTATTCTCTGTATCTAAGATACAGGTCGTATTCTAGTCATGCGTGTTTTTGTACTTAAAAACAATGGACTTGTCTTTTAAATACAATTATGTACTAGGTAAATCAGCTGATTGTTCCGTAACAACTGTTAGCTAACGTTACGGGTACGGGACAACTCAACCAGATGACATCTCAACCCGTGCAAAACTCAACTCAAAGTTGGAACAGCTCAATCCGTTAGTAGGGGATTGAGTTGTATCAGGTTGAGTTATCTTAGGCTTGCGACACTTCCGTTACGGAACGTTTTGAAACGTTCAGGATAATCGAACACGCCGAAGCTAATGCATAAACAGGAATTAACTGATTTTTACAGACCATATTTATATGTAACATTTATTTTAAATTGTTTGTATGAGCATTGCAATTTTTACAAAATTATATGTAAATGAAATAAGTGTAAAAACTGATTGAAGTGTAAAATTGTAAAAATAAGAACCCCTAAATATTGGTGTGTAATGCAACTGTCCATGTTAATATACGCTGTGTTTACGAGAACGATCTGTAGTCGGTAAGAGTTTTATGGAGTAAAAAACTTACATGTTTATTTATCAATAAAATTGTTCTCTTGATTGTTTAAGAATTATTAACATGTCTAAAATTGCAATCAGTGAAAATAGTTTTAAATCAATCTGTAAATAAATTTAAAAAAATTACACTAAAGAAACAAGTTAAATAAATTTTCTTTCGAGTTTTTGTATTTCAGCAAAACAAATAAATACAAATAAACTTACTTTCGGATTTAATCTCTACGATATTTTGTAGATTAAACACTCCAATAAATAATAACAAGTGCCAAGATAACGAATAAAAAGTTCCAGGTTTCACATACATTGTTGCTTAAACAGTTTAATCCGCTGCTATGAAAACTAAGTTTATTTTTACTAATGTTTTATTAACCATTTTGAAAGAATACATGGTTTACATCCTGTTTGCAATTGATAATTAAGAACAGCTTTCAATTGTTTTCTTGTTAACTAGAAAATTTAACATCCGGATATATGCTTATTAAAGGATTAAATTTTACTTCATCTCAGCCTCCTAAGTGTTTATGTTAGTGGAACTTGATTTATGTGAATAACTTTTTCGGGGAATTAGGTCAAAAGTAATTTTCATGGAAAATTCAAATAGAAACAAGTTCATATGTAATCATAGGCTCAACTTTTTCATTAACTTTACATTGACGGATTTGTCTTAATCTAAGAGGTTTGGTAAATGAGGGTAACACTTGCACATTATTCATTTTTGTAATGTAAGAAATTTTAGCAACATGAACGCCTTTACAATATACCTTCTGTAAAACAGATTTGCTTTGTTTATATGATTTTCTTTCAGGGAAATTAGGGAAGACAGTCAAATCGACATACAGACATTTACATGGACATACAGGTAATCAAATGGACAGACGGGTAGACAGGGAGATTGCTAGAAAAAAATCTAGAGTGACAGTTTTATAGACTGATAGACTGGTATACATTTAACATACAGTTAACACACATACGTTCATGCAGACATACATACAGTTAGACGTACATACGGTTAGACAAACAGACGGACAGTTAAACAGACGTACAGCTAGACAGACAGTTATACATACCGATTGATAGACATACAGTAAGACAGGCAAACAGACAGGTAATTAGACATACCGTTTTACAGACAGACAGTTAGACAGACAGACAGACAGGCATACAGACATACCGTTTTATAGACAGACATACAGACAGACATACAGACAGGCAATTAGACAGACAGACAATTACACCAACAGACACTATGACAGACAGACAGACAGACAGACAGACAGACAGACAGACAGACAGACAGACAGACAGACAGACAGACAGACAGACAGACAGACAGACAGACAGACAGACAGACAGACAGACAGACAGACAGACAGACAGACAGACAGACAGACAGACAGACAGACAGACAGACAGACAGACAGACAGACAGACAGACAGACAGACAGACAGACAGACAGACAGACAGACAGACAGACAGACAGACAGACAGACAGACAGACAGACAGACAGACAGACAGACAGACAGACAGACAGACAGACAGACAGACAGACAGACAGACAGACAGACAGACAGACAGACAGACAGACAGACAGACAGACAGACAGACAGACAGACAGACAGACAGACAGACAGACAGACAGACAGACAGACAGACAGACAGACAGACAGACAGACAGACAGACAGACAGACAGACAGACAGACAGACAGACAGACAGACAGACAGACAGACACTTAGACAGACTAACAGACAGGCAATTAAACAGGCAGACTGACAGTTACAAAGACAAACAGACAATTAGTTTGGCTGGCATACAGACATTTTGTTCCTTGTGCCATTAAATACTTAACATAGACTTGTAATGCAAATTTTGAAGTCCAGAGTACTAGATACTTTATTTTGTATGCAACAGAATCTGTTGAAAATGAAAGTGATGATGATGATGAGAATTGTGATACAGTAGTCTTAGAAGCTGATTGTTGTATACCTGAAAAAGGAGGTGGTAACGAAATAGTCACAAATAGTGGTATATATTATAAAAATTCACTCTTTACAAGGCTGATAAAATGTATAAATATAAAACTGTTCGTGAAATTATTAATTCTATCTCTCATATTTGCTCCTTTTTTTGGTTAGCTCAGTCGGTAGCACACACGTTTACTTATCTAGGGGTCGTTGTTCGATTTCTGGACGGGGCATGCTTTAGTGGAGCTTGGTCATGAAATAATGTCTGCGGCCATTCTTCCACCTATCACTGATTCTAAACCATGTAGGTCAGTCGTCAGTCACTGACGAGTGTATGCGCTTAGCAACTAATTAACAGCATAATCAAGAGATTAAGCCTCTCAGGAATGGTGAGTAGGTGGACTGACCGCCTTGATATGACCTATACAATGTGTTGCTACGATGTTAAACCCAACCAAACCAAACCAATGAAAACAAATCAGCTCGCCTTATCACTAGTACATCAAGAAGCACTTGAATTACCCAAGTTCTTTAAGAACTACATTACATACCTATTCAATATAGAATTTATTTTAAAAAAACGTTTAAATCCCTTAATGGAACGTCACCAGCAAATATCACATCAATGTTGCAGGTGTACAAACCGCTGCGTGAACTTCTATCCAAATCAAATGGTCTTACACTTTACTATTTACAATGCATGTATCGTATAAACACCTGATCTCGAACCATTCATAAAAAAAGTTGTTTACTTTGCTACGTAATTGCGTATGACGTCATCAAACTCGTGCACACAAATGTTTGGTAAACAACTGACGCAACTACAGCTGTCAAACGAGAGCAATGCGCAAGAAACAGGTAATTAGAATGAATATTTTGTAATGGTGAATATTTTTAAGTAAATCCCTATCACCTTTTTCAGCTCTGTCAGTACAATCCATCAAATATTGTTTTAAAGTATGTTACAACAAAAAAGCACATGGCAGGTACCAATTCCTGTCCTCTGCTCATAAAGTCTCGTGACAGTCATGTGACAGCTAATAATATTCTCACAAATAGCCAAATACGGTAGAGGTTCGAAATTAGGTCATCTATTTTTAGCCGCCATGACAGTTTTCAGAGAATGGTTGTGGTTTTTTTTCTGGAAGGATTTGGATTTGTTTTTAAAATAAAATATCAACAAAAATATGATAGAAAAGTGGAATAAAGGTTAAAAGGTGTATTTAATGTGTTTTTTCTAAAAATATTATTTTATTGATTAAAAATGGCTCATTGAATCCTTAGAGGTTCGAGAACTGGTTTGTCCACGCTTGTACATGTGTACATGTATACATATAGCTGAATGATACATTAAAGTCCTTAAAAGTTGAAAATGGATAAATGACATCAATAATTTGGTAAGTTCTATAAAAAGATATGTTTTTATGATGTAAATATGAATATAAACGTGATTACAACAGACTCAAAACTGTT
This sequence comes from Mactra quadrangularis, assembly GCA_025267735.1. Lineage (NCBI taxonomy): Eukaryota > Metazoa > Mollusca > Bivalvia > Venerida > Mactridae > Mactra > Mactra quadrangularis. The sequence goes on from CM046311.1 coordinate 33,356,314, forward strand.
GTTTCAAGAAAGACAACTCAAATTAAAATCTGACTCTTGTCTTCCGCTATTATTTCCCTTTGATAATTGAATAAATTCGTTCTTAGAGGCGTAAAAAGCTGAATTTATAAGTTTGCGTTGTTATATGTAAGGCAATACTCTAATAAGTTTAATTATTATTGAGTTTTCTTATAGTCTTTAACGAGTCATTCAAACCCCAACAAGACAAATTACAATGTACAAAGCATATACAATGTAGTTCAAGTAGCCGTGCGTAAGTTTTGCATGAAGTATATTTGATATCATTTCATTATAATTTTTATGTTTCATTAAACTAAGAAAAAGAAATACTAAAATATGTTACTCCGTATGGTCTGTCTATCTATAAATGTATATCTTTGCTTGTTTGTCTAGTACATCTTCAAACGACAGATTGTAAAAATAATTACAAAAAGCTTTACCTAATGTATCTTTGCATTTATTTGTACCATTATATCTTAGAGAAACGAATTTTTCTTAACACACATCTATTACCTTCTTTGGTTACATCCCTGGTCTGAGATATGACTAGTCGAAGAATCTGAAGAGCTCGTCAATTTGACAAAATTTGTGATAAAATTTGACCTTCATTTATACGAAAAATTGAGTTTATTTCTAGATAACTGAATATATATTAAAATGACATAGCTCGTATATCATCACTTGCATGTAATTATCTTCTTTAGTCAGAGTCCTTGAACCGGGTGAGTTTAAGTATGTCAGTTAATGTGTTTACAGTGATAGGGCAATCATTTATCAGTATTAAGTAAATATTGTAGCTCCATACAAGAGAGTGATGATTGCCCTAAAATCCTCAAATGCCTAAATTCTTCATTTAAGTTCATTAGCTCGACAGGTGATCATTCTTTTTATCTATTTATTGTGTTCAATAAAGTAATGATTTGACGCTTCTGGTCATGCAAATGAAGTAGTTATATGAATTGAGAAAGTATTTTCCTATAATTTGACTTAGAGATCTAGTGTTTGACACCACATAGCCCTTTACATGTTTATTTTAAAAGTGTTTGATTTTATTTATATACATCTTGTAACCGTTTTCGGGTAAACATTGACACATAAATGTTTCTGTCTAAGTGTTAACATGTAGGCTTCCTATGACTGGTCGTTTGACTTTCTACTCAATATTCCACGTCATAAAGAAGAACCGTCCAAAAGTTTGACGACAGAACCCTGTTTTTAGAATAAATTGACATTTACGCATGAAATAATTAAACATTGACTCATTTGAGCGAACTGAGAAATTATGATTAGTTAGTTTATCAACGTATGTTTAATAATGTTACATGAAATAATGAAGCATATAATCATTTGAGCGAACTGAGAAATTATGATTAGTTAGTTTATCAACGTATGTTTAATAATGTTACATGAAATAATGAAGCATATAATCATTTGAGCGAACTGAGAAATTATGATTAGTTAGTTTATCAACGTATGTTTAATAATGTTACATGAAATAATGAAGCATAAAGTCATTTGAGCAAATTGAGAAATTATTATTAGTTAGTTTATCAATGTATATTTAAATAATGTTACAAGAAATAATGAAGCATATAGTAATTTGAGCGAATTGAGAAATTATTATTAGTTACTTTTTCAACGTATGTTTTAAATAATGTTACATGAAATAATGAACCATATAGTCATTTGAGCAAATTGAGAAATTATTATTAGTTAGTTTATCAATGTATATTTAAATAATGTTACAAGAAATAATGAAGCATATAGTAATTTGAGCGAATTGAGAAATTATTATTAGTTAGTTTATCAACGTATGTTTAAATAATGTTACATTAAATAATGAACCATATAATCATTTGAGTGAATTGAGAAATTATTACTAGCTAATTTATCAACGTATGTTTAAATAATGTTACATTAAATAATGAACCATATAATCATTTGAGTGAATTGAGAAATTATTACTAGCTAATTTATCAACGTATGTTTAAATAATGTTACATTAAATAATGAACCATATAATCATTTGAGTGAATTGAGAAATTATTACTAGCTAATTTATCAATTTATGTTTAAATAATGTTACATAAAATAATGAGCCATAAAGTCATTTGAGTGAATTTAGAAATAATTACTAGCTATTTTATCAACGTATGTTTAAATAATGTTACATGAAATAATGAACTATATAATCATTTGAGTGAATTTAGAAATTATTACTAGCTAGTTTATCAACGTATGTTTTAAATAATAATACACGAAAAAGCTTATATTTAGTAAACTTACATGTGATATGTGTGACCAGTTTGTCTTAAGTTTAAGAATTTTATTCCAGAACTTTTGGAGGGCACTGTAGTTGTCCGACATTTAATATGTCTAATGAAAGGTGAAGAAACATAAACAATATTAGTCCACTTTGGTTTAAGATCGATTCTTATTTTACCAAGAGAGCTCAGAAAATATATTTTCAAGAGTGACATAACCCCTAGTAAGTACAAATGTCATCTTTTTAGTTCATGAGGTGAACGATTTCTTATCTAAAATTGAAGAATATTCTGTTTCTATCAATTTTGTGTGTTTTATATTTTTCTTAGTATTTTAAATCATGCAATTACATTACAATTCATCGTTAAGCATGAAAACAGAAATTGTTATGCATTGCCTTAAATTGATTAAAATACATCCCACTTCTGTCAAAGTAAAACCTACGTTTATCCAAAAACTTTCATGTATCCAGTTCTCAAAGTAATACCACCCAGCCAGATGGAAGTACACACAACTACTGATCCATGGGTCGTGGGTTCGATTCCCGGGTGGGGCATAATTTCGTGGAAACTGCTCATGAAATGAGTTCTATGCCCATTTAATGATTCTCAAATATTAAGTCACTGACGAAAGTATGTGCCTACTAACAGGTTAACGGCTATCGCCAGAGATTTAACCTTTTTCAGAATTGGAGAGTAGGTTGACTGACTGCCATGATATGACCTATGCAATGTGTTTCTGTGGCATTTAAACAGATCAAGAATATAAACTTTATATAGTAGTTATCCTCTAAATTATTTACCTCTCTCTCTCTCTCTCTCTCTCTCTCTCTCTCTCTCTCTCTCTCTGTGTGTTCCTAGAGACGTAAGGAAAATGGTTTAAATTGAAGCCTACGGTCACTGGTGATATCAAACGATCGTATTCATGTATTCATATATAGTTAAATAAGGTTAATGATTAGATACATATGTATTCATTTATATAAATAGATTACAACTTTATTTATACAATGATCAAGACCTGTGTGTCATAACAAAGACTATACACTACTTAAAGTATAACGATCCAATTAAATTTAGAAGATACATAAACAAATGAGTTGTCACAAAAAGTAACTTGATTTACAACAGTCTTTGTTCTCTATTATCAAGTTACTTGATAAATTTAAGTCATTAACAAAATAATGTACATATGCATAGCAAAATTTCTAATAAGACTTTTCGCTTGAATTGTCAGACCTATTACTGTTGATAGATGTAATAAATGTATTAAATTTCCAAGGAAATAAATATATCACGCAAAAAAGATGTAGATAATGTAAAATGTATGTAAACTAGTCTTGTTAAGTTCTAACAAAACATATTACAGTTTTATATACACGTGTTGAATGTCAGTTGTTATAATAAACAACATAAACATTGCATCCTGAATCAAAACTTCACTTTGACATTGGAAATGTTCCTGTGTCTATTCCAAGTCAAAGACTTTCATTACATCTGAATCGTACAATGTTACAAATAATCTATTATATCTTGGATTAAAAGCAATAGAAATCGGGCGAAATAACCCATCTTTTTGATTCACAACAGTACCAATCTTTTTACCATCTTCATTATATTGTACAATATTGTGAGAACCATATCCAGCAACAAGTACATTTCCTTTGTCATCACAACATACACCACTTACGTATTCCAAATCATTATCATTGATTGTAGACAGGTGGTTGCCATCCCCATCCAAACATATAAATCCCATACCACCGTTGCCAACAAACATTCTGTTCCAAACATCGTTGAAGGTGATATGTGCACTGTTAGTAAACAAATTGTTACCTGCATTGTCATTTGTTATTGTACTCAACATATCATAATCATACAGCGAAGCCCTACTATCAGTAACATAAATATGATCATTCTTCATAGCAATACCATAACAGAGATGAGTTGTATCAATCTTTCTTGTAGGCTTCATCTTGTTTTCAATGGAGACAAACTGAATCTTGTTTGGACATCCGACTGCAACTTCTTTATCATTGACTAAACATACGCCAATTTACAATCTATTGAACAGTGATCAACAACAGTTCTCGTCTTAATATCAACTAGTTTAAGTTTCTCGTTATCCTTATCAGTGACAAGAAGTTGTTGATCTGATATGAGACAGCATCCAAAAGAAGTGCAATTGTTGGTATCATCAGACATCCTAATGTTGATATCTTGACTGCCTTTTAATTTGTACAGGTCAGCTCTCTCTTTTCTAACAACCTGTACTTTACCAATGCCATGTAAATCCTGGAGGTAATCCTTCAGCGCATTGCCAGGATCAAAAGATATCTTTACTTCTCCATAATCACCAGTTTGTTGTTTAGCCCTTACCATGTCTGCTTCAGTGATACTTTTCTGAGCTACTTTTGAACATACAAATCGTTGTGCTGTATTTGATGCTGATTTTGTAAGCTTTTCATCGGTATCTTGTAACACATTGTTAGTTTCATCAATGTTTCCTTTATCTTCCAGTATTTCCTTCTCAACTTTCTTGAACGCTTTTTCTATTTCTTGTCTTGATTTGTCTGCAGCATGTCTAACCATACTTTCAAGTACTTTTTGGAATGTAGCAACTTGCTCTAACGCATTCTCCTTTGATTTACATAGTGCATCTAATTGGGTATCTTTAGATTCACTTAATTTTGACATGGAAGTCATTATTTGTTTAAGACGACTCTCTGTCTCTTTGCTTTCAGATGAGTTGAACAAAACTTTCAACATGTCAGGTACCGAGTAAATTTTACTCTCTGGACATGATCTGAAATGAAATAAATTTATTCTACACATACAAACTGATGCTAAAACAAACCCCCATAACAACTTGGGATACATTTGTTTCACTTCTTGTGACTTACCAAGAGATACCAAGAGAAAAGTATTTGTAAATAATATCATGAAATAATTTCTACGGCCATTATCTCTTCTACCACAGATCTTAAATTATGTAGGGCAGTAGTAAGATGCTGACGGAAGTATGCCCCCTAGAAGCTGGTTAACAGCTAAATTAAGAGATTTAGCTTTTCCTGGAACAGTGAGAAGGTGGACTGACCGCCATGATATAAGCTCTACAGCATTAAACTAAAAAAGGAAAATACACATGTATTCTGAATACATTGATCATTAATACATTATTAAATTCTGACAACAATTTACATTGACCTGTTTGAGATCATACTTTACGGCGATTTTTCTCATAACGAAAAAATGTTGATTGATTTTTTGGTGCATAAGTAAGAAAAATGCTTATAATTTACTAAACCAATAAATGTAATATAATAAAACCACAGACACTTATGTCCCTATATATATTTTCCTGTACATACATATATGTACACTATCTACTATTATACTATCATATTCTTATAAGTACAGTAAACATTGCCCATGCGACCACGTGTATTAAGCGACCTTTGTCTTAAGCGACCACTTTGGAATCACCTGAGCGTTTTCACAATGTTTTACTAAATAAAGTTGCATTTCTACCACTGTGTTGTCGCCGCTCTTCGCCATTTGAACTGAATTCATGTCGGTAAAAAAAGTTTAGCATCGCTCAAGCGAATTTTTTTCTATCCAGAGTAGTCGTCTCTCTTTCCATTGGTGTATATTTTATTGTGAATTTTTCGTATTAAAACGAGTAAAACCTTCAGACCTGGATCGATGTCTGAACGCAACAATTTTTGCTATGCATTTTTAAGCAATCTGTTAAGACTTTACATAACAAAAATGTCAGAGTGTTAATGTAAAACAAGTAAGAAACCCAAAAGAAATCGATGTTATTTCCAGTGATGCTTTGTATTAAGATAACGTGTTATTAAGAGACCGGTTTTGGTCTTTCCCTTTGGTGGTCGCTTAATACAAATTTGACTGTATAGTTTAAACTTGTGCACGGTACGTAAACGGGACTGATTTTTATTTGAGTTTATTGACAAAATATCGTCCACGTAAACATTGCGTATATAAACATAGCCAGTTTCATTACACGCCAATATTTAGAGGTAAATTAATTTTACAATTTCATATTTTTATCTGTACATACTTACATTTGTATTTAATAAACACATCATTATTTAAAATTTACAATGAGCATGCACACTATTTAAAATAAATGTTACTCATAAAAATGGTCTGTTTAATTCAGTAAAATCTGTTCATGCATTAGCTTATTCACCTAATTAGTGGGCAAGCCCATCATGCTATATATAGAAGGTGAAGATATCATCTCTATACTAAGACGCACAACGCTTTCCAGAAATAGGCGTTTTGGTACGCAACAGAATATAGTGCGGCGCCTGAAGACAAACTCGTTGGAATTTTTCGTTTCTTAACAAAATCATTATTAAAATGTAAAATGAATTATCACTTTGAGCTACTGGAATATAAATCTATAGATACAAGGTATTTTTAAACCTCTAAAGGTATAGATGCACAGTTAACCCGTGTTTTCCAATTTCGATTTCAAATGTCTTTGTATAGAATGACAGATGTAAACACGTTATGATCGAGGTTTAACTATCGGTTAAAAAGTTTAATTAAATGAGGATAGTTGGTTGGATAGTTTATTGAGTAGATACAAAATACATTCTCTATTAGTTCAGTATACCTGAAGGGAGAATTTTTAAAATGTAAACATTGCCTCGTGTTTTCAGGTAAATAAACAGTTTTACCCATGATACTCGGCGTCTCCGTACAAAGGTCAGTCCATTCTATATATAGAAGGTGAAGATATCACCCCTATACTAAGACGCACAACGCTTCGCAGGAGTCGGCGATTTTATATGCAACATATTATGGTGCGGCGCATGAAGACAAAATCGTTGGATATTTTCGTTTTTTTGGCAAAATCATTGTTAAACTGTAAAATAACTGATCATTTATAATTAAAGGAATATAAGTCCATATAAACAAAGTACTATTGATGATCATAAAGTTGGCAGATCAACATACACAGCAGAAGGGACGATCCTTCTGCTGTGTCTGCTGACAGAGGGATTAATCAACAGCAGAAAGACCAATCTTTTCTGCTGGGTCTGTTGGCCGAAAGATTAAATTATAACAGAGAGATCAATTCTTCTGCTAGGTCTGTTAGAAGAAAGAAAACATTTCAGCGGGAAAAAAAAGTAGGTATACAAGAAATAAAATCAACAATCTCAACAAAGCGAGTGTAGAAATTAGCCCTATTGTCGGATGTCTTTTTGTGTTAAAACTGACATCCTTCTGCTGTTAATGAAAGCGTGTTTTCTTAGCATTACACAAATTCATTCAATTAGTTAGACAGACAATAGAACAAGCTTTCATGTCGTCCACATAAACATTGTGTATATAAACATAGTCAGTTTCATAACACATCAATATAAAGGGAATGAAATATCTTTACATTTTTATAGTATAGTTATTTTTTAAGCATAATATAAAATTTGTTGTGTGTATTGTATATACACAAGTAAACATGAATATTAAGTATCAAAGTTGAATGTTTAAATCGGTAAAATATTGTTCATTTATTATCTAATCAACCTATTTAGTCGGTAGGTCCAATTTTTAAAGTACAAAAACACACACATGACCTAGAATACGACCGGTAGTTTAATAATTATCAATTTAAAATAGTTTTTGAGGTAAAAATTGCGGTCTGTCCCATTAAACCAAGTTAACTTTAAAATGCACATATTATAGGAAGCTCCATGGGGCCCACCCGGCGTACGCCCTCCCCAAAATTGCCCTAGCAAAGTTTTTTCTACCATGAAATATGATGTCAAAAACTTTTCGCACGCTACGCGAGCAATAATTTACAATACTGGGTGTATAGAAATACAATGACTTATCATTCAATTAAAATCCTTCTCATTATTGCAAGATTTTTATATGATCCAACAGCTGTTAGAAAATTATAAGATATATCGAGATCATTTATAATGTATACCCTGGGAGAGGATGTTCTGGAAATGTGCCTGTATCCTTAAAAAATACAAAAAAAAACCCAGGAATTTCGGGGACCGCCGGTCACTTGTACCCCTGGTCAGCTCTTTGTCCGACGATTCGGGGCCTTTCCGCCCCACTGAAATCGGAATCCCATTCTACTTTTTCATTTTACGCCCCTCTCACTAAAATTTTCTGCCCCCATAACTAGAAATCCTGGATCCGCCTATGCATGACTTTATTTGACTTTATGACACGTTTATATAATTATATCTAATGATAACCGATATGAAAATATCCATGTAGTCTATTATCTTTTTAGCGATCTAGATTAAACTGTGCAATTTTTAGAACAAATGAATTTGTGATTTACACCAACAAACCGTCATATATATACCCTATGATCTCTTTTAAACATAAAATATTGGTAATCTTTAACAAATTAAATAATAATGTTAATTTAACTCTTTTTAAACTTACTTGTGTTCTGTTGCTATACACGCATAGCAACCAACAGAATCATGTTCCTGGCAATACATATCAATGACTTTTCCCTTATGTATGCAGCACCTTTCCGTCGGGAACTCTGGTAAATTGGTTCCTTGGTTTCCAGATTGATTTCCTTGTCCAACATCCAAGAAACTGTGACCAGACAAAGGTAGAAAAACTTTGTGCGTATCTGCACATGGTTGGCAACAATAATCCTTACAGTCTATGCAATATTTAACAGCTTCCTTAGTTATATTTTTTCGGTCACACACAGAACAAATATAATCGAATGTTTCCTCCGACAAATCCACCTGAATACTGCCGCCCTCAGCCATTTTCACCTTGAAATGTGAGACTTTAAACTTCTTGTTTCGTTTTCACATGTTTATAAAATACAGTGACGAATGCAATTTTAAATGATAACGGAATTTATTTATACACAGAGTATTAAGATTTAACTTGAATACGTGGAGTCGTCTGTTTACAGCTATCTGGATATATAGTATATTTTAAGTTGAAAAAATAAAGTTGGCAGACTCAGCAGACACAGCAGATGGAATGATCGTTCTGCTGGGTCTGTTGGCAGAAGGATTGAATTATAACAGAGAGATGTGCAATTGTCGAAAGAAATTCCAAAAACAGTCTTTGTTTACAGGATCGTTAATTTTGCGTTTTCTTAAATAACTGTTTTAATGGCATAAACTTTAGATATCTGGCCCTGGATCCATCCGAAAACTCAACCACCCAATAGTTAATTTAATATTAATTAGTTTTTAAACATTCATTAATGCAGACTCTAATAAGTTGTATAAGAGTATCACAACCTAGTGATTTCAAATGCAATGGTTAGCTACAATGTATCACTAGTTAGCAAATTATTCCTGCAAGGTTAACAAATTTACTTACAAACACTCTTGGTATTGTAGTATTGCAAGACTGAGGCTAAACCATGCAAATAACTTGCACGAAAAGCCCTTCAATCAAATCACTAGGAATTGACATCCATCGGCAACAGATTTGACAATTTCCTTATTCTCAACATAGAGTGCACATACAAGTAAAAACCCAAAAAGACATTTGATAATTCTAGCAATATGAATTCTTTTTATTTAAATATCAAGTACAAAAAACTGCATATACTTAATATGTAACATATTTTGGCACATTATTTTGATATATAAACAACAATGTAAAAAAGCCTAAAATCACAGGGAGTACTCTTTCACAATCTCAAATGGCATATCAAATAAATAAACTCAGTCATATAAATTATAAAGCAATCAAAGAAAGGGAGGAAGAGCTATACAGTACCCACCGAACATTTGGAGACATTTTCACAAGCCTACTACATAGGTTTGAACAAAAATTCGATCACCATTTATTTTGAAATTATTTTTAGTTTTTCTTTATTTTTTGTTATCATGAAAATTTTAACTGAGACTACAAAAATAGCCTATTTTTGCAATGGAAAATAAATTCAGTAAACATGGATTGGGAGGCTTAAGGATATCAGATGCGGAATCTTAAAGATGTATTGCATTCATGAAATTTGTTTTCATTCAATCTTTAAACATAATAAAAACTATGATTCTACACCAATAACCATCAGAATTTAAGAATTTAAATTTCGTTTGTATCCAAACTTTTGGTGGGTACTGTATATAAAATGTAGAAATTCTTAACAAAGTCAACATGGCTGTTCTATTAATGAAACAAATGATAACTTAACAAAGTATAAAACAAATCATATGCAAGTTTAACAAAATTATTTTTGAATAGAACCATTGACACAATGAAAATAAGAATTTTGCGAAAATAAGAAAATTGAGTAGGGTTTTAAAGCACAGTTGTAAGCAGGTCTTGATTCTGAATCTAGTTTGCAGTTAAATGTTCAACATATTAATATGTGTATCACATTTTCTTTGATATATCAAATAAAGTTAACAAAGATGATTGCATATAACTCACGGAAGATGAAAAAATTATATAATTTTGAAGAATAAAGATGTACTCTGTCACTCATAAGAGCGTCGAATCGATTGGAGGACGGGACAGGGTCCCTCTCCGCTACCGGACCCTGTCGGTCAGGACTATCTTCTTTTTGGGTGATTGCCTTTTAACCACCCACTCAGGAGACGGAGAAGACTGTGCGACCCGCCTCTGAGATACAGATGAGGTAAATGTAGATGTTGATGTCTGTAAAGTTGAACATGCTTTAGACGTATTACGTGAAATGATAGGAGACGGTTTCTGTACTGGAAGTGTTTCCAGAGGAGAACACTTACATAAGTTGACCTGCACTGCAGAATCAACCATCTGAACTGGTTTAGATACAGCTGCTGAATATGAATTAATCTTAGAAACCTGACTTTCTACAAGCTTACAAGCATCAGGAAAACATAAACTTTGTGTATATTTAACACGAATAACTTCTTTTTCCGTCTTTCAGACAGAGCAGGAACGGGAGGTTGCAACATGATTACCTCCACTGTTTGAACTTTTGACATCAAGAAAACAGTTTTCAAGCGAACTATCATGAGAAGTACTACATTTACGGCATACATATTCTCTAGTACATCTTGATTCATGATGTCAGTATTTAAAGCATTTGTAGCACTGCATCGGGTTGGGAATGAACATCTCAACGCGGACGTTTAGAAACCTTACCCGAAGTAAAGATGGGAGAATGAGGTTGTCAAATGTCAATACATAGGTATGAATTGGTACTCGTTTACCGTCTCTTGTGGCCAATATGCGTTTAGCATTTGAAACACATTGAGTGCTTAGCTCTTTCACGATGTCTGCCTCTGACATATCTGCTAGGTCAGGGCAGCGAATTACACCTTTGCTTGAATTTAGAGTTTTGTGAGTAGTACAGAATGCTGGAATTCCGAAAAAAGATTTAATTTTGAGCAGATTCTCCGATTGCTGTTTTCTACTGACCTCGATCAGGAGTTCGCCATTTCGAAGCTTCCTGACCGCTTTTGGTGTTCCTATGAGAGCTGAAATAGTTTTTGTAATAACAAAAGGCTTAAGTTGAGATATTTTTTCTTTTCCCTCTACTATAAGGAAGCATGGAAACGATGATTGGCTTGTTTTTTTTTCATTAGAAATATAACTGGGTGATTCGTCAGACTTACGTTTGTTGGAAGTAGTTCAAGAATCCATGGTTGAGTTAATAATGATTCAACCCTCAGGTTACCCAGCCACGTAGGATTCCAACAAGGGGAAGTGCAATGGAGGCGGGTATCCAGCCTCCGCACCACAAGGATACCTGAGAGATATATTTGCATGTAATTGGAAATGATTGCAATCAACACAATTAGCCCATGAGCCACCGCCTTCTTGAATAGGTGTTGAACGTATAAACTTACTTATAAAATGAAAAGTACTGCATATTTAGTAGACGCATGTATATCTTAATGGATTACACATATGTTTTTACAAGTAAAAAGTATGCTAGTAGCGTTGGTAATTTTTTTTTTGGGGGGGGGGTGCACATCCAGGAACATGTACTTACAATAAAAGTACAAATAAATTAACTGTTGCAAAATGCAACTATTCAAGGGCAAGGCATGACCAGCCGATTGACCAAGTCGGGCGAACTTGAACACCCGTATACCCTGAATCAGAGGCCAAAGTAGTGCGTTGGAAAGACTGGAGTTCCCTGGGTCTTCCTCAACTACCAGGATCCTCCTTTCCCGGTTACGGGACGCTGCCCACGGCAAACGGGTAGTTTTTGTGTTGGCCATATGCATATCATGAAGGCGCAAATAGCACCTACATAATGGGCACATGTTCCTCCTCCTCACCGCGTAGAGGTACCAAAAAAGAGGAGGAAATGGGATGTAAATGAATAACATCTAAAATCTGCATCAGTCCCATCAAATAGAAATGTTTTACTGATGTAAATATAAACATTAACATGATAGTAACAGTCTCTAGTTAGGAGTTGTCTTGTGATTTCAACTGTTGTTTCATGAAAGACAACTCAAATTGAAATTGTTGCGCGCCATCCTCAATTACCTCCCTTTAATAGATAAATAAAGATTCGTTTTTAGGGCGAAGCTTGTAGAAAATTCGTAAGAGGCTAAATGAGTTAGTAAACTGTTGTTGTTATGTATAAGAGAAAATCTAGTAAGTTCACTAATCTTTAACGAATAATTCAAACTGCAACATGACATATAACACATCATATAATTCAAGTAGCCGAGCCTAAGTTTTGTGTACAATAAGTTTAAAATCATTTTATCATGATTTTCTGTTTAATTAAACTAAGAAAAAGATATCAATATGTGTATATCTTTGCTTGTTTGTCTAGTACATTTTCATAAGACTGAATATAAAATGCATTAAGAAAGCTAGACCTAACTCTATCTTTGTATTTACTTGGACGATTATATCTCAGAGAAACGAACTTTTCCTTAACGCTCACCTAAATTGTTGGAAAGGTCATAATTTATTTTCTGACTACTTTTATGAGCATTTTAGTATTTTTGTCCACACCCTGGTCTGAATTATTTCCAGCCAAAATTGATGATCATCGTCAAGTTATAGCTAGCGAGCAAGTTTATGTCTGTCTGTCTGTCTATTTGTTAACAGTTACAAGGCAACTATTTAAGTTAGTATTTAACTTCTGTTGCACCTTACAAGAGGGTGTTAATGGCTCTATTACTATCTTCCCTTATGGTAATGTCTTTTTATTTTACTCACTTTGCTTCAAATACCGTGCAATGGAAGTCAGGCAATTCTTTAGTGATTTGAAGATACTGGTCATGCAACGAGGTTAAATTGTAACCTCGGAGTGGTTTCCTATAACTTGCCGTAGTGATCTAGTTTAAACGTCCGATATTTTATTCATATAGATCTTCTAACTGGGTTCGTAAAATGACATATAAGTGTTTCTTTCTAAATGTTATAATATAGTTTCCTTATGACTGCGACTTTAGAAGATTTTATCCAAATACTCCCCGTTAGCAAAACGTGCCATCCAAAAGTTCGTCAACGAAATCCTGATAAATTAAACCAATTCACTTTCCCCCAAATAAAATAAATAGTCATCTGATCAAATTCAGAAATAAGTTTTAGTTAAATAAGCAACATACCTTATTTGCTTAATACTTCCAGTTTTTCTTAGCGACGAACATATGGTTAATGCTAATAAAATATTTTGACTAGACTATGTTTTATATATTGTCACATGAATAAGCTTAATAAACTTATTAAAAGTCAAATTACTTGTAGTATACATAATCATTTTTTCTCAAAATCTTGAGAACATTATCCCAGAACTTATAGATGGACTTTAATTGGCTTAAATCTAATGTGTCTACTGATAGGACATTAAACAATATTTACCATTTTTTTATTTCATCAAGTGAGCTCAGAAAACAATTTCAAAGCAAATCAACATTATTGTTGATGCTATAATTTTTCTTTCTTTCATACTTACGCATGAATTGTGATGTAATTGAATGAAAGACGTATATTTTGCCCAATGCATTACTTTTTTGGTTTCATTAACCGTGTTCTTTTAGTAATTATTGGCCGTCAAGTTAGCACAGATGGTTGTACACAAGTCTTCTGATCGATAGTAATGGGTTCGATTCCCGTGCGGGGCATACTTTCGAGGAGGTTGGTCATGAAATGATTTCCATGGAAATTCTCTCTCCTACCACTCATCCTTAATTATTAGTAACTAGTTATCAGCTTCTTTCATGATTTAGCCTTTCTTGAAAAGTGAGTATGTTTACTGACCACCATGATATGACATATAAAATGTGCTGCTACGGTATTAAACTCAACAAAAAATAAAATTATTAACTCTTTATTATATACTCATTTTCCTGTTTTCCATCTTTAGCATATTCTCATAGTCGTAATTAAAAAAAGTATAAATTTAAATTTAAAACCAAGAGTGGTGTCAGAAAGACCAGTAATTATGCTTAAAATCATATTCAGTATAAAAAGTAAAAGATCTAAAAACATGTAATTAATTAAAAACACATGCCTATATATACAATGATCCAGACTTGTTGGATAATAATAGATAATACACTTCAAAATAATTATAAGATTGTGAAACGAGGCAAATGTAACAAAAAGTTACTTAAATTACAACAGAATTTGTTTTCCATTATCAAATTACTATATACGTTAAAAGCATAATACCTTACATATGCATAGTTATATTTCCGATAAGAAATTTAGTTTAAATTGTTAGATTAACAGTTGATAAATATAATAAATGTATTTAATTACGTTAAGGAAAATTACATTAAGCAAACATATTACTTGTTTCTAAAATTTGAAAAGTCTGATTGTATAAAAACAAAATATAAGGTAGAGTACATATACAATTGTTGAGTGTCAGTTGCTATACTAAACAGTCAAAATATTGCCAATCGAATCAAAACGTCAGTTTAACACTGAAATCTATTTAGTTCATTCTATGTCAATTATTTGCCATCAAAACTTCACTTTAACATTTGAAATGTAATTTTGTCTACTATCAGTCAAATACTTTCAATACATCTGATTAATGATATTGGAAATTCCATGAAACTTCATGTTTTCATTGGAAATGTACTTGTGCCTATTCTAAGTCAAATGCTCTCAATATATCGGAGTCGTCCAATGTCACAAATAATATATTATCTCTAGAAGCAATAGATGATGGGAAATTAAACCCATCTTTTTTGTTTCACGGCAATACCAATCTTCTTACCATCTTCAATATATTGTACAATATTGTGAGAATATTGTCCAGTAACAAAAACATTTCCGCTACCATCACAACATGTACAATATACATTAGCCTAATCATTATCATTGATTGAAGATAGTTGGTTGCCAACGCCATCAAAGCATTTAAATCCGTTACAACCGATGCCAACAAACATTTTGTTTCCAACATCATGGAAGGTGATATGTGTATTACAAGTAAATACTCTGTTACCAGGATTGTCACATGTTATTGCTCAGCACTGTGAGGAGTATGGCCACGCTCAAGTTAACTAGATAGGAGCCAAAAATAGCTTTTGTAATTTCCGAATTATATTATATAAAAACCGTGAATTGGCTTTAAGGAGTAACAGGCTATGTTTCCCTCCTAGCTAATCTTTTCCGTGGAAAAAAGGCCGGGCTAATATCCTTAAAAAGCTATTTACTTACCATGACGATCCCCGTTAATGAAACTGATGTTATTATGTTTATGTTGTATAACCCTTCCAATCTTTTCTCGTGCAATTTTTCCCGGCTGATTAAACTGATATTATTATGCTTATTATTGTATATTGCGTCAAAACTTTTCCCACGCCAATTTTTTCTCTGTTGATGCAACTTTTTATATTATGCTTTTCCATTGTAAACCTAGGCTTATCTTCCCACTTGGCTAATTTTTCCTCCAATGATTTAAATGTTTATACTATACATTTTAGAAAGTTTTACCGAGATAACAATAAAAATAGCATAACCGGTATTTAAAAAGGTTCACTCAAATTAAGTGAACATGACAAAAATGTTTTCCATTACAATTGAATTAGCTAAAAAACAACAACAAATAATTAAAACTGTTTTTATATAGTATATTTATTATCACAAACATGAAAGAAACCAAGAACATTGATACATGTCAAATACATATATAATGATAAATAGCATACATAGGTTAATGTTGATAATTATTTCCGAATAAACGAAAAAATTAAAAAAATAGAAATAATTTTAAAAACAAAATACTTATTCGTAAAAACTAATAATTGTTAGAATAAAAAATGTTACTTTATTTTTCGCAATATACCCAAGTTAAGGCGTCAAATAAAATAAAGAATCAACTTAATCTAACAAATTGTATGAACCTGCCTCAGATTAAATGTCACTATGTAGAATTTATGAATATTTTGAGCGTTTAAATCTTTCATACGGTCATACGGTTTGATTTGATAACATGGCAAAGTTTGCGTTTTAAGATTTACTTGATAAAAAGTGAATGCCTTGATTTGTTTGGGTCTTGGTGTACTTTAGAGCGATCTCAATTAATCAAGTAATTAACTCACTTTAATCGATAGCAACAGAAGCGTATGTTTAAAGTATGTACGTTCATAAATGACCAAAATTTATTGACACGGAATCACCTCACACATTTTTTTCGAAGGTAAGTTTGAATCACGTATTGAATATTATGGATTGACATCCTTTTCTGTGTACTCTGGTAAATTAACAATCGCTTCATAAAGTGGTGGTGAACTTGCTTCTACTTGATCCGTTATATCCATATGTGTAAAGTATTCATTTTGTGGACATGGTGTAAATATTGATACAGCGTCGCTCTCGTTTTCAATACCAGCGTCTATACCAGACATAGATATCATACCAGGAGTATTTGGACGCAAGGTTAATTTTACTTTGGAAGGTTCTCGAAGATAACGAGTTGGTGATGGTAGAGAACGCTCTTGAAGATCGTATGTGGAACTATTTATTTTCGAAGATTTTCTGCAAAAGTGTTAATTATATGTGATGAGTAAAAATAAAAAAGGTGTAGTGACAAAAGCTTCAAACTAATGATGACCAATTTGCAAAAATGTGGTAAATAATGAAGTCAAATGAACAATACAAAAGGTTATAAAATTTTAACTGGTGAATTATGTATACTTAACAAAGTTTCTAATTCCACTATTATGTTTGTATGATGTTCTGATGTATTAAAACACTTTTTTCATATTTACTGGCTAAACTATTCAATTAGTTGAAAACAATTTTAAATCTATTTGACTGTACGTCATGCATTTGTAATAAAGTTCATGACATGGAGTCATGTCTGCAACTTTGAATTTTGATAGCGTGTGTGTCCACCTATTGCCGACAATACGCTCGCATTTTCTACTGACATCCTTGCTAGAACAATAGCTTGGGGCTTAAAAAATGGAGTGTTTTCCGAACTTATCTATACATATAGACAGTATATGTGTAGTTTTGTATTCATCCTACCCGTTTGTAGCAATTGCAAGGCAAAACAAACATGAAATACACCAGTTTCATGAACCTGGCAAACCACGTGTCTCACAATCAAATGCACACGCAATTTCAAAAAATTGACAGTAATTTGACAGTTTTCTAGGCTTAAATATATTGCGACGAAACGTTAAGAAAAATAGGTATTTATACTACGGAGTTAGAAATCTTGTTCAATATATTTGAAAATTTGTCAAGCGTTATTGATTGTTCATTCAAATGACAACATAAAAATTAGCAATAAAATTGACATAAAACAAAAATGCTGCACGTAAACAATGCTTGTGTTATAAAGTCAAAGTATATGGCGTGAATTAAATTACGTTTGTTTCGACTTTGTCTTTTTGAAATGACTCGTTTCAGCAAACAAGAAAATGTTTCGTTAATTTAAGTTTCATAAAATTTAGATTAAACAAATTCACCAAGTCAATACGGAGAAATAATCTATTTATAGAAGGTTCTTTTAAGGATTGAGAATTCACGGGTTCGAACCCATCAACGGCACTGCTTCTTGAGCAAGAACTTTATCTACGATTGCTTCTCTCCAGCTAGGTTTAAATTGGAACCATGGTGATATAATTCCGTTGCATCTATTTGTCGGCGTCACTAAGCGGAGTAATAGACTACCCAGAGGGATTGATAGATAGATACAAGTAGCGGATGACCAAGGATAATAGCTGTAACGTTGAAAACATGCATAAGCATGCTACGTAGACATAATTAATTGCAAGTTACCAAAAACAATCAGTAGAAACTAACCTGCATTTCTTGTACCAAACACAGACAGTTGCTAAACAAGCAATGATCACTGCAACAATTGATAGCACAACTGATACTATTACAATAACATCTGAAAAATTATATACAGTATTAACTTTATTGTAAATATTTGAGATGTGCTGAAATGTATGTTAATTGTTAATCATTTCCATAACGAGATCAATGATTTGCATATTCTTCCTTCATTCTTCTGGTTCAACGCTATTAAATATTTTTTCAGTAAATTTATGCGATTAATGAACGTATAATGGAATATTTTCCTTTATCATCTCAGTCATATCAGGGAACATTTTAAAGACATCTTGACTACTAAAGGGAATCTATATCACGTGATATACACGACTTTGAAAGTAGAAGTCCAGTTTCCTACTTACTGCTCAATGACCTCGAAAAGAATTATAAGGATAACAAGATAACTTAAACGATATAACTTACTGTCAGACTTATCAGACTTATAAGATTTGTCTTCATGAATACTTGTTGTAGCAGGAATTGTAGTCGTAGTGATAATTTCTGCAAATGATACATTATATCAATATATAGAATACATGTGCCATTTAAATTAGCTTTACACAGGTAGAAAGCTATTTTCGCATTAATTCAAATTCAGGCATTATGACAATTGTAATTATAGAATGTTACATTTGCCATAAACAGTAATGATATTTAATGTAAAGTTGCGATTGTTAAACATGTACATGAATCTAAAGACAGCTTTTCTTTTTCATGTATGGGTTGAGATCAAAATCAAATCACAAAATAACAAAAGGGTGAGGGAAATTATCGATGGCACTGAAGTTTAATTTATATATTTTATTACCCTTTTCTGTCAAATTGTCCGACTGGTCATAACTGACATCGATAACTGATATCAGCGGTCAAAGAGTATTCAATCAGTTTTACTTCAGAAATTTGTTTTTGAAACTAAAATAAGACTTATCGTACGATTGTCGGATAACGAAAAGGATCAAATACATTGTAACATTTGATGAAAAATTGAATGAATATTTTAGATAAATTTTAGTGTTACAAATAGTAACAAAGTGATTTCTTAAAATATAACATTTAATTTACCTGAGCATTTAGAGAGAGCAGTTGATCTTATGGTCACTGTGGTCAGTCCTGGTGGACATTGTATGCAAGAAGATTGTCCTTCAAAAGGCTGATAACTTCCTTTCTCGCAGTAGTTACAGACACCATTAAAAGAGTAAGTTCCCGGTGGACAATATACTGAAACAAAATTATCTTAATAATTTAAAACAATCCCTAACTTTAAACTTCCATCTCAAAATTTCACCGATTAGTAATGCATTGGAAGGACTTGATTACAGCAAGGGCTTTATTGATATAAAATCTGGCACCATTGCGACGTCTTATAACACGGTCGTGGATTCTACTTACGTAAGTTTAGAAACTTTAGCGAATTCAAAAACATTTGTCTAATAATATCAAGTATTATTTTGCAATCAATTTCATAATATACCTCAAATTGAAATAAAGATCAAAACTGAAAAGGTCTGAAATCTTCAAAAATACATGTTTTTTTCCACTCAATTTTGAATATATTGAGATTTTTTCACTTAGTTTATAAACGACAGAAACTATAAAAAGCTTAAAATCGAAAAATCTATTTCAACATTAATTTAGTGCATCCAACACAGCCTCTAATACGGTTATTTCAAGAGTTGACAAATCCATAAATCATGGATAAGCGCTCGATACTTGAAAAAATACTATGCTAACTTTGAGTATTGATACTAGAGCTGTAATGGTATTTGTCATGTCGGAATACTTGATTCGTTCATTTCGCCATTCGCGGTTCATATGACCAACATTCTATACATAGACGTTGTACACATCTCTATACGCACAATCCTTTGTACATATCAGTGATTTGGTACGCAAAGAATATAGTGCAGTATATGAAGACAAACTTGTGGCAAATTTTTGTTTTTTATACAATCGTTATTTCAAAATAAATGTTGGTTAATACCTACAAGAAGAGCCAGAGTGTTTTAAACCTCCATAGGTTATTATCTATTGTATCAGCGTGCATTCGCATTTTGTTTTCAAAAATCGGTATAAAGAATGACAAATGTAAACTTGTATGAATGACCGCTTCTAAAGTTTTATTTCATTTGCATACTGCATTGGATATCAATATTCTATTGAGTAGTCACGAAACATATTTAATATGTAAAGTAGAGATGTACGGAGAAAATATTAGGATGCAATAATTGCAAAGTGTTTTCAAGTAAATAAACATTTTTACCAATGGTACTTAGCGTCTCCGTACAAAGGTCAGTAAGACCAATTGTGTACAAAAATTATGACAAGCGCATGCAAATAAAACACTCCTTTATCTAAAATACCTTCTGTTTATATCATGCACACTTTTGTTTCACTTAAGGTTCGAGTCATAATGATCATGAAACCGATTTACCTAGGTTACACTCTTGAGTGCATCTTTCATTGTGTTGACAACGTTAGACTGATTATAATTGGATAGAAGCTTCGATTAAATTGTTTCCTTGATTGAGAAACACTATTTCATTTGCCTGATTTTAGAAATAAGTGAATAATTTTAAGTTATTTTTATACGATGAAAGAACTAACATGTCTTTGTATAGATTTATCTAACACCAGACCAGATTTCATTTAAAATCAAACTAGAATTTAAATACTAGTATCGTTTTTTAAGACTTACTACAAGCTCCATTATATGGCACTTGTCCATCAGGACAGTAGACGACACCCTGGGTTAAAAGGCTTGACCCGACTACAGTATAACTTTGACCATTAACATTGGCGTCAAGAAGATCAGAGGTGAAATTCTCCAGTTGTTGAGCTGTGAGTTCTAACTGGCTCATAGAATGTATTAGTTCATGAAGCGACGGACTTACTGAAACAAAAAAACAACATCCATTTATTAACATTGGATTAAAGTCATTTCCATTATTCTAATGACTTCAGCTTGTTTTAGTAACAGCAGCATGAGTTCTATGAGCTTAGGTGTGCTCTTTGAAAAAAATAAAACGATTTTCATAATAGGATACATTTTGTAGAGTGTTGGAGATCTTAACCATACTTTCTGTGTTTAGCTGTTGAATAAAACGCCTTTCCAACTGAATGCGAATCAATCTACTCACAGAGTCGTTAACTCTAATCATTCAAAGCACACCATAAACATTAAAAAGGTAATCATTGTATAAATAATATAACGGCGGTCAGTCAACCTACTTACATTTCCTGGAAATGCTAAATCTCTTTATTAAGCTGTTAACCAACTACTAAGCGCATACTTTCGTCAGTGACTAAAAACTGCCCCACATAATTGAGAATTATTGGTAGGACGGAGAATAGTCGAAAAAATAAATTCACGACTAAGCTTCACGAATAGTTGGCCCCGCCTGAGATTCAAACCCACGATCCCTCAATCAGCAGACTTGCGTCCTACCAACTGAGCTAGCCGAGCGGCTTCATTATCTAAATTGCACAAGTTGTTTCATAATCGAGTATATAATGTATATAAGTATAAACTTTGAACTTGACTTACTTTGGCCAGTACTAACATAAGAGCTGTAATCTAAATTTGGACCTTCAGTTAATTCAATACTGTATGAGATGGTAGCTACCCCATTATCTGATATCTCAACACTGACTTCACATTCATTCGAACAATTAGTAGATTCAAAGTTCGATGTAATTGAAGCAATCAAAGCAGGCCTATCGCCCTCCGGTACGCTTGGATTAAATTGAACCTTTGAAGAAATCGATAGTTTTGCTGGTGCAGAGGCCACTATAATATTAAAAAGTAAACTTGAAAAAGAATCATTTGAAAATACAAATAATAAAAAGTACAGGTCGTATACTAGGTCTTGAGTGCTTTTATTAGAGTACTTTCAAAAATGTTTTGCTCATTCATTATGATAATAAACAATGTCGGTACATCATCTTACGGATTCAAACATACCACTTTGACATACAACAATTTTTATAAATATTACATGTGAACACTGTAAAACTCATGTGATTATACTTCGATAAAAATATTTTACTTACTAAACTGTTTAACTGTTAAAATATTGCATCTTCAAATATTGAACTTATAGAAACTTGCCATGTTGAGATACGACATGTTAACATGGACGACCTGTACATGTGCAATGTATTACAGTATCGATTTTAATTTCCCCGCACCTTATTGGAAGGCTTTATAGTCCACCAATAAGCAATGCTATATTTTTGTTGTTTTTATAACAACAAAGCGCTAATGTGCTAAATGAAATAGAAGCAAGTCTGCTACACTTGCTCCGAACTTACACAGTATATCTCGACTTGTTGTTACTACATGTATTATACATGTATTGCTGGAGGTCAAACTATTGTTAGGATAATGAAACATATCTATATTTCAAAAGCAATCTTTGAATCTTTACGCATAAATTAAACAAACTTTAATTAGCTCACCGACACATGATGGTAAAAGTTCGGTTGCATTCCACTCATATAAGCTAGAAGGACCACAAATATAGTTTACAGTGTTTGGATAACCTGGCTCCATTATTTTACCAACTTCACAATATACTGTACATAACTGGTCACCAGTATCTGCGTCAGTTGTACAGTTAGTCATAGTACCAGCTTTTAATTCGAAATCCTCACAAACTGAAAGCATGTGAAAGGACATGTTTTCTTGTGTATAAGATATAACAAAAAAACAAAACACTCGGCTAACAATCTATCACAATTATCATAATGAATAAATGCATCTGAGATGAATAATTGTTATTAAAGCAAAAACAGACTTTAGCAGATGTAAATATAATTTTGCTAGGTTTTATACATAATCACATAAATGCAAGTTTTACTTTTCATGGACACCAGCTATTCATAAATGTATTTTTAGATTCTTTGAGTATTGTTAAATTAATTTAATCGAAAAACTGAGAGTGCAAAAATACTGTGCTGATGTTACTTATTTACTTGTTACTGTTATCATTTGTCATGAGTATTCAACAGCATAACAATATGTAACAAGTTTTGAAAAGAAAAATTTACAGAATCAAAAGCCCAGTAGGAGAAACACGTTAACAAGATTTGATAATGAGCAAGCGTCTAATTTGAATTCACAACAGCTAAAATCGTGAGTCTTAGAGACCCAATAGGACGTCGTACAAAATGTAGTGGAATGCTTGTCCATTCTTCATGTAAAGCAATTTTTAGTTCCGGTAACGTCACATACTGTACAATACGTTGACGTATGCGTCTGTCAAACACGTCCCAAAGACGATCATTTGGATTTCTGCCTACTAAAATGATGACATGGCTAAAAGCTTAATGTTATCAGCCTTGAGAAATTAAATTGTTGCCTGGGCGGATTGTGGTCAGGCGTTATCTTGTTAGAGAAAAAGACCTGGACGTCCGAACACGAACTAAATAGTAACGTTATTAAAAACGTCACCCTGGTAGCGATGGACGTTCTGCTTCCCATTTATCACTACAAACCCAGCTTGCCAGAATTGTCAAAATCACTCAACAATTAACTGTTTGAATAAATTTGCTCCATGATCTGTAGTCTGTCCAATAACCCCAAACGTTCCGTAACGTTCAGTGACGTTAGGGTCGGAACAACTTAGACCAAAGACATCTTAACCCGAGACAACTCAATCCTCAACTACTTTAGTTATCCACAGGTTGAGTTGTCTTCGGGTTGTGTTTCCACGTACCTGTATCATTAGGTAACGGTCGTAACTGAACACACTGATGGTAACTGTTAATGTGCCATCAGTCTATCGGCTTACCCCCAGTTTTCAATGCTCAATCTTAGTATATTTACTGACTTATTTCCAAAATGATGAGGGTTACTATGTCACACGGTCTCTAGAGTTCTCGGCAAACTTTAAATGTTTGTGTAGACACTAACGCGCTGCACAGGATTCATGAAACTCAGTAAAAGGATTTACCGATGCTGTGCACCGAAGCGTGACCGTATGAGAAATTTTAACACACTATCATGTGTGAACATACCGAGAGACTTAATGATGGCAAATATACCAATGTATTATATAAAATAAAAAAAATATGTAAAGAAAACTACTGTTGGCGTTATAAGGTTTGCATAGTATAGTCCAATAGAAATAACCTGAGCTTGAACTACCTAATTATAATAATTACACACATCACTTACACAAAATCGTGAGTTTCCGTATGGTAAATACTGAGTTTAATATATTCTTGCATTAAGGTCAATCTCAAGTTAATTGTGTTGGACTACATAAGTTAAATCTTACCAAGACAAGCTTGTGTATTACAAGGTATCGTATCTTCACTCTCACCAACACAGTAATTCCCATAAGGATCTGGGGACGGACTGTTACATAATCTAGTTCTATTTTGACTTCCAGTGCCGCATTGTTTACTGCAAGGTGTTGTTATAGTCCATTCCGACCAGCCTCCATCAACTGTAAGTTGTTATAATTTGCAACATGCATTACAAAACCAAAAGAGTATATTCAGTCTATTTGAAATATATCTGGATTGACAAATGTCTTTTTAAAACGACAAATTTACCACATATCAAGTATAAGTGAGCTTGACAGAGTTTCGGCTTTTTATAGTTTTCAATACATATTTATGCATAAGCCTCGTACACAAAAGCATATTTCAAATGTGAGACCCAGCCCGGCTAGCTCAGTTGGGGTCGTGGTTTTGTTTCCCGGGCTGGGCATACTTTCGTGGAGCTTGGTCATGAAATTATTTTAAAGGTCCATTCACCCTCCTACCAATGTTTTTTTTTAATTATGTAGGGCAGTTGTCAGTCACTGACGAAATTATGAACTTAGAAGTTTGTTTACAGCAAATTCCAGAGATTTAGCCTGACCAGGAGGAGTGAGTAAGTTGATTGACCGCCGTTATGTGACCTATACAATGAGTTGCTACGGCGTTAAACGAACCAAACAAACATACAAACTAGATGTGAAATCAACACAGAGTTTAATGCCCAATGTCTTTCTAGTATGAAATATGAAGTACATATGATCAAATGGTAAGAGCTTGAATGATTTTTTGCAGTTTACAGATTGCATTCACTATTTGTGTATCTGGCTCGTGATCAAAATAATTGTGACCTATGTATTAGTACTTATAATTGCAATTTAAACATATTTCAGTTGTGATATAAAATCATAGCCAAGTGCCAAGAAATGAAAGAAAGATATGGGGCACATCAAACCTAGATCCGAACGTAAATTGTTGTACCTGGACTCAAGCCAAGTCTTTAAGATAAAATAAATTTAATATATTCTTACCTGGAGCTACTTCACACAATGATCCAGTATATCCCGGTAAACAATCACATGTATAATTAGTAGTATGACTAACACATGTGGCTCCGTTCTCACAAGAATTATCAATACAATAGTCAGGTGGTACAGTACAGTTATCACCTGACCAACCAGAGGAACATAAACACGTGTATCTGTTCTGTCCGTCTATACAACGATGTCCGTTACATGGATCTGGGTCACAATTATCATCAACTGAAAATAAAAAAAACAGTCAACAACAATTATACATTAATGTTAAACAATAAATCACAATATTGCTAACACCGCTAATGTAATCTTATAACAATCCGCATTCCTCCGTAATTATCTAACGATCATCCGTGATGATGTGGCTAGTTTCCTAAGCATATTGCTAGCGTTTTGACCCCTGGCTCAATTTGAGTATATATTGCACGCTATAATGATTTTTTCAGGAAACTGGTGAACAGTTTGGCATCTTTCGTTCTGAACATATTTCAACGTTAAACATTTGGTACTATCAAACAATGCACTAGTACAGCCTGTGCCAACAAGGAATAAACATATTTGAATATGTGAATATCGCGCTAAGCCATCTCATCCAATACGTGCATCAATCCTATAAACAATTTACACCATCGTGCGATTGAAATATATATATTATTCATTGTCTTACCATCACAGATAGACGAGGATACAACAGTTATACCAGTTGTATCTATATTCTGAAACACACCCATATCAATAACATCGTCGGTTTGGATCACATGACATAATGATGCATACGTAGTTATTTCTGATGCATCTACAAGTTTGTCCAGCACATGAAGTCCAGTCATGTATAATCCTGAAATACATGTAAATACATGTGCACTTTCTAAACCTCTTCCCGAATAATTTATATACGTTTTGATTTATCTAAATTCTTATTTCATTTACATCTACACATTGATTGTAGAATCACAATTTTGAATAAAAGTTTTCATGTTTCTAAATGTAATGTGTGATGTTGAACATCAATTAAACATTACAGTATGTCGCGGTTATCAGTCATTTTATCTTCATTTTCCGACCGGGCATAGATTTCTGAACCAAAGCTTTTATTATAGTACTACGCACATACTTTTGGCGGCAGCGGCTACCTCTATCTTACTTTATACAGAGAAACGCGGCATAATCGCCATAGACAAAAATACATTACCAATGTCTTTTATTTAAATGTGTAAAACGGCTTTCAAAGTAAATTCAAGAAATCGATTTTTCGCATACAAACTACTTTAATGAAATCTAATAAGAGAAAGTAATAGCAGTTGTCCGTTTCCTGTGTTTGGTGAGAATTAAAATGTAAAGGGTCATAAAATTGTCGTTTAGATATTTGATTCTTTAAGACTGAATGACACGACGCTATCTTTATTAACGATGATAAAACATTTATCAAAGTATACAGTGCCTTCAAACATTACATTTCACTGTTGCACAAGCGCTTTTTTATTTGTTTTAATTTTTTTCCTATCATTTAGACATTAAAACACTTGTACAAATAGTACAAAGTAGCATCACTTCACTTTCAAATAATACCGTGTTTAATATCTATCTTAGTGTGTAAGTACATCTGAAATAAATTTTGACTGTATCATGACACCAGTAAACTATTTTGGATGAAACCATCATTATTATTCTTAGTGACACAAATTAGAGTAATAATAGCAAAAGGAAATTATTCTTAGGGAAATAGACGCTACTGATCAAAAGAAAGAGTAAATGCTTGGACCCGAGACGTGCAAATTATGTTAATACATGCATACACCCTAGATGAATATGTAAATGACATTTTTACCAACCTGTTGAACCACTAGCTGTCAATATAAATTCACCATTTGTTATCACAGGAGCATTAATTGAAACGGATGATGTATAAACTTGATTTCCATTGATATATACTTTCACTGAATTATCTGAACTGCTTACTGCAACAGCAATGTTTGTCCATGTAGTAGAACTTAATACAGCCACAGTTTCATTAACCTGGTCACTGCAATAAACATAGTTATCATATGTTTTACAATTGCATCCATGTACAGAAATACAATTAAACATTTTCCAATTTGCCTTCTTGACCACCAAAACTAATTTAAGAATCAACCAAACCTAATTAAAGTTGCAGGTTTAAATCTTATATAGATGTTTTACTTTTTGTCTTATTGAAAAATCAAAATTTTTTTAACCAACAATTGTTGACAACTATCAAACTTACCAGAGTTAAATACAATTTACTAAATGACATTGATACGTAATTAACGAGCTTTGTCAGAAATGGAATTTTAAACGAAGATGCAAATCAATTCAATCCAAACAAAATTGTAGCAATAATTAACACCATACAAAATCATAAACTTTAAAACAATTTCTTATCCAAAACTGCTCATTTAATCCTTACCTTAAGTTAATTACGCTTTTAAGACCATTGGTTTGATAGTTATATTAGTAGAACTATAAACATTTCATTTACGGTACATAAAAAAAAACATAATTTCAAATGTGCAACACCTAAAACTATATGTAATTCATAAAACGATTAATTGAAAATTTAAAATAATTACAAGTATTATACTTACGGTATGTGAACTCTGACATTCTCTGTAAGGTACACAATCAAAACATCATTTCCACCAGTTTTTAATTGCAGAACGATCGACATGACTTGTTCATTTAAACGTTTCGCCCAGAAAGACAGAGACACGTCATTAAAGTCTGATTGTAGACTATTAATAGAAATTGGGCCTCCTGTTTCCTCTATAAGTACATCGTAAGCTGAAATAAAGTATAATGAAAACGTGTTAGAATGGCTTTAAGATAATAAAAGACAACGAAATTGAAATGAAATTAGCAGAAGTGAAAAATCTTATATACATTCATTATAAAAGTACATGTTGTTGATGGTCTAAATTCAGCAGGTCAGTATTAGTAGAAAGATTTATTTTGGAAAATATTTGGACTGGATACAGTCACAAGAAAATATATATTGACTCATGCTGTCGGCTTTGCATTTTCAAGGTTTAGATGATCGGTTAAAAGATGACAACAGTTTTTTTTCCAGTGCACTTGCTATAACTATTTGGTACTAAAATTATCACAGAAGAAGATAAAATCACCGCTGTTTAAACAATTTATAGGACATAGATTTTTACAGATGACACAATAACAAGTGTATGTAGACGATACCTTGGCAATCCTGGCTAGACGTTGTATTTGTATTATTAGTTGTAGTACCACTTGGACATTGTTTGCATGATGTCTGACCATACTCATCTTGATATTCACCATACAGGCATACAGCACATGGTAACATTCCATCAGGGGAGGCTGATCCAGGGTGGCATATTTCTGAAATGATATATTAGGAAATAGTTTGTTTGTTTGGGTTTTACGGCACACCAACACAGAAAGGTCATATCGCACCGAAAGCAATTAATGATACTATAAATACAAACGAAATCGATGATCTAAAGCTCTATATCTTTTTATATACATTTATTTCCTTCAAAAAGTTATGTATCGCATATGATGGTACATACACAAAAATTTCTTTAAGTGAGTTAACTTTAAAATGTGTCACGGATGTTATTAAGATCCTTACAGTCAAGGAGAACGTGTTTTACATTGAAATGCTCGTCACATTGTATACACTTAGGCGCTTCCTCTTTTTTTGAGAAGGTATGAATGTGTAATCTGGTATGACCAATTCTACATCGCGTTATCACTATTTGGTCCTGGCGATGAGAAAATATTATTGACAAGCTTTGTTCCACATTGTTTGCCATTTTGACTTAATTAACGAATTTATAGAACATTTGAAGTCACTGCTTGGTAATTTGATATCTACTGGTTGAAGGTTTAAAGATTCTTTAGCTAAAAAGTCTACTTTTTTGTATACCAATACGACTTGGTATCCAGCAGAGGTGTACTATTTTAGATTTCAGTATTTCAGGTAATCTTAATTCAATATTTTTTATAAGTATATTGTCTGAAATACAATTTTTAATGCCAGTAATACAAACAGAGAATCTGAGAAAATGATAAAATTGTTATTAATACTATTTGATATGTATGTTAAAGCAAGATCTATTGCTTTGACTTCGGCTGTAAATATGGATGCCTAGTCAGGCAGTCGCATTCTTGCAGCAAAATAATTTCCATATGCAGCGCAACCAACTTTGATACCATCTTTTGAGCCGTCAGTAAAAAATTGTGTACAATCTTTATATTTTTCCAAGATGTTTACGAATTCTGATTTGAAGGCTTCTGTGCTTGTAAAAGATTTACGAAAGTTTGATAAGTCAATTTTAACGTCTGGTATGTTGTAGGTCCAAGGAGGGACATTTTCATAAAAGTTCTGTAGAACGGTAAAAGTGTTGATATCAAGCATTTCTAACGCGCAGATCAAATTGTTTAATTTCGTTCGGTTTGTTGTCAAATCTGTCAATGTAATTTGGTTTGAAAACAACTTTTTGCGCCGGGTTACTTTTGTTAGAAGATATTCGAGATGCGTATTGTAATGAAAGCTTTTGTCTTCGTAATCTTAATGATGGCTCGTTAGCTTCAACATAAATACTTTCAACAGGTGAAGTTTTAAAGGCACCAAGGGCATTGTTTAAGGAAACAGAGTTTGATCTATAATAAACAGTCGCCAAATCGCCCATTGAATCCGATAAATATATTCAGCTACAAAATAAACACCAAGACGTAGCTCTGCGAGGGATAACTTTACGTAAATTTTAGAAAGTTTGCAATACTTTATCATGTAAATGTCACTAGAATTAATGCAAACACATAATTATACCATCATAACATATTTGAAAAACAAATTTAGCATTTGCATTTAAGGTACTTATGTCATTGTAACTAGTGAATGATGATTATTAGTTTAGTAACATTGAATTCATGTGCTAAAATTGTGCCATGAGAAACTTCGAACGTAAGAGTCCCTGATAGCGAGCTACGAGAAAGTTACACTTAAGCATTGATATTACGCGTATTTCATAATCAAGTATTTTTATGGTATTGAACTCATAATGAAAAAAAAACACTCACCTGTACAATTTTCAATATGTTTTGAACCATTCTGTTTGGTTGTATATCCAATTGGACATTCTAGACACTCGGTGCTTCCTTCGCCACCATAGTACTGTCCAATAGGACATTTAATGCAACTGACTGATGTCTCATTCAAATAATGACCACCAGGACATGGTTCTGTAAGATAAATTAAAATGAATGGAATTTATATAATTATATGTTTGTCTTTTAATTATTTCTTTGACATTTATGTGATTTATTTAGTGTCTTTCAGTCTTACAACTTTAGTGTCATTTAATGGGACATCTAATTTAAGTATTTTTCGTAATGATTTGCTATGTTATAACATTCAATATAAAATTAGTATAATTATTATTAATCTGTCTGTGTTTCATGTCATCATTATTAAGGACATTTGCGGGAATACAAACTCGTGTTGTCCTTTTTGTGTTATCAGTAGTATTGAAAAGTATTTCATAATTCAAAACTAATTTACAAGATGTTTTTTTTTAGATTTTGCTTAAGAATATAATTATATATATTACTAATGGACAAAAGTCTTGTCCGGTCTACAAAAACCCTAATATCTTTTTTTGTTTTTTATTGCACACTCGTACATTTGGTATCGTTAGAAAGAGAATGTTATTATGCATTGTTTAAAAAAAGAATTGTGAAATTTGAGCCAGTTCTGTTGGTACGGTAATGTGTTGAAGATTGACATTGAGGATTTGCAAGTTACAAATGATTGCGTTGAGTCAGTTTTCAATGAATAATTTTTTTCAATAGTGTGTGTGGCTTTGGGATGATACATACAAATCCAGTAGTTAAACTAACTAGCTGTACGTTAATTTAAACATTAAGATATTCCGGAAGGCAGATAGTTTCCACAAATAAACCACCTTTTAAAGCATTTGAGTCCTAACAGTTTAATTCTACTATAGAGTTCATACGACTAAATATGAAAAACAATTTCTTGAAGAAAACTTACTACAGGTATCTATGTTTAGGATGTACCCTGGACTGCATTCAATTTCACCGTAATCAGGTGGTTGCCATGAAGTAACGTCTGTCGTAAAGTTGGCAATATCAAGAGATCCATTATTTAGAAAAGCTTGAACTGCTGCGACCAATTCGTTCATAATATTGTCATAGTATTCTATTTTAGATATGAGTGACTCATTGGCTAGTATAGTCATTGTCATAACAATGTCCATTTCAACAACAAGTACGTGACTATCAGCTTGACGTTTTACTAAATCGTGTGGGGAGTTATCTGCAAAAAGAACATTATTATTGTAATTTTACTCTCTAGGGATATTATACAAGATATTATTCTCGGATATATAGATAACAATAAAGCCAAGTTAAATGTTAATTTCTAAGTAGACACTGCATTAAAGTCGGAGTAACATTTTGTAAAATATCCATCTTGTTATATATTATATTGATATTGTAATGTAAATATCGCCTCACTAAACTATGTTGCATGAAATCTATAAACTGTACCGAGTAACTACGACAGACAAAGAAAATATATGTTTTCAATTTCGACAGCCCGCATGCTGATGGAAATAGCTTTTGGTTGCGAAAGTTTTAGTTATATTATATCATGACGAGAGCCAGTTATCAAAACGGTAGATGTGAGTTAATAATTATTTTCTAATATATTCATTAGTTTTTCAAACATAACATTTGAAATATCAACTTCTTCTTGAGTTAAGCCGAAATATGTTTACATATAAATACTATTCAAATTACTATTAGCTACACAGAAACAAATTGATTGTGATTGCCACAAGCAGACAGAACTCACACAGAGCTACACACATCTTGTCTAAAATTAGGCAGATTTATAAGGAAAAACTTCACTCTAAACTCCGAATCTTACGGTGGCATTGAGGTGACATGGAAATATATTTTATTTTTACGTGGCTACGTAAAAGCCTTACGTGGCCACGCAGTAGCTTTTATGTGCGCACGCAATAACGTTAACGTGGCCACGTAATAGCTTTACGTGCGCACGTTATAGCGTTTACGTGGCCACGTAATAGCTTTACGTGCGCACGTAATAGCGTTTACGTGGCCACGTAATAGCTTTACGTGCGCACGTAATAATTGACCAATGAACGTTGTCGAAAAATGGCCGCCAATATATCTCCATGTCACCTCTATGCCACCGTAGAATCTATAGTTATAGCTAGAATGTCAGTAGAAGATAGGGGGCCTGTTTTTGCATCACACCATGCCATGAAATGTATTACATATGCAAATAGATTTAATATGATTGTCAAGAAATAAAATTAATTAGATAGTAAATACAAAGAATCTTTATGTTAATTTGCATCACTGCATCATAGAAATATAACCCTAAAATAAGAGTGAAGTAAAACAACGCTTTAATTTTTAGTACAAAAGAACCTTGTTAACCAACCTTCAAAGTTCATTGTTCGTTTTTTCCTTTCAACATTATATGCAGCCTCATTGTTAAGCGATTGTCTCGTACTCCTTTTATGTATTTTCCTAATAGGACCACATTGAATAACGATAGCTGCAGTACATGACTCTGTGGAGTCACATATTTTACTGAAGGAAAGATTTATTTTAGAATCTATAATATCTTGATAGTTGCGTCTTATTTCTTCCATTGTTTCTTTAGTACCACAATCTCCACTGTAGTAAAATATATCTCCCGGAAGTCTTAAAAGCCGAGGGGATTTAGCTAAAAGAAGACAGTCATCAAAGAGGTAGAAAACGTATATAATTAGAAAAACAACAATTCAAATAAAAGCTGATTTACTAAAATTTGTTAAAGCTATCCGTTTAAACTTAAATCATTTGGTTGTCATGAAATATAATTATTTACGTAAAGCTTTTATACCAACAATAACGCAATTAAAATGTTAGTATGAAAGGAACTTGGTTTAAGATAGAGTTAAAAAAAGCTTAAAGCAATTAACTAAAGTTGACCCATTTGTCAAACTTTCCTGTGCTTAGCACTTATTAAAGCGGCACTATTGGATTTGAAATCGAATAATTCACATGGAGTTGACAAAAGAATGATAAAATAATAATTTCTGCAAAACTTATATCTCAAAATATCATTTCGTTGCTTAATAAATCGCTAATTAAAATGGACCATTTTTCCGTGCATTTATCTACATACGCACCGGTCGACTGTGCCCGGTGGTTGTCGATATTTTCCGTGAATGGCCGGAGAATTTCGCTAATTGTTAAATGTCAATCAACGTAAGGAGAATAAAATGGACGGTCTGTACCACGAGCATTCTGTAAATAAATCAGCCTTAGATCTTCAGGTTGGTAGTGTTTATTTGTACCAAATGATATCGTGAATAAAATCGTTTATCAATCGTAGCATGCTAAGGCTGTGTAATTATTTCTGCATTCGCTTATTATGAATGTATCCAGTTTTCGCGACTTTCAATCGACTTAATTTTCTTGTTGTCTAGCACTGTTTGCCAAAACAACTGTTGCATGTAAGTTATGGCATGGGAGGTGTTTTTGTTGCTCATCACATGGCAGAG
This sequence comes from Mactra quadrangularis, assembly GCA_025267735.1. NCBI lineage: Eukaryota > Metazoa > Mollusca > Bivalvia > Venerida > Mactridae > Mactra > Mactra quadrangularis. The sequence goes on from CM046311.1 coordinate 33,390,748, forward strand.
CTATATCTCTTAATGGATTTTTTTCTAAATTATGTGCATTGTCAAGTATTTCAAAACGTATATAGCCACTAGTCCAGGCCACTGTCCAATGCACGGATCGTTAGATAGCGTAAACATGCTGTATGATAGTATGAATCCTATTGGTATTTGGCAGATAAGTATGATATGTGCATAGGGATAAAGTGGCCCTTGTATAGATTCCAGCAGTTTCAAGGACAATTCCTTCTAAGTATTTGAAAGATTTTTACATGATCCAACGGCTGTAAAGATATATGAAATTAATCTAGATGTTTCATTATATATTCCAGTAACCTGGGAAAAGATAGTTTAGGTTCTGTAAATGTGCATGAATGCCATAGAAAAGATCTTTAGGGGTTGCAGCAGCCCTGAACCTCTGGTCAAGTCTTTGTCTAGGACCAATGGTGGGCCCCGTGAATACAGCCCCTAGACTCTCAGTCTGCCTGTTCATTTTCGCCCCCTGTAACTTGAATTTTCCATCTTTCTCCTGTAACTGAAAGACATGGACCCGCTTATGAATTATACCCCTGTACCAATTATATAGACCTGCCTTTTTTATTTTTCTTTACAATTGCATGACACATATATTTTGATTTATCCTTGGTTAAAATGCAATGTTCTCCATAAAACTTTAGTTTTGGAGGAATGTTGACATTGTCAAATTTTCATGAAAGGGTATAACATCCCGGTTGGGATTCCCTCTCGTTTCCACTTCGGGAAACTAGATTCAAAATCCACGAGCAATGCCAACTGTGTGACAGACCCAGTCACCCAAGTTAGACAATAGACATAAATGAGAAATATAAATTACAAAATGAGAAATATCATCTTTGTTGTGAATGATAGACATTTAAGTTTTAGAATATCATCTAATGCCTAAACTGTAGTATATAATCATATATCTTTGTCTATCTCTTTAATCATCTGCATTTAGACAATCTTATTTTTATTTGTAGACACCATACGACTGAAGTTCACCATCAGAAAATTACTGAGTAATTTACTCACAAGTAATATGTCAGACATGGGTGAAACAGTTTTGAGTTGTACAACTATGGGAAGAATTAGTCAAGATATGCTTTAAGACAGATAGTTGATGCTCTTGAACTTACGGCATATTGATAAAATATGAAAGGTTGATACTACTTAAGGTTAGTGTGAAATTCTGTTTCAATCCATTACAGATACATTTTTGTATATTAATTCAATAAGCTTATTGAATTATGTTAGGTTTGCTTTTTGTTGATTTTGATTTGATTTTTCTTATGTGATTCATTCATAAGATTGTAACATTTGTTGTTTATTGCTAATTTCTATAAATATTTCAATACCTTACTGACATTTTTTGCTGGTATATGAAGAACTCATATGTTTTTGCATGCATGATTGATTATATTCCATTTTTATAATTGCTTATTACTGTCTGGCAGATTTTATGTTCAATCAAAATTGAAAACAAAACAAAATAGAGTACTAATGCATTTGATTTTGTTTGACAGAACAGAGCAATGTTATCTTGAAAAAGAGTCACAACATCATACCTTAAATTTCATAATCAAATATAGTATATTTTAACACTATATGATCTGATTTGTAGTTACTAAATATTCGTTTGTCATTTTACTTTAAATCTAAAAATAGAAGATTACACAAATTGATGTTTCAAGATTCCAACTCTAAGAATGGGTATAAAGTATCCCTGTGCAATCTATGATGTGTACAATCCTCCTGAATGAGTTTCTCTCCATCTTTCAATGGATTAATTTGTTGGAAAGAATTAGTTGCAGCCACTTAGCATTTGAGTCTTAGATGTACATCAATCATTTTAGAAATATGATATCATAATGATGAAAAACTATTTCAGTAGAAAACATTAAAATGTTAACTTAGCAAGTCTTAGCTATTTATATATTAAAGATGAGATGCAATCTCTAGTCTGTTTATCTAAAGAAGTGTACCTAGGAAAACATGTTCTACTAATGTACTTAGAAATAGATGTTTATCAACATAGCTAACCATATAGGGTCATGTATTCACGAGCAGATCCAGCTGGGGGGTCAGGGGCGTCCGGATCCCCCTAGAATTAGGAAAATGTACATGTCCATTAGTGCATTTCTCGCTTGTAAGTCATTTCAAGTAATATGAGGCAATTTTTATCGGTGCTTAACATTGCATTTTTACTGCAAAATGTGTGTAATGTGGTTGTGGTTCAAGGTTTGGACCGCCCCCCTAGAAAAGTTTGAACCCCCCCCCCTTGAAAAAATCCTGGATCCGCCCCTGTGTATGTATGCAAGTAAACTCTCCTGGGTATTATAGTATTTATAAGTTCATGTTGATATAAGATTGTTAAACATATCATAATTTATTTTCAGGACAAAATTTACAGATGATGTCAAAAGATGAAGTGTGACTGTTGTAATGTATTCTAGTGAATGGAAAAAAGGAAATATTCATCAATTTTTCAATCTTGAAATGATAAACTGTTATTAGAATGTACTACATCAATAATTTATTATATTGGTTGCTGCTGGAAATGTTGCATTTATTTAAATAATGTGACTTATAGTGTGATATTGTATGCAGTCTTATGTGATTTCTCAAACACTTAACATATTTTACAGAAGAACTTAATATTTGGCATTGACACTGTACTGATGAAAAGGTCTCTGTCAGAAAATCTTTGATTGTTGGCCATAATTTTTTCTAACCTAAGATCCACACACGCTATGTATAAGTTTGAAAATTTAATGTTTAATTTCCTAATACAAATATTGCCTTGTGTTTGTTTAGTTTTTAATTTTTAGCTCATTTTTACGAAGTGAAATGAAAGCTCTTCTCGCCCTAGCGTTGGCGGCCACATTTCTGATTAAAATATTTGTGCAGTAAAATAGGTTTTACTATACAATGTAGCTCCTTTATTTCTTAAGGTATCCACTTCAAACTTTAAATATTTGTTCCTTATTATCAACCACATATCATGTGGCAAGGATCATTACTCCTTATAAATTATTTTAGAATTATCTCCCCTAGAGCTTTCTTTAAAAATGTTTGTTTTCGACTTCAAACTTTAAATGAATGTTCCTTATTTTCAACTTCAACTCATGTGACAAGGTTCATAACTCCAAATACGTCTTTTTTAAGAATTATCTCCCCTTGAGCTTAGATTTTTTTTTATAAAAATGTTGGTTTTTACTGCAACTGCTTTACTTTTATTTCTTTAGGTTCTCGACTTCAAACTTTAAATATACGTTCCTTATTATCAACCACATTTCATGTAACAAATTCCATAACTCTGAATACATTTTTTTTAAATTGTCTCCTGTGAACTTAAAATTTCCTTTAAAGGGATACTTTTTTACTTTTAAATTTGTTAAGGTTATATTTTTCAAAGTTTGAAATACATAAGTTCCTTTTCATCAACCACATCTCATATGACAAATACTTACTTAGTCAAGCATGCTATCTCTTCTGACATCTCTTGTTATGATAATTGTGAGATGTTAGGTTATAGACTAGGAAAGATCTAGAGAGAAAGAAACCTTATAATTATTGCCCAAGTGAGAGCTCTCCAGAATGTTTAGCTTACTTCTCAATGTATAAGTTACGCTTTATAAAATGATGAAATTACATTTTTGTCTTAAAATTCCATCAAAACTTATAAGCTTACTTTTTGTTAATACATGTTACGATGATGTACATGTATGTGTACAATGCCATTTTATTTCAAATGTATTTACAATATGAAACTTCTAATAGATCTAAATATTCGAAAGGAGAGTAGTGATACTTAATACAATTGAAATTGTTATACATGTTTATGATTGAACAACATGAAGATATCTTTTTTAACTTCTCAAATATTACTTAAATTTTAAAAACAACTACATGTATCTCTTTTACAGAAATGTAAGGTATGATAAATAGCACAGTTTTTTTCAAAATTAAATCACATGCTTAGAATATGTGTATACAATTTTTACGGTACCTAATCTAAGCCAGCAGCCTGTGAATTTAATGTTTAATTTCTTGTTTAATACAAACATTGTCAAGTGAGAGACTTAAGTCAGTCATCATGTCATTGCAATTCTTTTATTATTTTATGCAATTCTTTAATAAATATAGGTATTGAACTGTTGATTTGTTTCACTGTTAAACAGTCTGATAGGAGCTTACCGAAATATTGATTCTTTGATAGTCAATCATGCAATAAAATATGGTGTGACATTTTGATAATTGCTGTACTTGAAAGTTGAAAATACACAAAATGAAATGTTGATACTTAGTGCTTTCTATGCATTTGTTACAAGATAATTTACTTAATCATGTTTGTGAATTGTTTATGTAAGTGATTTGATAATTATACACTTGAGTTTTATGTATTTATAGCTCGACTATTCGAAGAATATTGGGGCTACCCTACTCAGCACAGCGTCGGTGCAACACCTCTTGGTTAAGTTTTAGGTGCCACATTTTTTTCTTGGCAACTACTGAAAGAATTCACTTGAACCATCACACAGGTCTACATTGTAACCATTGGAGGTCAAATACCAAGTGACCTAACTCTAGGAAGAGTTTGGACTGAATTATGACCCTTTTATACTTATTATTTCTTGGTTAAGTTTTTAAGTGCTTTATTTTATCTTTGCAACTACTTGAGGGATTCACTTGAAACTTCACACATGTCTATGGGGATACCATTGGAGTTCAATTACCAAGGTACATAATTCTTGGAAGATTTTGGACTGAATTATGGCCCTTATATATATATATACATAGGAAATTCTTGGTTAAGTTTTTGGTGCGACTTGTTTTCTTTGCAACTACTGAAGGGATTCCCTTGAAACTTCACACATGTCTACAGGGTTACTATTTGAGGTCAAATACCAAGTTAAATAACTCTTTGATGATTTTAGAATGAATTATGACCTTCTTATACTTATTATTTTATGGTTAAGTTTTTATGTGCAACATTTTATCTTTGCAACTACTAAAGGATTCACTAGAAACTTCGCGCATGTCTTTGAGGTTACTAATAGATGTCAAATACCAAATTACCAAATACAAGCATAACTCTAGCATGAGTTTTGATTGGTCATTGCTGTCGTTTACACAAATACCACAAATAGTCGAGCTGGATGTCCGCGGACTGCTCTTGATATATTTATTTCAATCTATAGAAAAGTAATGATTTCTAACACATCTTTTCATGTTAGTGAAAATTTGATGCTAGCTTGTAACATTTTGTTATATATCAACTAAAATTCAATATAATTAAAGCGTAGCAGAAACACTTACTGTTATCTATTTTATAATTTTCCATATGGATTTAAGTATAGCTATGAGTATAGTTATGGTTTGCCACTTCAGTTCCTACGGTTTTAACATGGCTATAAATGTGCCGAGGATGAATGCTAGCTCCTTTTGTGGGCAAGTTGCAGTAATGATAGTGTGGTTCAAATCTGATTTTGCTTCCAATGACTTGTACAGATTGCGTGATTAAGTACATATTTCACTGTACCAAAACTATTTTCATACTTGCTACCTTACATTAGGACCAGTAAAGTGTTGTATAATATTCACTACCTACTGGAATAAAATATTCAGTACCAACAGAAGTTTAACTTAAAATAGGTGGCCAACTTCATTGATTTCAGTAAATATCACGACCTTCTAACACAGAAGTACAATAAGAAGGAATAACCAATCCTCATTTGGGATATGAAAGGTGTATGTGGCCAGAGTTCAAATTTCAAAATTTTGATGACTGATCTATTACTGAGGGGGCAAGATTTTATTACTATCACATGGCAGACAATATTAGCAAAAAGTGGCTGGTACAGCTGGGCTCTTTTTTTGGTAATATGCAAGAGAGTTGGCAATTAGTGTAAGGAACCAAAAGTTGTCAAATGACTATATGTCCATTTCAATAATCTGTCACACATGCATTTCATGGTGTGTATACTCTCTTAATCTAGTTTACTAACTATACATAGAGTGTATATTTTAGAATATGTACAAACCATGAGATTATGTATGAGTGACAGGTTAATAAAATAGGACTATACAAAATGGAAGTCACATAATCACCAAATCTAAATAATATCATTGAGTGAACTCATGACTGTTTCTAAAGTGTATGCATTAACTAATTGCCTATGTTACCTTTGTAAAAGTAAAAGAGTTTTTTTCTCATTGTCTGACCTAGAGAAATCTGAATTGCCCTTGGTCAGGTCAGTTAAGAGAGAGACACCAGATGTAGCCTAAAGACAACAACGTCCATTATTCCAAAATCTTCAAATTAACGTCTGCTGTTTGGAGTTGCTAACAATAGACTACATTAAGAATTCAAATATTTGGGTATTTCGAGCAGTACAAACAAACATATACAGTTGCAATGAAAACATGTGTTCAAAACACATTACAATTTAATCAGAATTTGTGCTTCTCAGCAAATATGTGTAAAACCATTTGTTTGTACCTTCTGGATTAGGATAAAAAGGAAACATAAATTTGAGTTTGAAATGAGGTCTATTGAATGTTCATGTGAATACTTTTAGTAATTTATGTGATACAATGTTACACACAAACCTGTAACAATGATTTAGAGACACACTTCACTCATTATTAATGCAAAAAGTATAAATTTGAAAAATTATTATCATATTGGAAGACATGAATAATGTTAGACATTCCTAAGATAATGAGCAAGTATATACATATATTGTTTTAAAGAAGTATAATTTTGTAAGTTTCATACTAGAAGATCATACTTTGACAAAAAGTCAGTATGTAGCTACATCGGTATTGGGTAGGTATGGTAACAACACAGATTTGATATGTAATTGTAATTTATTATAACAAAAACTAGGACAGATTATCACACAGTCAGAGTTAAAGTTTCCAAAACATGTTTTATACCTAAATAAAACAGACACCTATGTAGCTTTTAATTTGAAAAATTATAAAATTCAATTCAGTATTGCTTTTTAGTTGGTATGAAGTTACAAATTTCATAACAAATCCAAGTTTTCAAAAAATAATAAATAATCAATTTGCCCACACTAACAAGTATTAGTCAGTATGTAGTTAGTTCATTTTAAATACAAGTGGGAGTTAAACATTTAATTTCACTATAGGAAAAACCATAAACATGTTATTCAATATTAATTAAAATCAAGTAAATATGTTGTTTCAAATGTATCAACCCACCCATGCTAGCTCAGTCGGTAGTGCACATGTCTATTGATCAAGAGGTTGTTCGATTCCCAAGCGGGGCATACTTTCGTGGAACTTGGTCATGAAATAATAAGGCCATTTTCCCTCCTACCACTGATTCTAAATCATGTACAGCATGGGTCAGTCACTGACGAAAGTATGCACCTAGTAGTTACCCAACAGTTTAAATAAGAGATTTAGTCTTTCCAGGAACAGTAAGTATGTGAACTGGCTGCCATTATGACAAAAAACAAACAAGTCACTATATATCTGATTTGTGAAAATTAAAATCAACTCGTCAAAATTATTAACAACAGCATGAAACATTTAACTTGACTTTCTACTTATTTGACAACGAAAGGGTAATGTCTACATGTCATTACCTTGCAAAGTATGGTAGATTAGTACCACCAAGTCTTTATTAAATTGGTATTCAAGCATATTATATAGGATCGTTGTCCATCACACATTGTGATTTCATTCCAAAGTGTCCTATATCATTAACATATTTCAGTTAAAAACAAGTAAAAATTGTGTCTTATTCAATGAACACAGCATTTATAGAGCTAAACACATAAAACTGTAATATACAATGGTTGACGGTGATTTTTTATCCAAAAAGCACAACATAACTGACCATCATTATCGTCATCTATCCTCTCTTTTACTTTTTTTCTGGCACCAACAGTGAAACCTTCAACAGAATTAAAATAATAACATAAGGTTAGAAATATCAAACTTACAAAATGTATAATAAAAATCTAACGTATACAGTGAAATTTGAAAAAAAAATAACAGAAACTCTGTTATTTTACCATTCATGGTTTTGTGATTTTACATTCATACAATTGTGACTTATGCATCAAGCTTTTACTGTGATCATAAAGAAACCTAGATCGTCTATGGCCACTTTCAATTTTTTACCACTTTACCACCTGTGATATAATTTCTATTAACTAATATCAACCAAAGGCAATTTACACATAGGCATGTAAATCGTTGGCCTTAAAATGTCTTGCAATACATACCAGGATTACAATTTGTAATTGCATCAACTTTCATAAACAAACAAAACATGAATTATATTTTGTTGAGTTTTACATCTTGGCAACACATTGAATAGGTCACATTACATTGGTCAATCAACATACTTGTTGTTCCTGGGAAGGCTTAATCTCTGGATTACTAGTTAGTAGGCACATACATCCTTTAGTGATTAACAACTGTCGTGCATGATTTTGAATCAGTGGTAGGAGGGAGCATAGATGTTTTCATGACAAAATCCAGGGAAGTAAGCTGCGCCCAGAAATAGAACCAATCAATCAGAAGACTAGCATGTTAGTTACCAACTAACCAAGTAACCAACTGAGCTAGAAGGACGGCTACACTATCTTATTCAGTTATTGAAACATAATCCTATACCCTTAAACCTCTTAAAAATCTCATTTGACACCAACAGAAGAATGACAAACAACAGTCATTGTCCTAAAAAAGTTTACAAGCTCTATCCTGATTTAATTTATCTTGTGATCTAATTTCAAAAAATGAACTTACTATGGTAGATCTCAGGCATGCAAACTTTTGGAGACTTTCTCCTTATATATTTTTTTCACATTAGTGTACACATCACAAAACATTTTTTCCTTCAACCATGTTGTTGCTGCTTTAGTTTATCAATCATAATTTGTACCTCTGAAGAATTAAATAGACTTCATTATCTGTAGAACTGTATTAGCCTGTAAACCAAAAATGAACATACAAAAGAAGGAAAATTAAATAATCAAGTTAAATCTTATATTATGATTCGATTTTATTCAGAAAACCATCTTTCCAGTCGTTAGATACATCAAATATGCGAAACGAAATGTACACACATGATAATTTCAGAATTGAGTATAAAGGGTGTAAATCTAGGGCAAACAATCTCGAGGACGAGTAGCAGAATTAGCTATGTTGTGAATAAGAGCTGTTAATCAAATACAAAATACATGTGTTGATCGACATCGTCTTACATTGTATTGTGTTATAGATACACTAAGATGGCAATAATATCAGTGTAAACAGCGACGTATCAAAACTGCATTGAATTTTTACGATTTACGGAAAAAGGCAACTTGTAAACTTACTTGTCGATTACAGAACGAAACCCCAAATTTCACCATGACTTCTTGTGTTTTCTGAACGTTTATAATCAATCTTTCTCAATGTCCATATTTCTGGTATGATCCTAGCTCGACAAAATGTAAAATTCTTCAATTAACAGTATCAAGTACCGGGCGTATTTCTCTAATGTTTTGCATCCATCCTCCAGGTTGTTTACATTTATCTTACACGCGATTGGTCAATATTGTTATTCGAGGGCGGAGTTACGTCGAATGTATACAAACCAGTCGGGAATCATCGGCGCGAAATCAGAATGTAAATATTATTGTTTACAATACATGGATGCAAAATAGATTTTTGAAGCTATATTTTACAAAGGGTATTTTGTGTGTAGATTTGGCATTGTCACCATATGATTAACTCATGAAGACGTATTAATTGCAATACTTTACAGATTTTATTTCGATTTTTTAATCAAATCCATTAGTGCCGCTTTAATTGCTCCTCTCGTAATATGATCTGTTGCGATCAAGAATTCATTCTTAGTCAACGGTTTAGAAGTCAGTGTTCTAACAGTGGTCTAAATAGAACAGAGGACCAAAAGTACAATTATGGTATTTATAAATATTTGAAAACATGTTGCATGATCGAAGGCAATATGATTTTTAATTGAGATACAAACATAAAAACGAAGGATAACAAAGTAATAAATTTGTTATACTAGCAACACAATCTGGCACGTAACTGAGGGGACTCCAACCAGTCTGATCAAAACATAATAAAAATCCACCGAAACTTCCACCTTCAATATCGGCAGGTATATCATATAGATTGTTACATAAAACGATTACAGCAGGTCTTGTTTGGACTGAGTCATACACAATGGCACCATTAACAGGTGGGTCCAAATCTGGACAAGATATAGCTGCAATATAAATATAGTCACGCGAGTTAATTAAATCTCAAACATTTTATTGGGTTCAGCGTAGTGCCAACACATTGTATAGGTCATGCCACGACGTTCAGTCAACCTACTCACCGTTCCTGGAGAGACTAATCTCAGGATTGATCTGTGAACTGTTACTAGCTACTAGTGGTAGGAGGAAGAATTGTCATAGAAACAATTTCCTGACCAAACTCCATGAAAGTATGCCCCACCCGTGAATCTAATCACGACACTCTATTGGTACATTTGCGTGCAACCAACTGAGCTAGCCAGATGGCTATTTATAACAAAGACATAAATAAATTATGTACGTAAGCGTAAAGATTAAAGTGTACACATTGTATAAAGCAACGATGAAATATATAATACCACAATGAAGGGTGCTAATAATTTAAACAATCAATTGAACAAAAAAGGTCAATGGCTTTTTCTGCATAAAATTAAGTAACCAATTATTCCTATTTTATATCCAATAAAAACACCTAAAGACTTTCATTATGAAAACTCTTGGTTTACATATCAAGTAGGAAATTACTTATAACCAAACGCAACATTATCAAAGTAAAATCGTAAAGTTATAGTTTTAGATTTCAACATACACACTGCAGTATCTTATCTTAACATTACCAATACAATTGTATCTGTCACGTTTTCAAAGACTTATGAATATTAACAGTACGAATAATGCTAATCAACAAATCAAAAGAAAACATTTCAAAAATAGGGTGAAGAAAGGAAAAATCGAAGTTTTTTATCCAAGGATGTAATGCTGTTTTCCTGTAGTACTAAGCTTAATGTATGACAAAAAGTGTTCATTTTATAAAAATAAGTTGTATAATATTATGTAAAACATAAATTGTTAGAGCTACCTCTGCAGTATGGCATGTAATCATTTCCCCAGCTCCATTCTCCAGCGGTGCCTTTTCTTTCACAAGTAATAAAATCAGTTCCATTCAATGGTAGATTAGCAAGACATGAAAGGTTACACTGCACACCATACGTGTACAATGCATCAGAACATTCAAAATGTAGATATAAATCTTGTAGTGTATCTTTTGGATGTCCACAAGTGATTTCTAAAAAAATAAGTTATGACCAAAAAGAATGTTATTGGTACATGCCTAGTGTCAATTAATCTTGGAGCTGACACTGTTTGATTAAACAGTTATTTACAATTTAAGAGTAGTTTCCGTCAGATTAAGGTGTCAAATATCGTCACAGAGTGATTACAATACGGAAAAAGATTTACAAGCATACAGTTTTAAGCTAGTGTGAAAAAAATTCAATTTGAGTCTACGGCACTATGAGTTACTTAAATTTCGATTTCACATACCTGTCCTGACGTTTTTAATAGAGAATAAATAGTTTAATAAATGCCAAATATAGAAATGTTTAATATTCTTTTTTATCTTAATACCTTACTACTATATCTACAAAAAAATTCTAAGAATATTTAAACAGGGTGTCAACTACTGAATGTAATAAAGGTAATGAACTCAAATTTGCAATTTCACTTCACGAATGAAACACGCCGCCACTATTGACTTTTTCAATGTGAGTATAATTTTGAAATCTGTTCAATGAATATGTATAAAAATTTAATCAAACCTTTTACTTGCAGTTCGATCGTACATTCCGGAGAGGCGATATTGTCATTATCAATTGCCAAGTACGTTACATATTCTATACCAACACTTATTACGTCATTCATAGAGGGTCCAGACGTTTGGATGACATCTGGGTTAGGATCTGTGTTATCCGATGCAATAGGAACTTCCCAGGCTAGTGATGTCGAATGTGAGTTTCTGTCAGCGTAAAACAGTTGTGGTGATTTACATGATATAGATGGTGGCGAGTTATCTACAGAAAAAAATACATATAATCAAATTTGTTGAAATATTTAAACATAATCAAGTATCATTTATACCGGCTACTTACCACTGTAGAGTTTAATTTGAAAAACGCGCCTACGTCTAAATTAAATTGCGATACTTGTGAATTAACTTCATTCAATCTATTGCAGATGTACAAACAATGCATGTGCAGATTAATTGATGCAGATGGCATAATGTTATGAAGTTTAACGACTAAATAATGGCTTATCAATTTAAATAGCATGTTACCAGTCTTTGACGTTGTCACAAGCGGTGTTGTTTGGAGTATTTGACAATTGCTAAACAGTATTAAAATGTTAATATAATTGCATTTGAATGCGCAGAAAAATTTATTCAATTTTAAAATACCAATACATATAATTTAGAAGGTAGCTTATCCAATGTGACATCCTAAGAACTATCAATGTGTTCGATCGCAATATAAGTTAAAAGATTTACCGATGCATGTTGTCTCTGCGAATGTAGACCATGATCCATCAGCTTGACATTGTGTAAATAGTTGTCCTTGAAGATCAAAACCTTCGTTACAGCTTCTTGCACACACAGTTCCATAGAAATATGATTCATCATTGCAGGACACGATGCCATTCTGTAAATCTCCTGGATGGGCACACGATACTTCTGGAAAAGTGTACACGATGGTTTATTTTACTGGTTTCTCCTACATGTACTTTAATGAGACCCTAATTCTTTCATACAAGTTTGAATGATGGTTTCTTAATATTAAATGGACCACTATTTCAGGTAACGTTTTGAGGTCATGCAATTTCAACGGGAGATAGTTAGTGTATTTTACCAATATTTGTTCATTTTATAGTATACCATTTTTGTGCTATAATTCCACATTGATTATGTTCGGAGATTCAAAAAAGGAATAAATTGGATAAGTATAAGGAATATACGGAAAATGAAATGGTTAATATAAATGATATAATATTTGACAAGAATAAATATACAATACTGTATAATGTAAGTTAATCTTATGTTCGTTGATTTATTTCCTTATGTCCAGTTGTAGCAGCAGTCGAAGCGTATTACGGTAGCAAAGGTTCTTGCTAAGATTTTCAACAACAGGAGTTCATACTCATATAGATATGAAATTCGATTTATATGTTAGCTTTGAAAGTAGTAACCGACTTGTCATTAGGTAAAGGAGCTGTATTTAACCTAAATGTATTCAGAAAAAAACTGAGTATAGTTGGGGAGCGAACGTGCAAAACTACATTAAACTTGTTGCTTAAGCGACATACCATCCAATAAAAAAGTATTTCATAAGAGTCAGTAGTGTAGGTACTTACTTCTACACTGAGGTTCACCCGACCATTGTAAAGATGTTTGACAACTAACTACATCATCACCGTCTACTTTATAGCCATCATGACATGAGTACTTACACTGAGTTCCTATTACATAATCTACATCATCGCATTGTCTATAACCATTTGCAGGCCACGCTGGTGGGTCACATGTTCTAACTAAAAGATAAACACGTAGCAACTTATGTGAGGGCAGCTTTTGTTACTATTTTATTACTAATTTGACGGTCTTAAAAGTTGAATTATACAGAAATTAAAATTACATGTATAATAAGAAAAGTTTTAACTAACATAGAAAATGCACAAATAAGCATAAAATCTACACATATGCAAAGAAAATTTAAATTGAATGTTATTTATGAAAATAAGTTTTACCCATATGACGATGTAATGTGTGTAAATTGACCCGGTTTGACCTTTATGCAAGAATACTCATTACATTGAATACGAATTAAGTATTATTGCTCGATTACACCATGGCTGAGATGACCATGTGTTGAAATTAAACAAATAAACATACTTCTATAATTTTACAATCGCTGCCGAAGTGTAGAATATGCGTGGTACTGATTTTCGTGGATAATTATTAGATGCAAATGCGAATGTCAGATCGGCGTCAAAATTTAGGCACTACACTTCAGGTATTGATATACATGTAATACTATTTCTACTCACCATAAACAATAAAATGAAAAATGCAAGAGTCTGTTAATCCTTTGTTGTCTTTAGCTTCGTATCGAATGTAGTGAATTTTCCCAGCAACATATCCTAGAAACTGTCCACCATTGTTTATACCTTCAGTTTGTTTTACACTGTAAATAATACCAAAAGATAAAAATACAAAAGCCCATACTATACAGATTTATCAAGTTCAATTAACCGAAGTGGAGCATCACAAACAAGGGTTCAACTATGTAAAATACTACCTAATCATACCCCTTGAAAGGCATCGTCCAACTCATATATGATTGAAAATGGGGATTTGTTTAAATAACGTGGATGAACTAACACTTTTGTTTTTTATTTGCTTTAATTAATAAATTATATCTCCATTAACTTATGTGTTACCTAATGCCTAAATAAATGTTAATAAATCTACTCATCTTTATCTACTAGTCGCCCGGCTAACTCAGTTGGTAGCAAGCAAGTCTACTGATCGAGGGGTCGTGGGTTCGATTTCCGGGTGCGGCATACTTACGTTGAGTTTGGTAATGAAACTATTTCTTCGGCCATTCTCCCTCCTACAAATAATTTTTGATTATGTTGGGCAGTTGTCAGTCACAAACAAAAGTATGCGCTTAGTAGTTGGTTAACATGTAAATCTAGAGATTTAGCCTTTTCAAGAGGAGTGAGTAGGTTAACTGACCTCAGTTATAATATTCAGTTATATACGCAGTTATGCAATGTGTTGCTATGGCGTTAAACCAAACTAAAACAAATTATCTTTATTTATGTAACGATAAATCAAAATAAACAAACCTCGGAGTGCCTCCATCTTCATCAGTTGCAGTGGGTGCAGTCCAGTCTACTGCAATACTATCCTTTCCAGGTTCTACATAGTATTCATCTAAAAGGTCACTTGGTCTGCAGTTTAAGGGAAATTTCGGTGGGTGATACACCTTTTCGCCGCCGCCGCCGCCGCCGCCGCCGCCACCTCCCCTAAAACCTGAACAAGATTTAATGTCATACAAATTTAAAGGGATTAGAAGGTAAATTTTTCAGTTGCAATTTGCAAAAAGGGCAATAATTGATTATTAGAAATGGCTTAGGTAAAGGCGTAATACAAATATGCATATATAATTAACTCGGCAATTTCCTTGGTATAGTGCTTCTGTTTTCAAAAAAAATGTAATTATATGTTATAATTAGCCACTAATCAGATATGGGCTATTCAGAAATTGGTTTTCTTCGTAGACACAACCTTATTTGGTTCAAATATTGTAGTTTTTCGGTGCAGCTTTATAAGCCAAGTTTTGACCTAAACTTTTTAACAATACAAATTGCTCTACCATTCCAATGAAATTCTATTTTCGGTATAGAGCAATTGATACATGAACTGGTACCATTGGTTGTTTATGATAAACAGGTGCGTGGCAAAGACAGTAGTTGCTTACTATTTACCCTGTGTATAATGGGTGACTCACAATGCTAATTGATTAAAAATTCGTCGTTGTACGCTCCCGGCTGTAAGACTAAACTGCAAATATGTCTCATATTTGCGAATACGTGATTCAATATGCGAATATGACTTTTATGTTACACTTTACTCTTTTTTACGCTTTTATCTTTATTCATTTTAATTCCCAATGTCAAAATATGGTAAATACTCATTAATAATTTTGACCTAGTATATACACGTACGTAGTGTAAGGCTAGCATTTATATTTTAAAAATAAAATGACCTTGCATTCATAATCTCTTATAAAAAGTTTTTGTTTTTCTATATCTGCACGCGTAGAACGACGACAAATTCAGTACTTACATAATATTAAGCACACAAAATCAAAAAACCTTTTGTGTCTTGAAACCGCTGGAAATACAGAATGAATTACAGATACAAATACAAAACTGCAGATGCTTAACTTGTAAATAATGATTCGGAACTCATTCATTATGAAAAGCATCGGACATGTTATTATGCCAGATTTGAACACATGCCGCAAAACAAAATGCTCTCACCGGTGTTGCATTCCATGCATTTGAAATTCACGATTCAATGATATCCGCCGACCAATATTTAATCATACAATAAGAAATGTTCTTTCAAAAACTTTGTTTACGACAAGAACTAGTTTTCTTAACTGTTATGTTCTTCGCCAGTGCTTCGCCTCGCGTATGTAGTAAAACCCAGTATTCTTGGTGGACGCCTCTCGAAAAATACCGAGAATATTCATTAAATGAATGGTGGGGGGAAATAAATTTGCAATTTTTTAAGTAATAATGAGGAAGTAAGCGCCGTGTTATTACCTATACAATGTGTTGCTGCGACGTTAAACCCCTATAAAAAAGACTTATCTGCTCCCTGTTCTTTAATTTAACTTGACTGTTTAAAGAAGAGAAGAGTTATAATATTCAGTATTGTGTCGATTTCACTTAACATATCTACAGGTCGCTCCCATAACACAGTGAATGGGAGATGAGCACTAGATGAGATTACAGGGGATATGAGTCATGTAATTGTTTTTTTTTTATTGTCATCAGTTGACTCTCTTGTTTTATTCTTTAAACGTTCAACCTCTTTCGGTCATACTGACACATATGCACACATATTTGATGGGCTGAACAACGATTTTACTGCTTGTTTGTTTGTTTGGGTTTTACGGTGCACAACACAAAAAGGTCATATCGCGCCGATTTTACTGCAGAATGCTTTGAACATATTAACAGAGAGCACAATAAATGGATAAAAGTAACTTTTTGGCTTTATATTCGAGGTTCATAAAACTCATTTTAGTTTGGTTAGAGTATACAACTAGCTAAGTCGGTAGTGCACGGGCAGTTGTTACTCACTAACGAAACTATATGCCCAGTCAGTAGTTAACAACTAAATCTAGAGATTTAGCCTTTCCATGAACGGTGAGTAAGTTGTCTGACCTCAATAATATAACCTATACAGCGTGTTGCTACAGTGTTTAACCCAACAAAAAAGAGATAACAAAATCTACATACCAACAGTATAGTCCTTTCCCGACCAATGTCCATTATCACAGAAAACATCAGCAGTAGCTCTAGTGTCTCTGCCATCTTTGACTTTACAACGCTTTCCGTGAGGAACTGAAATCTGATCACGGTTAACTACCTCACAATTGATGTAAGATGTTTTAAAATCATCTAAATAGCATGCACTCTTAAACTCGACATTTAGTTCTTTTGTTTTTACCTGTAACATATTAACTCATATATCTAACATCACAATTTTTGTAATATTTCTTGATTCAGCGATATCTAATCAAAGCGCCGATGGAGCTGTCCGGACATGGATTAAAAACAGGACAAAATTTATCCAAATACATAATGAGGTTGGACTAATGACCTTTTACTTCTAAAATTTACCAAGAAACTGCATTATGAAGGATCAGTGAAGCTACATTGATACTTTCCACAGAAGAAACAAGAAAATATTGATGCAAAGCATCAAAAAGCGCAAAAAAATAATAACATGAAACTACTGCTTAAGCCTGCGATTCTCTATAAATGAGACTTATCATAAGTGATTCATTTTATTTATGATTAATCAAACTTAAACGCTTATATAAATGTACAATGAAGAATATGATCATAATAAGTGATGATCTAAAAAATCCTTCGTTGAATATGGTGTCCGTTCCCACGTCAGTGACTTAGACCGTCACCCAAAAATACCTTAACAAGCTTGCTTCAATAAAAAGACGACAAAGACTATGAAGATCGAGTGTCCATGTTTAAGAATAAATTGCAGTTTTAAAGAGAATATATTATTATATTTTTGAGAAACTTCTTTAAAACATAATGTATACATGTATATATATGCTCAATACATGAAACGTTTGCAAAAACACGCCAGACATAACAATTCGTTAACCTAAAAGTCAAATCTTCATGTCAAGCTGTATTGTCACAAAAGTACGTACGTGTTTAGTCTAACCTTCATTGGCCTCACTGACGGTCCCCATAAGAACAATAAATTAGACAGTAATTAGGCAATAACAGCCGATTTATTCCACATACAAAGACATAATCAAATCCCATTATATGCAATGCCTAAATATTTACAATAAAATCTTATCAATTATAACAATTTTATGTTCAACTTGTATCTGACCCAGCGGTATGATCACACAAAGAAGACGTACGTGTTTCAGTCTTATCTTCATTAACTTCGTTTTGTCCTAAATTCCTTTTCAGTCATAACAGACAATCTTTGTTCGAATGTATAACCACATCACTGATTTGGTTTAATAAGAAAATCCGATCGATTTTTAAATTACTAACAAGTGTTATCAATATAATAACATAGATTTTCGATTAAATCACGTCTTTCACGAAAGACCAAATAACTTCCATTAGTTTGTAATGAAAATTAAGATTTTGATGTTAATGTTCAATGGCAGCCCCCACGGTTATCTGAGAAAGTGCGTTGGACAGTAATCAGGCAGTAACAGCCGAAAAGTTCCGCATGCACGGACATATTCAAAACGCATTCCATAAAAGAGCGCAGCCTGCTCTCAATCAGAAAACATATATGATCTATTTTTAGACACTGGAAAATTGTAGGCGTGAATATTCTTAGCACATTGATGTTACAGTCGACAAGAACAGACACAGGTTAGAAGTTACATGTACATAACTTGTTATCAATAAATTAGCGGAAGAATGTCGGTTTCTTATTGAAACTGTTTAAACGAAATTAAGGTTCTGGAACTGTAACTAACTTCGGTAAACTTCGACACTCGGTATTATCCGGTTTTACCCGAATAGATGTCGTCGTCAAGTTTCGTAATTGCTATTTTTATTAATTTTCAACTCGCGATCCGGTTTTTCCATGACGTCATAGTGTAACCCATTTTCCGAAGATGGCGAAACCAGACTAGACAACGTGATCGTCAATCGTTGAATTGTAAAATAATGGTTTATTGACAAAACAATTTTACGTCGTATAGGATCATTACTATCGGGTTAATTCTGTGTGTGCAAGTTTAAAATGTACTGTTTCAGCTAGTATTTGCGATTTAAATTTGCCATCACAACCGCTAGGAGATATCACCTCAATACTAAGACGCACAACACATCGCCATATTCAGCAATTGAGTATGCGGTAGAATATAGTGAGGCGTATGGAAACAATATCGTTGTACTTTTCTGTTTTCAATATAATCATTATTTGAAAGCTAAGGCTCAAAATTTGCCAACATCACTAAGTCTGGTGTCAAAATGTGTATGCAAAACCACTGCGGAAACACGGCAGGATAAGGTTTAACGCCTGCTCTGATATTTTTTCTGACTGGTCAGAATGGACTTTTAAATGTGTTTACCAGTCAAAACTGTGATAGTCAACCAAGAGTTTCTTATACAAAAAGTGCTTGACTCCGTTATTCCTAACTTGTCAGAATGTTTTACGAAAAAACGTCTTAAGTTGTAAGTTTCTAACATTTCTCTCAAACCAGCCAAAATCAGTAAAGAGGAGGTTTTCGTATGATAATGCAGAGTTCTACATTCATATTTCTATCTCCAGTACCAATTTAGATGATATATTTGTATAAAATATCATTAACTGTAATTTACCATTTTGACGTAATTTCTACGAGTTACTCTGTCCCCTTACTTTGGAGGAATATCCTCTCCCTTCCACAAAAACGTTCGTTTTATGAGTGTACACAAAGTGAGTGCAGTCGCCGGTGTATGGTGTAGTCAAAACGCACATTTTTGAACGGTGCAGTCTCAAAAAAACTGTACGGTGGAGTCCTTCTGTACAATTTTGGTGTACGGTGTTGTCTCAATTTTTTTTATTTTTTTTAATTTTTCTTCGACCAACTTTGTGATTCATTTATAAGCTCTTGGGTGGATATCAAGCGAAAACAGGTTGTACATTATGCACCGGAATCTATACCTGGTTGAATACAACTGATTATACAGCAATACATGTGGATTAAAATAGAGAAATCGAGAAAATAAAATATGTTTTCCTTTTCACCAGCGTTCGGTCCGCCATCTTGGTTGACTGCACCGTACACAGCAACACGACAGTGTGTGTCTAACCTACTTTAAACTTGAGATACTGACTTGTAAAGATAAGGTATTTTTTTAACACTCAAAAACTCGGATTTTTGCATGGGGGTACATGTATACAAAGCACTATATTTTTATACGTAAGTATTTGTCCAAAGTGTAATCTGATTGTTCAGGTTTATCATGACATGATTGTGTTACAGGAAAATTGATAAAATTTGAATTTAAAACTGCAGAATTGGAAAAAAATGTTTTTTTTTCCATTTTTTGTCACAGTACAATTTACGGTCTTTTTAAAAATCAAGGGTCACGTTATAAAAATGCACATAACTTAAATTACGAACGATAAATTTCCACAAAAATTCGCCATTCAATGTCTTTAATAGTATAGACTTAAGGAACATTATCATTAAAAGGATTGTGGAAAGTCACCATTACAGTTCCAGAACCTTAACAATGATATGTTAATGTATTGTGAGTAAACAACAAAACTGCTTGATTCTGTCAGAAATCGTTATCAAGGGGGCTATTCATTCGCGCGTTTGTATTAATTTAACCTAACAACATACCGCTGAGCTGAATCTACCTGTGCATGACCGTCATATGTCTACCTCCGCGACATTTTTTGATGCGTTTCAAAATATGTCGCTCACTAAGACCTGAATTACTAACGCAATACATGTTAAATCAAAGCACTGAAAGTGCTGTAGGAACGATTCTTGAAAGCATGTAGGTACAATGTCTAAGATATAATTTTATAATTAACACAATTAATAAGTAGTTAGATCAAGAACATAATATTTTCAAAAATCTTGCAAATTTAAAGTTATTGAAAGTAAAATACACAACAAAATTATACACTTAAAATTTAGTAATTGTCTTTTCTTAAGATGTGCTGTGACTAATTGCTCTTCTCTAGAACTTTGAGGTAGATTCTCTGCAAACTTGATGCTGCTAAGTAATGTCGAATTTCTAGCAAATACTTACAATGATGATAAAGGTTTGTGGGGAATTAATGTCAAAGTTTTGCTGAAAGTCTAGCACGAAATCATTTGTATGTATATATATATATATATATGATGTTATTTTCGCATTCATTCCATCCGTCATATTTAAGTCGATATTGAGATATCTAATCCATTTACTCATATTACCCATATTTATCACTTGAACGTGTCTGGTATCCACATTCAGTGTGCTTTGTAATAATTAAGTTTATGTATGTCATTGACAGTGTTTTTCTATAAAAAATCGAAAATAGTAATGAATATACCATGTTTTGGTCACAAAAACTGATAACAAAGGGAGCCTGCTCTGTGCGGCTTATTAAGAGAGGAAAATAAGGATATTTTAATGGTTGGTATATTCAATCGAAGTTTTTTCCTTATAAGTTACGGATTTTTTCTCTTAAACTGATCATTTTAAAGAGAATAAAAAATAGTTAGTTCAGTTGATGTATGGTTTAAGGTACCTAACACTCCTGGGTCATACCTTAATTTTACATGAAAAAATCAACATCAATTTGTGTGGAAAAGTCACATTTTTTAATGAATCATAATTTTCCGAAAAATGCATTAAAGTAGCACATTTCTGATAATCAGTGGTATCGGCATAAATGCTGTATATATTTAGGTAGTCTATTTTGATTGATGAAATACCGCATATTTTTGTAAGCCATTAGTCTTTCATCTGATGCATTCATTTGTAGGTGCGAACAAAACTGTCTGTGGCTTAAAGTAAAAATGCTATCTGCAAAGTGAACCATTTTAGAAGTTTATAACCTAGTACCACGCGTAAGTTATTAACAAAATACCCAGCCCATGTCATTTTGACGTCAGAAAGGTAATTTTGTCTGACACAGATTCTCCAGTGGTGTTTGAGCCTTAAAATATGAAAAAAAATATTTTGGTGATTTTTTTTTCCTTTTTGGTCACTTTTTTATCAATATTTAGTGATTGATACCATCAATTTGTGTGAAAAATTAACAATTTTAATGGAACAAAATTTTCAAAAAAATTGCTTAAAAAAGTAGCACTTTTTTGAGAATCAGTGGTATCGCCAAAATGCTGTATATATTTAGGTAGTCCATATTGTTTCATGAAATTGCGCATATTACTTAAAAGTCATCAGTCCTTCATTTCACGCATAGATTTATAGGCGTGAAACAACGTTTTGTCCCTTTTAGGTTACAATGGAAGCGGTTAAAATCGTCGAAGTGACATGCCGTTTATTTATCACTTGTGAAAGTCTGTTGACCACATTCGGGGTGCTTAATCAGGCATTTTTTCATGTGCTGGGGAAGTAGTATGTAGCCTTTTAAAAGGGGAAAATGCCGCGCAATAATCAGAAAATGGGGAAAAATAAAACTAGACTATTTATATCTATGTTAAATTCTTGTAAACATATTTCATTCAAACAATTATTGTTTATATTTGTTGGGTGGAGATTTAGTAGCTTTAAATGTGTCATTTTTCTATATTTTTTGTATAATTGCGCAAATTCCGTAAAAAACCCAACGATCGCACCATGCTCGGAAAGACATACCACATGCATCGAGGAAAAAAATTAACTCGCTGCCGGTTTGGGTGCGAATAGTGTAGGGGCGAATGTGATTGAGGACGAATTATTTAAAAGAATTTACCAAACTGGTAATTTGAAGGCCTCGCGGGCTTGATTATTTATATTTTTGATAAACTTAATTAACAAAATGACCATGTCCCGTTCGCGTAAAAGAGTTTCGGTAAATGACTGTTTCGATAATTTAATTCTGCGAGATTTCCGGTTTCTCTTTCGCCGTATTTTCGATGTTTAGAAAGTTTTAAGATATTTTGAAGGAGAAAATGGTTGTTGAGGGGGGAAATTTGTTTGTTTTGGGGAAAAAGATACTTAGTTTGCTTGGGGAAGACGCCGTTTAACGGTGTCACGTAAAGAAGGAAAAAAAGGCCTGCCCGGGCCTTTAAAATGATAAAAAAGTAAGTACGTCATGGGCTGTGCTTTCCCAATACAACAGTGCAAAAACTAATGGATTTACTTCGTTAAAGTTACAATAACTGATTAAATAAATGGAGACGAACCGCCCCTATTGTGCTAACGAATCGTCTAAAGGCGAATCGTTCACGAGCGAATGTAACTGGTTGCGAATCGTTCGCTACCTTTCCGAAACTAGGTCATTCTTCTGCTTTGAGATAAAGACGTTTTCACGATTAGTATTAGGCTTCATTCGCAGTCTTTACATATGCAATGTTGTGCAAATTCATTTGTTATGCTGTCAAGAGAAATATATGTTGTCAAAACAAGACCTTTATCGAGCTCAACTGACGATTCAGCATACAAACGGAAGTGGCCATTTTGTAAAGTTTAGTACCCTGCTTTTTCGTTCTAGGTAGCTCACAAGCTGAATTAGCCGGGGACCAACGGTATAGAATAAATAATCAGGTCGGATTAAAGTTCGTATCAAATATTAATGTATTTATATACACAACGGGAATTAATGAGTATCATAATAATTGACTAGTTTGCGTCGTTTCGGAGTTGTTCGATAATTTCCGTTTGTAGGGGAGACAACCTAGTTCCGTATAGTTACATGGTAATGAGCCAGTATGCATTAATTACGATTCTTTGTCTTTGTGGATAGGCGTGGAAATATGAATATTTATGAGTCAGAATGGTTTTAAGATTTGTCATGTCTCTGGAACGATAAATCGTTCCAAAAACTGGTTATCTGCGAGTTGAGGCTATTACCGACAATCAATTTCTTGGCGGAGAGTTAGTAGTCCATTTCTCTACTCGCCAACATGTAGTTCCATAACATTCAAAACTCGATCTGTCTTAAAATTTCCTCTCTACATATTTCTTCCAAAAACAATCATTGTGCAACCAATTTCTAACAATTGTTGTGAACAATTAAACAACGAATGAAAGACAATTTTGGTGCAACTAATCAGAGCGTATGAATATATTTAATTCATTGACGTGAAATTATAAATAAGTGGTAGTAACAAATCCATTCTGACTGAAACACAAAATTAAGAAATTTGTGTGATATAAACATGTAGACGAAACGCAGTAGGCATTGGCAAAATGAAGTTTTAATAGTTGTAAAACCAATCACTTCACATGATATTTGTAAAAATAGTCAACAAATGAAACGAAATTGTTGCAATATTATTCTATGATGCAGTTTTAGTACATTCAATCATAACGTATACACCTTGGATGTTACATCTGGTGCTTGCAATCGTTCAATATTCTAATAATTCTCGAAACAGGTGCTTTGAGAGTGCGAATTGTTAAACGCACCTTTGAGGTGCAATTACAGGGGGTAAACATGATTTTCTATTCGAAACCGTGTCGGCCGCCAGTGAATGAAAGTTGAATATTCATTTACTGAAAAAGGCAGATTTCACATAAATTACATATATTACTTTATTCTCATAATACTAAAATCATTTTTGATTAAAAAAAAACAATTTATTTACAGTTTATTTCTAAAATAGAGAAACATTATATGACAAATTAATATATGTTCTATATATTATGTTCTTCAAGAGTAAAATAAGACGAATGAATTTTAATACTAATGGAATAAAAAGACCTTACCGCTGGTTTGAATAAAAGATAGGAAGCATCAACAAAAATTATAGTTCCTAAGAAGAGAAGACAAACACAACCTCTCTCCATGGCGTCCCTCTTGTGATTGACGATTTTTAATAAAGACAGTCTATGTTAACTTAAAAAATAGTTTTCGTTCTTTATTTAAAGACCATGTCCATGGCTGAGATCGATTCCTCTTTGAATACACCTGTTCCGCTGATTAAAATTATTTTCCTTGAGAAATTACGCATTAACTATGATATTTATATTCCTTATTGCGCGAAGGTCCTAAGCGCATGTAGGCGGGGCTAAAAGAAGGAAGTAAAATTTATTACTGGTTGGGCGTGACCTAAAATTGAAGTAAAGTATTTTTATTTGATATTTACGATTCAATACGAGTACATGAAGCTTATCGAACACTTAAGCAACTTTTTGTCAATGTAATTATACAGTATATTAGCAATTTGAATTAGATATTTGAAGCATTGTTCTGAATACGCGTGTTTCTTCTTTTTCATTTAATAACGGTTTTGCACGGAGATTCCCCATGTTAATTAGCTGACTGTTGAAATCTTCATTAAAATGTACTTGCGTTTTGCTTGATTAGTTTTTGCAATGGCTATTTAACTTTTAGAGTGCAGTGTAAAACAATTGAGGACATTGTATTTTGATATAATGCATATAACAGTGTATGTATGTCCGTATATTACAGCTAAAATTGTATACATTGGTCGCATGGGTAAAAAAATCCGGTTTCGGTAATTTGTTTTGTTACTTTTTATTTGTTCGGGACGTCAGTCCTGAACAAATATATGTACCATAATTCAGACCCTCTCCGATTTTGAAAGTGTGCAAAATCCAGAAGTAGTCCCTCAGTATATATGTATAGAGCAATTCAAAATGATCGTGTGCTGTGACAGGCGCAATAATTCCTGAAATACATCTATTAATCGGTCTATACTGAAGCGCATGTATAATAGCTTATGAGTTAAGCGTCTCAGTAGAGATCCTTACGTCGCATTATGTAATAGAATGGTATCAACTATACAGTCACGACCTGTCGTTTGTGCCAGTTGTCAGTAGATATGTTACATCATCTTATGTAATATAATGGTTCTGTAGGAAAAGTTTAAAGATCGTAGTAAATGATTTTGAATGATGTCTGAATAGAGGACTTCATTTATTTCACGGCTTCTCAACGCCGTGATATTGTGATGGGTAGATTTTGATAGCAATGGGCAAAAGTCACGTGGCATAAATCCTTTCGATTTCTACTGCCGACATGTATTGTGTTTTTGGAACGATGCTAATTTAGCATCGTTCCAATGGTAACAGGTAAGTATAAGATTACTCTTTTCACGCTTCAACAATTTTCAACATAGACAAAGATGCGTAGTTCAAGCGTGAAACTCATTAACATCTCATTTAAATGTAATACAACGCTGGCTTGTGTTGTCGTTCTTGAAACTCTTCAGGAAAAGGGAGGTTACTCTCAGGACATATAAATTTTGCAATGGAGACGGGACAACTCAACCCGTTGACAACTCAACCCGTGACAACTGCAATGATTACTTGTTGGAGTAAAAAGGGCCTACGATGTTTTTGACAATGCCTGTTATATGCGTAACATAATTACATCATTCGATAGTAATAAACAATATTGAATGATCGTATTATATTAAGCAGTAGCTTGAGTTACGGTACCGTAACTCTAGACCAAGGTTCTAGAGTTACGGAAGTACCGTAACTGTAGACAACCCTGACAGGGTCGGCTAGAGTTACGGAAGTCAAATAACATGCGTATGTTTCAACTTTTAAACGTCGAAAAACTTGTTTAAATTCATTATTACTTGAAATAAACAAATATTTACCGACGTGACTTTTCCAATTGTTATATCACCCGCCATTTTGGATATGACTAATACACTTACCGGATGTTTAATATACGGCGATATGACGTTGTCGTCTTCAAAGTGTCACATTTAAAGTTTACTTGAGCGATTTTAAGTTATAGAGTTTGATTATAATTTGGAATGAATATGTATAAGTGTGTACGGAATTTTAAACAAATATTTATAGGAAATAGACGATTCTTAGAGAATTTTAATTGTGAATAAATTGCAAGTACAAAACGTTAATTTGACTTAAAATTCGTGAACAAAAATGGGAATGTAGCTTGATGCAAAAGAGCTTAGTACTTGGGGGGAAACCTGAAATGAATTGTTAAAAAGTCGAAGTTTTTGTGAAAAAATTCAGCTTGTCATTCCACACCAAATCTTTAGAATTTTAACGAAAATATTAACGATCTCGTTAAAATACACATTGATAACCAAAAATGAGAAGCTGTCAGCTCCTTTTGGTTAAGGAAAATAGTCAAGAATAATCTTTGGTTGGGTGAAATCACTGCTGTACATGACCCAAAAATGTGTTGATGAAAATTAATTCTTTGACAGGTTTAATTTTGTGTAAGATAAACCTTGCCATGAGCAAACCACTTGAGAAGTCTAGTGCTATCCTTTTGTTAATTTCTGTTAATTTATACTTAATACATTATTTTATAGATAATATACATAATAATATATTCTTTAATAAAAAAATAAGTTCAGGACATCGTTCCTCCAGCACTCCAGTGCTTTGATTTAATGCAGTCATAGTGCAGCCCATTTCTGTTAAAAATTACATAGAAAAAGCATTTTTTGGGAGAAACCATATAAACACTATTTCTATCAACAGTGCAACACACGAAAAATCAGCGTTTTATATCAACACATTTCCGCAAATCCTTTTCCGGACCAACGGACTACGGACCAGCGGATCAGTTTAGTATACGAATACAGTATAACAAATATGCGTATTATAATGTGTGTATAGTAGATATATAATTGAGATTTGCCAATATTTTATTTGAAAAGATTAGATTGATAGAGTTTTGGGAAATTACATTTAATATTTATTCAAATGTAAATATAAAAATACCAATATCGAAATTATTTTTATAAAAATAAGTTTGCAGATTTCAACTATAAAAAGAATCGTCGTTTGCTTCATTACATATTGTTGTAAATATAGATTTCAACTGTTAGATACTTTATCATTTGAAAACAAATTTTGATAGGATTCAAAAGTAATATTTTAATAATAAACCTTTTTGTCCTTTTTAGCGGACTGTATAAATAAAGAAGCCTAATCGTGTAACATTGACTTTTAATTCTTAATTTTACTGAGTTCTATTGTCGATCTTTTCAAACTATGATTAACTGTAGCGGACAAGTTAATTTTAAGAGCGTGAGAGTTACAGACCAGGTAATAGATCGAGCAGATGTAAGATTATTTTTTGCGGACTTTCTTTAATTATGAAGAGTTTCGTACTATATTGATGGACTTTTGGCCTGAGGTATCACTGCAGCGGACCAGGTAATTGCTGGCATGTTATTGAAAAAAATGATTTCTATTCGAAATAGCTTGCCTTTTATATTTAAGCGCATCTTTTCGGAATTGAGATACATTTTAACTCCTTCCGTGTATCCGGCAACAAAATTCTTCTGTAACAAGTAAAGGTATGACTACTCTCCAATGCACCGGTTCGAAAAATTCACTCGTTGACTTTCTACCTATGCTAAAATACTACGTGCAAATTTATATTTCTATTTTTAGGCAGAGACACACACATTTAAATTGTTTGACTGTCGCCTGATTTAAAAAAAAAATAAATGCAACAAATTTTCACGCCTGTAACATCAAAATATCGAAATTCAAAGAAGTTGGACAGTTTTGCATTAGTTAGATAAAAGAAAATTAACAAAAAAGAAAGTAACCATTGTTTTTTTAAAACGTGCATCTCTGATCTTTCATCTATAAACATAGAGCAACTTATTGAACTTGAATAAAAAGTGTAGCCACGATAAATGACGTAATACGAGGTTGCATTCGTCACTAGTATGATAATGCCATATAAGGCGTTGTTTACACGCTCAACCAATACAAATGCGTATAAAGTTTTTCAGCTATATTGGAATTTGGTAAACTTTCATTGGCCGTTTAATGGTTCATAGTAAAGGTCAATATCATTATCTCCGGTCGTTGGACCAGCGATATAGACAATTGTCAAGATTTGAGCAATTTGTAGTCAACACCGGTTGCCTAAAGCCAATCAAAACAATGCATTTGAGGTCACATTATGAAAAAATGGACGTCGAAAAGTCAAATTAGGGGTGCGTGAATGGGCTCCTCGAAGCCATGTTTTGTTGTGTTACCTGCCTGAATTAATTACCGAATATACCTATAGCAATATATAATATATATGCCAGTTAATAGACAGTTGCAATATAAGACCAAGAAAAATGCTTAACTATATGGAACATGTTTTATTCTTTTTAAAACTCGCATTTGTTGAAAAAATGCAAACCTAACTTCCCTACTTCGGGGAGAATCTAAATCAATGATTTTACATAGGGTGCGCTAATTCCTGGTATTCTATAAATAGACTCACTGGTTTTATATATCTTTACCAGCCCCGTGTTCAGTAAATACAGTTAGCTAACGTTACGGATACGGGAGAACTCAACCCGAAGCTAACTCAACCTGTGCAATACTCAACACAAAGTTGGGACAACTCAATCCGTTAGTAGGATATTGAGTTGTCTCGGGTTGAGCTGTCAATGGTTAGGTTGTTCCGATTCTACCGTTACGGAATGTTCAAGGTAACTGAACACGCTGCTGGGCACGCTAATTATTGTATTCTAAAACAAATATGCTTGAGACGGTATAAGACACTAGCGCATATTGCTCGGAGTTTTTACTCTAAGGAGTATACTCGGCTAAACGGCGGTTCAAGCATTTTTGGAAATGCTTATACTTATAATTCAACACGTTTTAAAGCAGCAATTGAATGTAATGTGTTCACTGAGCTGCGAGGGGAGCGTAAAGTATTACCTAGTACAAGGGCTTTGCCCAAGTATGCGATATATATCGAGTACTGGTATTGTAGGTTCTATAGATATATCGAATCGATCGTTTCCATATCAAACAAAATATCGATCAATGACAGTTATGCTTTTGTATAATTCAAAATCCTGGCCTGCAAATCGGTTGATATCTGTTACTCACGGTTCCTGCCAAAACTATTTGTCAGGATCTTTTAACTTTTTCTTTATTTATCACTTTCCGACGTGCATTTAATCCTGCCTGTAACACTCGAGAGAGGGGTTGGCAGTATAAAGAGATAAAATATTTTGTATAGCAAATCAACATCCTACTGCTTCTGGACAGTTCGGTATGGGCTAATCTGTGGATGAACTATCTAATATTATGGCACACCTTTACGCAAACGTCTTAAACCGGTTACGTCATGTTTTGTTCTTGGGAAGTGTCTGTTGCGGTTACAAGGCCTCTTTTATGTACTTTGATTTTCAATTTGCCCGGAGACCAACGATCGCCCCTTACTATACAGATCACTTTTGGGAACCAATAGTCACACGGATAGGTAAGGACAGATACGCAATGAAAGGAGCACTTGACTGAACAGAAGCGATAAGTCATGTAAATAGCTTCAGTTCTGAAAGACTATGTTTTCCCTTTTTCCGATCTTTTAAGTGTCATGCAAATATGAATTACTGGAAATAAATCCAACTGAAACCAAACATCCTGTCGGCATAAAGATGGTGTCTAG
The DNA here is from genome assembly GCA_025267735.1 of Mactra quadrangularis. Classification (NCBI taxonomy): domain Eukaryota; kingdom Metazoa; phylum Mollusca; class Bivalvia; order Venerida; family Mactridae; genus Mactra; species Mactra quadrangularis. The sequence goes on from CM046311.1 coordinate 33,421,207, forward strand.
ATTCAGACCATTCTCGTACACCAAGGTTATCAAGATTCTCGATCTAGATAACTAGTATCGAGAATCTTACTAGGCTCTGGGGACGAGAATGTTACATATGAACAGGAAAACGTTTTATAACAAGTTACATTTTTATTACTGAAAACCTTAACATGACAATTTAATATAATGCTTTTTTTAATTACCTTTAGATTATACCTAATAATTATTTTTTTGTTTGCCGTGACAATCACTTTGCTGCATTTCGCAGCAATGTTTTACTTGTTTTACATACAGATGCAGTAGAATAAATGTGCATGAATGATAGCTTCTAAGCGGCAGTTATTGAATTGTTTTAAGAATGACCCTTTTGACTTGCGCTAGTTGTGTGAAAAAAATCAGTAGTGAGTTCGCCTGTCCGGTTTACCTGTTGTATTTATAGGTCGATTGTATAAAGTGTTTTGAAACGGAACAGTGCTGGCCTACCTATTAAACTAATGTCACTGAACTGTTCTTTGTGAACGAATGTTTTGTTGGTGTCGGAAATTGAATTCCACTTTTCAAACACGAACAAATTCAGTGCCTTCAGCGCTTTGATTCTTGTTGAGTTTGACGCCGTACCAGCACACTTTGTAGGTCATATAACGGCAATCATTCAACCTACTCCTTTCGCCTGGAAAGGCTGAATCTCTGGATTTAGCTGTTAACCAACTACTAAGCGCATACTTTCTTCTGTAATTGAAAACTGCACTACATGATTAAAAATCATTGGTAGGAGGAAGAATGGCCGTAGAAATAATTCCATGACCAAGCTCCATGAAACTATGCCCCGCCCGGGAATCGAACCCACGACCCATCGATTAGTAGACTTACGTGCTACTACTGAGCTAGCCGGGCGGATCTGGTTTCGGTAAAGAATAATACGAAAGCCCAATAGTGACATATGAAAATATAAAACACACAAAAAATGCTACTATTTCGTTATCTAGATAGTTATCTAGTCATTACAAGTAATATACCGTTATCGCGAGTTATTTACATAGTTATTACGAATTTTATACCGTTATTGCGAGTTAGTTATATTGTTATTGCAAATTTTTACCGTTATCGCGAATTAGTCAAATCGGTATTACGAATTTTATACCGTTATTGCGAGTAAGTTTTATTGTTATTGCGAATTTTTACCGTTATCGCGAATAAGTCAAATAGTTATTACGAATTTTATACCGTCTTTTCGTGTTAGTTTTATCGTTATTACGAATTTTATACCGTTATCACGAATTAGCCAAATCGTTATTACGAATTTTATTAGTAATATCATTATTACGAGTAAACGTCTAATTCTTTTCGACATAGCATCATTATTTTTTCCTTTTTGTAGAAATCACGTGCACAAACAGATATTAAACGATATTTAAGCCAGTTAGGGCCCCGTTACACCAAACTAGTTCCCAGAACGTTCGACCCCGTCCTAAAAATATCGCGAAACTGGTTGTGAACGAGCTAGGACGTGCCGTTTAAGTCGGAAAATGTCAGCTATACGATCATAGTTCGTTCAGAACCAGTTCCCAATACGTGCACTTCGTTTTTATCCCGTCTGTAGTCCGTTTGTATCGGGATCAGATCGAGTAAAATTGCTTGTTCTCGTCACGAGACACCGTCTCCAAACCGTTCGTAGTCAGTTTTAATCCGTTCATAACTAGTTCCTATAAGCTCGTTTACTATTGACCATCCCGTTTAAGACAGTTCAACTCATTCTAAGTACGTTCCCATCTCGTTCTTAGAGCGTTCTGAACGTAATGACGTCACGTTCTGATCCGATCGCTATGAATATCCAGGACGTTTCTACCCGTTGGCATTCTCGTTCCGCGGTACAAGCTGTGAGGACACAATTTGACAAGTATCGCTGTGACCATCATGCCTCCAAAAAAGAGAAGAGCCTGACAGGCGGCGCGTGTTAAGACAATCGCGTCCAAAAATCACCTGCTTAGATGAAGCTTTTGAAGACCAGCCTCAAGTTAAGCATCGGGATTCTGAGCCTCCTGAGCCAGTCAATGAAAATGAGGGTGTTGTATCTCCTGCTTCTTCTAATGACACAGGCAGCCATGTTTCGAGAGAAGATTTGAGGCAGAGTCAGAAGCCAGAAAAAAAGAAGAAAGCTAAGACCTACACCCATCTCTTGGTGAGAAATGGTCTGTATTTATACCAAACATTGCCAGATCGTACTGTAGACGTTATTGTGGTGTACGAACTGCACACGAACGCAATAAACTTACTAAAAACGAGTAGAACGTACCAAAAACCTACTGCGAACTTTAAGAACTGTGTGTAAACGTGTTGCAAACTGGTTCAGAACTTTATAATTTGTTTTTATACATTTAGACGGGATAACAACGCACTACGGACGTAATCAAGTCGAGTTAAGTCTGTGTGCAAACGGAATGAACCGAGTTACAAACGGAACTGGTCGGTGTGTAAACGTACAGCAAATTGAGGCCCGATCGAACTACGACAAGTCACGTCCCGAGTACGATGCTAGTACGGCAATTTCGTTCGCAGTACGTTTATTCCGTTGCCAGTACGTTGTTACTCAGTCTATTTGCAGAACGGGGTGGCCGCAGAAAATTTTTGAGTCGACTGAAAGTTCTGAAACCTCATTCTCGTTCAACCCCGTCCGAGCTGGTCCATCACGTTCGTACACAGACCGTAAAAAGTTGCTTCTACGTCCAGTCCGTTTTCACACAGTTGGAACTCGTTCGGTCCAATTTTTTCAGAACGTAGTGAGAACGAGTTTGGTGTAACGGGGGTATTAATCTAGGAAGACACGGTCTGGAATTCTGAAAGCACGTTTTGTTCGCCTGATACATTTTCTGACTCAAAAAAGCAACTGGTCACACATGTAAATGCAATTTTTGGTGTCAACCCTCACATGTTTATCTGCAATTTTTTATCGCACTTAATCGTGTCACAATAGATCAAAGGTGGTCACATGTCAAAAACAAACAAGTTGCAACACAGTCAGTAATAATTTTTGGGTGCGTTTTACATTTGGTCTGATTTCATTAGTCTGTAAGATTGCATTATATTTTAATATCGGGTATGTTCTCCCTGCTACGCTGCAGTGCAAACATTCTTAGGCGATATAGAACAGTCTGCGAGCTGATGCCATATTCCCAAGCAGTTGAAGCGGTAATTTTAAAGCGACATCGAAGGTGCGTCAACGTAATGACGCGATAAGATCTAGAAGCATCCATAACCATAGGGTAGTAACGCACGCTTATGACGAACAAGGCAAAAATGCGACTTTTTTAGAACTTCCTTTACCTAATGACGGATTAGTTATTTGACAAACCGATGATGTTTAGTACCATAGGAATCAGTGAAACAAATGCTTTCTGATGCTGTGATTTTTATTCACATTTGAGGACATTCATTCTTTAAATATATGAAAAATGGGGGGATGTGAAAAAACGACGTTTAACTTTGTAACACAAATTACCGCGATCGTCCAATAAAAAGTATGCACCAATCTAGTATTCATCTAAATTTTGCGCTAAAACGCTTAACAAGGTGCCATAAATGTCGTCACGACTGGTACCGACCGGAAACAACGATTGGACAAAAGATCATAAAATAGGATGAAAATAAATTATTTGAAACCTTGCGTAACAATTCATAAAAAAACGTCGCGAAATGTCAAACTCAAAATTGTAATAGTCCGGTATATAAACTACAAAAATCAATTGAACCGTGCATAGAAGGATGTAAAAATGTTTTTGCATTTTCTTGAAGCTAACACTTTGTAGTTTACGAAACTGGATGATGTCGTTTCGGCCTTCTTGGGCAACTCCCAAAATTCAAAATGGCAAACAAAATGGCGGATGAAAGCTAATTAATGTATAATAAATCCATCTTCACCACAGTCTGATTTTTAATAGCTGAAATGAGTCTAACATTATCTGCAATTTCATTTTTTTGCAATTTTGATACCCCTCGTTTATTATCCAATCCAATCCAAGATGGCGGACAAAATGGCGGATAAAAACTACACTTATCGGGTATATCAACCAAAATGAGCAGAATCGTACATAGAGGCATTTCAAAAAAGTTTTAGTGCATTTTTGTAGGAATTACTTTTTAGTTTAGTTCCTAAAACTGGTTGATGTCACACTGGCATCATTTGGCAATTTCCAAAATCCAAGATTGCGGCTATAATGGCGTAAATAACTAGCTGTCGGGTATAGATCAACCACAATGAGCTAAGTCATAGACTGATGTATACCAAATAATTTCAATGCATTTTATTTCGTAGTTAATCCTTTTTTGTTTATGTAACCGCTTGATGCCATATTGGTATTCTTGAATAACTTCAAGAATTCAAGATGGTGGTCAAAATGAATGATTAGAATTTGAAAATTAATTTCAATTGACATTAAAAGACATAACTCCTAACTAATGGGTATACAGCATTATGTTTAGGTTTTTATATCTCTTGGTCTTGCGAATATTAAATCGTTTATACTTGTTATCTTGTCAGTTGACTCTGGAAGCAAATTGTTTTTAAGATGGCAATTTAGAGACACTATTTTAATAATATTTAATTTATTGAACAACATATGTTGTGATATCCTTAGAATAGCGACCACTTTCCCAATATGTTTACATCTTCAACAATAATCAATATGTATTTAAAGGGGGTTATAAAAAAGAAAAAAACTAATGATATTGTAAGTATTGTGTGCATGTTCTATTATCTTTCAAGAGTATATTCATGCCAAAGCAATTGATAGAAATTCTGTTGACATTGTAACTTTTTTTGATAGTAAATAAGAGAAATTGCAATAGGATCATTTCAAGTCCGATCTAAACATCATATATTATCACCACTGAATCACGAATGTTCTTTATTTCATTGTAAATGACTCTGACCATTGATAAAAATGAAGAAATAACAAAAGCACATTTCCATCAAAAGTTTGTAGTAGAATTTGGTTTTATTTACAAGGATAGAGAGAAATTACGCGGCGTAGATGTCAATTCTTATTATAAGCGTATACACTGCTATTCGAACCCAGTGTCGAGCTAATGATTTAGAAAATAGTGTTACCCTGTGCAAGATGGTGGTTTTAAGGGATTCATTAATTACAAAACATGACCAAGTAGAAAATTTAAAAATGTATTGTTTCACTTAAGACTAAATATCTTGAAAGAACACATAACAGATCTGATGCATCAGTGCCAAAAGTTAAAACATGTCTGATTACTAAACACATTTGGAGTATATTCACTATCAACTGCAAAGACTCCCCTAAAGAAGGATGGTGCGCTGAGACAACTTGTCGATCTCGTATGTAGTATTTAAATATGTTCCACTCCAAACATTATAGACGATGAATTGCAAGATATGGTAATTCTTCATTTTTTCAGTAACATTACATCTATATTTGATCGCATAAACCTAAAGACTCGGTACGAGAAGCACAGACAACAAAAGTGTACAACATATGATCACTTTTCCTGCAATTTGCTGAGTACCAAAAATATCTGACGACATTGGTGTGCTGATACTCTTTTGAGATATCTATCTTGTAGGAGTGACACTATAACAATGGGGTCAACTGACATTCGGCCAAAATGTAATGTTACAAGTCAGTCAGTTTTTGACAATGTAAAGAATGTACACTATTAGCATGGGTGTAAAATATGCTATTAAAGCTAGTTCACCTATTCTATATCAAAAGTGAAGACATTTATGATATCTTTTCGCCATAAGCTAGTACCCGCTTGGATAATTTCTAAAGATAATAATCCTTAATATGTTTAGTTTACCATTTCATATGCTTAGAGTGTTGAGTTCAAAATACTCTGTCAACAATAATTTGTGTCGTCACTTGAACATGTTGTTACATGTATCAACATACAAAACGACCAGAGAAACTGAGCTATCGTCATGTAATATTATTAGACAGAAGCAAACTTAAACATTTAAGCACATATTCTAATTGAGTCAAGTTTAGTCAAGTCAGACTGTATCATTGTTTGTGTAATGATATTGATATAGATCAGTCAATTTGTTTCTTCCTCATTTTTAGCACATGCCTATTTTGCTATTGACATGTTTCAGTTTATTTTCACAGCACCGAAATATTTCAACTAAAAGGATTATAAGCTTTTCAAATATCCACACATTGCAATGTTAAACAAAATGATAGCACTTCATAATAATCCTAAATTAAGTTGTCTACTGTAAACTGTATATTAACCCAATTTTATTTTCCAGTTTTTCTTAATTTCAATGGCTTACATTTGGAAATTAAATTAGTTTGTCCACCACAATTCGAGGGTTGCCAGCAAGACTGTAATAAGTACATTGCGTTGAAGAGCGAGTATCCTGCGGGCAACCCTCGAATTATTTATCAAATTTTCATTTCATATATACCTCGGCTTTAGGGAGATTCAGGCATTTTGATTGCTTCCGAATCTCATAGTGACCGAGTTTTCTCATGAAGGCCGTGTTTTTTTCTGCCACAAAAAATGCCGCCATTTTGAATGTTGGTACAATCTGAGCATTTTTTTTATTGGGACCCTATCTAGTACAATGGTGAATTTAGTGTTTTCATAACGGCCTGTATTTGGCTGAAGACAGTCATTATAGCCCGAGGCCACAGGCGAATGCTAATATGACTATTTTCAGCCAAATAACTAGGCTATTATGAAAACACATCATTTTTTTCAATACATTATTGCTAAAAAATTGAACTGGTTGAATTTGCTTCGTAATCGTAATCTTTGACTCCACCTTGAATCTTGAGTAGCTAATAGATGATCAGGTGGGATTAACTAGTTTTACAAACTTGAGAGTTTATAAAGATTCAAAAAATCATATAACAAACATTGAAACTTAAACCCAAATGTGTTTGTTTCCGTCCATGTATGTACTCGTATATTATATACTGAACTATTAGATCATATCGGCCATTTAGCCGCCATTTTGGATTTATAATTGTTAATAACAAATTAAAACTTAGTGAAATCAATCAGTTTTTTTAATAACATTAACTATTCTATAAGTAAATAAATTTCGACACCACTCAGTTTCTTTCTGCCAGTTTGTTCTTTAGATACTGGGCTAATAGCATTTGACCGCCATTTTGACCGCCATTTTGACCGCCATTTTGAATTTAATAGTTTGTATAAGAATAACAAAATTTAACCAACTCGATCTGTAAATGTTGAAATCACTTTTGTCCTTCATTTTAAGATCATAATGTGTAAAAATACATTTTGCATGTATAATTTAGCCTCTAGCCGCCATCTTGGTCGCCATCTTGGATTCTGGGAGTTGCGCAAGGATGACTAAGTGGCATCAATCGGATTTGGAATCAGTAAGACCATGTCTACCAATAAATTGATTAACATTTTCTACATCATTTCGTGCAAGGTCATCCTTGGTGTTGGCCGGACTATAAGCAATATTTTCTCGTTTTCCTTCATTTAATTTTAATAAAAATGTTTTTACGAAATATAATTTTATTCTTATGTCTAGAATTAAAATATTATCACTTAATATTCATATCCCAAAAAGTAACTCGGATTTAAGCGTGTTGAGGTATTTTTTCAAAATGTGTCTTAAAACGTTCAAGCAAAAAATCTTCAAAGTTAAAACGTGAATTCTGAAAAAATGGCAATAAATTTCGAAATTTTGAAACAATTTTAGACATATCGTTTTAGTTAATAAGACAATTTCAAAACATCTATTAAAGGTGTACGTTTTGAATTTTGTGTACGTGTATGCGTGTTGAGGAAAATTTTGGATAACATAAAATCACGCCACGCGTTTAATATAATCACCGAGTTCAGTTACCTTGAACGTGCCAAAAGTTCCGGAACGTAAGTGTCGAAACAACACAACCGATGGACAACTCAACCCGAAACAATTCAATTCCCTACTAACAGATTGAGTTGTCCCAACTTTGAGTTGAGTTATGCACGTGTTGAGTTGTCTTCGGGTTGAGTTCTCCCGTACATGTAACGTTAGCTAACAGTTGTTACTGAACACGGGGCATGTGTGTATATCACAGACAAACAAAATTTTGATGCTATACAATAATGTTAAAATGAAAGTTGGAGAAATAAACGAAAATGTGCAGCATCGCAAAAGAAACAGTACGATGATAATAAAAAGTACGATAGGCGAAAAGGTCCAATGCTCTGTAAATGCACCTTGAAGGGAAGAAAAATGAAATTTTGAAGAAATGCCGACATGTAAAATACATGAGAAAATACAGAATGTGATGTTGTAAATGTGCTGCATAATTCATGTACTGATTAAATTCATTATGATATAAAGTCATTAAAAATTCGATATGATGAATGATTGTTAATGTATAGAAAGTAAAATGTATGTGCCGAATTCGTCAAAATACTTAAGTGACTGTTTCTTTGTGTATTATAATTTTTATTATGAACTTGATTTTTTTTATTTTATAAATAATACCTCAACAATACGCAAACTAAACGTGATGATTTAAAGAACGAATGAATTCCATTAAAGATCCGTTAAAGATCTTAACGTTGATAAAAACGCAACCATAGAAATATTATTTTACAAATTGTGACGTTACGTTATGTCCGTCATTATCGCGCATAACGTCATGATGTCTTGACCGAGGACGGTCGGAAATACTGCCAGTTTTGGTGGAAACAATTCTGCAGACTAAGAACAGTTTTCAATTCATCATGCACGTGACGTCATTGACCTTATGTTCTGAAGACAAAAGATTCAGACTTCTAATTCCCTGTTTTTCGGAAAGAAGAGGCATGTTCATGCAGCTAGTTATTTGAAACAAAATGTGATTCATTGTTTGCTATATGTATAGAGTGTGTACACCCTAAATCTAAATCACGTAATCGTAGAGGCTAAAAATGAGGGTTTTTCCAACTGTGAAAGCTGCCCATCATGTGATTTTTGTCATTTTCACTGGACTTGTCAGACAGGTTATGACCTAACAATTGTGAAAAAATGAATACACACGGTTAACTAAATAAAATTTATGACATAAAACGTAAGTTTCCAGTGTCTTTTTTGAGTCAGTATAGATACCAATCAAAAGTTCTAACGCATCACATGATAAAAATTTACTTTAATGAATAACGAATTACAAAAAAAGAACAAGAAATATAGAGCAAATCATAATGTATGGGTTTTATCACATGGTTTAAGTGACAAACTAAACGACATCGTTACATTGAATGTAATGTGAGTCAATTGGTAAGGTAGTGTTCAAAGTAAAAAATTATCAAAGTCAATATCATGTTTGGCCACCTTTTGCAGTCAGAACCGCAGCACATCTTCTACGTATAGAATGGATCAGATTGGAAACGGTTTGCATAGAAAAGATATTCCACTCCTAAATGAGGGCTGCCTCAAACTCTTGTTGTCCTTTAGGTGTATAAGACGATTTAAGACACGCCTAGTAGGTTCGTCCCAGAGGTGCTCGATGGGCGACAAATCTTGAGATACTGAAGATGACTCTCGCCCACTGATTTCGAGTCAAATTCTGATGGTTTTGGCACCATTGCTGTCTCACAAGCTTGTGTCTGGGCGTCAGTACTTGGCCATCATACTGTCGTCGTGCTTTGATACCATTACTGTGCAGACAACTCCGTACTGTCTGGCCTGAATTGGGACGCTGGTGTGTACCGATTGTTAAGAATGTGGTTCTTTCTGCGGCCCTTGTCCGGTCTTGCGGGTGCTGAATGCGGATGTGAATGTCTAGAACAGCGTTTGTAACGCGCTTTCTGGGTGCCCTTCGATGGTCCCGGACACATCCTGAAATGTAACGTAAATTATAAAATAACGTAACGTAAATTACAAATAACGTTATGACAAATGTTTACAGCCACTAAACGAAGCCAAAATCTTTATCATCTATTTAAAAACAAGTAAAACCATAAAAAAGACAACAGAATATAACTGCCTTTGGATTATGATATCCCTCTCTAGCGGGTTCCCTTTTAGGGGTCAAGTTATTTAAAATATCAATTTCTTATAAAAGTAGGGTACTTTTATAACATGCAAATTAGATTACGGAGATATCCTCTCAGCCAATCAAGTTGCTTAAAAGGTGTTTGATAAAACTTACACAAATTTGTTAAGTGTTGGATATGTCATATCGTTTTTCCAGTGATTTACTCGAGAAATCAGTGCGTGCAAATTTTGAGTACGCAAACATCTAAACAGATGCTAAAAAGAAACGCCTAATTTCTACTAGGTACATAAGTTTCGTGATTAAGAATAAATAAGGAAACATTAATGTTGTCACCCAGTAAGAAGTCCTTGGTGACATGCACACCGTGAGGTAATATCAGGTATGTCGTTACTATGCTGATATACACTGTCATAACGTTGCCCGAATATAGAGACACTCACAGAGCATAAAAGCTAGTATATGAGATGTGTCCACGAGATTACCTCAGCCAACAACAAGTTGTGGCCTAAACTCGTTTTGAAACATTGATAAATCTGAGGACGTTACATAAGCCAAAACGCGAATCCTCACTGAGCTCTTCATTATTTCAACACCACGGCCGCGATGATACGAGCAGAGAGATAAACGTTGATGACGGTGGCATATCTTAAGAACTCTTTACGCCAAACAAGAAGATTTCCGTTGTTTGTCGACTTATTTGACATACTCAATTATCTTTCATCACTCATGACGTAGATACTGGCATGAAAATCTGTCTCGCGAATGTCGTTGGCGTAAATATAAATTATCTAGTTGTCTTACCGACATTACACTCATTCTACCTGAATGTGGCCTATCAGCAAACGTTTTTGTATAACGTAAGACTTAATGGGTTCTTTTCTTTTTCCCCTCAGTATATGTTCATGTATAAAACTATTTACATGATTTCGTGAGTTTTAATAGGCTTTAGCACGAAATTCACCATACAAAACGTGTATTTATCAAAGCAGAAAATTTGTTGACTTGAGATTTCAAGTTGTGGTTATTTTTAGCCACGACGGGATGTTCCGATCTAGTTCGTTGAGTTCCGAGATTTTCCGTACAGTCATTACGTTGGGTTTTATCGCTAATTTCAAAATAATATTAGTATAAATTCTGGAGCAAATACTTGTGTTTTTTTGTATCTCATATGCGTTTTATATATTCATTGAATGTTTGCATAAGTTTTAAGCAAAAGCATGACACCTGACAATTATCAGCTTTCTATTTAGTAAAGGGGCTTTAAAACATATAATGATAGGATATTGAAGCGAAACATTGACTTACCAGTTTTTTTATACTTCCCCCTTAGCCTTGCAACAAAACTTAGATGATGAAGTAAACGTCGGACTACATCGCGTTGAAAAGCCGGCCTGGAGCAAACCGATGGCGCGTCCTCTGTTTTCGGTGCTTATTTGTACCATTAAAAAACTAATATTCCACACCATTAAACATAATGTGCATTGCCTATCTCCCCGGTATGAAATTATATAGTTTTGGTTTTTAACACAAGCACGAGATTTTTGTGCAGATTACATCACGTGATTATACCACCGCATGGTCGCGTAGCAAAACGATGCATGATTTTGTCGATCTTCTTTTAGTGTAATTAGACTGAAATGTCAAACTTGATCTCTGAAATTTTCATTTGAATATGTTGACAATTGAATAAATTTAAGTGTTATAAAGTGATGCGTTAGAACATTTGATTAGTATATAACGGATGTGCTGCAATGTGTCAAATTAAGTTAGTACCTTCCAATAGACCAATGTACTCAGATAATAAAGAAATTATGGTAGTAGCTAGCGCTACTTATTTTTGTCATGACTAATTTGTCAATACATGCATGTATGTACAACATGTATTTTAAACAAAGTTGATTCAATAACCAGGAATTTAAATTTCATTTGTACCCATTGGCAGAGTACATTTATATATACATTTATAAATCGACCAAACTGAAATGTTACAGGTCACTCTCATTTATACATTACAAATCATTTAATTTATGCTTTTACTAAAAAGTACGACAAAATACATATTTTTGTTTGGTTTAACACTGTAGCAACACATCGTATAGGACATATATCATATCACAGGGGTCAGTCAACATACTCATCGTTCCTGGAAAGGCTTGATTTCTGGATTTAGCTATCAATCAGTTAGGTACATACTTCTGTCAGTGACTGACAAGTGCCCTACATGATTAAGAATCATTGGTACAGTCAGATCTCGATACAACTACATCGTTCGTTTCCAAGAAATGTGTCGTTATAACGCATATGTCAGTGTAATGAATTCTTCCGACCATGTACATAATGGTATTGGTTCCCATAAAATATGTCAGTATAACGAGAATGTCGTTGTAACGGATGTCGTTGTATCGAGATCTGACTGTAATAGGAATAGGGGGTTTAGGTGACGTGACGTTGTCGTGACGTCGACACTATTTTTGGGTTTTATACTAAAGTTTAAGTGCTAAATTTGATTTTATTATAGACAAAAATAGCATGGACCAAAAAGGGCCTGAACCCCCTAATAGGGAAAATTGCCGTAAAATTTATTCCATGACCAAACTCCCGGAAAGTATGCACCTCGAGGGAATTGACCACTCGATCAGTAGACTTGTGTCATTATACATACATGTATGTACGTGAAACAGTAAATGGTATAAACTGATTGACGACAAGGTTATTCAATGTATCTCATACTTAACTCGAGTTTTGAATGATGAGTCATTCTCCAAAAATCTTTTTGAATAAATACCAAGTATCAGGGTAAAACTGATAAGATATACAAATGTAGTAATGTTCCAATTAAAAGACAACCTTGGTTATTGCAAAAATCACGCGAGTTTTGACAGTTTCTTTATAATGATGAAAATCTCCGCATCGTGTTAAATGAATGTCCTTTAGATTGAATAGAAACACACGTCATAGTTAGTACACAAGCCACCTAAGCGGTTTATTTGGGGAATTTACCTACAGAAAATTCTACAATTTGATTGGCTGACCTTCACTGGCACTTTGCAGTCAATTGGCACAGTGATCGATTATTTTTAAAGATTTTGTTCGCCACAAGTTTTATATTGAAAAGGGCTGAGACAGAGTATTTTTTGTTAAATTATCGATCTAGTGTAATTTCCAATTTTATACGCAGTTAATTAATAACAATTTTGTTGATTCATTGATCTAGAGTTATTTTTCAATTTTTACGCAGATGATTAAACACAATTTTAGTTAAATGATCGATTTAGGCCTAATTTTGTATTCGTATAATTATGTTTCGACATGTCACCGAGTTTACTCTTTAAGTTTAGATTATTGACATAGATTACATTAGCAATTCAGGTCTTAGTAAGCGACATATTATGAAGCGCATCACAAAAATGTCGGGGACGTAGACATTCGAAGGGCATGCGCAGTCAATATTCAGTATAACGGTATGTAGTTAGGTTAACCCAAAACGTGAATGGTTACAATTTACTTACGCAATTTTGTCAGAGATATTCATAAATTTATCTTTTATACAGTACTTGTAACATAATGCATAACTATGCATGGGCCTCAATTTATTTCACTAGCTAGCAAACACGAAAAAGTCATGAAACATGTAATACTTGAAATTTTCACCTCTATAATGATGTAACCACTATACTACAATTTTCTTTTGATGTTCAAGATTTATAAGTTGTGTCTTTAAGCTGATATATGCAATGCAATCTTCTCATTTTCGGTAAATTATGCAAATTTAGGCCTTACATGTTGGAAATATTTATGCACAGTATTATATTACATATTTACTTATTCTTGATCATATTTAGTTTGGTAGTAATATTGTGATGAGCCATAATTGGAAGTATTGTAGGTGGTAAATCGCTATTAAATCATCACATGAATACAGATACAACATATTCATTTTCATTTCATTAGAATAAGTCCTAAGTTCTGTACATATTTCCAAAGAGATTTAAGCTTTGAAATAAACGTTTCATGAAAATACAATACGTTTTGTTAGTAAAGACAATCTTTCAAAATTAACCAGTTCGTGTATATTTTAAATATTTTCTTTTTCACCTGGCCGGGTTGATATCTAAATATCAACTCGCTCACGTGAAAAAGAACAACTCGCTCTCGTCAAATCTTTTGTTTTACTAGGTGATTCCGAAATATATTAACCCGTGTTAGACAAAGGAAGCGGTGTGTAAGAATTGTATATAGTCATTTCGAGGTAAACCCAGTTTTCAGGCTTAGGAATTGAAATTTTCAGCGAAAATGGATAATTCAAAGAAGAGTGTGAAAGACGAAACTCTTCACATTAATAAAATAATATTGCTTAAGTGTTGAATATTTAGCTTCGAGAGGTTAGGGAATGACATATGTAAGTGACAAATGACAGTTTCAACTTGTTCTAAAGAATTGCTCAAATTGTAGTAAATTGTTACAAAGAGGGTAACTATGTAAAATATTGTAACATTTCGACACAATCCGTTTTGTGGTAATAACCCGAATTGTAGTTAATGATTTTAAAAATAATTTAATCGACAACTTGAACAAAGAAAATAAAAAAAGTAATGATGTTTATACAGTTACTTTGAGGTAAACCAAGTTTTCAGGCTAAGGATTTGGAATCTTTAGCGAAAATGGTGAATTCTAAGAAGAGTTTGAAAAGACGAAACTCTTCACATTAAAGAAATGATATTGCTTAAGTGTTGTAAATGATTTTAAAAACAATTTAATCAACAACTTGAACAAAGAAAATAAAAAAGTAATGATGTAAATATAGTTATTTTGAGGTTAAAACAATTTTCAGACTAAGGAATTTGAATTTTCAGCGAAAATTGTGAATTCTAAGAAGAGCGTGAAAAGACGAAAATCTTGACATTTAAGAAACAATATTGCTTTAGTGTTGACTATTGAGCTTCGAGAGGTTAGGGAATGACTATGTAAGTGACAAATGACAGTTTGAACTTGTTCGGACGAATTGCTCAAAATGTAGTAAATTGTTACAAAGTGGGTTACGATGTAAAATATTGTAACATTTCGACAAAACCCGTTTTGTGGTAATAACCCGAATTGTGGTAAATTATTACAAAGTGGGTTACGATGTCAAATATTGTAACATTTGTAACATTATATCATGCATATATATTTTGGATATTATAGTTTTTATTGTTTTTTTTCAGTGTAGTATTCACTGTCCTGTGTTCTGTAAGCATTTTACGTTAGACCACCGTTACCGTAATGAACGGTTAATTGTATGATACGTTAAGGTGCGAACGTTTAAAGATGGCGGAAAAAAGAGTCGTTACTTCTATCTTATTAGAAGAATTCGGACTGAAGGACTTGCTCTCTCGTGTAAGTACTCATTGGAGGTTAGCAATGAATGCTATATACTAATATACATATAGCTAAGACAGAAGAAGATTTACGACGTATACTAGATACACAACGGGATTGGTGTCGTGAATGGCGTGTACTTATCAACACTGACAAGTCAAAATGCATTCACTTCCGGTCTTGCCGACGTCTACAAACAAACTCAGAGTTTAAAATTGGTGATACTATCATCGCGATAGAAGACAATTATAAATACCACGGAGTAACTTTTAATTATAGAGGGGATTTTTCTACAAATGCAGAAATATAAGCTAAGAGTTCGGGCAGGGCCTTAGGTAAAGTCATATCTAAAACACGTAAAATCAAAGAGTTTGGTACTAGAACATTTGGAAAGTTATACGAATCATGTATTGTGCCAATCATGGATTATTGCTCTAGTGTATGGGGTTATAAAGCATTCCAACGTATAGACAATGTGAAACATCGCACCATGAGATATTACCTCGAGGTACATCGCTTTGCTCCAATACTGGCAATGACAGGAGACATGGGTTGGATTCCTCCTCAATATCGTCGATGGATAAATATATTGAGACTACGGAATAGACTTATAGGTTTAGAAAAAACTAGGATTACAAAATTGATATTTTTGATGGATTATAACAACTGTCATAATAACTAGTCGAGTGATATAAAAGACGTTTTCACTAAACTCAACACTTGGAGCCCATTAACCTTGAATCAGTGAAAACCCGTGTTAAAGAATTTTACAGCGCCTTTTGGTCTAATAAAATTAATAATATACATACACTAAGGACATATAGACTATTTAAAACAGAATTTGACCAAGAGGTATATGTAACGCTCAACTTGAATAGGCAGAACAATACTCTTCGCACAATTGAGGTGAACTTTGTCTTCAAATGTGAACATTACAATACCATCCGTGAAAATTGACTAAATACACTATATTAGCCTATCTAAAAAGAAGAGATACAAGTACAATGTACACATAATAATTTGATATTACATAAGTAGTTGACTTCCTTACTTTACTTAATTTCTTATATCTTATTCTTTCAAATATATTGTCACTATGTATATTTTTGTGCTACCTGTTTATACTTTCATAATTTGTTATATAATGACGGAGACTTATAGACCCATTGGGTCGGGTGCATACACATTGTATTATTATGTTATTGTAATGAAATTGGGTATAATTAGAATGCAATTATCAAAGCAAATTTAATTAGTCACGTTCATACTCATTTGCGATACAAGGTTTTGAAAATCTATAATTTATTCACATTACATTCATTATCTTTTTTATCAAGTATTGTTCATAAACAATTGCTTTACTAAATGCGAATTGTATTTGACGTTATTAGAAATAATAAATTGAATGTACCCAAAACCGATTTGCATTTATGTTATTTTTTAAAAATTTTCTGTTATTATCTATCATTATTGGCAAACAATAATAACTTCTTAAACAATACCATAAATGTGACTTAGTACCCGTATTAACGAATTCCATGAATTCTAATTCCGTTATTCAAACATAATCAAAAAGCATTGTATGAAAAACAAGTTTCATATTGGTCTATTTTTTTTGCAAGTATAGATATCAATTATCTATCCGTTGGTAAAATGACAAATGCAAATTTGTTTGTAAAACTTCCGCATTTCATATGATACCCAAAGAGTCATTAAAGTTCGAGGTTCTATGGATTGTGGCAGTGTGCCAATGGTGTGCTATAGGACTTGTAATCTATCAAACTGTGAGAAGCTTTACATTTCTTGATTAATCTTTTCATGGAGGACATTAGTCGACTTTGTTGTATAAGATCCAGTGTTATTATAAATTCTTATTC
The DNA here is from genome assembly GCA_025267735.1 of Mactra quadrangularis. Lineage (NCBI taxonomy): Eukaryota > Metazoa > Mollusca > Bivalvia > Venerida > Mactridae > Mactra > Mactra quadrangularis. Next base: position 33,438,413 of record CM046311.1, read on the forward strand.
CAAATTATTTTTTAAAGTACAAACATATAATATTTTATAATTTCATCGCATATTTCATCGAGTAACCACACATTTCACCGTAAAGCATGGCATAATGCATTTATTTCCAATTTATTACCTTTATTGTTTACTCAAAGAATCAGGAACCAGCATTTGGCACTAATTTACATTTGTGCAAGAAAGTTTACAAATGCCTCTCACTGAAAAGGGAAGTAAACCTTGGTTGGATTCGATTGCCGACCCTTATGGGTCACTGATTGATCTAGTTCAAACAAACCTTATTCAGTTGAAAAAAATCCAATAAAAATCAGTTCTAAATAAAAACTATTTGGAAAACAATTAAAACACAAGTACTGAATTATAAGTTATGATTGTATTTATTATAACACTATTACAATATTACATGGGCATTCTACAATTTGTATTCAGTTATTATTATAATTAAGATAAGTGTATTGTTCATTTTTTCTCAACTGTCAAAACATGAATAATTTCACGGTGTATGCGTTTGATAGAATTATTGTCGTAATACACCCATGAGTTTCCGAAAGTGTGTATTATGATTGTGTAAAGCTTCTTATTCCGTGTGATATGTTTTAGTCAAGATATATCTATTATCAATTTGGTCGCCAGTATAAAAAACATGCATTCAGTCACCGTGAAATTATTCAAGCTTTGACAGTTGAGAAAAAACGGACAATACAATGTCTGTTCAGTTATAAAAATACTAATACAGTAAATGTAAGGATAAGCAAGCACAATTACATAAATAAAAGTACTGACAGTACTGATAGGACGGAGCTACTGAAATTGTAAAAATCATTACGCTAAACTTTTGTGAAATATTAAACGAGGGCATTTTAACCATTTTTACAAATCTTTTTTACAAATACAAATATATTTATTAATTAAGCACAAATGTGCTTTCCTGCTTTGAGTTGGCGGCAACACAATACATACAAACATATAGTCATGCAAATTACAAGTAATGACAATACATCATAGAAAAATGGAAATTAGTACATAATATATAAACAAGCGAGCATAAAAATAAGATAACTCATAAAATAATATAACAATACAAACAAAACACTTCTTAATTTGATTTTCAAACAAATTTAAATGATTTACAAAAAAGTATTTAAGGCTGTATGTAATAAACTAGCCTTGAACATTAAGGGTAAAATCCGGGTAATCCAACTAATTGGACCAAGCTATTTAAAGAGTTTGCAAAGGGAAATAAAAGACTTATACCCCCCCATTATTTCAGTATGCATGGTCAGTGTTTTTCATGTTGTAGCTCCACATTTTACGTCAACGTTTTCTGGAATACATTCATCTGGATATTGTGTACAAAGTTCACTAAAACCTCCACTTGACACAATCCGTTCTAAATATAGATTTTGTAATGACGTCACAACATCGCTGTTATCACATGATCCATCAAAAGCATATGTCTCGTACGCGGGTTGGTATGTTAATGTGTCTGAGACTGACTCCACTTCAACTGAAATACATATGTCAGAAATCAGAATGGTATATCAAAATATCGTTTTTATTCATGGCGCCGAATTTGTGACAGTGGCAATAAAGACAAAAACGGTCATCTCTGAGTGTATAATAAAAATTTATGTTACACACAATACATGTATTTCAATTAATTATAACCTGATTAAGGATATACATTTATTGTGTGTAATATATATTCTTAATTTAAAAAAAAAATATTTTTGTAAAACAAATAGTCCCACTATACATAAATACAAAAAACACTGAATATTCAAACATTATTACAGTACACATTAACACATGCAAGCACAGTCACAGAATAGTTCGATATAATCATTTTAACATAATTAAATCCAACAAAACAACATCTTTTTTACTTTCATATCCATACACATAAATATATAAAAATACATCTACATAAGTACATGTGGCTACTATAAGAGACATTTAGATACGTTCAATATGCATTCCATCATGTCTTTTAAATATTTATAGCTACACGTGACAATTAATCTCTCAACAGATAACCTCATAGTTAATGAATTAACTAACTTATCAAAACTTGAGCATGCGTAATAAAAAGTATCTTACTCTGACAATCAGGAACTGGTCCAGCAGCAATCCACGACCCAGATGCTCCACATACATACATTGTCTCATAACTATTATCCTCTAGTCCTATTGTATAATTCTGCTGACATGTCATCATACAAAATTGACCATAATCTCTTCTCCATCCATTACAAATCAATGCTCCATTTATTGGTACATTTAACTCTTCACAAGGAGTTGCTGTAATAAAGAATTAACATAGAATTAATAATTTTTTATTCTGGGTTATTGTAATTTGGAAAAGTTTATAACAAAGAGAAGACATTCTTCAAATAGAGAGTAGCAAAATCCATTAAAATAAATATTATCAAAATCCTTCAAAATGAATAGTAGTAAAATCCTTCAAAATGTAGAATAGCAAAATCCTTCAGAATGAAGAATAACAAAATCCTTCAAAATGAATAGTAGCAAAATCCTTCAGAATGAAGAATACCTAAATCCTTCGGATAGCACAATGCTTTTGAAAGAATAATAGCAAAATCCTTCAGAATGAAGAGTAGCAAAAATCATCAGAAAGAAGAATAGCAAAATCCTTCAAAAAGTGTACAAAATAATACTGATAATCAAAGAATACTAGAAATACTTGAAATTGTAGAGCAGAAAATAGATTAAGAAATCCTCGTTGAGAATACGCATGTTTTATGGTCCCTAACAAATATTTCGAATGTAATCACGTATAGCATTAAATATACAGGCATATGTACATGTCTTTGTATATTTAAATAAAACTTAGGATTTTACATGCGTATATCTAGGGGTCTACTTAGTCCGTAATCACTAATGCGAATTCTTTATTGAAAACATACGTATTTTAAATACAATAGCTTAATTACATTTAGATGAAACTTAATATTAAAGCGTGCAGATTCTTCCCAAAAACAAACAAATATGTTCCAGATACTCACGTCTCACCGATATATTGAAGGCACACTCGGTTGACAAGCCGTTAGATGGTTTCGTAGCAACGTATTGAGCTGTAAAATCACCCCATGGAAACACAAAGGAAGGAGATGGGTAGTTTGAAACTATTTCAATGACGTTTCCAAGGGGATCGTAGAAACTTGGTGGTGTCCAATCAAATCTTACAGTTCTTTCTGTAGCATTAACTGCTAAGTGACCACTACAGTTGACAGTCACGGGTGGCTGTATATCTGAAAATTAAAATTAGAAACAGTCATATTTTGTTATTCTTATGTCATTTGTTATTATGAAATATTCGCTTTGTTGCTTTAACAACGTGCTGTTTAAAAGCTTGATGTCATGTAAAGATTTTATTCGAGGCATTAAATAAGTGGGATTTGAAACTATCAATTACTTAAGTTCACAGCCGCCCGGGTAGCTCAGTTGGTAGCACTCAAGTCTACTGATCGAGGGGCCGTGGGTTCGATTTTCGGCGGAGCATACTTTCGTGAAGCTTGGTCATGAAATTAATTTTACCTATTTTCTATGATTTTTAATGGTGTGGGGCAGTTGTCGGTCAATGACGAAAGTATGAGATTATTAGCTGGTTAACAACTAAAACCAGATATTTATTCTTTCCAGGAGGAGTGAGTACTTTGACTGACCGCCGTTATTTGACCTATACAATATGTTGCTACGGCGTTAAACCCAACAAAACAAACAAACAAACAAACACATAAACTTAAGCTCACTACAATGTTAGTGGTTGTGTTTGGAATAAAATCATCACGAAACTTTTGTAAAAATGAATTTAACAAACTTCAATAATGACGTAATAATGCTTTAGTACATTCAAAACTACTCGGTCATTTCCATGACCTGAAAATATATATTTTTATTGGACAAACTAGATAAATTTTAGAGTGTCTTTAGTAGTGCCTGAAGTGGATAGAACAGGATTGTGCTAACTCTGTACAGTTTCTTGCATATTGTAGTAGCAAAAGGTTGGAGGAATGGTCTGATTAAATCGTATTTGCTTAGTGCATATCGCTCCACCATACATTTGAGCTTAATTGCATTCAAAAGAAAAATAAATACTGTCTAAATAAAGTGTACGTTTTCGTCAGCTTTATCATGGTTCTGTGTGTTGCTTAAAAACTATAAAACATTAACATTCATCATCACCTTCATACTATTATATGATTAATGTCTTTTGAAACATGCACATCTTTACAAATTTCAATTTTATAAAGTATCATTACTTCTCTTTCAAATGTAACAGTCCATCATTATGACCATATTTTTATTTGAAATAACTTTTATTTGTATTTAAGAATACGCAACCTTTCTACACGAGTAAAAGTAATTGTTAATAGCACTGTTTATACTAGAAGTAAAACAAAAGGTGTAAATATCCTTTAGGGAATTTCTATCCTTACCATTTTCGCATAATCGTCCACCCCATCCATCATAACATTCACACAGAAAGTCGCCAAGTAGATTGATACAACTACCGTTGTTACACAGTGAACTGTTGCTGTTACAGTGGTATGCGACTGAAAAAATACCAAAATTGTATTTTATTTTTACCGATCAATAATATCTGCACGAACAGAATTTTATAAAACAAATGGATTGTAGAAGTTAAATTCTAGTCCAAATCGCATTTCTTAAAGGATAAACCGGAATTGCTAAAGCCACCGTACATGAGTGGAGACAAGAAAAAGCGGATATGACGTCAATTACTTTTTTAGAAATGCCAGCGATTTTTTTTCTTTTTTCCTGCTTAACTCCATGGTTAACAAAATAAGTGTGATGCTTTTTAAAAATGAATGTTGAATAACAGAAACTAGATATACAAAAAACTCACTTACATACACACTGGGGTGTTGTTCCACTCCAAGTAAAATCATCCTGGCAAGTTCTTACTGAATCACCGGTTGTCATATTATAAAGATTGTTACAAGAATACTTGGCTACACCGCCATAATTTGTTGATGTCCAACTTCTTGTTCCATCAATGACGTCACTTGGCGTTCCACAATTAACAACTGTAATATTGTAATTGAGGAATCATATAAATATTTTAATAAAAAATAAATCGAAACGGCATAGATTTTATGTCAGAAAAAATGGCCGCGGCACTTGTGAGACTCTGTAGACAGTTTTGGTTTTCGGTGAATGATGGACAAATTCTTGGTTCATAATGGTATTTCGCAAGGATAATAATATCATGCAGCCTATACTCATATCAATTTCTCCATCTATGTTTGACTAGATATAGTTCGCCCTGTGTCAAGCCACTGAGCTGCATAAAGTCTCCGAGACACTTGTTATAACAAACAAGATAATACAACGTCTAAGCGTTATAACTCTAATATGACGGCAAATCATTAAGTAATTTTTCATACCCGCACTCATTTGTTTGTTCGAGTTTTACTTTAATTATATCCATTTACATCAACCTTTATTCTTTAACGATGAGCGTCTCAGTTTTATTTAGCACAACCAATCGGTCGTCACTAGAGAAATAAACTTACAATCATTTACCCGATTGTACATATGACAAGAAAAAAGATTCGAAAAGATCATACCTTCAGTACAGCAAGAACCATGGAATCCAGGCTCACAGTAGCAAGGGTAGAAAAAGAGTCCAGAAGCCGTTCCTCCATTATGACAAACTTCATTACATCTTCCATAATCCCAGCCATCACCGGGAGAGGCACAATCGTAAAAATCCTCACAACCAGGATGAAGCTTGAATCGTACAGAGCGACTTCGAGACCTATTCAATGATGATATACAATGAAGTTACATCTAAGGACTGTGTGATGCCCTTCAAAATTTATTTTCCTTTTTGAAAAACTGTTTATAAATATCACAAGAGTATAACTATCATTAAGGATTTCCAGCAACCATAGCTATATAGCTATATTGCAGTTGGTATTTCACCGGAATTTCGAATCTAGTGTCGCAAATGGTACAGATTTAAATCCCATCCGGAGCGTTTATACTCTTCCATTACTATTCGACAATAATGTCAATTTTCATTCTTTTTTATAAGGTATTTAAAGAAGTTGCCGTCCATGTTAAAGATTAAGTAAGGACAGTAGCGTGTTCAGTTACCGCTAACATTACAGAACGTTACATAACGATACATTCGGAACTCCTCGGCCATTCGCTGCAAAAAATCTAATCTAATACACAAATAATGCGATCGTTAAGGCAATGAGTGATGTTTCAAAATTTACGGACTAAAAACGAAACATCACTCAATGCCTACATGATTATATATTTGATCACTTCAACACCGGTAGTTTCAAAAGACCGTCTAAATATGTCCGAGATTTTTCGCAGCGAATGGCCGAGGAGTTCCGAATATATCGATATGTAACGTTCTGTAACGTTCGTGGTAACTGAACACGCTACTGGTTATAGACAATGGTGCAGGAATGCAACGCTAGGTTGACACGGCGTTAAACCCAGTATAAAAATAGTAAAGCTTCTTCATCATATTTTGATAAACAAATTAATGTTGATTGATCGCTCAGATGACTCTTTTTTTTAGTAAATGTTACATTGTAATCCGTTTATCTTTACAGCATAACTTTGTCCGATAACATTTCGAGGGCCAAGTATAGTAGGCCAGTTACAAACAGATGTTGCAGAAAATTTAATAATTTTGTATTATTTGCACAATTTAAGCAGGTTTTTGACATTCTATTATCTCCTGCGTTAAACTATTTTACAAATTCATAATTTTTGTTATTTTTGGCAAACGTGAGAGCTGTCTATCAATATATTTTTTTACTCTTCTCCAAATATTTTCCCGTAACAAGTACAAAATCTGTTTTTTTAATGTAATAAAACTGAACTACTTAATAATGCTAAACTTTACCGCTTTTTGACAATATTTCAGTAATATCATAACAGTCAGTAGACTGTCATATTTCTGCAAATTGAGTGATATTAACTTTTCAAATATATGAAAATACAGTGTATGGAGCTTATTACTGAACGGATAGAGACCAATGTTTTTACATGAATTCATGACACGCATGCATCTTTCGTCGGATCGGTTACTTGACTTATTTGGCATTGCAGAAAAAACAACATACCTTGAACCGAAGCAATCACTATTACATTCGCTCCAACCACTCCATTCATTGAAACGACATTCGCAATAATCCCATGTTTCAGCTTTGACGACAGCCGCAGATAAATTTACTTGTAGAACAAATACAACGATGAAACACAGAAACTTTAGAAACATCTGAAAAATTATTTCGGACCTTTGAATATTTTCTGACTATTTGTGTAATTTTTAGACTTGTTACTAATAAATTTCAAAACAGTTGTCTGTGTGGTGAAGCAGGCGTTCAGGAAGCTACAGCCCTCGGTCCTAGCGTTATTGTCGTACAAAAACCAGAAAGTGTGCTCCGTTACGCTGAGGCCCCGAACTAGACACTACAATTAAGCACACGTTTGTTTACGAATTATAATCCTGCTGAGACTTATACTCTTTTTTAAAGCCGATACCTTCACATATCGACTTTTAAAAGTTATAATGAAAATACCACGTTTATATTTATATTATATCGTTAGGTCAGTGCCAAACTTGTCTACATTTTTCTTCATTTACATGTTGTTAAGACTCATCTTGTGCTTACCCGTCGATATATATCTGCTGTCGAAAAATTTAAAGATCAAATTTTTGTTAAAACTATAAAAATACAAAATCAATTATTTTATTGTAAATTAAAATAAAATAATATAACATTGAAAATGCACATTCTTGTAAACATGTACTAATAATGTTATGTTAAATATAGGTTATGCATAAAATAATAAAACAATAAAAAGAAGAATTCACCATTCTGCATATTTATTTGTATTTTAAATACTATACATTAGTTCATTTATTAATCATGAATAAACGACTTACCATCCTTAAATCACAAAATTCAGTTAAATAATTCAAACATTAATCACACGTCGTGAAGAGCTTTTCAATTTTACATTTCAATGGACTTGTATAATACGGTGACAGGTGCCCGATTGTCACGGCCAATCAGGAAGTTTAGATGGTCATTATGAATTTAAATCACTTGAAAATCAGACTTAGCATTAAATTACATTATAGGAATGGGACTGAAGGTAAGTAAATTTTATGTAATAATTCTAATTTTTATTAGCAAAAAAGTATTGTATAAACGTTTATTAATATTCATTGCTAATTTGTTTATTTAATTATTACATAGTATTTTTGAATTATGATTTTCCATCTTCCGTCGTACTTGTACATGTATAATCAATGGCCAATGAACGGTGTCTAGCGAATAAATGGTTGACGACTAACAAGGTTTGATTATTTGCTGTGGCAAGTCAAGGCATTGAACAAAAATGCCACTACTTAAACTTAAACTTCTTTATTTGATTGAACGTCTATTTCTATATTACATATTCAATGGCGTTGTACAAAAGATAAATCATAAAAAAACTAAAAAAGTAAAAACCCTCCACCATAAATATATAAAATAACACAGAACAAAATACAATTCATTACGCATAATGTTATATAGTGTGATTATGCAGTTAGTTTTCATATATCAAGTTTATAAGACCTATTAATCTTAGTTCATGTTTAGACTTTATTTTTACATTTGTTCTTATTAATTTGATATTCAAAGTTGTTGTCCTGAACAGTATAACATGATGCTACTGTTAACCGGACTTGTCCTAAACAGTGTAACATAATGCCACTGTTAACCAGACAATTCCCCAAAGGTGTCGAAATTTCACCTTTAAAGGGCCCTTAATACACTACAATGGCTAATTGCTGAAAAAAACTGATAAAGACAACACATTTGAATTAAAGGACCAACTGATTATTAACCTTCGCTATAATTTTTTCACGAGCACAAGCCCGATGTATTATGTTAATTATATAGTTTGGGGAATCACGTGACCTATATGGTTACTAACACGACAAATATGACAATAATTTTAAATGAAAAAGACAAAGTAACAGCACAAAATTCTCTTTTTAGCGATAGTTCTCCCAACCCCGCGACGGTTCTGGTTTTCTAGTCGAGTTTTCTAAACAAGTCGAGATTTTGGGAAGAACTTCGAGGTAATCTAGAAAGCTAGAACCGTTATTGGGTTGGGAGAACTGCCGCGAGAAATAGAATTTAATGCTGCTAAGACTGCACTTGGTCTTCAAAAAAATCTGTAACCTATAAATGTCATTTATCTTGTCTTTTTCATCTAAACTTGTCGATCCGGTCGTCATTTTTTGCCGTGTTGAGAACCATCTAGGTCACGTGATTTCCCACACTGTAATCGCAAATGGCAAAAAAATAACAAGCCCGATTATATGAAATCAGTATTTTTTACTAGCCTGAATTAATTTGCACTAGTCTCGAGCTTTGGGCTAGTAGATGAAAGCAATGACTGAATTATAATTGTAATTTTGAAACTGTTGCTCGGTCATAGAATTTAACTCAAATATCAACATTTCTAAAACTCAAAAAATATAGAACTATTTTGGAAACAGTTAAGCAATGTTCTGATAATGACATATTTATTGCAAATTAATGCTAGGTTTACATCTGGCCACGATCTCACCGATTAGCCAGAGGCTAAAAAATCGGGGAGCTCTACGATGAAAATGGTATACTCCACGTTCTGTTACGCTTCCTTACGAAATCAGCACGTTTTGTTGCGCTCTACTGCGCTTTGCTACGATCGAGCCCACGATTTGCATCACGTTCTGTTACGCTTTGTTGCGATCAACACAATTGGCTTCCACGCTCCACCACGTTCCGTTACGTCCTGTTAAGATCTCCCACGACAAAGCCGCTCTGTTGCGATCTCCTGCGATTTGACCTACGATTTGAGACAAATGTCCACGTTTTACGTCACGATTTGATATTTAAACAAGAAATAATTCTTTCCCAGCGACGCGGGATGAAAAAATGTGTCCACGCTGGTCCCGATCTGTTGCGATTGTACTCCACGTTCTGTTACGTTCTGTTACGATGGCGATGAACATATTGTTTATGCCAATAAAATATTTTGACTTGACTTGTTACGCTTTGGTACGTTCCGTTACGTTTTGCTACGAAGGCCACGCTCTGTCACGATTAAAAATGAATCGGGGCAATCGTGGTGAAATTTAAGTTTGATTTAAAATCTGTCCCGATGCCCACGATATCCCCGATTCAACCACGTACCGTTACGCTCCCATACGATCACCCCGATTCGACTCCACGCTCTGTTACGTTCGCCACGATGCTCTGGAATCGGGGACATCGTGGTAATCGTGGCCAGATGTAAACCTAGCATAACATACAGCTGTAAACATAGTGATTTTACATATACAAACCAACACCGTTAGTAAGTGTTTAGATAATTTTAGTGCTTTTCTGTGATTTATATTTCATCTTCTCCAAATCGTTAGATCAGTTTGTCTTAAATCTTGAGGATTCATTCATTTTCTTAATAATAATTATATTGACAGGTAATTTTAGAATATCAAAAACTGTACCGGGTAAACAAGAAATGTCTTTAAATAAGGCAAACGGCGATGAATTAGAAAAAAAACATGATATGTCAATGTGCATTAGCGAAATATCTGCATCATGTATAATTAATTATTGCTTTCCACAGAAAGTTTGTTTCAGTAAGCAATTCAGAAGATTATTCACTATAGCTCATTTGGGATAACACGAGACATTGTTGTCATAAAATTTCGTTTAAATTTGTCTCAAGTTATCCTGAATGACGTATAGTAACCACATTGAATTTCTGCTTTTTTCTTTGATTTGCCCCGAAATGAATGGCTCAGCATCGTTGTCATATATCTTTTGCCATTTGATTGAGTGAAATCTGTATTGACAGCATTATTGTTCATTGAAATGCTAGTTATCTTGATTTGATATGACTTGTTTTGGTTTAACGGCGCATCATCACAGAAAGGTTATATCCCTCCGAATACAGTTGATGATAACAATTATTGCTAACTATTTGCATCATACTTTATATTAAGAACGCATTATAAAAGCAAATAAAATCAAGCGCTTTCAAATTTGGGCTTAGCTTCATTTATCTAATAATGTTAAATTTAAATAGTGAAGAGAATCAATCACTAGCAGATTATTTGTCTGCTTAGCTAAATGTTCGTATGATCAATCATGGAAATAACGAATAATTATTTAAATTGAAATATATTTGGGTGACTACACCACAACCGAAATGCAATAAATTCAAGTAAACCACATGAAACATAGGCAGTTCTCTTGGTTTAAATGTAAGCTTTGAAGAAAACCATTTGCAGCAAGATTGAACATACCAAAAAACTAGATTCTTTATAAAGCAACAACATAAACATTTGTCACTTGTTGATTAGTTGGGATGTTTGATTGAATGTTACATGTTTGTTTGATTATTGGGTTTAACGCCGTAGCAACACATTGTATAGGTCAAATAACTGTGGTCAGTCAACCTACTCACTCCTCCTGGAAAGGCTAAATCTCTGGATTTAGCTGTTCAACAACTACTAAGCGCATACTTTCGTTAGTGATTGATAACTGTCCTACATAATTGAAAATGACTGGTAAGTAAGAACGGCCGCAGTAATAATTTCATGACCAAGCCCCACGAAAGTATGCCCCGCCCGGGAATCGAACCCACGACCCCTCGATCAGTAGACTTGCGTGCTACCAACTGAGCTAGCCGGGCGGCTGAATGTTACATGTAACAGATTAAACGTTTTGTTGAAATGTTAATCTTTGAAATTCATAAATATCATTGCCACATGTTAATTTGGGTGGACACAATACCATATTAAATCTACTTTCGATTATTATTATTAATAATGTACAATTGGGTCCAAAAGTTTCTTTACACTTGTTCAATTTTGATAATTTTATATATACTTAGATATTCTTCAAATGTTGTTTGTTTCACAACTAATGTACATTTTAACAAAATTCCTTCACTAAAGTATTTATTGAAAAATATTCATACTTATAACACACTCTATACAAGTTTAAGTTTGCAAAGAAGATAAGAAGAAAATGTGTGAAGAAACTTTTGAACACCAGTGTATATGTATAACAAAGCTAATATATATTTATATATATGTTAATAACTGGTTTAAAAGACAGACATGTGTGTACTAATTATTGATAAACATCCAAAGGAAACATACACACAATATCCAAGTGCATTATTTCATGTCTGTATCAATACTTAAGAAATGAGAATCACATCTTTATGTAAATGTACAGGTATAACAATTGCAACTGTAATAAAGTATCTTACCCCTCAAATGTTACATCTATTTTAACTATCATAATGCCAAAATACATATCAAACTAAGAGACAAATATTAAACATCTCAGCTAAACATAACTTATGATAAACAAAAAATAATATTGCGACACATATCTAACTGTCTAGCATTACAACCAAGGTCATGTGGCGTTAAACAAAAAGTGCCCCATGTAAATCCATTATTGTTACTACTATTATACCAATTAAGAACAACCGAACTTAAAAGTTAGAAATATTGGTGATATACATTGTGTAACAAATTATGAAATATGATACAAATAGTAGTTAATAATGATGCTTCCATACTGAATACAACAAGAGCAGTCCACGGACAGCGCGTTCGACTATTCCGGGTAATCGTGTAAACGACAGAAACAACCTATCAAAACTCATGCTGGAGTTATGCAACTTAGTATTTGACCTTCATTCCTAACCCCGTTGACATGTGTGAAGTTTGAAGTAAATCCCTTCAGTAGGATCAAAAATAAAATGTTGCACAAACATTTTCAACCAAAGAAAAACAAAGAATTAGAGAGCCATAATTCAGTCAAAATTCTTGCTAGAGTTATGCAACTTGGTATTTAATGTCAATAAGTACCCACGTAGACATGTTTGATGTTTCAAGTGAATCCCTCTAGTAGTTGCTAAGATAAAATTTTGCACTTAAAACCTTAACCAAGAAATTTCTAAGTATATAAGCGCCATAATTCAGTCTAAATTCATGCAAGAGTTATGTAACGTAACTTGGTATTTGACCTCCAATGGTAACCTTGTAGACATGTGTGAAGTTTCAAGTGAATCCCTTCAGTAGTTGCAAAGAAAAAATTTTGCACCTAAAAACTTAACCAAGAAATTGCTAAGTATATATGAGCCATAATTCAGTCCAGATTCATAGTAGAGTTATGTAACTTGGTATTTCAACTCTAATGGTAACCCCGTAAACACAAATAAAGTTTTAAGTGAAAAAGCTTAAAGCGTTTAGCTTAAAAATATATTTTAAATATATAAATGACTGTAAATTATCATTATGGGAATTTCACCTTAATATTGTAAAAAGGTCTGCTTAATTTACTTATCTACATTGTATATGATTTAAACAAATCTACAAATTGCATGCATTCATTTGCAAAGTGGGCGTTGAATATGCAAATTATATCATGACATTACATGAAACATAATATCTATTTAACTTAAAAGAATCATATTCTCAAACATTACCATTGATTGGCTACAAAATAACTGAATATTCAATTGGAAAAAATGTCTAACTATTTTAAACCATAGTTGTAAAAGAAGATTATTTTAGTTTGTTCTGATTTAAGCTTGTAAACCCTTTCTTACGGAATATTTGAATACTTGTATTCAAATGTTTCTCTTTTCTTCTTAATTTATAAAAACCTCCAATCACAATTTTTCAACACGCATAAATTGTCCAAATTATTTTTTGTTCCTCCATTTAAAAAAGAAATATTTAAAGTAAATATATTGGGAATAAAAACTTATAAAGCAGGTTCTACAAATACAAAGCATTTATAATATTCTCTTCCTCGTCCAGTAACCTTTTATCGGCATTTTTGTATGGTGTATTCTATCAACATATTTACTTTGTGCTTATTTAAATTGGTCTAAGACCGTTTATTTCACATGAAATAAAATTAAACTACCCAAATCTTTTATTGGTAAGTTTCAGATGTTAAAGTTCAATGTTATTAGATATAATTTTAAAATTAAAATTATTATATAAATGGAACAGTCTAGATACAATTTTAATATATATTTACATTCCAATCAAGTTATTCGTGGTCTTTTTCAACACATACTTATATAAGTTAATTATTTTTTGAAAGGTAATTACAGCAAAAAAGAGGTATTCCATTATGTATTGGGTTTTCAAAGAAAATGAAGACAAAGCGTGACAGGGGGGTCAAATTTAAAAGTAGTTGTTTGCTCAAACTTCCTTGCTCAAAAATTTCATATTAAATTGAATTTTGAAAAACCAATTAGGTTTAAGTCCTTGAAAGCCAAGATTTTTAATATCCATCTTTAAACTTTAAAGTATCAGAAAAACATAATTTACAATAAAATACAACATTTTTTCTACCCATATCATTATATACGTTTGAAAAAAAAATATATGTGTACCAATTTTAAAAAAAATACATATTTATTGTGTTTAAGGTGATTTTTTTGTTGGTATACTTCTAAAAGTTTATACTGTCCAATAACCGCTGTAGATATCAATTGAAAAACACTTGTTCACAAAATAAGGAACATCTTAAAGTACATAAGTGAAGTTTCACTGAGTTATCTGTATGTTTAAATATTTTGTACGTACTGCTGAAATCAGTGGTATTTTAGCATTTCTGTTACACTCGGGACATATATTCCATTGTGGTATAAATTCATCAAAATAATAACTTTAAAACTTAAAGGTACTATTAGTTCAATGTTTTCATACAAAATACAACTGAATCAGCCAATTTTATGTTCTTTGAAAAAACAGCTCCTAATGAGTCTAAATATCTAACTGTTACATGTTGTTTATAACAACTTTCTATCAAATATATTCTGAAATTCGTGGCGAAGAAACGAAGAAACGAAAAGACGAAGATACGACAAACTATGGATTCGTCGTGTTTTCGCCTTACATTTGTTGTATTTTCCTCTTTGTGTTTCTTCGTGACGAAGAAACGTAAAAACGATGATACGACAAACTATGGATTTGTCCTGTTTTCGACTTACATCTGTCGTCTTTTCGTCTTTTCGTTTCTTTGCGGCGAAGAAACGAAAATACGACATGGCATAAATCAGCCACCATACCAAACCGTCCAAGAATGATAACATGCCAAAAATCGATCGATGGAAATGTCATAAGTCAAGAAGTGTTCTAAAAGTGTTACAAAAAAACATCTAAAAATAGCTCAGAAATTCCCCATGTATTCTACTTTTGTTTACATAATAGTGTATGCCGCATGTAATTCAGTTATGTGTCATTAGTCAAAAGTACTACTTAGAAATGGGGTTTCTTTATACAAGAGCAGTTAGAATGAATTAAAAAGGCTTTACATTGCTTTTTTCCTACAAAACCCTTTAATATGTTAGACATACCTATATCATATGGTTAATATCCAAATACTATTTCAGGTAGTCTAAAATGCCAATCAAAGCACAATATGTCATAGTGTTGCTGATGACAGTAGCCATGGTAAAAGGATGTGGGAGGCCACCTGGAAGATGTCCGCCCCCAGCAGACAGGACTAGACCGACTATTAAATGTCCTCAGGACAGAACAGTATTCGCGGATCCTTTTCAAATTAACGCTAAAGTTAATTGGAGTGAGAGTGTGGTTGAAGCCGTTGACGACCGTGATGGCAAATTAAAGTAAGTATAAATTATATAATATAACGGCAATCGGTAGTCATTGTCGAACGTTTTCGAGTTAGTAAATACCATCCTATCGTAATTATTCGGCAAGTTTTAGATAAGGAAAAGAACCTCATAATGAACCGAAAAATCGCTTTAATATACAAAAAAGTATTTATGTTATCTATTACATTTCAAATAAAAGTAGATGAAAATCAAATATAGAATTTAGTTGTCAAACGATACTTTTGATCAAATATGTTTAAGATTAAGTCCTAAAGCTATCTTAAAATTACATAATGCATCCCTTAAACGCTTTTAGTTCATATATAGGCAACGTTTACAAAAATAAATAAAGCGCACTCTTTTAAATGATTCCCATTTTTAAATTATTTATATGTTTTAGCTATCTGCTTTGTTCAGCATTTGGCCATTTTCATCTAGATATTTTTTGTCAAAGACAAAAGTACATTTCGACCCACAAGAATAGTAAGCTCGATAGTGATACTTACGACGTTATATGACCCATACATATTTGGAATATGTTTGTAAAGACGCATCTTATTATATCTACTTAATTTTATTTGCAATGCAATATGTTTACCATAACAATATATTAAAGGGACGTAAGTACAACACCCTCTAAAGCTACAGTCCTATAAACATAAAAATAGCCGTGAGGGCACCGTACAGGCGCCGTGCGATCAAGCTCCGCAAGGACCCGTACGAACTCTTGAGTATCCGTACGGACTGTCACGTTTTTACAAGGGTCCGTGAGATGAGCCCAGTATACACGTATCAGTTCTTATCTGTAAATTGCTAATTATTGATGTGTGCATACATATTTTTGACGCTATACTGACTAAAATATAGTAAATTTCGATTTAACGCCCACAGGAGCGTAGCATTTTCAAAAAAGGGAGGTGTTAAAAAGAGTATAAAAATCCAAACAGAGGCGTTTAAAAGAGCGACTATAAAGAGGGAAATCATTAGATTAAAAACGGTACGGTAATCGTACTCGGTAACCGATTACAATTACACACGTGAATGACATGACAATATTCTATACTTATAAAAGTTATTCGTTAAAAAGATATTTGTTTTGTATAAAAATATATTTTTGACAAAGAATACATGTTGTAAAAAAAGTATGTGTTGTAAAAAATATTTGTTGTATAATAATATATAAGTGACTTAACATATATATATATTCGATAATTTTTTTTTGTAAAAAAGTCTTTGTTGCATAAAAATCTGGAAGAAATATAATTATGTGGTATAATTAGCATGATAGGAAAAATGTTAATTTTAACAAAGGCTCTGTTTGGTCGACACTAATAAAGATGGTAATTAGAGTTAACAAGTCAAATTTCTACTCAATTTTTAGAACGTCTGCATAGTAGGCCCTACAACCTCTGGCACCATGATAAGCAGTTTTAGATTTATAACAGTATCAGTTATTTATCGGAGAACTCGAAGCCGAGTTCACATTGTGCTTTATTATAGGGAAGTAACTACCCCTTGCACTCGATCCTGCAGCGGTCAAAGGTTCGAACCAGGTGCATTAGTCTTAGACAACAGATCGGTAGTTTGTTTGCACCTGGCATATCCCCTAAACTATGAATTATGAGTATACTATATGCCTTGGCTGACACGTCTGGATCGACCCTTTGAATGCTGTTGAACCGAGTACATGGGATGGTTTCTGCTGTGTTCTATGATACATATCACTGAGTCAAGTAACGTTTTCGGATGTTTATTTTGTCATTGTAAGTTTAAGCACAAGCCCCTGATTGTTATTTTATAATCCACCAAAAAGCAGCTACATCATTGTCGACAATAAGATTCCTTGTTACAATAAACCTTATTTCCCAACATGATAATTATACTATATATACAGCGCTTCCTACTATAGGCTTCCTGGACACTTTTTCTATCATCAGTACTAACTTACCCTACCACGAGGCCGACAACTCATGTAAAGGGTATGACCTACCGTGACCGGGCTCGAACCCGTGATCTCCGGATTTGAAGTCAGACATGCTAACCACTACGCTACGACCGCGGCCTTGAAATTGAAAAAAAGTGGACTAAAAATAAAAACATCCAATGAAGCCTTGTTTTTTCTCTTTTTTATTGGGTTTAATGCCGTGTCAACACAATTTAGGTTATTTTACGGCGTGCAGCGCACCTCACCTACCCTTTCACAAGGCCGGTAACTTCACCATATAATAATGGAGGAAAAATGACATTATTGTCAAATTTTCATGGTAATTTCCCCGGGTGGGATTCCAACCCTTCGGGACACGACTGTTACTTCTCTATCAATAATTTATTTTTTCTATCAATCATTTAACTGAATTAAACTTGCGTAAATTGCGTTGACGATGAAAAAGACTTACATAGCTTATTCAGCTAGTTTTACCCCCCTGGGCCAGGGTCATCAACCGGACCAGGGAAGTCCTCGGACCGGGGCCATCCCCGGGCCAGAGCCACACCCCGGCTAGGGCCATTCCTCTAAGGGCCAATGCCATCCTTCAGGGCCAGGGCCATCCCCCCTGGTCCATCCCCAAGTCCAATTCCTCCAAAGGCCTAACCCTCTAGAGCCAACCCATAGAACCACCGCTACCAGTGAATTGATATTTCACCCTAGCAATAGGGGAAAACTAACTTCCCCACATTGTCCTACAAAGGTGACCAGAGATCCTTAATCATGTCAGCAACAGAGTTGAGGAGCTCAGGGGCGCGGAACTCCCCCAGCAAGGGGGATAACTACTCGACCCTTCTTTTCCTTTACAATGGAAGCGTTATTTAACTCGTAAGGGCCCAACACAAAAATCACTTTAACTCCGAAGAAAACAGAGTGATAACGGCTCGAAATTTAAAGATTCTGTATTAAAAAGGGAGACTACTCTTCCAAAATTGTCCCCAAAAGGGACTGGGTATTCAACTCTTAAGAGTCAAGCACAAAACATGTGCCTTAATACCGTAAAAACAGAACCAAGGCACTTAGGTTTACACTGAACTACTACATGAAAACTGCGAACCCTAATACACACTTGGTTTGTGGCAAAAGCACATTTCTAAGGATTTTAAAAATGTCTAGTAAAAAAAAACATTTTCTATATTAAAACTTCTCTGGAAATATGAATATGTTTTATACTGTATAAAATATATGTTTTTATCTAAATACTCATTGTCCATCGCCCTACCCTACTGCGCTAAAGTTCTAAACCAAACATGCAAAGCACATGCATTTAAAAATTAACATAAATAAATAAGCAATTTTATTTGGCATTGGTTTTTAATGCATTTCCAATAGATGTGCTGAATTTCAATTTAAGACAGAATTTTACGAGCATTCCTGACAACTACAAATTTGATTTTTGTTACACCAATTAAGTGCATAGCGATACATCATCAAACTAGATATATTAATATAATATAGAATCTTGTAAAACATCATATATAGTGCGGTTTTACTTCGTATGAAAATATGCTCTATGTTAACCAAACCCTTCCCGATCGGGAAACATTTTGACATGCTGCCCGATCGGGAAGCACTGAAGGGGAATCCCCTTGTTTCCCGAACGGGAAGTATTCCCTACAGTTAACAGTTAAAATATCAGGGATACACGTGTAAAGAAATCGATGTTGACTTTCATTTGGGTCAATTTTCCATGATTTTGTTTATGCAAATATTATGCCATCGGATCCTTGTATACGACCTGTGTAGATATAATATGTTCCGTTAAATAACCCTATAACATTGTATTACAGATGGAGAAGAACTGGTCGAGGACCAGGGAATATATTTTCTGAAGGAACTACAATAATAACTTATTCTGCCAGGGATAACAGTGGAAATTATGCAAGTTGTAAGATGAAGATTACTGTCAGAGGTATATTTTGCATTATCCAAAATGTCTTGGACAAACGAAACATTGAACAAATACTAATCATGGCTATCATAAATTATTTTACTATGACTTAAGTTTTTTTCGTGTATCACAATATATACGTTAAGTGATACGTTGATAAACTTGAGAATGTTGCAATTGGAATTTGCTCAGATAATTCATTGTTTCTTTGTTTTTATGGATAACTGTGGATCGTTTTTGTATTTGACCTGAAATACTTGAGCAAGTATTTAGAAATTACAATTCGCCTTCTCGGCTAGCGTAGTATGTACCACTCACGTCTACATTTTGACGGGTCTTGGTTTAGATTTCCAGGCGGGGCATATTTGATTAGAGTATGGTCATGATATAATTTTAACTATACAACTATTCTCCCTTCTACCACTGATTCTAAATCATGTAGAGCAGTTTTTAGTCACTAACAAAAGTATGCCTTAACAAAAGTAAACAGCTAAATACAAAGATTTAAACTTATTGACAGGCTGTTTTAATTTGACATGTACAATGGCAGTGTAACAAAGTTTATAAATTACTAATTATAAAAGACAATTAAGCCTCCACGAAGAGCATTTCGGAACTTACGTATTATGCTTATTATGTTTGAATTGTGCATTCTCTTTTCTTGTTAAAATTACATGATGCATAATTTGAATTGTCCATTTTCATTTCCTTGTTAAAATTTCATGATGCATAATCTGAATTGTCCATTTTCCTTTTCTTGTTAAAATTTCATGATGCATAATTTGAATTGTCCATTTTCATTTCCTTGTTAAAATTTCATCATGCATAATCTGAATTGTCCATTTTCCTTTTCTTGTTAAAATTTCATGATGCATAATTTGAATTGTCCATTTTCATTTCCTTGTTAAAATTTCATCATGCATAATTTGAATTGTCCATTTTCATTTCCTTGTTAAAATTTCATCATGCATAATTTGAATTGTCCATTTTCATTTCCTTGTTAAAATTTCATCATGCATAATTTGAATTGTCCATTTTCCTTTTCTTGTTAAAATTTCATCATGCATAATTTGAATTGTCCATGTCCTCTTTTGTTACAGTTTTAGTCTGTCCTAGATGGGGTAAAATAGAAGATGGATGGAAGCAATGTTATATAAATCATAATTCAAACTATGTTAGACGAGGAAGTGTGTGTACCTTTGGTTGCTATGGAGGTCACGAGCTGGTTGGACCAAATAAAGCCAAATGTTTAGATACACAAAACTGGGACATTTTAACACAGCCATATTGCCAAAGTAAGCAAAATATATGGCAAGTTTCTTAAGCATAATCACTAGATAATACTTCGCCCCCTGGTACCCTCGATATTATATCACATACATAATACTCTTGGTTTAAGACGAGAACAAAGTTGTAACTATCGCTATCATTAGGAAACTGCTCGCTTCTTTAATCTTTGGAAGCTTTGGAAACCACAAAATAATTAATGATGGGAAAACTATATTTTGGAGGGAAGATTTAAAATAATCTGAGTTAAAAGAGTTCAGAACACAATAATGATAAAGACAACGCTCACTAATACAATTAGTCCATTTTGAAACATATTAGACCAATATTTTATACTCACTAAGAGTTATTGGACAATTTCATGTTTAAGATCAAGATGTTTTGATGATGTGCTAATTCACATTAAAAAGATCAATGACAAAAAGACCTAAGATACATCATCTTTGCAAACACCAAACTGAACATTAATTAGTTTATCAAAATATCATTCATTCTACTTGTACTTCACATGAATTAACTTTTATAAAAACATAGTATAGTAAATCTCGCTACACACAATTAGTTTTTTTTAACAATTCATTTGTCAAAGAACTTCTGAAGGGTGTAGTGTCATTCAAGATATTTTTCTTCCGCAAGTAACTTGCAGGAAAGTCTACTTTAACTTCCATGTGTATTTCTGGATATGATTTCAGGGTTACAGTGTTCTACTTTGACTCCATCACAAGATCAATATGACCTTGTGAAAATTATTTGTACTGATGGTAATTTCTTTAGAAGTCAATGTTCTTACAACTGTGTACCAGGATACAATATACTGCCGGGATACAGTAAAGTACAAATTTGTGATGAGTTTGGTTCCTGGCTAGGTAATACACCAACGTGTGTCGGTAAGATTTTGATTAATTTTTTCTTAAGAAGTAAACGAGACTAACTGCGACACAACTACTTGTTTTTACACCAGGAATCGAAGTGTCACGCACATATTGTGGGAGTCCAGCCCCACTTTAAACTAAACTGCACACTTGAAACTTATAAGTATATATGCATATTTTGTCTCATATCTTATTAAATGTTTGTTCGATTTACGTCAAATTTGCAAATTATATACATTGCAGTTTAAAGACGGGACAACATTATTATGTTTATTTCATTACCTAGAACATACGATTACAGTCAGGTCTCGATATAACGACATCCGTTACAACGACATTCTCGTTATACTGACATACTTTCTGGGAACCAATACCAACATGTACATAGTCAGAAGAATTCATTACACTGACATAAGCGTTATAACGACACATTTCTTGGGAACGAACGCTGTCGTTGTATCGAGATCTGACTGTATAAATGATAACAAAAACATCACAGAGTGTGAAAATGTCAAAGTAACAAAATGTGGATTGCGACCTGCGTGACAAAGTCAATGTAGTGAAATGATGGTGGCATCCGTGTAATAGTGTGTGCAACTCATTTTAATTATAAGAATGGCCTCCATGGCTGTGAAGCCCGTTTGTCATCGCGTTCTCATGGACCTCAAACACTTATTGAAGTAATTCTGACGTATTCCAGCCCATTTGCGTACAATCTTTCCATGTAGCTCAATTAGGGGTAAAGATGAATAACCACGGCGTACACGGCGGTTACTCCATACGTGTCCTTTATGTTTAGCAACATATTTCAGCGTCATCAGCATGTTGTTACTGTCATGTGGTTCATCTGTTGTCGCTCTTTCTGTGTGGGCTGGCGCGCCATCTATTTTAACTATCCAATTGCTATCCCTTGCTATTCCGTCATTAGCCGGTTCATTTGGTGTTTTTTTATGTGTGGGTCGTAATATTGTCCACAGTGTCAATTTTGATTCGCACCCGTCACGATTTTCATGTGCATTTAATTGATTTCATCGATTCGCGGTTTAACGCACCGGATCGATTACTTTCGAAAAAAGTGACTACGCAATAATAATTGATATTTAGTCCTTAGCAGATATACAAAATTTTGTTAAAAAAGATTGGTACATAAAAAAATTATAAGCAATTAAAAATTTTTTATGTATACTCATAAGTTTTGTAAAGTCTAAATGGATATTAAAAAGTACCACAATTAAAGAGTAAACAGAAAGCTGTACCACCTTTGGCACACTAACAGGGCTTTGCACAAAATTATGCAAATGTTCTAAAATATACGTAAAATTATGAATTTCTGCCCATGACAGATCTTTGGTTACATGTACATTTAATTATAAATTTTGAATTAATGAATTCCGGCCGAAGCTTGGCACATGAATCAGTGTTAATATGCATAATGATTGACATAAATAAACGCGTGACATATTTTTATTCCTTATTTTTTTTCTCTCGCCATTTTTGAATAACATTTTACCAGAAAATGGTGTCGCAGGATAGAAATAACAGTCTTCTGGTCATATAGTGTGTATGTTGATTACTTATAAATCATTCACTCTCTTTACGCCATAATGGACGGATGTGTCATGAAGACCACAGAGAATTCAAGCGTCCATATTGGTCAATGAAATCATTTTATTAAGTAACAAGTGGTCTTTTTATTATAGATTCTGAGCCACCTTCTTATGAAACATGTCCCTATGTTGTCACTGGTTATGCTGAACGTTCAAAAACGTCTGGGCGAGTATGGTGGAACACTCCACAAGGTAAATTTATTGTTATTTATCATTGAGAGCTACTTTTTTGTAAGACAAAATACACTACATTGTCAACGTTTTGTATTAGTATATATTCAATTTTACTAATGTAATCCGGCAAAACTAGTTAGTCATGACGTCTTATTCTTTATTATAAATAGCACTAAGTATCGATAATAATTTATATTAAATAATGCATTTGATTTAACTTTTGAAAAGTAGAGTTCAAAGTTGAGTACACTGGCAGTTGAATTCGACAGTAAAAGAGCAATCCCTGGTCGTGTCATGTAGCATTCGTACAAGAGAGTTTTGCAATATTCTTGTAATGACATATTAATTGTCGCATCAAAGAGAAAATTATCGACTTTTTAACTTAAAACAGAAATAGTTGTAGGAACAATATGGAACTATATGCAAAAAATCACAAGAGAACAATTGTCTCATTTAAATTTGGGATGGTCAAAGGGAAATAACTCTTTTTTAACAATACGATACAATTCACTTTTTTACTGAGTTTGCTTCCTTCGATAATATTTTGTTTTGTTTATATGATCACAGAGCTATGATATAAACATATGATTTATGTTCTTTAAAAAATTCTAACAGGAGGTTTCAAAATCATTTAATTTGTAGTGTATTGAGCTAAAATTGATGTTCGAATGATCAAAGGGAATTAACTAGATTTGAAATGCAATATTTACCATTCTGAACACGTCATTTTAGTTCCCTTGAATACGTTTTAATTGTAGTTTTATTCCAAATACTCCTTTCCTCTATAATATATTTCATTTTTAATTCACTATAAATAATTACTGGGAAATTATTTTATATATAATTATTTTTTTGATTTATACTTAATTATTTAAGCTTAATTGTAACAACTTAGATTAATCACTTTCGATTCCGCTTCCTGGTCCTTTAGTACTAAACTATTCATTTTATTTATAGAACTTAGAAAGCGATGATATCACCTCTAAACTAAGACACAGAACGCTTCGCAGAATTCGGCGATTTGGTACGCATTAGAATATAGTGCGGCGCATAAAGACAAAATCGTTGGACATTCTCGTTTGTTTTACAAAATCATTGTAAAAATGTTAAATAAATGATCACTTATAACTACAGGAATATAAATTCATAGAATCGAAGTACTTTCAAACTTCTAAAGGTATAGATGCATAGTTAAATCGTGTATTCTATTTTCGATTCAAATGTCTGTGTAAAGAATAACAGATATAAACACGTTATGATGAAGGTTAAACTACCAGTTTAAAAGTTTAATGACGCTCGGCGTCTCCGTACAAAGGTCAGTTCCACCATTTGTGTACAGAATGCTGAGCTAGTTGGATAAAGTTTCTTGCTCAAGAAAACAACGGGGTCGGTTTTGGATGAGTGCGAACCTACGCGGAACTGGCTTTCCTATGATTACCAGATCGATATCGCTATCGCTTATATTGATTGTTTAAATCTTACGATAAGGGCTGTTCTCACTTATTAACACCGCTTAACTATCCGTTTCAATCAGATACACTGTAGTTTAGTTTTTACATGGAGTTTCCTGAATATTTAGTAGCGAAATGTAGGAAAGCCTTGTTTTAATCTCGAATGCGCAATATAATGGATAATTACTTATGTTATTAAAGTTGTAAACTTTACGCGTTAACACGCAGATATGCAGTTGTTGCAATTAAGCTACCTCAAAACCCCATGTCTTAGAGCGCTATCAAAACGTTGATTGCATTTTTTAGCCCAAGACAACAGTGGACAGGTAACTACCATACAAGTAACCAACATAAGTTCTGGCACTGATCTAGAAGTTGGTGAATATCCCGTGGTATATATGTCATATGATGCTGCAAACAATACAGCTATATGTGCCTTTAAAGTTGTGGTCAAACGTAAGTTAATTTGTCATTGTCAAACCAGTAATGTTACATACATAATCGTTTCGGGGGTGTTCTCGTTGGAGATAACATTAGGGATAATTGTTTTAACGAACATTATTCAGTAATTTATGTTCTATAGGATTTAAATGAATATAGCAGGTAAAAAATGCAAAAAGCTTTAGTGCTATTTCTGATCTTCAGGAGTGTGCCGTAACAATAAATTCATGGATGAGTGAAAATTAGTTAAAAATGAACATCTCAAAGACTGAGTTTATCTTGTATGGAAGCAAAGCACAGTTAAAGGGTCCCTTTTAAGGTGATGTTTCGACACCTTAGGAGAATTGACTGGTTAACAGTGGCGTTATGTTACACTGTTCAAGACAAGTCTAGTTAACAAGAGCATCTGGTATACTGTTCAGGACAACATATCTAAATATCAAATTAATAAAAAAATGTAAAAATAAAGTCGAATAATGAACTAAGATTAATGTAGGTGCTATAACTTGATTGATGAAAACCAAATGCACAATCACACTATACAACATCATGTGTGATAAAATTTATTTTGTATTGTATTATTGTATATATTTATGGTGGAGGGGTTTTGCTCATTTATTTTTTATAATTTGTCTGTTTGTAAAACACCATTGAATATGTAATATAGAAATAGGCGTTTAATCAAATGAAGAAGTTTTAGCTTAAGTTTAAAAAGAAACGTCTTTAACAAATATTGCACACCCTTATCTGTGTGTGACACTTGTCATTAATATGATACAAATCGATGTGAAGGTATCTATACTTAAAACAATCACAGAGATAAAATGTCAATAAATTTATTATAAATGTAGTTACTTAAAGCAGAATGTAGTTCCTATCATGAATTTGATGCCTGGTTTAATCAAGATAATCATTCTGACAGTACTTTGAGTGCTTTAATTTTATTCAGAGTATCGTGTTTGCATGCATTTTCAAGGATAAGATGTCAAATAAATTAGAAAAGTTAATACTAGCAGAGGATAATTCTGATCATTTCCAAGATGTAATTGAATTAAGATGATATGAAAACAATCGTTCCTTCAATTTTTTTTAGTGCTGTTATCGTGTAATTAGTGAAATTATATTTTTACAGAGATAAAATGTTATACCATATATCCCTTACCTTACACAAATGTTATGTGCCCAGAAGGACGTATATATGGTTCAGAATGTGAGTTTACATGTATTGAACATACAAGTATTAATGGCAACAGATTAGCTCAGTGTGTGAAAGAGGGTTCAACTATACAGTATGGCGAATGGTCATTTGATAACAATCAACCTTATTGTGAATGTAAGTAATTTTGTTTGTTATGGTGATGGAAACAGTAATATTTTCAATGACCTATTTTGTTAAAAAATAGCGTTTGTATGCAATAAAGTGGCTAAGTATACGCCTTAGAACTTAATTACAAATGTATTTGTAAATTCAATTTTCATCTCATTAAATACGGATATACTGTCGATTTTCCCAGTTAAGGAGGTATATTGAGGAGTTTAAGGCCTAATGGAAGGGTAAATGGGTCAATGAAAGCTAGGCTATGCGAGCAATCTGCTATAAAATGACCATAATTTGTGTTCGCATGGCGCTTATCTGTATTGGTTTCATTGCCCGTTCAAAAGCAGATACCAAAGGAGTATTAAGTTTTGCTGTTCCTGGTATGTTTGCTCAAACATTTTTCTGAACATATATTTCCAAATAATTATTAAATACATTCATACACTTCAGTAGAAGAATCGTGTCCAGCTCTACAACCTCCTGAAAATGGTGCCCTAGCATGTGATACATGGTTTGCTGGGAGGTTTTGTCAAATGTTTTGTCAGAAAGGATATGTGGTAGTTGATGATACGACTACGCCGAATAATGAGATAGACTTACATGCCAGCTTGTTAGTTTGTAAGGATAGAAGTGGTTGGAATACAGATAATGTTGAGCTACCACCTTGTCTGAGTAAGTTTTTAGTCTTTATTGGACGTATTGGATAGAATTAATTTACCATTATTATAGTTTAGGCAATTTGAATTGCTTAAACAATACTATACATGTCTGATTCAAAATAATACAAAACATCATTCAGGTTACATGGGCGATATCGTAATAACCGTAATCCGACAGAGTGGGCACTATTATTGTGATAAAGGGTCTGAATGTCTAAAAATAGACTGTAGCAAACAAAAAATATATAACTAGTCGTTCAATTCACAGCACACTAAATGCCTCTCTCTTCTGTAATAGTCACAATATTTTTTAGTCATGATCAACGTATCAAAATCAGTTTTAAAATAATAAAAGCTGTTTCATGTTTGATAGTTTAAACACGTTTTAAATTATGACGTAAGAATTTGCACAAGTAACACTTTGATTCATTTTTTCAAACATTTGAATCGGGTTATCTTCCAATTTTGTCTTTTCATGTTGCCTTTGACCAATCAATCGTTTTTTTTTCATTCCAACAATTTGCATACATTGCAATCTATTGCACATTGGAAAAAGAAATAATCTCATGAATAACAATGCAAAACATTTTCAGCACTAATGGCTGAATCGTGCGTTTTTTTAAGAATTTCTAAGTACCAAATGTTCAACTTGAGAAGGAAATGTCCTAGTACATGTATTAATGCTTTTCCTTTCTCATAGTAGTAAAATTTTACTGATGTTTTTGTTTTAAATCAAAGTAAATATCATTCCTTGTACACATTGCAGAAGTGAGTCAAAGACTTCAATCTTCCTTTGAGCTTAAAGTAGAGTACCTATACTATGATGGCAACTGTGGAGAAAATCTTGACCAAATTAAAGCCTCCTTCATAGATGTAATATATCAAATTCATTGCCCACAGGACGTTTGCGACCAAAACAAAGTTAAGGTAATACATGGGTATGTGCTTCCCTGCTGTTTTTGGCTTTATATGAGAGCTAGGTGATAATTGGAGTCTTTGGGTGTGGAAAATGGTGCACAACAATTCAAAGAACATGTATGTTCAGTCTGTTTAAAGTAATAGCGATTTAGACATAGTTCTTGATAATAATATAAATGTACTGGGATTGAACTACATCTCTTGACTTCAGATTTTAACCAAATACTTAGCACATGTTATTGTCAGTAACTGACTATTGCCCTACTTTATACAAATGTTAGCTTGAGAAAGTCCGACCGTAGAATATATTTCATGAGCAACTTCCAATGAGGTATATAGGTTCAGCACAGGAATAGAACTCATATACACAATTACTTATATCTTATCAGTAATTCTCGATTCCTTTCCCTTGATTGCTTAGGAGATACCAACAGGAGATGAATTCATTACTATGTTAGAATCATCATGGAATTTTTATGAAATCACGTATTCACTCAAGATAGGCTGTATAAAAATTAACAGTTAAAATATTGACATTTCAGCCACGGTCGTTCTGACACTATAAGTCCATCAATCAATATCAATAAAAATGAAAGCTCAAGCTTAGGGGAAAGCTTTGGAACCAATTAATGACAGCGTGACATTATTACACAAAAGACTTACTTCAAGTCCAATAATCTTAAAAGATTTTTGGTCATGTCATTAACATGATACTGATTTACCAATATGCTTACATAATACACCGTGCTACAATTTGTTAAAAAACATTAAAATACAAAGTATCAAACTATTACAAAAAGAACAAACACGACTCGATACTCTATGGTGCAAAAAGGAGTCTGAAAACACCAAGCATTGCAACAGACCTTCTCAACACAGCAAAATGCAAATAATATTAATTGATAACCAACCACTTCATTTTTAATTTCCAGGCACTTACAATAATGCCGAACTGCAATATATGAATTGGATAAACTTCATACCTATTAATTATTCATAGCATATATTATGTCCTATAAAGGTTACATGTGGCATCAGCACAAGAAAGAAGAGAGAGACCGACAGGAGAGATACGTCATATGAACTGATAATTACTTTTGAACTAGAGTTAGATCCCGAATTGGGTTCAACTGAAGCATTGTTAATGGGGCAAGCTTTCCGGAACAGTTTTGATGCAGCCATTGCAGATGGAAAGTTCAATATAACTGGGTATGGAAAAGATTCGATACGTTCAACTATTTCTGGTCCTATTGTCACTTGTACTGAAGGAAGCGTTTTTGATGAAAGGACACTCCTTTGTGGTAAGATATTAACCTCGCGAAAATATTTCTAATTTGCTAATTACCTTTTGTATAATATATCTGGTCTTATCACAGTAGTGTTGTTTAAATACTTGTCTTTTACCTAAGAAATGTTATTTTATTTTTATACACCTGTATTGGTCGAGTGAAGGATAGATTTAAGAGTTTTTTCACCAAAACAAATGCATAATTTTATTCTTGAGCATTTAAGTTTTAAATAAGTGTAAGTTAAAAAAGTGTAAGCTGGTGTAAACCCAAAGTTCGTTCCAATGCTTATGTAGGGCAGTTGTCAGTCACTGACGAAGGTATGCGCTAAGTAGTTGGTTAACAGCTAAATCCAGAGATTTAACCTTTCCAGAAACAGTGAGTAAGTTGACCGACCGCCGTTATATGACATAAACAATGTGTTACTAACGGTGTTAAACTCAATAAAACAAACAAACACTCGTTAAAATGCAGACAAACTTTGGTCATGCTTTAGTTGTTTGTTTGTTTGTTTGTTACGTCGATTTTTCTAACAAAAAGTAAAATTCTAGAAACAATTCATTTTGCCTGACTGTACTGACTGTAGATCTGTGTGTTTTAATGTTGCTGTTCTTTATATGATCGTTCAAACATTTTTTTTGGAAAATCATCTCTTGAATAAAATATTTTTTAAAGTCCCACTGGTATTTTTAAATTCTATAAAATATTGTAGTGATTAATATATTGATTTATTGATTGTTTGACATATATATGAACATTGTTCAAACTAATCTAGAAACTTTTAGCTTTGAACAACTATATCACATGCTCCATTATTACCATTAATTGCAAGTTTATTATTACAAGTAGACTTATTCATTTTGTTCCAAGTCATTTGACACTGTTCTTAGGCATTTTTAATGAAGTATCAAGCGTTTTCAGATTATCTCAAAGACAACAAAAAAAACATGATATTATTTTAACATGTTCCATTTCATGCATAGCAAACACAAAGCTTGATATAGACATCGGTTTGTCTCAAATCAATTATTTAACCTTATTTTTTTCTCAAACCTAATATTTAACAATAGATTCGTCTCAAATTAATGATTTCACATTATATTTACTTAAACGCTATATTTAATGTAAGGTTTTACTAAAACCAATGATTTAATATTAGGTTTAACTCAAACCTTTATGATCTACCTGAAATTTTTCTCAACCCAATGATTTAATCTTAGATTTGTCTTAAACCAATGATTCATTCTTAGGTTTTACTCAAACCCTATATTGAACTTTTGATTTGTCTCAAAGTTTAAAATATATTTTAATACAAATGTTTGCAATTGTTCTTTTTTTTAGTTGAGTGTACAGCTGGTCTTTACTATGATAAGTCCAGTCAGAAGTGTGTACGCTGTCCACGGGGTCAATACCAACCTCTCAGTAGACAAACAAATTGTAAAGATTGTCCGATTGGAACAACAACAAGGAATCTAGGGGCAGCATCTCAGCTGCAATGTGAAGGTATATAATAGCAGGGTATCTTTATAACAATTAAATAATTTAATGTGAAACATTCTAAACTTTGAAATACATTAAGTTCACGAAAGAAAATGGACTTTGAAAAAAGTGAATATGTTCCTGAAAAGATTTTTTGAATAGATAAAAAATAGCTAGCTTACATT
Source organism: Mactra quadrangularis (assembly GCA_025267735.1). Taxonomy (NCBI): domain Eukaryota; kingdom Metazoa; phylum Mollusca; class Bivalvia; order Venerida; family Mactridae; genus Mactra; species Mactra quadrangularis. Next base: position 33,469,694 of record CM046311.1, read on the forward strand.
TGAAGGTTCAACATTTGTTTACTTAAAATACCAAGATATGTGCTTGTAATAGTGTCTCCTTTATTCACAATTGCACGGGATAAAGGATCTGTCACAAGGTAGTATCTTCAAAACAAAGCATTGATTTATCAATGAAAGGCTTAACGAAATTTGATTGTGAAAAAGGTAATGTAATTAAGTATATATCGACTCTATATTAATTGTGTAGTCATGAAGCAGTGGTCAGTCGAACCACTCTCTGTCCCTGAAAAGGCATACATCTCAGGGCCTAGCTTGTTACCAACTACTTTAACGTTCGTTTAGACCATATTGAAAATTGGTTTAAGCCAAAAATGTAATTCACTTTAAATAAAGTAGTTACATGTATTACAATTATTATTATTATTATTGCTGTTTTGTTTAATTTCGATATAAAGGCTGATATGTCAAATGCGTTTTCTTATATTACAGATGCATGTGAAGCAGGATATTATTCTAAAACTGGAGTACGGCCTTGTACAGCATGTGACCATGGGACATATAGTACAATCTTTGGTAGTACTAGCTGTATTAAATGTCCAGGTTCAAAAATTACATTGAAGTCAGCTTCTACATCTTCAACACAATGTCAAGGTAATATTTTCATGTGAAAATTGTGCACCAGTTTCAAAACATAATGAATTCTGACAACTCAGCCAGTGATGCAGTATACTTAAATTATTCTCTGCGAATTATTTTTATCATGACTAAAGTTAGTCCTCTCACGGGTCTTATATCTGAAAAGTTTCAACCATCTGTACTTAACTGTTAACTTCAATAGACACAATTAATCAGTTATGCGTGCAAAAACATTACACGAGTGGAAAAGAGCAAAGATAATAAACATGAATCTAAGAACTAGAAACATACAGGATAATTTGTTGAAAAGTTTCCAAGGTCGGAATTTCAGATTTTATCATTAACAGCAGCGTTTACATAGGAAAGGAACCCTTTCTGTACCCATATTTCTGAACTTCAGGACTAGTTCTGAAACTGTCTTATTTTAGTAAATATTTTGTCCCATCTTATACGTTCGTCTTATAAACTGAGAAAAGTGGTGAGCTATAATTAAGTGACAAAACTTGTAGATCGGTATATGTACATAAAATGTAATATATATTAATTTTATTCATTATTTTATGTAAATAATTAAAACAATATGGGCATTAAATATGTTTAAATGAGGGAAACAAAACTCTAAGCTAAGAGTAAGTATATTTGACAAGAATAAACATACTGTAAAGAAATCTTCCAATATTTTATTGTTTTACTTTGAACAGATTTTGACATCACTTATATGCCCTTGGATCCAACAGAAACAATTGTACCAGCTGTGCTAGTGCAACAAAACATTACATCTATAGATGCTATGACTGTAGAACTATGGGTAAAATGTACATCATGTGACAATATTCTAAACATTACTGGTGAAGATGGTACACTAATATTATCTATTGAAGGAACAGATCAACTGGAGATTTCGTGGCTCGGGTAATTAACTAATGGTCGTCAATTAATCTTTATTTTGTATTTACCTTTTTAGGCTTTATCAATTTAAGATTATAAGGTCAAGGCAATGCTGTGATACACTGCTAAATACATTGATCATGATAATGTTGCAATTAATTCACCACCTGTAAGAAAAATTGGCACTTCAGCGGTTGGGCTTATTTTTTGAAACTTTTTTGTAGGAACTTATTTAACCTAGGTGAGTTTTGAACCAGCAATCGCATTGGGCAAGTAGATTCAAAGTTATACACATATCCTACTGTGTCATGGACCTGAATGATGAGAAAATATGACACAAAGAAAGTCAAATCTTGCACATTGTATTCATATCATTGAATTTTTATAATGTCTGACGACCTATTTGTAGAACTGTGCATGAAACAAGTGAAGTTATCGAAGAAGCGGATACATGGAATAAAATCGCAGTAACTACAACCAGTGGAGTAATATCAATTTATATTAATGATGTAGAAATATTAACTGGTGCTTATACACCGCAATCTAAGTCAACTTTTGTGAATATTTCAATTGGAGGTAACTGTAACTCTTTTCAATTTTACTAAAAATATAACTATTTAGTGATTGATATTGACGTAAAATCTTTCATAATTACTCGCTTATTACTTCACATGCAGCTGATTTCTCCTTAAATGGAGGAATATCGTCTGAACTTTTGTCAGGAGTAACTGTCGTCGTATGACGGATAGTCAATTAAAGCTAATTCAGTTATGATCAATGCAAACTTTCCTCGTTGAGGTAATTTTAAGTCCGTAAATTTATTTTTACAAAAATGTGATGAAGGCAAACGTGATTGGTATAAATATACTTTAGCTCTGTTTGAAAGAAATATTGTTATCACTCATGTACATATCAATTTACAGGTGAAGGTTTCATTGGGTCTATATCACAATTTCAAATCTGGTCAGCGGGTTATACACGTCCTTCCTCTTCGGTTGACACCTGTTTTACAGAAGATGTCGGTGACTTGGTTGCTTGGCAACAACTCTCAGAAACCGATGGAACTTTTGTTTTAACTCAAAGTGAATGTGATGGTAAGACAGTCACATAGTATATTAACATTTATTTTTAGAAATGAAAAAGGCATTTTTTTTTCAATTCATAGTTGCCAAAAATAAGTGTTGATATGTTCTCCATTGTGTGTAATTTTTAAACCATTTCTGTATTTACACTTTTGATTTTTATCGACCAAATACCTGTAATATAAATTTACTGTATTATAAAACTATATGTATGCACGTATATCATACAACATGTACGTCTTTAACTTGTGTCAATTTACAGCTTTTGATGACTGTCAAAGTATGCCATGTCAAAATGATGGTGTATGCTCAGATAAAATAGATGGTTTTACTTGTAACTGTACTGAAGGTTTCGATGGAACAACTTGTGAGATAAATATTGATGATTGTATTGATAAAATGTGTGATAATGGTGGAACTTGTGTAGATGATATAAATAGATCTACATGTCTGTGTCCCCAAGGTTACACAGGAGAACTTTGTGAATATCAATATGGTAAGTTTAGTTTATATAGCGATGGGTCATCGCATAACGAGGTTACGTCATTATTTATTTACAAGTAGTTAGACTAATTTTGCGCTGACCTATCAATATCCGTTGGTGTTATTTTAAAATAGTCTCATATAATTATCATGGTAATAACAAGATAATGCTTTACTATTTTTTCATTTTGTTTGTGTTTCCTCATAACTAATTTATATTATGATGATTTAAAAAATATGTTATACATAATTCTATTTCGGTTTAAAATTGCTCTCTTATTTATGAATGATAAATTATGTTCTTCATGTATGTTCCCTACAATTTTCTGTCATCACATCTTTTGTCATGGCTTAGCTCACCATTAAGTAATAAGTATTGAATCTTACATAAAAGTTTGTTTAAAGACACAACTTATCATAAATTTTGACACTTGTATTGCATGCTTTTTTGTGGCTAGATATAACGGTAGAATTTCCGTATGTCACGGTGAATGGATATAATAATAGAGCTCTGCAATGACTGCATGTACATAATTCAAATGTAGCGTTTATTTAAACGAATCTTTGTATCGAACAGCAAAAAACTAAGATGTCCCTAATGGACTACACATTTGCGGTTTTGAGTTTAAGTTAAAGTCTTTGATGCAACTGAAGTAATTAGAATCTGTTTACACAAATGGCGAGACATCGAATGTCAACACCTGAGTGACAGTAATAAGCTCTCATTCTCTTTGTAAATCTGGACTTAACTGTTCTGTTTTCCCAAGTTGTATATACCGCCATATGTGACCCATATATAGACATGAAGAGGATTTGGTACAGTAAGGCACTTGGTGACAACACTTCTGTGAAAGTTTGGTTGAAGTATTGAATTATTGACAAATGTAGATGGAATTGTGAATAGCAAAATACTTCCCTTTTTATTACAGATATCTAATCGTTGATCAGCTACTAAGAGAATTGTCGTCTGCTCAATTAAATGTTGTCTGCTAAATTTTATCATTTATCCTTTTTAAAATTGAGAGAATATTGTCTGAATGGCTAACAGTTTGAAACCATGCGCCGCAAGACAATTTACTGACTCAATTCTGTCAGAGATATTCATAAATACAGTACTAGTAACATTATTAATATACCTATGCATGGGCCTTAATTTATTTTACTTGCTTGCAAACACGAAAAAGTCATGAAACATTTAATACTTGAATTTTTCACCTCTATTATGATGTAACCACTATACTACAATTTTCCTTTGATAAACCAGAAGTGCGTTCAACGACTGCAAGCGCTCGCTGAAAAATCCAAGATGGCGACAAACAGCACAATATTGAAAATAGCGGGTGGGGGGAATAATTTCTGCTACTACATGAGATCTTTCACATTTTTATCATATATGAATCACTATGATTTTATTTACTGTACCAAAATAAATTCAATTATATACATTTCTCGGATATGTCTTGTGAAACAAATATCACACACGTTTGCGTCCCATTTTTCAGGGATAATTCTTTGAGAAAAAAAAATTAAAAATTTCCGGCCGCCATCTTTGACATATATGTGAAACACCTCTAAAGCTAAATGTCGAGCGTTCGCATTATTAAACGCTCCTCATTATAAGTTATGTCTTTAAATCTCGACTGTAAAAGTAAGGAGGAGTTAATTACACGCGATGTCAGTTGGTTGTCGATATTGTTGACTTATTAATTATTATCGAGGACGATAATTTCCTGACAACGTGCTTGTCAATTTGCAAAGAAGCAGTTAAGTGGTGTACGACTTTCAAGTACATAGCTGGTGAGCGAAGACAGTTGTCAACTGGCCATTAAAGATGAATAGCAAAGGACAAACTGCTTACAAGTAAGGAAGACTGCAAGGTAAGGTTAATGTATAAGGACCAATGCAATGTTGACTAATAAATAGGATATTACAATAGTTTTAGTAAATCGACTGTTGGTTTACGTATATTTCAGTTGACGGTGGGTGGTCTGACTGGAAGGAAAGTAGTAGTTGTTCAGTCACTTGTGGCATGGGAACAAAAGTCATGTCTCGAACATGTGACAATCCTGAACCTTCACATACTGGAAAAGAATGTGAAGGTGATAATCAACAAGCTATACAATGTGATAATGAAGTGGAATGCATTGAAGGTATGGAAAAAAATCAATGAATCGTACACTCAGTTTTCAGCAAGACATGACCTTTGTCTGTGAGTGATGAGCCTCAATTTAACCCAAATGAACACACAAATATATAAACATTTCATTTGCAATCGTTCCAATGGACTTACTAGAACTGTAGAGATAGCTTAAAGTAACAATTATTTTCTGAACAAACACAAGCCAAAATACAATGATTGTAATATGTGGTAGTTTTAAGTCGAAGTCGTAATCACTCAAATGGAACTGCACTGAACACATATTTTGTTTACGAGTTGTTAATTGCACATTTTCAGTATACAGTTAAACAATACAATGCATATGACATTTTTCATTTGTATTTTTGGTACCAATCCTTGCAGAGTCTTTTTCACAATGACTTGATAATATGTATTCACTAAATGATTAGTAACGAAAGTAGTGAGTAACTTAAATAACTAAATATAAAACGCGTACTAGGCAAATTGATGTGAGAAAACACATCTTAAATGTCGTTAATTGATTACACCACTTCTACAAACTTTTAAATAAGGTCATTTTTTAATTGTTATCATTAAACAAAACATTGGTTAATATAATTCAATATTCACCATTATTTACTATGTATATTAAACATTAAAAATATTTACAGACTGCAAGATAGACCCTACGATACATCATGGAAATATTAATTGTTCCTGGACAGACGACAGTAATACAACACGTGTGTGTTCTCCATTTTGTGACGATGGATATGATTTCAGTCGTTTATTATTTACTGATAGTGAGTCTGGTATAAAATGTGGTCCAGATACTGGAAATACGTGGAACATTATTACAGAAGATTATCCTACTACTGTGCTGCCACCATGCACTTGTAAGTTTTTACTTGACATAAACATCGTATTGCGGATACAATTTCCTTTGGTTTCAGAAACGATTCATTCTACCATACTTTAAGAGGAATGTAATCAGTTAATAACTGCACTATCCGTATACAAAGCAAAGTAGTCCTTCTTCAGGTATCAGACTAAGGCCAATACTTTAAGATAACAGTTTGAAAATCGAAGTTTTTATTAAGATGCAACACTCGGGTCAACTGTGATGACATTTCTTTGCTGTAAGGTCTGTAAGCACCACTTGGTCGTATCTTCAAAGCATTTTGGTAATAAATTATTGATTAAAGATATATCAGAAATTTAAGAAATATTATTTCCGTTTCTTTAATTTGCAAATACGCTAATGGAAGATATAAAAACATGTCAGAAACTATGACACATACCTTTAGTGATATTATTACTACCGTATATTCGTACTGACTGTTACATCGATTTAAACATTTTCTTAAAAGTGTATCAAACAAAAGAAAGCAATAGTATTGTTCATCTTTTACAGCAAAGACAAACGCTTTAAGTAATAGATTAAGCATGAAAAATAGATATCCTTCCTTAAATATCGATGAAATGACACCTGAGTTAGCAAGTGACATAAAAGCAGTCATAGACGATAAGGTAGCTGAGATTGGATGTGTTGGTACAGGACGATGTACACATGAAGTAAAGGTCATTCAGTCAGATGATGATAATGATGTCAGTCGTAAAAGGAGAGACACAGACAGTGTAGAATTTACTATAAATTTGTCTTGTGAAGTTAACGATGGTAAGATTTTACATTTGTACTTTTTTAAAGTTCCACAGTTTCTGTTAAATTCAAACTAATTAAGTTTAATTATTATGACTGTAAAAAATGCTGGTTTTAACAGCAGAACGGTCTTAAGACAGGATACACTTTTTTACTTACTTCTCAAAAAAAACGTTTGAAACTCATTAATTTTCACAAAATAATGCTTCTGCAATAGCAAAAACAGTCTGTGTAGAGAAACTTTGGTTTAACTTAACTTCTGATTATTTACAGTAATGGACGAGTGTTATGATTTATTATATGACTTAGTACAAGAAATCAACTCTTTGATAACACAGTTACAGTTTACAGTACAGTCTGGTGGTCTAGATCATAATGTTGATGTTAATGGAACAACATATGATGGAATATCTACATGTTTACCTGGATATATACCTGTATGGCATTATTGTAGTACGTAGTATTTTTCTTTCTATTTTTGTATGCATTGTGTGCAATGAGTTAGTTAACGTCACAGGCAGAGTCATAACAAATGTTAGGTACATTATTTACTCAATTTTCACGGCGATTTAAACAGATCTTTAAAATCAATATTCACTGGTGATATTACAGATTCACTCATCAATGTTTCAAATAACAATCAATGCTTCTACGAATAGTTTAGCAAAAGTTATTGATAAAGGTTGTCAAATAAATTGTAGGAAGTATTGGTGATATTTACCTTAATAATAGGTTCTATTAAACTCAACAACAGATAGTTATTTGATGATAAATTATGACATTCATGGCAATATCATTATATAAATACAAATGTAGTACGATTATTTTTTTGTATTTTAGTGTTTTTAATTTAGTTATCATTATACTGCTAGCATCTTTAAATGCTTTACTCAGTATAAATCAACTATTAGATTGAGTTATATTTTCTATCATACTTTAAGGATTGGTACATATCATACTCCACGTTTATTTCTTTGTTGTTTTACAGTCCCCTGTGGTGTTGGAACATTTGCTTATAACGACTACTGTGAAGTTTGTCCAGTAGGAACTTATCAAGATGTAGAAGGTCAAGCTTCATGTATACCATGTCCGGAGAATTGGTCAACACTAGGACTTATGACAACAGATAAGAATTATTGCAATGGTAAATTATTGTTATAATTGATATTAGTCTACATTTTTATTCGGTATAGTCAGTTGTCTGGCCCTAACGGGAGTATGTTCTTAGTACTAAATTAAAACCATCAATCAATAGATCTTAATCTCTCCAGAACAGTTTGCAAGACGACTGACTGATATATTATGCTTTACATCATTTAAGGTTAATAATGCAATGGTACTGTTTGAATGACAATGCTCACTAAAAGTCATAGACAGTTAAAAGTTTGAGAAAAGCTAATCATGTCAGCGGCAAGTAATTGCATTATGTTCAAAACTTCTTTATTTAGCATAGTTCAAAACCATTATGTTAAAATTACTAAAGTTAATTATGGATTTTTTTCTGATGACTGGTTTCTTTTCCGGGTAAACATGAATCGAATTATTCATATTGTCCTAACTGGAATATATTTTTTTCAGTATATATTGAACCATTTGAAGAAACCACAAAAACATTATTGATTGGACTTGTTGTTGGATTAACTTTACTCGTTCTGACCATCATAGTAGTTGCTTTTATAATCTACAAAAAGTAGGTTGTTTGTATTTTTTACAAAAAGTTGTTTTCATCAAATCTTTTTCTTCCTTTTGCACAATTTTCATCATTTAATAGTTTTTTTTATAATTTATGTTTAAGCTATTACATATTGTTTATTAGGTTATCTAGAACTCTTATAACAAACTATTGTGGAATAACAAGTAGCTTACCTTTTCCGAGGAGAATTTTAAATGTGCTAGTTGGCGTTAGCTTGGAATAAATTACATTAAACCGGAGCAAAAAGCTAGAAATGTAACAAGGAAATAGCCATATACTACATGTAATAATCCTTTTAGCATAATTCTAAGTCTACATTCTATGAATCATTTTTTATCCAATCTACACAAAATGTAGTTTGAATTTTCGTGCCTAGGGTAGCTCAGCTACAAGCACCAGGCTAATTAAATCAGAGACAGCCTGAATTATTAAGACAGTATAAACAATTACATTTATCTTTTAAGACTATATCATACTTCCTTACATGAAATTTATTTTACATATTTTGGTTTTCAGACTAAATAAGAAATCCGAAGTAAACTGTTTTCAGGATAAGAGTATTACCAATGTTAGAAATTATGGCATGGGCAATGGAAAAACCATCTTTAAATCGTACACTTTGTAAGTTTTTTTCATTGCATAGTTCACTTTTTTGTTAAATAAATAAATTTTAATTATTTTGTTTTCGATTTTTCAAAACTTTATCATCATTTTCTACTGAACATTTTGCATGTAGATATTCATGGCGGCAAATACATCTTCCTATTTTAATATTTTTTGTGTGAATCAGGTCTTGTTTAAACTTACGCTTATACATGTACACGGAGAAACATAATTATTGATGTATTTTTACGCAATCATATTATGTTCCTAGGCTATAAGCATTAAAAAAATAAAACTCCACGACTGGATTCAAATCAAGAGTTGTAAATAGTGGATCATAATAACTAACATGCAATGATAGGAAAAATAGATTGTTATGAGGGACTATTGTCAATTATCATTTCTTGATAAAATCTGAAGCAATGAAATTTGTAAGAAGGTCCTATCAGTTGGAATCATCTAATTTTAAGGATAATAAAATGTTTCATCTTATATCTTTTTTGTTAATTAGGATATAAACAAGAGTGATAAAATTTAGACAGTTCGTCAAAATTACAATACGTTGCTTGATTTTCAAACAAATTAAATGATTTACAAATACGTTATTCAAGATCAATTGTGGCAAATTGACATTGAAAAGTAAGAGTAAAATCCGAGTAATCCAACTGATACGACCTACCTATTTGTAGAGTATGCAATGGGAAATAACTGACTAAAGTCCATTATTGAATGCCAAACTTTAACTGAATAAGCTTGTTTTGACCTTTGTATCGACTAGAAGAAATTTAAATAAGTTTTGATGATTGTAATGGTAATGTTTTTTAGAAACTATTTAACATGGTAGTTTGACTTAAATATATTTTTCTACGGACCACGAGTGTAACTGGTCCATCTTGTCTTTATTTTCATAACAGATATTTATTGTTTCTTTTGGGTTCAAGCCACCCAAAATATAATTTCAGTTTCAATTTACAATACTTGATAAATGTTTTGTAAGTTCAATGGGCAGTTCAGCCACTTTCAAAGTGTTAAATCTTGGTTGAATGTATTAATAATACAATATATCATATATCCTTTCAGACATTCGAAAGATACAAGTATTGGTGTACTTTATGACAATCCAACGTTTGAAGAGATGAAATTAAGGTGAAATCAAAATTCTATCAACCTGTTTCTATTTTGTAATGTGGTAAAATTGTGTTGTAGAATTTTTGTTAAATACCATGAAAATTATTCCCTTGTTGATGCCAATAAATATTTCAGCCTGACTTGACCGCTGGAAAAATAGAGTTTTGGAATGATAATTTCGATATCGATAAGTAGACCAATTAAGCATGTTACTCAACAACTTAGCAAATAGCTAAAGACCTAATCAAATGATAACTAAGTTAAAGAGCTTATCAACAAATCAACTTGTAAACAATTAATCTTATAAATCAATCAGTCCATAATTTTAGCAACTTATAATTCAATCGAGCAACTTATCAAACAAACCATTAATCAACAAATCAACTATAATATCAATCAACTTAAAATTAAATCAGCTAATGCTTAAATCAAACCACTAATCTATCAACTGAGCAATTAACCGAATTATGATTTATCAATCGACACACTAGTAAATTCAATCAAGAGGTGACTAAAGGGGATTTGATATCTGAAGCAACGGTTTTTATTGAAATGCGACAATTGTTCAGAGACCTTATTAATAAGCACATTTCTTTACATTTGACCCGCATGATCTGCTCAAACAGTAGTACATCTGACTATGGATTCATAAGTCACGAATTCGATTAAAAAATGGCACCATACAACTTCTTATTCAAATTAGTTAAAATGTTCTCTGCAGCCAATAACAGTATTTAGAAGAAAAGTCGTCTACCAATAATAAAAAGTTTTCTGCAGCCCATTTCTGTATAAAGAACTTGTAACAGTCATTGGCCAATACCACACGTATGCGATAAGTGTTATGGTAACGTATTGGGTCCAGTGACACAGGCCTGCTTGGAGACTGTGATAGGAATCACCAACCACCGTAATAGGTATGAAAGTTCATTTAAAGGGACCATATGTAACATTTCTTTTATATTGGTTTTGTAAAGATGATAGTATGTTGATACAATGTATTCTACAAAGCTACTTACTGTGTCTGGTACTGCAGTATAGCTCATCATCTAGGAACTTCTTTTTTCTCTTTTAGGCCCTTTCAGCTAATGTACAACAATTATACAGCAGATGAGGGATCTTCTGAGGTTGATTCACGACCATCTTCTGGGCAACCATCTTCATCGAGGCCGTCTTCAACTAGGCCATTTTCATCACGCTCACAAGTGACACCAGTTAATGTTAACATTGACTTAAAATAGAAAAGAATACATTTGTAATTACTAAATGAATTTAATTAAGACATGGTACTAATGTGAACCATCACAAGATGATATGTTAAACGCAATGTCTTGACATGTTGCACCATTTTAAAGGTCCTATCTATTGTCAATAACTTTTAATTTCTCCGTCACAAATTGCTTTAGCAACTTCAAATGAATGTAATGGAAACATGCATTTACAAATGCCATTTTTATCATTTATTTGTATTTGTTCATTATTCACTCTACCTGGTAACTCAACTTACTGTGTCAACAAGTTAACGTTTATTTAGACGTCACCAAAAGTTTGCCGTCAAGCGCATGTGTGCTAGAAGGTATTGGTTTTATTCTTGATGGCATATTTTGTGTCTTGAGCCTCTAGTTTTAGAGTATAACATGACAGACATATTGTGTAAAAATGACATAACAGACAGAAAATCAAACCACTGATGCAATGTTCAGGTTGAATGAATAATTAGTCAATTTGTCTCTGTAATTGATTATTGTTGTATGGCAGATTTTCTTTCATAAGTTGCACTAGATTTAATTACATCATTGTATAATTTTGATGTGTTGATGTGGCCTGGATCACAACATTATCATGCAATATTAGGGAAACATCTTGGCAGTTGTTTTAATTTTGGTAGGTCTATGCTAAAAACATTTAACGTACTTACTGTTTAAAATCACCAACTGAATCAAATATCTATTAAGTCAATTTGTTCTTTTGTACTTTTCTACTGATCAATGAGTCATGGATTTGATTCTAAGTAGGGCCATACTTTCTTTGGTCTTAAATTGTATTTACGACCATTGTCTAGGGGTGTAACGGTTAACCGATATACCGGTTAATATTGCAATACGACTTCTGACGGTTTTTAACCGGTTCGTTTTTCTCTAAACCGGTTTTTCTAATTATTTTCCGTACTGATTGTTTAAATCAGAGTCTGAAATTTAGATATTTGAATAAGTGTTAAAATGTGTTCGGAAACTTGAAATATTTTTCGTAAAGTGAGAGAATAATTTTCTTTGAAAGTCCATTCAAAACCTTTTTTTAACCTATTTAAATATTTGCATAATACGTGTAGATCATTTGAAAATACAAATAACTGGGTACAATGTTGATAAAATTAAGACGATGCACGTGCATTAATTTATGCTATGCATGTACGCGCAAAGAACAATATGTATTGCAATATACTGCAATATATTGTAGTACGGATTTCGTGTATTGCAATATATTGCAATACGGTTTTTACCGTATTGTTACACCCCTACCATTGTCACACTTACCACTAAATCTTAGTCGTGTAGGTCAGTTGTCAGTCACTGATGAAAGTATGCTAAGTTACTGGTTAACGGCTAGGTCCAAAGATTTAGCCTTTCCAAGAATGGTAAGTTTACTGACTACCATTATATGACCTTTAAAATGTGTAGCTACGGCGTTTAACCAAACCAAAAAGAAATTGGATATTAAACATGGGACTTCATAGTCTCAGGCTGAACATTTGCATCTAACTGTTTTAAAAAATTCTGCTGATCAGAGTTACAATTTATTTTGACTAAGCCAACTGTAACAAGAAATGGAAATTCTACAATTGAAATTGTATTGAATAACTATATAAGAAAATTTATACTACAACTATAATCATTCAACCTTGGTTTCTTATTGATGTTCTTTAATTCTGCTTACTGATAACAATAGGTTCATTCTTCCATTTACTAATATGAGCATCAATACATCCAATATCACTCCTATCCTTGGGCCTGAAAATAATTAAATTAAAAATAAATCTGACCAGCCATCGTCTGAACTCTTCTCATATACTAGCTTAATTTAGTATGTCGCAGAATGTATTGTTCTCTATTGTTAAACTCATTTTTATTTCAGCTTTGTCCGGCACAGGTACGTTGGGTAAAAATCAAATTTTTCATCCAGAAAAAAACAATGGACTTGTTCTCAATCAGATTTTTGGAGTTCATGCCCTTTATTAATACGATTTTATTTCTGTCATGTACCTGCACCCATCTCATCTCCTTTTCAGCTTTTCTGATATTTTGTCTCTCAAAGTCAATGGCTGCTATTTCTATGCTTCTACAGCTATACATTTTAATTTGTACTTGTGTTTATATTTTAATAAAGTACGTTTTATACATCTGTTATTATTTTGTAATTATTTGATGTACATATGTATGTATACTTTGGTAGTACAGGATTCGACAATAAGAAGGTTATTAGGTTGCACAACTTGCTATACATTTTATTTGCCCGAAACCAAATGATTATGGATGTAACAAGTTGCCCGAACCAAGCTGGGGTTGTCAGGGGCACTGTAGTGTAGTAGATAGCACTTCTGATGGTTAATCCAAGGTCATAGGTTAGATTCCTTGACAGGACCTACATACAAACATTATGTTTGGCCATAAATTTTCAATTCAACTGCTGTATTAAGTAGTTGTGAGACACAGGCGAATGTATGTGTTACATACTGTTAACAAGTCAAGGTCAGGAGAGCAAAACCTCATGGAGGGACAGTGAGTAAGAGTTAGAAATGAACATAAAGTTGGCAGATTCAGCAGACACAGTAGAAGGAACGATCCCTCGTGGATTTGATTCAAAAGGATCGTTCCACCTGTTGTGCCTGCTGAGTCTGCTAACTTTTTGTGCATGAGTTAAAAAATATATTTTCAAGAGTAGTTAAGCCCCCTGTAAGGTAAAATATTTTGAAAACAATTTCTGAGTAAATGAGTTAAAAGAAATAAAAAGTATATCCTTCCAAGTTGACGAATATACTGCTTGTTTACGAGCTATTTTCCGTGTTTTACATTTTCGTAGTATGTTTTCATCCAATTGCACTACATAGTAAAACATGAAAGAAAGAATATTACTGCATACTTTTAACTATATTTTAACATGGTTTGACATTGTCTCGCTTCTGCTCTGAAATATATAAATGCCAAGTCGATTATTCCATTGTGTGTTATTTTTTTTAAGTTATCATCCTCTTTAGTATTTATCCATTTCTATGTTCTAGGCGTTTCTCAGATTCTAATGTCGTAAGGAGAGTCTATACATTGACGTTTACAACAAAATATTAACTAATTTTTTTAGCTCGAACGTAAAACAATTTCTTACAACTTGGATTATTTTTCTTTCGCGTCCCCTTCCTGGTCTCTATCACTAAGCTAGAAGGATACTGATTTTCGCTCAAGAAAACAACGGGGTAGATTTTGGATGAGATTCGAACCAACGCGCTGCTTGCAACCCAATGCTTTAAAGTCAGACGTCGATACTGCTTGCCTGCTTACAGTCACCAGTGATATCAGAAAGACCAAATAAGTAATAAAGTAAAAAAAATAATTATATGTTGTTATTTAAAGTTTATTTTGTAACGAGCCATACAAGTTGGTCATAGCATATATCATATTCCACAACATAATTATGAAAGTGCAATGAAATTCACAATTTAGTTTTTACAAAAATACTTTAATTACCACAGTACTTCTCTGTTATTTTGTCACTTTATAAATTGACGTAAAAATGATAATAATGCATTATGCATAACAATATTTCCGATAAGATTGTTTCGTTTGAATTGTTAGGCCTATTACAGTTCATAAATATAATAGATGTATTAAATTACCAAGGAATTAAATACAATAAGCAAGCATATAACATTTAAATGTAAAACTGTGTGTACGATGCAACCATTCTGGTTAAAGTCTTACAAAACATATTACAGTTTTATATACACGCGTTGAATGTCAGTTGTTAAAATAAACAACATAAATATTGCAACCTGAATCAAATCTTCACTTTAACATTGGAAATGTTCTTGCGTCTATTCCAAGTCAAAGACTTTCATTACATCTGACTCGTACAATGTCACAAATAATCTATTACTTCTTGGATTTAAAGCAATAGAAATCGGGCGAAATAACCCATCTTTTTGTTTCACAACAGTACCAATCTTTTTACCTTCTTCACTGTATTGTACAATATTGCGAGAAACCCGTCCAACAACAAATGCATTTCCTTTGTCATCACAACATACACCGCTTACACCTTCCAAATCATTATCATTGATTGTAGACAGGTGGTTGCCATTCCCATCCAAACATATAAATCCTTTACCATAGGCACCAACAAACATTTTGTTCCCAACATCATTGAAGGTGATATGTGTACTGTTAGTAAACAATCTGTTACCATCATTGTCATTTGTTATTAACCTCAACAATGTACCATTCAAATCATAAACATACAGGGAAGCACCAAAGTCAGTAACATAAAGATGGTCATTCTTCTTAGCAATACCATAGCAGCGATGGGTTGTTACAATCTTTCTTGTAAGCTTCATCTTGTTTTCAATGGAGACAAATTGAATCTTGTGTGGATTTCCACATCCCACTGCAACTTCTTTATCATTGAACAAACATACGCCATATATATTACAGCCTATTGAACAGTGTTCGACTACAGTCGTCTTCTTGATATCAACAAGTTTAAGTTTCTTGTTGTCCCGATCAGTGACTAGTAGTTGTTGATTTGATATCAGACAACATCCTAAAGACATACACGCATCGGCATCATCAGATAGTCTAATGTTGATATCTTGACTGCCTTTTAATTTGTACAGGTCTAATCTCTTCTTATCAGAAACCTGTACTTTCCCAATCCCATGTAAACCCTTAATGTAATATTTCGATGCATTGTCAGGATCAAAAGTTATCTTTACTACTCGATAATCACCAGTTTGTTGTTTAGCCCTTAGCATCTCTGCTTCAGTGATTCTTTTCTGAGCTAATTTTGAACAAACAAATCGTTGTGCTCTATTGGATGCTGATTTGGTAAGCTTGTCATCCGTGGTTTGTAACACATTGTTAGAGTCATCAATAGTTCCTTTATCTTCAAGTATTTTCTTCTCAACATTCTTAAATGCTTCTTTTATTTCTTGTCTGGACTTGTCTGCAGCACGTCTAACCAAACCTTCAAGCACTTTCTGGAATGTAGCAACTTGCTCCAAAGCATATTCCATTGTTTCACACAAAACCTCTAATTGTGTATCTTTAGATTCACTCAATTTTGACATGGAAGTCATCATTTGTTTAAGACGACTTGCTGTCTCTTTGCTTTTTGATGAGTTAAACAAAACTTTCAACATGCCTGGTACCGAGTAAATCTTTGTTTCTGGGCATGATCTGAAATGACATAAATTTATTCTACACGACGTACATATATACAATGTATACATAAACTGATGCTAAAACAAATCCCCATAACAACTCGAGATACATTTGTTTCTCTTCTTGTGACTTAGATCCAAATTAAGAGAACGGTTCTATTTGTAAATTTGATCATGAAATAATTTCTATGGCCACTGATCCTAAATCATGTAGGGCAGTTACTGATTGATACTGAAGATACTGAAGGAAGAATGCGCTTAGTAGATGATTAACACTTTAATTCAGAGTTTAAGCTTTCCTAGGAACAGTGAGTAGGTGGACTGACCGCTGTGATATGACCTAAACATTCTGTTGCTACGACGTTATAATGCGTTTATTTTTCTCGTTACGAAATATATAAATTGATACAGGTGTGAGATGATTATGATTTATTATACCAAATGAAATCAAATAAATGTAATATAATAAAACAAAATGTGACTCTTTGGAATCGATGCACCGCTACACCTTGGAAAACGCTTGTGGTAAATTAAATAAAATCATATACACTGTATCTATTCATAACTTGTGTGTTGATTTTAGTTCTAAATTTTACCTGGTTAATTTCCAAAAATATAAAATGCACCAGTTTAATAGTTATCGACTTTAAAAAAGGTTGCTGAGGAAAACATTGCAGTATGAGGCATGGTCCATTTAAATCAAGTTTATTGTCTAAAGTACATAAAACAGGCGGATCTGGGGGTGGACCCGGTGACCGCCCTCAGGTAAAATTACCCAAGCAAAGGTTTTCTTTGCAATGACCTAGCATACAATTCAAAAAAAACCTTCTCATTATTGTAGGATTTCAACATTGTCCAACGGCTGTAACATAATTCTAAAATATATCGAGATGCTTTATAATGTAAACCCTGGGAAAGGTTAGTTGGTGCCTTGGAAATGTGCCTGAATCCTTAAGAAATTACATGTACCGAAATACCCAGGCATTTCGGGGACCGCCGGTCACCTGGACCCCTTGTCAGGTCTTTGTCCGACTATTTGGGGCCCTTATGACCCCCTTGAACCGGAATCTCATTCTACTTTTTCATTTTACGCCTCTATTACTAGATTTTTCTGCCCCCATAACTAGGAATCCTGGATCCGCCTATGCATAACTTTCTTTGACTTTATGACACGTTTATCTACAATTAACACGTATATATAATTATATCTTATGATAACCGATATGAAAATATTCATGTAGTCTATTATCTTTTTAGCGGTCTAGATTAAACTGTACAATTTTTAGAACTAATGAATTTGTGATTTACACCACCAAACCGTCACATGATCTCTTTAAAACATAAAATATCGGTAATTTATAACAAATTAAATAATAATGCTAATTTAACTCTTTTTTAAAACTTACTTGTGTTCTGTTGCTATACACGCATAGCAACCAACAGAGTCATGTTCCTGACAATACATATCGATGACTTTTCCCCTATGTATGCAGCATCTTTCGGTCGGGAAATCCGGTAAACTGGTTGATTGGTTTCCAGATTGATTTCCTAGTCCAACATCCAAGAAATTGTGACCAGACAAAGGCACAAAAACTTGGTGCATGTCTGTACATGGTTGGCAACAATAATCCTTACAGTCTATGCAATATTTAACAGCTTCTTTAGTTTTATTTTTTCGGTCACACACAGAACAAATATAATCGAATGCTTCCTCCGACAAATTCACCTGAATACTGCCGCCCTCAGCCATTTTCACCTTGAAATGTGAGACTTTAAACTTCTTGTTTCGTTTTCGCGTTTTTATAAAATACAGTGATGAATGCAATTTTATCATGATAACGGAAACTATTTATACATAGAGTATTAAGATTCAACTTTAATACGTGGAGTTCATCTGTTTACAGCTATCCGGATATATAGTATAATAAATGTTGAAATAAAAAATGACACATTTCAGGACAAACGGTTATAACGGTCGTTGGTCCCGACAAGATTTACAATATAGCATAGAATTATTAATTGAAAGTAAACAATATGTTTTACACTTAAACCACCATTTAACAAGCTGTCGTGTTGCAGCTTGTATCCTTTGACAATCGTCTGCTAAGAGTATGTTTAGATAATGTTTAAATCATACTCATTGGTCGTATGATGTGCATTTTATTAAACAGAAAAATATTTTATATATATATTTAGGCGAACATTTCTAAAAAAAAAGTTTTTCCAGAATACCAGCCTATATTGCAACCTAAATGAATTGCATAGCAATACAGTCTCTTTTCATATTTTTATTATTTTGTTGGGTCGTCATGGGGTTAATTCACTAATAAGTTGTACTACAGAAGCTGTCCCATATGATAATTTCACAAACTAAGGCTGAAAAATGTAAAAAACTATGATTCAGATCGTTTTCATTTATAAGGTAACTGTATACAGTAAAACTCGGATATAACATACTCGATTATAACATATACTCGGTTAAAACATACCATTTTTTCTGGCCCGTTTTTCATCCTTATATATAACATACATGTACTTAGTATGTTATATGGATATAACATACCTCGGTTATAACATACCTTTTTTCTATGGCCTAGCGAGTATGTTATATCCGAGTTTTACTGTAGCAGGATTCCAGAGAGACTCCTCGGTTGTGATTTTTTTCCTTAATTAAGGAATAGATTGATCTCTGATATGCTATTAATCAATCAGAGGCATTAATCCATAAAATGTTCCTGTCAGTATCATTGAACAACATTTCACCTTGAATATACTGTCTTGTCACCAAACTTATTTTATTCTTCTTTTATGTTCTTGCATGAACTTTAGATATCTTGCTCTCGATCCATCCGAAAACTCAACCACCCAATAGTTAATTCACTATTAATTAGTTTTTAAACATTCATTAATGCAGACACTAATAAGTTGTATAAGAGTATCACAACCTAGTGATTTCAAATGCAATGGTTAGCTTCAATGTATCACTAGTTAGCAAATTATTCCTGCAAGGTAAACAAATTTGGAACACTCTTGGTATTGTAGAATTGCAAGACTGAGGCTAAACCATGCAAATAACTTGCACGAAAAGCACTTCAATCAAATCACTGGGAATTGACATCCATTGGCAACAGATTTGACAATTTCCTTATCCTCAACATAGAGTGCACATACAAGTAAAAACCCAAAAAGACATTTGATAATTCTAGCAAAATGAATTCTTTTTATTTAAATATCAAGGACAAAAAAACTGCATATATTTATGTTACATATTTTGGCACATTATTTTGATATATAAACAACAATGTAAAAAGCCTAAAATCACAGGTAGTATTCTTTCAAAATCTCAAATGGCATGTCAAATAAATAAACTTAGTCATATAAATTATAAAGCAATCAAAGAAAGGGAGGAAGAGCTATACAGTACCCACCAAACGTTTGGAGACATTTTCACTTTGTAAGCCAACTACATTGGTTTGAACAAAAATTCGATCACCGTTTATTTTGAAATTATTTTTATTTTTTCTTTATTTTTGGTTATCATGACAATTTTAACTAAGACTACAAAAATAGCCTATTTCTTGATATGGAAAATAAATTCAGTAAACATGGATTGGGATGTATTGCATTCATGAAACTTGTTTTCATTCAAACTTTGAACATATTAAAAAGTATGATTGTACATCAATAACCACCAAAATTGAAGAATTGTAGTAAATTTTGTTTGTCTCCAAACTTTTGGTGGGTACTGTATATAAAATGTAGAAATTCTCAACAAAGTCAACATGGCTGTTTTATTAATGAAACAAATGATAACTTAACAAAGTATTAAAAATCATATGCAAGTTTAACAAAATTATTTTTGAATAGAACCATTGACACAGTGAAAATAAGAATTTTGAGAAAATAAGAAAAATGAGTAGGGTTTTAAAGCAAAGTTATAAGCAGGTCTTGATTCTGAATCTAGTTTCCAGAAGGGGTACAGGTTTGATTTCCATCTGGGGTGGTTATACCCTTCCATTAAAGTTTGACAATAAAGTTAATTTTCCTCAATTTATAAGGTAAATGAAGAAGCTACTAGCCTACTAGGGTAGGCGAGTTCTAGTTATAGACAAGGGTCCATTAAAGTCTAGGTTAGGCACACTGTCCACTGTCAAATAATCTAAATCGTGATGACATAGCATTCATCCTAAAATAGAAACAACCTTTGTTATATGCAAATTAGATGTATGCAAAATTACATTATTCTTTCAATAAATAATGTTTAAGTAGAACTCATATACTAACTTTACAAAAAATGATTACGTCCAGGGTAGTTTTGCAGTTAAATGTTCAACATATTAATATGTGTATCACATTTTCTTTGATATATCAAATAAAGTTAACAAAGATGATTGCATATAACTCACGGAAGATGAAAAAATTATATAATTTTGAAGAATAAAGAAGTACTCTGTCACTCATAAGAGCGTCGAATCGATTGGAAGACGGGACAGGGTCCCTCTCCGCTACCGGACCTGTCGGTCAGGACTATCTTCTTTTTGGGTGATTGCCTTTTAACCACCCACTCAGGAGACGGAGAGACTGTGCGACCCGCCTCTGAGATACAGATGAGGTAAGTGTAGATGTTGAAAACTATAAAGTTGAACATGCTTTAGACGTATAACGTGAAATGATAGGAGACGGTTTCTGTACTGGAAGTGTTTCCAGAGGAGAACACTTACATAAGTTGACCTGCACTGCAGAATCAACCATCTGAACTGGTTTAGATACAGCTGCTGAATATGAATTAATCTTGAAAACCTGACTTTCTACAAGCTTGCAAGCATCAGGGAAACATAAACTTTGTGTATATTTAACACGAATAACTTCTTTTTTCCGTCTTTCAGACAGAGCAGGAACGGGTGATTGCAACATGATTACCTCTACAGTTTGAACTTTTGACATCATGAGAACAGTTTTCAGGCGGACTATCATGAGAAGTACTACATTTACGGCAATCATGTTCTCTAGTACATCTTGATTCATGATGCCCATATTCAAAGCATTTGTAGCACTGAAGCGGGTTGGGGATGAACATCTCAACGCGGACGTTTAGAAACCTTAACCGAAGTGAAGATGGGAGAATGGGGTTGTCAAATGTCAATACATAGGTATGAATTGTTACTCGTTTACCGTCTCTTGTGGCCAATATGCGTTTAGCATTTGAAACACATTGAGTGTTTAGCTCTTTCACGATGTCTGCCTCTGACATATCTGCTAGGTCAGGGCAGCGAATTACACTTTTGCTTGAATTAAGAGTTTTGTGAGTAGTACAGAATGCTGGAATTCCGAAAAAAGATTTAACTTTGAGCAGATTCCCGATTGCTGTTTTCTACTGACCTCGATCAGGAGTTCGCCATTTCGAAGCTTCCTGACCGCTTTTGGTGTTCCTATGAGTGCTGAAATAGTTTTTTCAATAACAAAAGGCTTGAGTTGAGATATTTTTTCTTTTCCCTCTACTATAAGGAAGCATGGAAACGATGATTGGTTTGGGTTTTTTTCATTAGAAATATAACTGGGTGATTCGTCAGACTTACGTTTGTTGGTAGTTCAAGAATCCATGGTTGAGTTAATAATGATTCATCCCTCAGGTTCCCCAGCCACGTAGAATTCCAACAAGGGGAAGTGCAATGGAGGCGGGTATCCAGCCTCTGCACCACAAGGATACCTGAGATATATATTTGCATGTAATTGGAAATGATTGCAATCAACACAATTAGCCCATGAATCACCGCCTTCTTGAATAGGTGTTGAACGTATAAACTTACTTATAAAATGAAAAGTACTGCATATTTAGTAGATGCATGTATATCTTAATGGATTACACATATGTTTTTACAAGTAAAAAGTATGCTAGTAGCGTTGGTAATTTTTGGGTGTGTGCACATCCAGGAGTACATGTACTTACAATAAAATTACAAATAAATTAAACTGTTGCAAAATGCAACTATTCAAGGGCAAGGCATGACCAGCCGATTGACCAAGTCAGGCGAACTTGGACACCCGTATACCCTGAATCAGAGGCCAAAGTAGTGCGTTGGAAAGACTGGAGTTCCCTGGGTCTTCCTCAACTACGGGTAGTTTTTGTGTTGGCCATATGCATATCATGAAGGCGCAAATAGCACCTACATAATGGGCACATGTTTCTCCTCCTCACCGCGTAGAGGTACCAAAAAAGAGGATGAAATGGGATGTAAATGAATAACATCTAAAATCTGCATCAGTCCCATCAAATAGAAATGTTTTACTGATGTAAATATAAACATAAACGTATAGTAACAGTCTCTAGTTAGGAGTTGTCTTGTGATTTCAACTGTTGTTTCATGAAAGACAACTCAAATTGAAATTGTTGCGCGCCATCCTCAATTACCTCCCTTTACTAGATAAATAAAGATTCGTTTTTAGGGCGAAGCTTGTAGAAAATTCGTAAGAGGCTAAATGAGTTAGTAAACTGTTGTTGTTATGTATGAGAGAAAATCTAGTAAGTTCACTTATCTTTAACGAATAATTCAAACTGCAACATGACATATAACACATCATATAATTCAAGTAGCCGAGCCTTAGTTTTGTGTACAATAAGTTTAGAATCATTTTATCATGATTTTCTGTTAAATTAAAATAAGAAAAAGATATCAATATGTGTATATTTTTGCTTGTTTGTCTAGTACATTTTCATAAGACTGAATATAAAATGCATTAAAAAAGCTAGACCTAACTCTATCTTTGTATTTACTTGGACGATTATATCTCAGAGAAACGAACTTTTCCTTAACGCTCTCCTAAATTGTTGGAAAGGTCATAATTTATTTTATGACTACTTTTATGAGCATTTTAGTATTTTTGTCCACACCCTGGTCTGAATTATTTCCAGCCAAAATTGATGATCATCGTCAAGTTATAGCGAGGAAGTTTATGTCTGTCTGTCTGTCTATTTGTTAACGGTTACCAGTTAACAGTATTTAACTTCTGTTGCACCTTACTAGAGGGTGTTAATGGCTCTATTACTATCTTCCCTTATGGTAATGTCTTTTTATTTTACTCACTTTGCTTCAAATACCTTGCAATGTAAGTCAGTCAATTCTTTAGTGATTTGAAGATACTGGTCATGCAACGAAGTAAAATGTAACCTTGGAGTGGTTTCCTATAACTTACCGTAGTGATCTAGTTTAAACGTCCGATATTTTATTCATATAGATTTTATAACTGGGTTCGTAAAATGACGTATAAGTGTTTCTTTCTAAATGTTATTATAGTTTTCTTATGATAGGGACTTTTGAAGTTTTTACCCAAATACTTCTCGTTAGCAAAACGTGCCATCCAAAAGTTCGTCGACGAAATCCTGTTAGAATAAACCAATTCACATTTCCCCTAAATGAAATAAATAGTCATGAGATCAAATTCCAAAATAAGTTTTAGGAAAATAAGCAACATACGTTATTTGTTTAATACTGCCAGTTTTTTTTAGCGATGATCATATTGTTTATGCTAATAAAATATTTTGACTAGACTATGTTTTAAATATTGTCACATGAATACGCTTAAAAATAATGAAATAACTTAAAGTATGCATAATCATTTTTTCTCAAAAACTTTAGAACTTTATCCCAGAATTTTTAGATGGACTGTAATTGGCTTAAATTTATGTGTCTACTGATAAACAATATTCACCAAACTTGGTGTTAGACTATTTTATTTCACCGAGTGAGCTCATAGATCATATTTTCAAGAGCGGCCTAAAAAACAGTGATCGACAACAGTCATCTTCTTGGTATCAAGTAGTTTAAGTTTTCGTTGTAATAATCAGTGACTAATAGTTGTCGATCTGACATGAGACAGCACCCTAAAGACATGCTCGTGTTGATATCATTAGATAGCCTAATATTGATATCATGACTGCTTTTCAACTTGTACAGGTTTACTCTCTTCTTTCTAGCTTCTAGCAATCTGTACTTTACCAATCCCATGTAAATCCTGGATGTAATACTGTATTGCATTGTCAGGATAAACAGCTATCTTCACTTCTTTATTAGTTCCAGTTTTGAACAGACAAACCGCTGTGCTCTACTGGATGCTGATTTGGTAAGCTTATCATCGGTATCTTGTAACACATTTTAAGTGTCATTAATGTTTTCTTTATCTTCCAGTATTTCCTCTCAACATTCTTGAATGCTGCTTCTAATTCTTGTCTTGAGTTGCGGCAGCATGTCTAACCATACATTCCAGCACTTCCTGGAATGTAACAACTTGTTCCAAAGAATTATCCATTGATTCACACAGTGCCTCTAGAACTCAGAAAATTCGGGGACCGTCGGTCACCTGGACCCCTGGTCAGGAGCCCTTAGGCCCCACCTAGAAATTATTTTTCATTTTATGACCCTCTTACTAGAGTTCCGCCTTCATAACTAGAAATCCTGGATCCTCCTATGCATAAAAAGGCATGACTTATTAAAAAACACGTTAATCTTTATTTAAATCTTGATATCCGATAATATAATATTTATGTTTTGTATGTTTCGTGTAGATCAAACTGTGCTTTTTCAGAAGTAATGATTTTGTATTTAATTTTGGTGATTTACACCACCAAATCGTCACATATGTACATGTACCTGATTATCTCTTTTAAAAATAAAACAGTTATGTATTACAATTTTTATTATAATGTTAATTTAATTTATTTTAACACTTACTTTTGTTCCGTTGCTATACACGCATAGCAACCAACAGAATCATGTTCCTTGTAATACATATCGATGACTTTTCCCTTATGTATGCAGAATCTTTCTGTCGGGATATCCGGTAAGCTGGTTCCTTTGTTTTTAGATTGATTCCCTTGTCCAACATCCAAGAAACTGTGACCAAACTAAGGAACAAAAACTTTGTGCGTTGTTGGGTTAATCAGTAGCTACCAACTATCTCTTTACTTGGTACTCTTCCAACTAATGAGAGACAACTGATGTCTCCACAAAGAATTCAAGAAAAGAAACAAACATATATTTGAATATAGTTCAAAGGCATAAAGTACCTCCAGAGACCTAACTTGTTACTTTTACCTTAGTTTGAGATCTAGAACGACATCGAGTGCATTGTCAATCTTCAAGAATTCAAGTGATTCATTCACTAATTAGTTATACCACATTAGCTGTTCCACGTGACAATTTCACGAACCAAAGCTGTAGAAATGTAAAAAAACTATCCTTCAGATCGATTTCATTATAAGGTAACTGTATAGCAGGACTCTAGATTGCCTCATCGGCTGTGATTTCTTTCCTTCATTAGAGACTAGATTGTTCTCTGATAAGCCATTAATCAATTTGAGGAATTAATCCATAAAATGTTCCTGTTTTACCATCTGTGGGTATGTTCGGTGCTGCTGTCAGTATCATTGAACAATAGTTCACCATAATTCCATTGTTACTGTTTTTACCTTTAACCAGACATATTTCCTTCCTCTTTTACCTTTTCTTAAATTTATAATCTCTCTTACTTACCATTGTATTTTGGTGCTTAACGTTTTCCGTTTAAGAGGCTGTCCATGCAAAATCAGGCAGTCAGTGTTACATGCCATCTCTTAGAATTTGATGATTTGGCTCAGTTGATCATATTGATGCAAAATTACAGAACTACAGTTAGAATTTTGTTTGCATCTTTTGGTTGCTATAGCAACGCGATTAAGTGTTTTTGGCCATTTTTTGCATGAATTGCACTTGTAAAAAGTACTTTTTTTGCTATTTTCATGATTCTCCTGAGCAAACAATGATGATAGAATA
This sequence comes from Mactra quadrangularis, assembly GCA_025267735.1. NCBI lineage: Eukaryota > Metazoa > Mollusca > Bivalvia > Venerida > Mactridae > Mactra > Mactra quadrangularis. The sequence continues at coordinate 33,496,177 of CM046311.1, forward strand.
GCAACAACCATAGTTTCATATCATTATATAGACAAATTACTATAAAATAATTATATTTACAAGTGATGAAGATAAAAGTTCATAGACAAAAATTGAGTTCAAAACATCATGTTTTTCAATTTTTGAAATTCCTTGAAAACCATGCAAATGATTATGCTCATAATTTCCAATATGACGCATGAAATGAAACTATATTACTAGCATTGTAAAGACGAAATATGGTATTACAAAAACCTAAAATAAAAAAGATGGAACTCTCAAAGAGAAAAAAGAAAATTTATGATAAAAATTGTCAATTTGCCAAAAAATTGGCATTTTGACAAATAGTTCCAATGTTATAAGTGCTTATATTATGATATAAATTATATTTTTTTTAGAAAATCGACATGTGTATATGAAAATATACTTAGGTTACAAACACAGTAGTGAAAAAATGACGGTTGCCATGATAACAGTCAAGAAACAATCACATTATATTTTCTAAATCAATAAAAATTCATTTATTTCTGTTCTTTTTCTGATTCCATTCATGAAAGTCTGAAGAAATTACATAATTTGAAAGCTGGATATTAATGAGATTTATTCATTAAAGTGCTTACAATAAATTTTGATTGATCAAGCTTAAAATTAAAGCTATAATCTATATTTATAAATGATGTAAAATTCATACCCCATGCACTTTATTCAACATTGCAAATTCTTTAGCACCAAACTTAATTATTTGTTTAAAAATTTCCAAGTACATTTTCACAAGTTAAATTATAATATGTAAGTTTAAAGCAGTATTCCAATATCAAAACTTAAAGTTTGGTTTGGTTGCCATGGTTATAATTGAATATTTTGATATCATCTGTTCATGGGTCTCCACCTACTTAATTACAGTAAAGATCCGCCGCTATTAAGGCCAGCTTTCGGACCGACATAATTTGGCCTTAATAGTGAAACATGGATTGTGACAGGTGGATCAGCATGTTATTTAAAGTGGGTGATTAATTTTCATGTTTAAAAGATTAACTAGACGCTATAATTCTGTATAATCTCTATCTGTACATGTTAGCCAAATCAACGGCACTTCAGCATGTTTGAAACTTTTATTAACTCATTTTCAAGGTCAAAATCAGATCATCTTGGGCATTATATATAAGACAACTCAATGTTGCACCAGCATTTGCTGCCATTCCATTATGAAGTCAATATATGCAAATGACCAACACTACTACTTGTATTTCAAAGTAAACAAATGAAAAAAAAAGAGAAAACATATAGACAGTTATGTTTTTATTTTTTACATAATAGTCATCAAGATAGCATAATAAATATTAATTCAATTGTTACAACCCAGAGACAGAATGTCATTGAATAAACTAAACTAGTAAGAGAGCACTTTGAATGGATCAACTTTTTGAGTCTATTCCTACATCAATGACACGAGTTCCTCAACTGTAGTTCTCTCACATATTTCTTGCACTTTGTAACAGAATAATAACTATTTACCCTTTTGTAGATACAAAATAAAACAACAATCACACGTTGATCATGAATATAATAAATTTCAATTATACATTTATCTTTATGTCATGAAGCTATCTGTGTGGATCAAGTAATAGTATATGTCTTAAAAATGTTCTTTTTGTAACAAAATGTTCATTATTCTCCTGTCTCAGAACCAGTAACATTAAAAATATAAACACACACTTCATGAGACATCTGTTGTTGTCATTCTGAAATAAACAAATTTCATTTTATAGTAACACAGAAAATAATAAATGTTTACCATAGTAAATAAATCAAACTAGAGAAACTAACATTACTTATCTTATGATTTTAAGAATTTACTATCGATAGTAGCAAAGTAGCAAAAATAATGAAACTCATTAAATAAGATGCCACCTGGCTATCTCAATTGGTAGCATGCAAGTCTACTGATCGAGGGGTCTTGGTTTCGATTCACAGGTGGGTCATACTTTTGTAGAGCTTTTTCATGATATTATTTCTACGGCCATTCTCCCTCCAACCAATGATTTTTAATTATGTAGGCCAGTTGTCAATCACTGACGAAGGTATGCGCTTAGTAATTGGTAAACAGCTAAATCCAGAGATTTAGCCTTTTCAGGAGGAGTGAGTAGGTTGACCGACCGCCATTATATGACCTATAAAATGTGTTGCTATGGCCTTAAACCCAATAAACAAAGAAACATTAGATAAGATGCTAGTTTCAGCAGGTATTGTCATTATACATTGTTAATAAATTAACATCCCTGGTTTAAACAATTTTTCTAGCAGATTTCACTTGTTTTCATGGAAGAACATACCTTGTTTCTATGCTTTGTTATATCAGCATAATAGCGGATCTATGGATACTTTAAAGTTGATGCAAGTATCATGATTGTTATTACATGTATATTGTTTCCATTCTTACCATTATTTTCTGAAATAACAAACAAATATGACTAATTAGTTCAATGGTGAAACAGTTCTATTACATATTTTGCTAGTTATTTTTTAATAAAAGGTAAACACAATACAGTACTTATTGAGATAGTGACAAAAGTTGATAGGGTATTTTGCCTTTTTTATTGAAAAGCTAATATATAGCCTTTCTCCAATCAAAATTTCTAACATAATTTATGATGCACATCTCAAAACAAATAACACTAGACAGCAAGCAAATGGTTCATGTAAAAATAAGAAATAGTGACAAGTCTGCCTTAACTTACCATGCTAATGCCTCTCAAGGTCTTAAAAATGAAGACAGAAAATGTTGAGGTCAAGGTTATCCACACCTCAAACTTTTTTCCTATTTTCTCCTGTGAATCCCCCAAATATGTTTTTTTATAACTAAGCAATGGCCAATGCTTAGGTTCACTGTAAAGATCTCCAATCAGTCATTGAACGTCAATCTAGTTTCAAAATATTGTGTCATAAGCCTCAAGACTTTTGAGGAAGCCTGTTCGCTTTCCACGACCACGTTCTGACTGAGTCCTGCTTTACGTCACAATTTCCGTCTGATTTGAAACAAAAGATATAAATGCCGGTGAAAATGAATCTAATTAAATAAAAATTCACCTACCCTGTTAGTTTAAACAAAAAGACGAAGAATCCCAAGACAATTTCTGTCGCTAACAACTTGTAAACAAACGTCGGATGGCAGATGTCAACAATGTGCAAAATTGCAAATGGCGTATACAAACCAAGGGAGTTAATTCATGAAAATTTTGTTAGACGAAATATTTTTTTGCAATTTGTCGATAGAAGCATGTTCTAATAATTATTTCACATGTTTTTTTCTCCCGAAATATGTTTCGTAATTAACTAAAATGAATATAACATTAAATTGTCACTAACTATGAAAAAATGGATCACAAGTCAATAAAAATCACATATGACAGTATTGCCAGAGTAGCCTCCCTTTGATCAAAAGTTGTAAAAATAGGTTTAAAACTCACATAATTGCAATTCATTGAGAGATTGTTCCATCTTTCTTATTTCTTGAAATTTAAATTCAATCTATCTCTTAATGTTATTATATGTTTTATATAATTTTCAAGCGTCATATCAGGTGTTACAGGCATTTATAAAAACATACCTCACATTGAAATAAAGAGCAAAAATGAAAAAGTCGGACATTTTCAAAAAATGCAATTTTTCACTTAATTTCGAAAATACAGCCAAAATATTCTCAGGAAATGTTTTTGACTTAATTTATAAACGAATGAAACTATAAAAAGCTTAAAATTGGAAAATCAATTGTAACATTATTTTAGTGCACCCTGCATGATAATTCGTGGACAGCCTCTTAAAATCAGCAATCAGATGGGCCATGTTCCAGGGCTAGTATTTCGAAATTGGCCGGGTATTGGCGTATACAACGCTAAAGTCAACTCGATAAGATCCAAACATGGCTTTTGTAATTTCCAAGTTACACAATATGAAAACCGTGGATTAGCTTTACGGTGTAACAGGCTATGTTTCCCCCCAAGCTGATCTTTCCCGTGGAAAAAAGCCCGGGCCTATCTCCGAAAAAAGCTATTTCCTTCCAATGACAATCCCTGTTGATGAAACTGATGTTATCATGTTTTTGTTCTTAATCTTGTCCATTCTTTTCTCATGCCAATTTTTCTCGTACCGGCTGATAAAACTGATATTATTATGCTTATTATTGTATATCTCGTCCAAACGTCTCTGTTGATCCAACTATTTACATTATGATTTTTTTATTGTAAACCTAGGCTAATCTCCCCCCTAACTTATTTTTCCTCTTTTGATTTAAATGTTTATATTATACGTTTTAGAAATGTTTCGCCGAGAAAACAATAAAAATAGCATTATAATAGAAGTTTTATCAACAGAAGAAAAATTGGGGGGGGGAATAATGTTATATAATAGAAGTTTCAAGATTTTAACAAATATTAAGGGGGGAAAATCCTCAATTTTATCCGGGGGAAAAACATAGGCCAAACATTGGCCAAGGGAAAATGAATGCTTAATCCGTACTTAAAAAGGGTTCACTCAAATTAAGTGAACATGACAAAAATGTTTTCCATTACGATTGAATTAGCTGAAAAACAACAATAACTAATTAAAACTGTTTTTATATAGTAATTTTATTATCACAAACATGAAGGAAATCAACAAAATTGATACATGTCAAATACATATAATGATGAATAACATACATAGGATAATGTTGATAATTATTTCTGAATAAACGAAATTATATAATTTCAAAAAATCGAAATAATTTTCAGTAAAAACGAAATACTAATTCGTAAAAAACTAAATAATTGTCAAAATAAAAATGTTACTTTATTTTTCGCAACACATCCAAATTTGGGCGTCGAATGAAATGAACTTTATCTTACAAGTTGTATGAAACTGCCTCAGGTTAAATGTCACTATGAAGAATTGATGAATAATCACACAAAATGAGCGTTTAAATCTTTCATACGGTCTGATTCGATAACATGGCAAAGTTTGCGTATTGAGATTTACTTGATAAAAGAGAATGCCTTGATTTGTTTGGGTCTTGGTGTAATTTAGAGTGATCTCGATTACTCGAGAAATGAAATCGCTTTAATCGATAGCAAAAGAAGCGTACGTTTAAAGTATGTACATAAATAACCAAAATTTATTGACAAGGAATAATCTCACACAATTCTTTCGAAGGTATGAATCAGGTATTGAATATTATGGATTGCCATCCTTTTCTGTGTCTTCTGGTAAATTAACAATTGCTTCATACGGTGGCGATGAACTTGCTTCTTCTTGATCCGTTAAATCCATATGTGTAAGATATTTATTTTGTGGACATGGTGTAAATATTGACACAGCGTCGCTCTCGTTTTCAATACCAGCGTCTATACCAGACATGTATATCATACCAGGAGTATTTGGACGCGATGTGAAGTTTACTTTGGAAGGTTCTCGAAGATAATGAATTGGTGGTGGTTTAGAACACTTTTGAACATCGTATGTCGAAGATTTTCTGCAAAATTGTTAGTTATATGCAATGAATAAAATTAAAAAGTTGTAGTGACAAAAGCTTCGAATTTTACCTCTATGCCAAAATGTGGCAAATAGTGTAGTCGATTTGGTGGCTGATTATACTGTCAAGAAAGTGTTAATCTTGTTGATACAAACAAGAGTTGATTATAATGGGTATTGACATTTAGTAAAAAAATGCAGAATAAGTATATGCAATTATCTGCATGATCTGATTAACACTTTTACAAGTTTCACATGACTAGTACATGACAGGAATGAAACCGACGCATGCAAATCAACAAGCTAAATGAACAATACTAAAGGGTATACATTTTAACTGGTGAATTATGTATACTTAACAACGTTTCTAATTCCACTATCATGTTTGTATGATGCTCTGATGTATTAAAACATTTTTTTATATTTACTGGCTAATCTATTTAATTAGTTGAAAACCATTTTAAATCTATTTGACTGTACGTCATGCATTTGTAATAAAGTTCATGACATGGCGTCATGTCTGCAACTTCGAATTTTGATAGCGTGTGTGTCAACCTATTGACGACAGTACGCTCGCATTTTCTACTGACATCCTTGCCAGAACAATAGCTTGGGGCTTAAAAATGGAGTGTTTTCCGAACTTATCTATACAAATAGACTGTATATGTGAAGTGTTGTATTCATCCTACCCGTTTGTAGCAATTGCAAGGCAAAACAAACGTGAAATGCACCAGTTTCATGAACCTGGCAAACTACGTTTCTAACAATCAAATGTACACACTGTTTAAAAAATGACAGTAATTTGAAAGTTTTCTATGCTTAGATATATTACGACGAAACGTTAAAAAAAGGTATTTAAACTACGGAGTTAGAAAAATTGTTCAGTATATTTAAAAATTTGTAAAGCATTATTGCTTGTTTATTCTACATGTATATATAAACAACTTAAAAATTAGCAATAAAATTGAATAAAACAAAAATGCTTAACGTAAACAATGCTTGTGTTATAAAGTCAAAGTATATGACGTGATTTAAATTACGTTTGTTTTGACTTTGTCTTTTTGAAATGACTCGTTTCAGCAAACGAGAAAATGTTTTGTCAATTTATGTTTCACCAAATTTATATTAAACAAGTTCACCAAGTCAATAAGGAGTAGCAGTCCAGTCATAGAAGTTTCGTTTAAGGATTTAGAGATCACGGGTTCGAACCCATCAACGGCACTGCTAATTTTCTTGAGCAAGAACTTTATCTACGATTGCTTCACTCCAGCCAGGTTTAAATTGGAACCAGCGTGATATAATTCCGTTGCACCTATTTTTTGGCGGCATTAGGCGGTATAATAGACTACCCAGGGAGATTGATAGATAAATACAAAAAGCGGATGACCAAAAATAACAACTGTAAAGTTGCAAACATGCATAAGCATGCTACTTAGACATAATTAATTGCAAGTTACCGAAAACAATCAGTAGAAACTAACCTGCATTTCTTGTACCAAACACAGACAATTGCTAAACAAACAATGATCACTGCAACAATTGATAGCACAACTGATACTATTACAATAACATCTGAAAGATTATATACAGTATTAACTTTATTGTTAATATTTGAGATTAGCTGAAGTGTATGTTTATCATTTCCATAACGAGATCAATGATGTGCATATTCTTCCTTTATTCCTCTAACCTTAATCCTGGTTCTATTAAATATTTTTCAGTAAATTAAGGCGATTAATAAACGAATAATATAACAGTTTCCTTTAACACCTCAGTCATCTCAGGGAACATTTAATATGCTAGCTGGTGTCGTCTTGACTACTATAGGGGAACCTATATAACGTGCTGTAACCATACTTTGAAATTAGAAGTCTAGTTTTCTACTAACTTTTCAATGATCACGAAAAAGTATCATAAGGATAACAAGAGAACTAAACTGATATAACTTACTGTCAGGCTTATCAGATTTGTCTTCATGAATACTTGTTGTAATAGGACTTGTAGTTGTAGTGATAATTTCTGCAAATTGTACATTATATTAATATATACAATACTATTTAACATTAACTTTACACAGGTAGAAAACTATTTTCGTATTAATACAAATTCAGGCATTATGACAATTTAATAAAAGAATGTTACATTTGCCATCAGCAGTAATGATACTTAATGTAAAATTGCGATTGTTAAACATGTACATGAATTTAAAGAATGTTTTCTTTATTCATGTATGAGTTGATATCAAAATCAAATCACACAATTACAAAAGGGAGAAAGAAATTTTCGATGACACTGTAGTTTTATTTATATATTCTATTACCTTTTTCTACCTAATTGAACGACTGGTTATAACTGACATTGATTATCGAGATCAGTGGTCAAAAAGCATTCAATCAGTCATACTAGCTTTTACTTCAGAATTTTTTTCAAACTAAAAAAGGACTTATAGTACGGCAGTCGAATAACGAAAAGTATAAAAAACATTGTAACATTTGATGAAAAGTTGAATGAATATTTTAGATAAATTCTAGTGTTACAAATAGTAACAAAGTGATTTCTTAAAGTATTACATTGAATTTACCTGAGCATTTAGAAAGAGCAGTTGATCTTACGGTCACTGTGGTCTGTCCTGGTGGACATTGTATGCAAGAAGATTGTCCTTCAAAAGGCTGATAACTTCCTATCTCGCAGAAATTACAGTAACCATTATCAGAGTAAGTTCCCGGTGGACAATACACTGGAACAAATTTATCTTAATAAGTTAAAACAATCCCTAACTACTTACTACCATCTCAAAATTTCAACGGATTATAAATGCATATGAAGGACTTGACATGTCGGAAAATTTGATTCGTTCATTGTGCCATTCGCGGTTCACATGACCGGCATTCTATACATAGACGATCTGCACATATATATACGCACACTCCTTTGCACATATCGGTGATTTGGTACGAAAAAAATATAGTGCAGTATATGAAGACAAACTTGTGACACAGTTTCGTTTTTTATACAGTCGTTATTTCAAAATAAATGATGGTTAATAACTACAAGAATATCAATCAATAGAGCCAGAGTGTTTTAAACATTCATGGCTTATTATCTATTGCACCATCCTACATCCGCATTTTGTTTTCAAACGGCGGTGTACAAAATGACAAATGTAAATATGTATATAGGTAAATTACCGCTTCTAAAGTTTTATTTCATTTTCATACTGTATTGGATATCACTATTCTATCGAGTCTATATAGTCACGAAACATATTCAATATGTTAAGTAGAGTTGAACGGAAAAATATTAGGATGCAATCATTGCTTCGAGTTTCCAAGTAAATAAACATTGTCACCAATGACACTTAACGTCTCCGTACAAATTTCAGTAAGGCCAATTGTGTACAAAAATTATGACGAGTGCATGCGAATAAAACACTCCTTTATCTAAAATACCTTCATTATTACATGCACATTTTTGTTTCACTTAAGGTTCGAGTTATAATGATCATGAAACCAATTTACAAAATTTACGCTCTTGTGGTTATCTTTCATTGTGTTGACGACGCGAGACTGATTATAATTGGATAGAAGCTTTGGTTAAGTTGTTTCTTTGATTGAGAAACAATATTTCATTTGCTGAATTATAGAAATAAGGGAATAATTTAAAGTCATTTTTATACGATGAAATAACTAACATGTGTTTGTATAGATTAATCTAACATCATATCAGATTTCACTTAAAATCAAACTAAAATTTAGATACTCGTTTCTAAGACTTACTACAAGCTCCATTATATGGTACTTGTCCATCAGGACAGTAGACTACACCCTGGGTTAACAGACTTGATCCATCTACAGTATAACTTTGACCATTAACATTGGCGTCAAGAAGATCAGAGGTAAAATTCTCCAGTTGTTGAGCTGTTAGTTCTAGCTTGCTTACAGAATTTACAAGTTCATGAAGCGATGGACTCACTGAAACAACAAAACCGAACTTCATTTATTTACATTGGATTAAAGTCACTTTCATTATTCTAATGACTTCAGCTTGTTTTAGTTACAGAAGCAAGAGTTCTATTTGGTTATGTGTGCTCTTTGAAACAAATGAAAAAACGATTTTCATAATTGGATACATTTTGTAAAGTTTTGGCCAACTTAACCATACTTTTTGTGTTAAGCAGTTGAATAAAATACCATTCAAACTAAAAGCGAAACTATCTACCCACAGAGTCGTTAACTCTAACCATTCAAAATAAACCCTTAACATTAAAATTGTAATCATTGGATACCCAGCTTTGCTTTGGTTCTACTCCCTGTCAAAACTACCACGTAGTTGCAGTGAACAAGAAACTTTGTTCAAATAGCTCAGAACTGGGGTCCAGAAAGCGGACTTGCACGTGATTTATCTTAATTGCTTGTTTGTTTGGTTTGTTTGTTATTGTTTGGTTTAAAGCCGTAGCAATACATTGTATAAATCATATAGCGGAGTTCAGTCAACCTACTTACATTTCCTGGAAAGGCTAAATCTCTGGATTTAGCTGTTAACCAACTACTAAACGCATACTTTCGTCAGTGAGTGACAACTGCCCTACATAATTAAGAATCATTGTTAGGAGGGAGAATGGTCGTAGAAATAATTTCACGACCAAGCTCCACGAATATTTGGCCCTTCCGAAAATTAATCCATGACCCCTTGATTATTAGACTCGGGTGCTACCAACTGAGCTAGCCATGCGGCTTCATTATCTAAATTGTACAAGTTGTTTCACAATCGAGTATATAATGTATGTAAGTAAAAACTTTGAAATTGACTTACTTTGGCCTGTACTAACATAAGAGCTGTAATCTAAATTAGGACCTTCGGTTAACTCAATACTGTATGTGATGGTAGCTAACCCATTATCTGATATCTCAACACCGACTTCACAATCATTTGAACAATTAGTAGATTCAAAGTTCGATGTAATTGAAGCAATCAAAGCAGGCCTATCGCTTTCTGGGACGCTTGAATTAAATTGAACCGCTGAAGAAATCGATAGTTTTGTTGGTGCAGAGGCCACTATAATATTAAAAAGTAAACTTGAAAAAAGAAACATTTGTAAATACAAATCATAAAACATACAGGTCGTATACTAGGTATTGAGTGCTTTTTTAAGAGTACTTTCAAAAAGTTTTTGCTCATTCATTATGATAAAAAAGCAAAGCTGGTACATCATCTTACTGATACAAACATACCACTTTGACATACAACATTTTTTATAAATATTACATATGTACACATGTAAATCTCATGTGATGATACTTCGATAAAAATGTTTAACTTACTAAACTGTTTAACTGTTAAAATATTGCATTCTCAAATTTTAAACTTTAATGAAACTTGCCATGTTTAGATACGAAATGTATACATTGTAATACAGTATCGTTTTCATTCTCTCGTACCTAATTAGAACGCTTCATTATCCACCAATAAGCAATTCTACATTTTTGATGATTTTGTTACAACAAAGCGCCTAAGTGCTGAATGAAATATTTATTGGTAAGTCTGCTACACTTGATCCTAACTGACACATTATATCTCGACTTGTTGTTACCATTATACATGTATTGCTTGAGGTCCAAATATTATTTGGATAATGAAACATATCTTTATTTCAAAAGCTATCTTTAACTCTTTTACGCATAAATTAAACAAAATTTAATTAGCTCACCGACACATGATGGTAAAAGTTCGGTTGCATTCCATTCATATAAGCTAGAAGGACCACAAATATAGTTTACAGTGTTTGGATAACCTGGCTCCATTATTTTACCAACTTCACAATATACTGTACATAACTGATCACCGGTATCTGCGTCAGTTGTACAGTTAGCCATAGTACCAGCTTTTAAATCGAAATCCTCACAAACTGAAAGCATGTGAAATAGATATGTTTTCTTGAGTATAAGATATAACAAAAACACTCGGGTAACAATCTATCACAATTATCATAATGAATAAATAATAATAATAAAATAAATCTGAGATAAATATTTTCTATTTAAGCAAAACAGACTTTAGCAGGTGTAAAGATAATTTTGCTAGGTTCTGTACAATATCACACAAAAAGGTAAATGCAAGTTTTACTTTTCGTGGACACCAGTTATCCATAAATGTACTTTTAGATTCTTTGAGTATTGTTGAATTAGTTTAATCGAAAAACTGAAAGTGCAAAAAAGCTGTGCTGATGTTACTTTGTCGAAAATATACAAAAGTTATAACGCAAAAATGAACAATAACGTAAATATTTTCCTATGTTTTAATGTTAATAATATGAAATTAAACATAATAATAAACCCATCATTTGTCATGAGTATATAACAGCATAACAATATGTAACGATTTTTGAAAAGAAAATATTCACAGAATCAAAAGCCCAATAGGAGAAAAACGTTAACAAGATTTGATAATGAGCAAGCGTCTAATTTGAATTCACAATTCTAAAGTCATGAGTCTTTGAGACCCAATAGGACGTCGTTAAAAACGTAGTGGAATGCTTGTCCATTCCTCATGTAAAGCAATGTTTAGTTCCGGTAATGTCACATGCTGTACAGAACGTTGACGCATGCATCTGTCAAAAACGTCCCAAAGACGATCATTTGGATTTTTTCCATACTAAAAATGACGACATGTCTAAAATCTTAATGTTATCAGCCCTGAGAAATTAAATTGTTGCATGGGCGGATTGTGGTCTGGCGTTATCTTGTTAGAGAAAAAAGACCAGGACGTCCGATGGCGTATTAAACAGCAACGTTATTAAAAACTTCACACTGGAAACGATTGGCGTTGTGGCGTTGTAGTTTATCACTACAAAACCCAGCTTGCCAGAATTGTCAAAATCACTCCACAATTAACTGTTTGGATAAATTTGCTCCATGATCTGTAGTCTGTTCAATAACCAAGAACGTTCCGTAACGTTCCGTGACGTTAGGATCGGAGCAACTTTACCCAAAGACAACTCAACCCGAGACAACTCAATCCCCAACTAACGGATTGAGTTGTCACAACTTTGAATTTAGTTATCCACAGGTTGAGTTGTTTTCAGGTTGTGTTTCACCGTACCGGTAACATTAGTTAACAGTGGTTACTGAACACGCTGATGATAATTGTTAATGGGCTATTAAGCTATCGACTTATCCTCAGTTTTCAATGCTCAATCTTAGTATATTTACTGACTTTTTTAAAAAATGATGAGTGCTACTCTGTCACACGGTATCTAGAGTTCTCAGCAAACATTAAATGTTTGTGTAGACACTAACGCGCTGCACAAGATTCATGAAACTCAGTAAAAGGATTTACTGATGCTATGCACCGAAGCGTGACCACATGAGAAATTTTAACATACTATCATGTGTGAAAATACCGAGAGACTTAATGATGGCAAATACAGTTGAATTACGATAATTCGAAATACCATCGGAATGGCAAAAAAATGTCGAATTTTCGCGATTTCGTATTATCGTAAAACCGTGATTTTCGGTGTTGTCCGTAATATAATTGCATCGTGATGATTGCTTATGCTCGCAGTTGTCTTTCGTGAATTGACGCTTATCATACGACGTTTATTTTTTGTTGATGTACGTGTATGTATGATTAAAAATAGATTTTAGTTTTGTGGTTTTTTATCTCTCCCCCCCCTCCTTACATACTCGGGCTGGGGACCGGCGACAACTTCTTGTATAGCTTGGTACTTGTATTCTATCGTCGTAACACATCTAGCTTTGCGAACCCCGGAAGTAAATATACATATGCGTGCGCAGCGTGCTATATCTATGAACTGACACGCTGCTGCCCCCACACCCCGCTGATATTGTCAAATGAATGACAAAAAAAGCATTTTAAAGTAATACTTGAAAATAATTCATATAATGAATAAAAAACGGCATCTGCATAAAAACCAACAAAAATGCGTCCAAAATTTTGTAAACAACGTAACGTCCGAGCATGCGCAATAGCTTTAGAATGCGGGTCCGCTAAACCAGATTCTATCCCTATTCTAACGGCTGGTCTTCCTCTTCACTCCCATCTTTTCTGTCGCCGACATTTTCAATCTAGCTATCCTCCTGGCTAACCCAGGCCCGTCACTAGATTACTCAGAAAGTGTTAACTGCATACCCTTATTCAGCTATCCTCTCAGATGACCTGAGCCCTTCACTGAATTACTTTACTATAAAATAGTTAACAGTAAATCAATTTTAGCACTAAGCTTTTAATAAGAATTTATCAATTTTTATAACGCTGTGTACATAAGATTATGCATAAAGCAAGTTTGACGAATAAAACACTGGCTCTAGTATATGAGGACGAAGGGTCATACGTTTTTGTCACTCAAGTAAACAAATGTGACATGTCACGCTTGGTATACAATAGATGTTTTGATCTTTGTTTTCATAAGAAAAGCCAATAATGTATCCATAATTGACCGAGGATCACTGGTGTGAAAAGCACACGTCATGACATGTTATCAATATATAAAAATAGCGATGGTCAGAGGTGTGAAAATCTCCTGACCAGAGATCCGTGTCGAATTATCGCATATATTTTTAACTGAGTCTTTTTTCAGCGAACTATAAGAAGTTGTTAAATTAGCGCAAGTTTCGAAAATCGTGTGTTGAATTATCGCAAAATTTTAACATTAAACACATAGCAGAAAATGTCGGGACCGTAGATCTATGTCGAGTAACCGCCAATTTCGAAAAATCGCGTGTCGAAAAATCGTAAATCAACAGTATACCCATATAAAATAAAAAAATATGTAAAGAAAACTACTGTTTGTGTTATAACTTTTGCATAGTATATTTTTAATCTTACCAAGACAAGCTTGTGTATTACAAGGTATGGTATCTTCACTCTCACCAACACAGTAATTACCATAAGGATCTGGAGTTGGACTGTTACATAATCTAGTTCTATTATGACTTCCAGTGCCACATTGTTTACTGCAAGGTGTTGTTATAGTCCATTCCGACCAGCCTCCATCAACTGTAAGTTGTTATAATTTGCAACATGCGTTACAAAACCAAAAGTGTATATTCAGTCTATTTGAAATATATCTGGATTGACAAATGTCTTTTTAAAACGACAAATTTACCACATATCAAGTATAAGTGAGCTTGACAGAGTTTCGGCTTTTTATAGTTTTCAATACATATTTATGCATTAGGCTCGTACACAAAAGCATATTTCAAATGTGAGACCCAGTCCGGCTAGGTCAGTTGGGGTCGTGGTTTTGTTTCCCGGGCTGGGCATACTTTCGTGGAGCTTGGTCATGATATTATTTCTAAGGTCCATTCTCCCTCCTACCAATGATGTTTTAATTATGTAGGGCAGTTGTCAGTCACTGACGAAATTATGAGCTTAGAAGTTTGTCATCAGCAAATTCCAGAGATTTAGCCTTGCCAGGAGGAGTGAGTAGGTTAACTGACCGCCGTTATGTGACCTATACAATGAGTTGCTACGGCGTTAAACCAACCAAACATACAAACAAACTAGATGGGATATCAACACAGAGTTTAGTGCCCAATGTCTTTCTAGTATGAAATATGAAGTACATATGATCAAATGGTATGAGCTTAAATGATTTTTGCAGTTTACAGATTGCATTTACTAGTTGTGTATCTTGCCTCTGATCTAAATAGTGTAGACCTTCGTATTTGTACTTATAATTGCAATTTAAACATATTTCAGATGTGATACAAAATCATAGCCAAGTGCCAAGAAATAAAAGAAAGATATGGGGCACATCAAACTTAGATCCGAACGTAAAATTGTTGTACCTGGACTCAAGCCAAGTCTTTTAAATAAAATAAATTTGATATATTCTTACCTGGAGCTACTTCACATAATGATCCAATATATCCCGGTAAACAATCACATGTATAATTAGTAGAATGACTAACACACGTGGCTCCGTTCTCGCAAGAATTATCAATACAATAATCTGGTGGTATAGTACAGTTATCACCTGACCAACCTGAGGAACATAAACACGTGAACCTGTCCTGTCCGTCAATACAACGATGTCCGTTACATGGATCTGGGTCACAATTGTCATCAGCTGAAAATATCACAACAACAGTCAACAACAATTATACATTAATGTTGAACAACACCGCTTATGTAATCTTGTAACAATCCGCATTCCTCCGTAATTATCTAACGATCATCCGTGATGATGTGGCTAGTTCCCTAAGCATATTGCTAGCGTTTCGACCCCTGGCACGCTTTGAGTATATATTGTACGCTATAGTGATTTACTCAGGAAACTGGTCAACAGTTCCTCATCTTTTGTTCTGAACATGTTTTAACGTTCAACATTTGGTACTATTGAACAATGTACCAGTACCGCCTGTACCAACCAGGTATAAAAATCTTTGAATATGTGAAGATCGCGCTAAGCCATCTTATCCAATATGTGTTTCATATTGATAACATGTATATTATTTCTTGTCTTACCATCACAGCTAGATGGGGATACAACAGTTATTCCAGTTGTATCTATGTTCTGAAACACACCCATGTCTAAAACATCTTCAGTTTGGATCACATGACATAATGATGCATATGTAGCTATTTCAGATGCATCTACAATTTTGTCCAGCACATGAAGTCCAGACATATATATTCCTAAAATAAATACATTTATACTTTCTTAACATTTTTCCATATCATTTTTATACATTCTGTTTTATCTAAACTCTTATTTCATCTATATTTTTCTGCACAATGATTGTGGGATCACACTTTTAAATAAACTTTTTCATGTTTTAAATGTAATGTGTGTTGTTGAACAACAATTAGACATTAAGGCATGTCGCGGTTATCAGTCATTTTATCTTCATATTCCGACCGAACATAATTTCTTAACCTAAACTTTTATCATAGTACCACGCACATACTATCAGCGGTAGCGGCTACATCTATCATACTTTATACAGAGAAACGCGGCATTATTCTTAGTGACACTTACTAAGTTAAAGAAATAATAGCAACAGGAAATATCTTTAGGGAAATAGACGCTACTGATCGAAATAAAGAATAAAGGCTTGGACCCGAGATGTGCAATTTACGTTAATGCATGCATACACCCTAGATTATTTTGTTATGACATTTTTACTAACCTGTTGAGCCACCAGCTGTCAATATAAATTCACCATTTGTTATCACTGGAGCACTTAAAGAAACTGATGAATCATATACTTGGTTTCCATTTATATATACTTTCACAGAATTATCTGAACTGCTTAATACAACAACAATGTTTGTCCATGTAGTAGAACTTAATACAGCCACTGTTTCATTAACCTGGTCACTGCAATAAACATAGTTATCCTATATTTTACAATTGCACCCGTGTACAGAAATACAATTAAACGTTTTCCAAATTGCCTTCTTGACTACCGAAAGTTATTTAGGAATCAAGCAAACCTAATTAGAGTCGCAGGTTTAAATCACATTTAGATGTTTTACCGTTTGTCTTATTCATAAATCTTTTTTTTTTAAATCCAACTTACCAGTGTCAAATACTATTTACTAAATGACATTGATAAGTAATAAACGAGCTTTGTCAGGAATGGAATTCTGAACGAAAACGCAAATATATTCACTCCAAACAAAATTGTAGCAATAATTAACACCATACAAAAAATTAATATTTAGAACGATTTCTTATCCCAAATTGCTCATTTAATCGTTACCTGAAGATTATTACGCTATTGGGACCATTGATTTTGTAGTTATATTAGTATTATACATAAAACATCATAATTTCAAATGTTCAGCACCTAAAACTATATGTAATTCATAAAACGCTTAATTGAAAATATAAAATAATAACAAGCATTACACTTACGGTATGTGAATTCTGACATTCTCTGTCAGGTACACAATCAAAGCATCATTTCCACCAGTTTTTAATTGTAGAATGATCGACATGGCTTGTTCATTGAAACGTTTTGCCCAGAAAGACAGCGACATGTCATTAAAGTCTGATTGTAGACTATCAAGAGAAATTGGGCCTCCTGTTTCCTCTATAAGTACATCGTAAGCTGAAATAGAGTATAGTTAAAACCTGTCAGTATGCCTTTAAGATTACAATAGAAAACAAAATTGAAATGAAATTAGCAGAAGTGAAAAATCTTATATACATTCATTATAAAAGTACATGTTGTTAATGGTCTAAATTCAGCAGTTCAGTTTTAGTAGAAAATGTTATTTTGGAAAATATTTGCATTGGATACAGCCACAAGAAAATATATCAAGAATATGAATTGACTCATGCTGTCGGCCTTACATTTTCATGGTTTAGATGATCGGTTAGAAGATTATAATAATTTTCTTTTTCCAGTGTACTAGCTGTAACTCTATGGTAATAAAATCATCTCAGAAGAAGATAAAACAATGATTGGACATAGATGTAGACGATACCTTGACAATCCTGGCTGGAAGTTGTATTTGTATTATTGGTTGTAGTACCACTTGGACATTGTTTACATGATGTTTGACCATACTCATCTTGATATTCACCATACAAGCATACAGCACATGGTAACATTCCATCTGGGGAGGCTGATCCAGGGTGGCATATTTCTGAAATGATATATTAGGAAATAGAGTTTGATCTATAATAAACAGTCGTCAAATCACCCATTGGATCCGATAAATATAATGAGCTACGAAAACACACCGATACTTAGCTATGTAAATTTTAGAAATTTTACAATACTTTATCTTGTAAATGTCACTAGGATTAATGCAAACACATAATTACACCATCAGAACTATTTTAAAAAACAAATTTAGCATTTGCATTTAAGGTACTTATGTCATTGTAATAAGTAAATGATGATTATTAGTTTAGTAACATTGCATTCGTGTGCTAAAATTGCGCCATGAGAAACTTCGAACGTAAGAGTCCCAGATGGCGAGCTACGAGAAAATTAAACTTAAGCATTGATAATACGCGTATTTCATAATCAAGTATTTTTATGGTATTAAACTCATAATGAAAAAAAAGCACTCACCTGTACAATTTTCAATATGTTTTGAACCATTCTGTTTGGTTGTATATCCAATTGGACATTCTAGACACTCGGTGCTTCCTTCGCCACCATAGTACTGTCCAACAGGGCATTTTATGCAACTGATTGATGTTTCATTCAAATAATGACCGGCAGGACATGGTTCTGTAAGATAAATTAGAATAAATGGAATATGTATACTTGTATGTTTGTCTTTTAATTATTTCTTTGACATTTATGTGATATTTTAGTGTCTTTCAGTCTTACAACTTTAGTGTCATTTAATGGGATATCTAATTTAAGTATTTTTCTTAATGATTTGATATGTTATTTACATTCAATATAAAATTAGCATAATTATTATTAATCAGTCTCTGTTTCATGTCATCATTATTAAGGACAATTGCGGGAATAAAAAGTCGTGTTGTCCTTTTTGTGTTATCAGTAGTAATGAAAGGTATTTCATTATTCAAAAATGATTTTTTAAGATTTTGCTTTGCTTAAGAATATAGATATTTAGGTTTTATGTTGATATATAAAGCCTTATGAGAAATCTTTGCGGAAATGAATCTATCAAGTCTGTTAAGTAACTATGTGGTTTCTTAATGTGATTCAGTAGTAGATACCTCTCATACACAGCAAAAATAAGTCGTCCTTATCAAATCTTCATTTGTTGATCAAATTTCAAATAATAAAAGTAACTTATTACCGTATATGAAAGCTCAAGTTTGCTTGTAGGCTTTTGGATGACAGATATAGTCATAAAACAAAACCAGTGGTTATACTAACAAGCTGCACGTTAATTTAAACAATCTAATATAACGGATGTCAGATGTTTCCACAAATAAACAACTTTACAAGCATTTGAGTCCTATCAGTTAAATCAGAATAAACAATTTCTTGAAGAAAACTTACTACAGGTATCTATGTTTAGGATGTACCCTGGGCTGCATTCAATTTCACCGTGATCAGGTGGTTGCCATGAAGTAACGTCTGTCGTAAAGTTGGCAATATCAAGAGATCCATTCTTTAGGTAGGCTTGAACTCCAGCGACTAATTGGTTCATGATATTGTCATAGTATTCTATTTTAGACATAAACGACTCATTGGCTAATAAAGTCATTGTCATAACAATGTCTAATTCAACAACAAGCACGTGACTATCAGCTTGACGTTTTACTAAATCGTGTTGGGAGTTGTCTGCAAAAAGAACATTATATTGTATTTTCTACTCTCTAGGGATATTATACAAGATATAATTCACGGATATAAAGATAACAATTAAGCCAAGTTAAGGTGGTATGGTACATCTGACTTTTTTTAGATTAGCATATAATTTTTGGTACCGTTGTAAACTTGACAATATTGCCGATTCGGATCTACACTTTATTTGACGTCATTATTGCTAATAACGTTACCATAACTTCGTAAACATGACGACCGCGTGCACTTTTTACGTCAGTCGACAATGGTAAGAAAACGTCTATAACGTGTTGCTAAATCTTTATTTTCCGCGCCACAGCAACAAATTATACATCAATTTAAAGCTTACATCATTATCTACCACCTGAATAGTGTAAATATATGTTAATATTAAAATATTCGAAAGAGACAAAAACTTCCGAATTGGCAACATCAGAAAAAAATCCAGAAAAATTGCCTTCAAACCGGTTTTATGAAAAATCTGCCCGGCAAATTTTTGCCAAGTTTTGATATGATGTAATATTTTCATGCAGCAGAATTTGAGAAAAGTTGTCTGCACGATTTTTCCGCTATATGCGTTCAAGTATTATCGGTATGACGCCAAAAACGTCATTCTGACGTCAATATTGGAGGATTGTCTGTTTGTCATAACCACGAATACTTGGTCATATGTTTTATTTTTCTAGACAAAATGACCAGAACATGAAAATATATAAAGATTGTATAGTTTATGTATTGAATATTATAAATAATGTATTAAATCAGCATTTTAATGTTTTACACATATTGTTGAGTACAAACTTTTATTCAAATGTAAGAAAATCACATGGAAAATGCAAGGCGAATGATATAACATAAAAAAACTTCCTTCATATAGTAATATGAAAGAAAGTAATGTAGTTAATATAATGTTAATAATCAATTGTTTTCATAACGGCCTTTTAATTTGGCTGAAGACACTCATTTTAGCCTGAAAAAAATAGTACAATAGATAAAGAATATTACGTAAGGGTCAATAATCAAAAACACATAAGATTTTACCAAAATTCAAAACGGCGTTATTTTATCGGTAAAAAACAGACCCTTTAGGAGAAAACTCGGCAATTATGAGATGAATCAATATGCCTGAATCTCATAATAGCCGAGGTATTTTATCAAGTTCGTGTCTTTCCATAGTGGCTGAGTATTTGGTTATAAGCCGTAGTGAACGACATGTCAGTCCTGAATTTGAAGTAAAATATCGTACAGTTACTCAATAACTAATAAAAGAGAACTAACAAATACTATCTCTATTTGCATTATTTTCGCCACAGAATTCCAGATGTTTTACAAAACCGAAGTGTCTTTATGGTCCTGGTGTCACATAAAGCTCATTTTCATTGACGATTTCAACATTTTTTAGTTAGTGTTGTTTTCAAGCGAGGCATAATTCCCCTCTTGTCAGGTCATCCTCGAACTGTCAGTGTACGTGAATTTTAGCTCGCTATGTGACTTTAATCATCAACAAGTTATTACCAATCACTTATGAATCAAATAATATCATGCAGTTTAGTTATACAGAATTGAAAGTCAAATATGAGACTGTTGTGTGCAAACAGATTTTTATGTTACCTGGTCATGTGTCTATTCAGTCAATAAACAAGGAAAGTCATTCATTTGGGTGAAATGCGTCAAATTCGTAAGCGTATTTACAAAGCAACCTTGATCCATTTTGAACATATACATTAAACCATTTACCTGTGTGGCATTCGCTAATACTTTTCCGTCTGGAACAATAAAGTTACAGATAGACGCATCGTCATTTACGTATGCACCTATTTTTAAAAATTCGGGACTGTACCCAAGTTGTTTTGTTTCGATTTCAAGATAAATAGTTTTAATTTCATCTAGGTGACATTTATTTGGCTAGCTATTAGAACGTTTGCAATTTTAGTAAAAGTTCAAAAGAAAGTATTTTTATCTAATGCCAAGTTTTATACTACAGCACTATATCTTGACGTCAAAATGACGTTTTTGACGTCGTACCGATAACACTTGAACGCATGTTGCGAAAAATCGATCACCATTTTCCATGTGTTTTCAACTTTTAAAAATAGTTTGCACGCATATATATGAAATATCAATATGCTGATTTAATACTAATATAATATACAAGGCATAAATAATTTCTTTTTGAAGGCGACCACAAAGACATATCGATATTAAAGAATACGAGTATATGGAATACAGCGGCAAAATCATTTAAGATGTACGGAGTTGACTATTTTGTTGAGCATCGTCAGACCACAAAGAACAATACTGTTTAATCTGTAGTGTGTGTTTTTCAGCAATAATGTGTAACAAACTTTGTTTTGATCACCTGTGCATTGGCGGGAACACCCTCAAATTTAAGTTCCAAATTAAGTCTATTGAATGTATGTGTAAATGTATCTAGGGATGTATAAAGCCTTACTTTATTTAAAATTCTATGTTTGAATTTATCATTCGATTTTGATATGTTATGTTAAAACTATACAATTTTTATATATTTTCATGTTCCTGGTCATTTTGTCTAGAAAAATAAAACAAATGACCAAGTATTCGTGGTTATGACAAACAGACAATCCTTTATCTTGACGTCAAAATGAGGTTTTTGACGTCATACCGATAATACTTAAACGCATATAGCGGAAAAATCGTGCAGACAACTTTTCTCAAATTCTGCTGTATGAAAGTCTATGCCATGCTTTTCATCATATCAAAACTTGGCAAAAATTTATCGGGCAGATTTTTCATATAACCGGTTTGAAGGCAATTTTTCTGGATTTTTTCTGATGTTGCCAATTCGGAAGTTTTTGTCTCTTTCGAATATTTTAATATTAACGTATATTTACACTATTCAGGTGGTAGATAATGATGTAAGCTTTAAATTGATGTATAATTTGTTGCTGTGGCGCGGAAAATAAAGATTTAGCAACACGTTATAGACGTTTTCTTACCATTGTCGACTGACGTAAAAAGTGCACGCGGTCGTCATGTTTACGACGTTATGGTAACGTTATTAGCAATAATGACGTCAAATAAAGTGTAGATCCGAATCGGAAATATCGTCAAGTTTACAACGGTACCAAAAATTATATGTAAATCTAAAAAAAGTCAGATGCAAGTTTGCATTAAATCTATACACTATTCCTAGTAACTACGACAGACAAAGAAAATATATGTTTTTTTTTCAAATTCGACACTCCATGTGCTGATGGAAATAGCTTTTGATTGCGAAATTTGTAGTTAATTTTATACAGTTATCAAAACGGTGGATGTGAGTAAATAATTATTTTCTAATGTATACATTAACTTTTCTAACTCAAAATTTTTGAATATCTACTTTTTCTTTATGTTCAGTCGTAATATGTTTACATATAGATACTATTCAAATCACAATAAGCTACACAGAACAAGGTTTCAAATTGATTGTGAAGCACAAAGTTTGCTAAGTCAATGAAACGCGTGCATTTCATGTTTTTGCCTGGCACTTGACACAAGCAGACAGAATACACACAGAGCTACACACATCTATTCTGAGATTAGGCACATTTGTAAGGAAAAACTTCATTCTAAACTACGAATCTATAGTTATAGCTAAGATGTCGGTAGAAGATAGAGGCCTGTTTTTGCATCACACCATGACATGAAATGTATTAAATATGCAAATAGATTTACGATGAGTGTAAAGAAATAAACTATATTTGATAGTAAATACAAATAATATTTAAATACATCACTGCATCTTAGAAATATTACCCTAAAATAATTGTGGAGTAAAACAACGCTGTAAAGTATTGTAAAAAATCCCTTGTTAACCAACCTTTAAAGTTCATTGTTCGTTTTTTCCTTTCAACATTTATTGCAGCCTCGTTGTTAAGCGATTGTCTTGTTCTCCTTTTACGTCTGTTCTCAATAGGACCACATTGAATAACGATATCTGCAGTACATGACTCTGTGGAGTCACATATTCCACTGAAGTAAGTATTTAGTCCAGAATCTATAATTTCTTGATACTTCTGTTTTATTTCTTCCATTGTTTCGTTGGTCCCACAATCTCCACTGTAGTAAAATATATCTCCCGGAAGTCTTAAAAGCTGAGGGTTTCTACCTAAAAATAGACGGTCAATCCAAGAGGTAGAAAACGTGTAAAATTAGAAAAACAACAATTCAAATAAATGTTGCGTTGACTTGTTAACATTTGTTAAAATTATCCGTTTAAACTTAAATCATTTGATTGTCATGAAATATAACAATGTTCATAAAGCTTTTATACCATCAATAACGCAATTAAAAATGTTAGTATGCAAGGAACTGGTTAAGAGTTTAAAATAGCTTAAAGTAATTAACTAAAGTTGACTCATTTGTCAAACTTTCCAGTGCTTTGCACTCATTAATTGCTCCTCTTGTAGAAAAAATTACATGGTTGGTTGCGATCAAAAATTCATCTTAAGTCAACGGGTTAGAAGACAGTGTTCTAACAGTGGTCTAAGTAGAACTGATGCGCAAACGTACAATTAGGGTATTTATAAATATTTGAAAAAAAATGTTGCATGAACGCATGCATTATGATTTTTAATTGAGATACAAACAAAAAAAAACGAAGAATAATAAAGTAATAAATTTGTTATACTAGCAACACAGTCTGGCACGTAACTGAGGGGACTCCAACCAGTCTCATCAAAACAGAATAAAAATCCATTGAAACGTCCACCTTCAATATCGGAAGGTATGTCAAATTTATCGTTACATAAAACGGTTACAGCAGGTCTTGTTTGGATAGAATCATACACAATGGCCCCATTAACAGGTGGGTCCAAATCTGGACAAGATATAGCTGCAATATAAATATAGTCACGCGAGTTAATTAAATCTCAAACATTTTAATTGGGTTCAGCGACGTGCCAACACATTGTATAGGTCATACCACAACGGTCAGTCAACCTACTCATTGTTCCTGGAGAGACTAATCTCTGGATGTATCTGTAAACTTGTTACAAGGTACATAATTCCGTCAGTGACTGACCACTGCTCTACATGATTAAGAACCAGTGGTAGGAGGTAGACCTGTCATAGAAAGCATCTAATTCACGACCCTCTATTGGTAGATTTGCGTGCAACCAACTGAGCTAGCCAGACGGCTTTTTATTACAAAGACAAAAATATGTACGCAAGCGTAAAGATTAAATATAAAGTATACACACTGTATAAAGCAATGATTAAATTTATAATACCACAGTGAAGTCTGAAAATAAATTTAAACAATCAATTTATCAAAATAGGAGAATGTCTTTTCTTGATAAAATTAAATAACCAATTATTCCTATTTTCAATAATAAAAAGCATCGAAATACTTTTATTCTAAAAACTCAAGTTCTATGTTTACATATCAAGTAGGAAATTACCTATAACAAAATGCAACATTATCTAAGTAATAGTGTAAAGTTAAAGTTTAAGATTTCACACTGCAGTATCTTATCTTAATCATAATCATTACATTTGTATCTGTCACGTTTTCAAAGAACTTTAAATATTAACAACAGTACGCAAAATGTTAATCAACGAATCAAAAGAAATCATTTCAAACAGTAGGGTGAAAGAAGGAAAAATCGAGATTTGTCCTATGGATGTGAAGCTGGTTTTCTAAAGTATTTAGCTTGATGTATGACAAAATGTCCTTATCATATATAAATTAGCTATTTATGTAATACATAAATTGCTTAGCTACCTCTGCAGTATGGCATGTAACTATTCCCCCAGCTCCATACGCCAGTGGTTCCATTTCTTTCACAAGTAATAAAATCAGTTCCATTTAATGGTAGATTAGCAAGACATGAAAGGTTACATAGTACACCATACGTGTACAATGCATCAGAACATTCAAAATGAAGATATGAATCTTGTAGTGTATCTACTGGATGTCTACATGTGATATCTAAAATGAAGAAATGAAAAAAGGGATTGTCAAACTTAGATTAAGTGTCAAATTGATACTCTCGTTCCTGTGTGTTTGACGCTAAATAAGGTATAAATTGTTTAAAAAAAGTATTGAAAGGTGTTCTTATTTACTGTGGCTTATCACCACTTCAGACCGCAAGTTTTAATCTCGTGTAGCTTGCTTGTTTTCAAAAATCGAGGAGACAGCTTTTTTTCTGTATACCGTATAATTATATTTACAAAACTTTCTAAGAATACTTTAGAGAGGATGTCAACTACTGAATGTAATAAAGTTATACAATCATTTATATAATATTCAATTTCACTTTTTTAGAGAAACACACCATTGGCATTGAGTTTTAGTCTTGCCATTGAATATGTACTACAGGCACTGTCATTCATGTGAACATAATTTTGATGTTAACTTTAAATGTTAAATCAAAATTTAATCAAACCTTTAACTTGCAGTTCAATTGTACATTCCTGAGAGGCGATATTGTCTTTATTAACGGCTATGTATGTTACATATTCATTACCAACATTTAATATGTCATTCATAGAAGGTCCAGACGTTTGTATTACATTTGGGTTAGGATCTGTGTTATCCGATGCAATAGGAACTTCCCAGGCTACTGATGTAGAATGTAAGTTTCTGTCAGCGTAAAACACTTGAGGTGATTTACATGATAACGATGGTGGCGAGTTATCTACAGAAAGAAATATACGTTTGTTACATTAGGTTGAAACATTAAATGATAATAAGTAACGGGCTACTTACCAAAGTAGAGCTTGATTTGCAAAAGCGCCTACGTCTGAATTTAATTCCGGTACTGACATGGGAATACTGCTCGGGCACATTTAAGACACTGATGCAGATGAACGTAAAGTTGGCAGACTCAGCAGACACAGCAGAAGAAACGATCCTTCTGCTGTGTCTGCTGACAGAAGGATAAATCTACAGCAGAAGGATCAATCTTTCTGCTGGGTCTGTTGGCAGAAGGATTGAATTATAACAGAAAGATGTGTCTGTTGGCAGAAGGATTGAATTATAACAGAAAGATGTTTCTGCTGGCAGAAGGATTAAACAAAAACAGAAGAATAAATCTTTCTGCTGCGTCTGTTGGCAGAAGAATTGAAATATAACAGAAGGAAAAATTCTTCTGCTGGGTTTGAAAGAAGAAATAAAAAACGTTACAGCGGTATGGTAATAAGTATAAATCAATGCAAGAAATAGATCAACAATAACAACATGTCCTTTGTACAAAGTCGCCCTATTATCGGATGTCACTTTGTGTTAAAAACTGACATCCTTCTGCTGTTAATTAAAGCCTGTTTTCTAATCATTACCCAAATTCATTCACAAAATCAAACTACCAATAGAATAAGCTTTCTTTTAGTGTACAAATGAGTGAATAACTCGTCTTAATGTGGACAAAATATATGTTAATATATCAAGTTCGTAAATTCGCCCAACCACAGTTTGGTTAGTTTTTTTCATTGAAATGTGCAAATACATGCTGATTACCGAGTCTTATTTTAAGCCACAATTTTGACAAAACATGTGATAATATGCATCATTTTAAAGCTGATTGTTTGGAAAATGTTTTGACGGGTACACTTTGAACAATAAATAATCAATAAGGGTCTGATGAGTGAACAAAACAGGTCCATTTTCGAATGTGAATTTTGTGTTCGACTGACATCCTTCTACTGTTAATAAAAACATGTTTTGTAAATCATTTACCAACTTATTCACAAAATCAAATTTTATATAGAACAAGCTTTAATTTGGTATATAAATGTGCGATAAACTAATTATTATTGCGACAAATTATATGTAAATATATCAAGTACGAAAATTCTCAGTGCGGAAGTTCGGTTCGATATTTTCAATAAAAATGTGCAAATACATGCTATTTACCGAGTCTTATTTTTAACCACAATTTGGACAAAGCACGTGATATTATGCATCATTTTGAAGCTGATACATAGGAAAAGGTTTAGACAGGTCGATTTTAAAATTTCGTAAAAGAATAACAGCAAGACGAGTGTAAAAATGTAGCTCTATTTTCGGACGTCCATTTTGGTTTGAGTGACATTATTGTTTAATTAATTTACCAACCAAATCACAAAATCAGACTGACAATAGAATACTCGTTAGCTTTCTTTTGGTGTACAAATGAGTGAATAACTCGTCTTAATTTGAACAAAATATATGTTAATATATCAAGTTCGTGTATTCGCCCGACCACAGTTTAGTTTGATTTCTTCATTTAAATGTGCAAATACATGCTGGTTACCGAGTCCTTTTTAAGCCATAATTTAGACAAAACATGTGATATTATGCATCATTTTAAAGCTGATTGTTTGGAAAATGTTTTGACGGGTACACTTTGAACAATAAATAATCAATAAGGGTCTGATATGTGAACAAAACAGGTCCATTTTCGAATGTGAACTTTGTGTTCGAAACACATCCTTCTGCTGTTAACACACAAAATCAAATTATATAAACTCGATTTATTGAGGCCGGACGATGTAAACTTGTTCGATGTATGATTTTGTTCTAAATGACATCTGGGTTTACAATATTGAAATCGTAAGAAAATCAACAGCTCTTAAGAATACATACCTGTTACTATGTTCAAACATTAAAAACAACAGCACATAATTGTAATTATTTTCATTTTTTATTTAAAATTTGCCAACGTACATTCTTAATTACATTGAATTCGAGGAAAGGGATAATTGCAGTCTCCATTTATGAAATCATTCTTCATTTTTCAAAATTACAGTCTTAAAATATTTTCACGACAACGCCCTTCAAACTCATTTTATAGAACAAACATTTCATAGTTATCATGTTTTTTATTCAAGAAAACTTAAAACAAACACTTAATAATTTGGCCGTGCTTTATTGATCGCAGTTTGTTGGCCGCGCCTTTGGCCGCAGTTGGCCGCAGTTTATACCTGTCCTTTTTTAAATTAATTTCACCAAATAAAGTGATTTAAAAAAGATTTCTATTAAAATTCACAGTGGAACATGACTGAGTGGAAATGATTTACGTTTTGCTTGAAGATTGAAGCACTTAGTGCTAAAATCTCCATCCAAAACCACTCTAAAATTTGTAAATGAAGTAAATTCATTTCAAATGTTGCGGGGAATCCTAACAAAGTGCAAGTACTGAGTAATTACCCCGGTTATTTTGACTTATCCGGGGTAATTGGATCTATAAGATTGCAGATCCTATTTCAGTTATTGTGTTTACAAGCCTTTTACACATGTTGATGTAAAAACCAAAACTTTTAAGGGCATTTATCTTTAAATTGTATAAAATATGTTCTTATAATGATATTTCAATACTGATATTACAGTAATTTCTGTTATTAGACTGAAATACAATGTAAACAAAGTGTGAAAAGTCTAAAATACTGAATATTTAAGTTCTGAACTTTGAAATTCTTATAATTTTAATATAGATCATTGTCATTTGATTTGTATTACAGTGGTTGAAATGGTATTATCATGTTTAATGTCATATTTATTTATAGGCCTCCAGTACATAGAAAGTTAAACGTTTGGTAAAGTTTTGAGCTTTTAGCCTTATTATATAGGCTTTTATTGAAGAAAATGGGCAAAAAATTATCCTTTTTGTCAAAAATATCTTACTTTTCAGTATTTAGTATATATAAAGTAATAATTCTGTATAGAATGAATAAGATATTTTGAAAAGAGTGTAGAATTCAACAATATGAACTGTTTAAATAGTCAAATTGAGGTTTTTTCTAACCCGGAATGTTAATCAAAATGTTGTTTTTAAAGACGATCCTGTTTTATTAAATACATTGTGATTTCAGGTCTATGTATTTGGTTAATTAATAAAATTAAATATAATTTTGAACAATGCTGGGATAATTAATGGAAAGATGTTCAAGAAAGTTGGATTCTAAAATAATGGGGTCAACCTCTCCCTTAGCTGTAGTACTCAGGGTGAGGTAAACTGGTGGGGGGGGGGGAAGCAGCCAAGGGTGAAGTATTTGTGGTCTAAAACCTGCTACCTACACATCACTGAGACCCATTCTAACCTTTGAGAGTTCAATTTTGGCTCCAAAGGGTGTTGGAGGGTTTAGGAAACTCCTGTGGCAGAATGAACCAGTCCCAATGATGGCAATCAGGGAGTTTTAGTTTTTTGGGTCTGAGCCCTGGTCCAGAATTTATCAGCCTGCAAATACCTTCTGAAAATGAGTGACATAACTCCTGCATCTGCTTCCAATAGATGCTGAGGGGTGGTTGGTAAGGCTCTTAGGGCAATTCTTAAAACTTTATTCTGCATATTGTTTAATATTAGGAGTTCAAATTTTACATGTGAAGGAATAAAAAAGTAAAGAGGAGGCTCAATACAGTGTTAGTTCAGTGCAACAACCCACATGAGTTGTCAGAAAAGTTGAAAATGGCTAGTTTTGAATGATCTAACTAGCTTTTTCCTCCAGGTGCAATCCCTCTGTCAGATTTAAAAATGTTGTAAACTGTTAAAAAGTGAATGTAAGACATTTATATAGTAAAATAAAGACAAAGTGGGCTAAAATAAAGTGAGGGAGGTTGATTTAGTATCATAATCAGCTGTTTTAATCTCAGATTTTATAGTTTTACAAGTTGAAATGGCTAAGTGCTCAAACTAGTCAAAATGCTTAGCCTAAGTGAATTTGTGTACTGGTTTCTGACTGGATGATACTTTACCTTCAACCAATCAGATGTAAGGCACTGTATATCTGTTAGGGAGAATATTTTTTGCACTTAAGTATGATATAGTCAACGTGAAGGGTTTTAACCCTGAAAATGTTAAAATTGAAACATTTCTTTGGAAATTTAGATTTTCCTAGTTTAATATATATATTTGATGAACAAATGTTACAAATAATTAAGATTTTACTCTTATTAACTGTAATATTGATGTAAATACATCAGAATTTTAGGGTTTTATAAGAGTTTTATACTTTTATTTGGAAACAAGATTTCAATTAGTTTAATTTTTGTAAAATCTTGTACAATATTGGTAAAAATAATGTATTTTTACCTTCGGTTAATGTAAACCGACTAATTCAAAGCTAGTTTATACTATTAATTTGTTATATGAGCTTAACAGTACTCCTAGTATGTCATATATTGAGATAGAATTTTACTTTTCTGAAAAAAAATCATTTTTACTGAAAATATTTAAAATTTTCAGCATAATAAAACTTTGAAATTGCACATTTAGAATGTTGCACTGTATTGGGGGGTATAAGGGGTATCTGTCATTTGACAGTCCAAGATATATGATTCCAGAGCTTTGTAGACTGATCCCCTAACCGCCTTTCTTTGTTCCAATAAATTTTGGATGTTAAACTGGAGACCATGGTTTTGCAAGGCGGTCATGAGAACAGCCCGGGGAGAGCCGTGAATGCTGCAGGATAGCAGAAAGTGGTCTGTTGTCTTCTTGGCCCCATGCTGGTGGCAAATAGGATCCAGATCCTTAAAGATAAATCTACCATCAGATCCAAACAACAAATTTACCCCCAATCTCAGACGGGTTATACAAGTGTCCACACTCCTATTAGTTGAGTAGACCTCTGGCCACCTGAGCCCAATTGAGTAAGTAAATCTGTTTGAGGATCCCATCTTTTCAGCAATAATACGTTCAAAGTGTTCTCTCCAACACCTTATTGAATAGGTTCTTACAATAGAGTTTACTTCAGTAGGTGCAAGGTCAATTACACAGTCGACCACTTGGTGATTCAGGCCATCATTGGCTGCTCTGTTCGCAAGTTCATTTTCCTTGATGTCCACATGGGCTGGGCACCAGGCCAGTACCAAGTTCAAACCAAGACCTACCATTTCTTCATACTTAGTGTAAATGGAGTTAAGCAGGTTAAAGTTTTGTAAAGGAGTAGACTAAATTTATCTGAACCAAAATTTTTGAAAAGATTTAAATCAGCGGTACACCTATTTTCCAAAGATTTGATATGAGCATTAAATGAAGTTGTTGATCCAAAATCATGCCCAGAAATTTAGTTTGTTTTACCATTTTAAGTGGTGTACTGCCTAGGTCTAGCTGAAAGTTAACTGTTTATCACCACCATCTTCAAATAACAAACCGACAGTTTTCCCTTAGATATATTGAAACCCCATTCTAAAGACCATTCCAAAACCAATTCCAAGCCTTTTTGTGCTTTCACCTCTAGATTTTTCTTATTTTTACAAGAAACCCAAGAGCCAGAATCATCCGCTAAATAGCTTGGACACATGCGGGATTTAGAAAAGGTTTATTGGAGGTCATTGATCATAATATTAAAGAGTATAGGTGATAGTATAGCTCTCTGTGGGGTCCCCCTAGAGAGAGATTCTGTGTCCGAGTTGTATCCCCTACCCTTACAGTTTTTTTCCTACCCGCTAGAAATGCCCTAATGTACGTGAAGCAGTGCCCTGATATACCAAATTTCTTCAATTTATACACAACTCCAAAATGCCAGGTTATATCAAATGCGGCTAGGAGGTCTAGAAATATAGCCAAAACATGGCGGTTTCTGTTTTTAGCCGCCACTTCATCATGTTGAAGTCGAGCAGGGTTGTCTAAAGTGCTCAAGCCTACCCTTTCTAAAGCCAGACTGAAAGGGAGTAAGTAAACTGTTCACTTCAATGTAGTTTTCTTAACGGGCCTTAACCATCCCCTCTAGCAATTTCCCAGCATGTGAGGTTAGGCTAATTGGTCGATATGATTTTGGGTCATTTTTATCCTTATTTGGTTTTGAAATTGGTATAACACAGGCCACCTTCCAAGATGGTGGGTAAGAGCTTTCCTTCCAGATCTTATTGTACAGGTCCAACCAGATCTCTTGGAGAGAATCTGGCATATTTTTAAAGAACCTGTATGAGATCTGGTATAAACCCTGAGCGGAATCCTTTCTGCTACTTTGAATAAATTTGAGTTCCGAAATGTTAAAGGGCCTATTAATAGAGATATTATTCCCCCAAGCTCATAGATTTCTTTTAAATGAATTGACTCAAACCTAATTTGATAGTCCAGTCTTCCTAAAATGATGCGTAATTTCACTGTCTTATCTAAATTGTTGTTTAGAATAAGAATAGAAACAAGCCTCGATAAGCAGCATGTATTTGCACATTTTAATGAAAAAAATCAAACCAAACTGCGGTCGAGCGAATTTTTGTACTTGATATATTAACATGTATTTTGTCCAAATTAAGACGAGGTATTCACTCATTTATACACCAAAAGAAAGCTTATTCTGTTGTCAGTCTGTTTTTGTGATTTGGTTAGTAAATTAATTAAAAATACGTGTATTTATTTGTAGCAGAAGGATGTCACTCAAACCGGAATGTACGTCCGAAGATAGGGCTACTTTTTTACACTCGTCTTGCTGTTATTATTTTACGAAAATTCATAATCGACCTGTCTTAACCATTTCCTCTGTATCAGCTTAAAAATGATGCATAATATCGCGTGTTTTGTCAAAATTGTGGTTCAAAATAAGACTCGGTAAATAGCATGTATTTGCACATTTTAATTGAAAATATCGAACCGAACTTCCGCACTGACAATTTTCGTACTTGATATATTAACATATAATTTGTCGCAATTAAAATTAGTTTATCGCACATTTATATACCAAATTAAAGCTTGTTCTATATATAATTTGATTTTGTGAATAGATTGGTAACATCATTAATAAAACATGTTTTTACTAACAGCAGAAGGATGTCAGTCGAACACAAAAATCACATTCGAAAATGGGCCCGTTTTGTTCACTCACCAGACCCTTATTGATTATTTATTGTTCAAAATGTACCCGTCAAAACATTTTCCAAACAATCAGCTTTAAAATGATGCATATTATCACATGCTTGTCAAATTTGTGGCTTAAAAAAAGACTCGGTAATCAGCATGTATTTGCACATTTCAATGAAAAAAACAAACCAAACTGTGTCGGGCGAATTTACGAACTTGATATATTAATATATTTTGTCCGAGATGTAAGACAAGTTATTCACTCATTTATACACTAAAAGAAAGCTTATTCTATTGTCAGAATGAATTTGTGTAATGATTAGAAAACACGCTTTAATAACAGCAGAAGGATGTCAGTTTTTAACACAAAGTGACATCCGACAATATGGCGACTTTTTACACAAGCCTTGTTGTTATTGTTGAGATATTGCTTGTATTTATTTATTCTTATTACCATAACTCTGTAATGATTTATATTTCTTCTTTTAAACCCAGCAGAAGGATTTATCCTTTTTTTATAATTCATTTCTTTTACCAACATACACAGCAGAAAGATTTATTCTTCTGTTGTTGTTTAATCCTTCTGCCAGCAGACACATCTTTCTGTTGTAATTCAATCCTTCTGCCAACAGACCCAGCAGAAAAATTGATCCTTCTGCGGTAGATTCATCCTTCTGCCAGCAGACACAGCAGAAGGATTGTTCCTTCTGCTGTGTCTGCTGAGTCAGTTAACTTTACGTTCATCTGATGCAGATGGTAAAAAACAAGTATTTTCTTGCAATTAAACATTGGCTTATACTTATGCGCGGTAAAAAGCATTTAAGTTGTTACAAGTTGCTTTAAATTTGGATTTGAATGACGATTTTAGCAGGATAAAAATTGACCTGCTTGATGAAAGTACACCTGAATGAGCATATAAATGCGGTTTATTTTTATCGGCGTTCGTAGATTACCACCATTCAATTCTATAATGTAGCTATGCATAAAAATGCAAGGTAACTTATCCAGTGCAATACTACTGATCAATTCAAGTATTCGATCGCATAATTAATACTAAGATTTACCGATGCAAGTTGTCTCTGTGTAGTAGGACCATGATCTGTCTGCTTGACATTGTGTAAATGATTGTCCTTGAAGATCATAACCTTGGTTACAGCTTCTTGCACAAACAGTTCCAAATGAATACAATTCATCATTACAGGACAAAGAACCATTTTTTAAAGGTACAGGAGGGTCACACAATATTCCTAGAAAATTGTACATGTTGAATCAGTTTACCTAACAACTTCTTTTTTAAACAATATACTTTAATAATGCCCCTTTTCTTTTATGCATGTTTGAATGAGGGTTACTTGACATTGCATGGACCACCATTTCAGGTGACTTTCTGAGCCATGATATTTCGATGGCTTATAGATAACGGTCTTGGGTAAATCTAACAACGCTCAATGATTGTTTTAATATTGATTCATTTATTCTATCAATTCTTTTTGATCATCTTTGGAGGATCGGAAAAAATTACACAGTTTAAGCATAAGGGAAACATGGAAAATAAATAAAGTTAACATAATTGATATAATATTGAACATGACAAAATGGACACAATAAATTAACTTAAGTGGATATTATGAATCTGGATGTTTATCCTTAGGTCTAGTTGTAGCAGCAGCCGTTGTACAGTGTTGTAGCAAACGTTCTAATTTTTGATCACAAGAATGGCTCATACCCTTATGTAAAATTTCATCTTTTTCTTGTATGCGGGATAAATAAACAACGCCTTGTAAAAGAGTAAAGGAGCTGTAGTAAAACCAAAGGTAATTACAATTGTTACAAACGCGGCATACCATCCAATAAAAAAAACATTTCATAATTTGTGTAAGTACTTACTTTCACAAGGTGAAATATCTGACCATCGTAAAGACGTTCGACACCTACTTATGTTATCACCATTTAATGTATAGCCTTCATGACATAAGTACTGACACTGACTTCCTATAGTATAATCATAATCATCACATTTTATATATCCATTGTCAGGCCACACTGGTGGATCACATGTTCTAACTGTAAGAGAAACACGTAATAATTTATGAGAGGACAACTTTTATTTCTATCATAGTTATATCAAACTATCTAATATTAGGTATGTCTCTAATAGCAGCAACCTGTATGTTTGCAGATATGTTTGAATACGTATGAAAAATCGTTTGTTGTTTGACTGTAATTTATTATGTAAATGTAAATTGAAATCTTCTTACTTAATTTTACTATGTGCAAATGTATAATTTGATATTATGTGACTTGAACAAATTCATTCTTACATGTATCCCTGTATAGTGTGATCATTGTAGTGACCTGATTTATTCAAATATTGTTTGTTTTGTATATTGTTAGATGGGCAATGGGCAAATATTTCTTTATAAATCTTGAAATTAATTAAACATATTATTTAATGTTGTTTCTTATTTATAGTACATCACATTTATCATTTCCACATGTATGTTTTTATTACAGGTCCCATGTACCATTAATTTTAGACCATTTCAATAAGAACATTTTATTTTACAAAGTTGAATCAGGTATAAGAAGTTGCTTTAAATTGGCACATGCATATCACATCTAACAAATTACATTAAACTTAAAATTAGCAAAAGTAATCTTGTTGGCGAGATGCTATTGGGTTTAAGGAAGTTTTTGACATTGTTTATTATAATATTTTACATATGAAACTTTAAGCATTTGGATTTTTATGATATACTTTTACAGTTGAAATCATATTTTTTGTAAGACACCAGTTAGCGCATGTGGTTGATACACATTCTACTGCTGCTCCTGTAACATGTGGTGACCGTCAGGGATCAATATTAGGTCCACTTTTTATTAAATTCTAAATTCAAGTAAATTACATGTCTAGTTACCGATAGGAAACTTCTTTTAAATGCAAATGATTCTTGCAGTCTTGTATCTGGGGAAAATTAGAATGATATTGAAAAAGGATTTGTCTATTATATTTTAATATCTTATAACATAACATAACATATTCTAATATTACAAGTACATAGTACCAGGCATGTATTTACACGATACAAAAAAAAACACAAAAACATTACAGTCAGAGAAGTTTAGGAACAACTTACAACTATGATCATTATTTAATTCAGTTATACACTGTATACAGTTTTATGGTGTCCTTTGCTTAAAAGCAAATTATAAAAAATTTGAAATGATAATAATTAGTTTTTTATTTTTGTAGACATAAGGTTTTCAAATTTTTGTAAAGTAGGCCAAGTGCAATAATAAGGAGGTAGATATAGTTTTCTTAAATTTACATGTTTAGGACATATGAATGAAAAATGGTATTCTGTTTCTGGGATATTCATATTGCATTGTTGACATATTCTATTTTCTGTTGGTATTCCTTGGTGTCTACCTTGTTCTATAGCTAAGGAGTGTGCTGACAGTCTAAATTGTGTATATAAGTGAATGCTTATTTGACAGTACATTGTAAGTTGTCTAAGCACTTTGGTGAAAACGATTCTATATTTTTTAGACCCAAGTGTGAACTGACACCTGACGATATCCTTCATGTCAAATTTATTGCATTAGCTGTTCAATCCACATCCTTTGCTAAATACCCTGGGGTTATACTTGATCAAAACTTATCATTGAGTTCATGACGGGTGATGTTCTTTAAAAAGCTAATGCTAAATTAAAGTTCCTATATAGATTGTTTCATCTTACTCAGCACACTTAAAACATGTTGATAATATCTTTAATACAGATTTATTGTGATTATTCTTGTTCTATATGGCACCAAGGATTGATTTCAGATTTATAAGTAAGTTTCAACAACTCAGAATTAATAAGATATTCTGAGACGTGAATTGTCATTGTATTTCCGTTTGGATATGTGCAAAAATAACATTGTGGTATTTATTATTTCCCTTTGATATACAAATTGATATCCTTATTCATGGGAGACTCTTTAGATATAAAACAACGCTAAATGGAAGAGTTATGTTAACAAATATTAAGTTTATAACACGCTTATACAGATGGCAACTATGAATTGTGTTTCTGTGTATTTTATCTTAACTCAGTTGTAAAAGTCTATAATGTGTATGGTATTATCCTAGGGTTTAAATTACTTTGTATGTACTTAGAAATTAAAATGAATGTTTGCTATTGTATGTTTAGTATTCCATAGAAATTGATAAAACAGTTTGTACTTATATATAACACAGTCCGGAATACGTTTGCGAATCCGGAAATCTTGCAAACTTACTTTTTTTATTTTTCATCCGATTTATTTCAAATTTTCAATAAATGTAGATCTACATATGGGCATAACACCAGTAAACTTTCATCCAGATATCTTAACTAGAAATATGTTTAATTTTAAGTCAAAAGTCAAAATTCCCATGGGAATTGGCAAATTCCCATGGGAGAATGCCTCTCCCATGGGATTTTTATGGGAGAAAAATGGGAATTTTCTCCCATTTACAAATATGGGAGAAAATTCCCATTTTTTTCAATTTCATCCAAACAAACATTTAGAGATAGAATTGGATATATCTATTAGTAAATAACATTATTCCAAAGAAAAAATGGATAGTTTGTCACTTATAAAGCATTTAAACACCATTTAAGAATTCTCCCATTTAATAAATGGGAGAATTCTCCCACGGCATTTCTGTATATGGGATTTCTCCCATGGGAGAGTTCTCCCATTTCTGTATATGGGATTTCTCCCATGGGAGAATTCTCCCATTTCTGTATATGGGATTTCTCCCATTCTAAAAATGGGATTTCCTAGTACATGTATATATTAGATTTTGCATTTTATAAAGACTACCTTTAGGGAACTGTTACTTAATGACTAGATATTGTCCATTATTTACTATTTGACTGTATTTTATGAGTAAATTACGCTGCATAGTTGAAAACAGTTCTATGGTCTTTTTTATAAACTATAATGGTTTTCTGAAATCAAATTATTAGGGCTGGGTACCGCTAGGAAATTTTTACCACGGTATACCGTGGTTTTTTACTAAATACCAAGGTATACCACAGTATAATTAAAATACACTTATAAGAAGATCATTAATTAATCTTTAAAAACACAAAAGCCCTAATTTAAGGGTAATAATTATAACATCTTAATCACCATTGATTTTATTTTTTGCTTAAATTCATTGAAAACTTGATGATGTTTCGTAATCCAAGTTGAAAATAACAACCTAGGTTAAAACGAATCAGTCTGTCTATTAATTGTGTCATGACGTCATACGTGTTGTTAATACCAGTCATTCAAAAGCGGTTTACGCTATAACTTACTAAGGTTAATCCGAGAATAAATGCGGCATGTTTGTGGGAAAATGAAAATGAATAAAACAATCGTTGAAGGAAACCCATGCATACAATAATTACGTTCCACTGCCTTTAGAACCGATCCCGAAATCATGATTTAAATCGAAATATTTTATTTATATATACTAAGTAAAATTTACTATCAACTTATAACAGAAAATGACGACTGTCGTAAATTAGTCAACAATTCTTTCTCGCAGAATACAAGACAAATCTGCTAGGTGATTGCTACTATACATGGGATTGCATCTATATGTATAACTTCCACAGTGTTATGCAGTGGTGAAACTGAAAAAAGGTTTAACTATCTAACGCAGAACTTTTCACTTGTACACGGACAGGTCAAAATTAAAAAATAACTAAATGTACGACTCGGACAACCGTTGATTTTGCCAACCCTGACATATATAACATGTAAAACCTTAATTATGGGTACTACTCGTTCACGGGTACTGTAATACCGGTATTTCCAAAAATACCCCGGTACCGTACCGCGAGATAAAAAACCATGGTTACCGGTTTACCGGTAATACCGCGCACCTCTACAAATTATAGCAAAAAAACATTGTTTTAGATAGTTGAAAATACCCTAGGTTACTCAAAAGCTGTGTTTGATACATTTAGAGATCGACAAATTGATGCCTTTTCTTTTTCATTCATAGTTGATGCTTTTTTAGTAAGAGCATGTTTGTATTGTTTCTTGTTAGATATTGACTGAAAAACTGGTTAGGTGAATCAGAGACTAAAAACTTTTTCAGCAGTGTTTTAAACATTCCATCTGATTCCCGAACGGGCATACTTTCATAGAGTTTGTTCATGAAATGATATCTTCTGCAGGGCTAGAATTTAAGCTCGCATACTTATATGCATACAATATGTTGCTACGGCACAACCCCGCCCCCCCCCCAAAAAAAAACCCAACTTCACTAAAAAACTAATATTTTCAATTTACATAAAAGGCAGTTTTCTAATCATACTGTCAATTAGATATTCATAGGCATATCTGGCAGGGGGGTCAGGGGGTCATTTTTGAACATAATTGTCTTCATTATAAAGGTTTTAATTATTGACTGAACAAGTGGATTGTTGAGCAAGTGGCGATCCGATCTGAACTACGAGTCATATATGTAGCGATTCACAAATCAAACCACGAATCACTTGTTAATGGAGAAGCATACAGGAACAATAACAAAGAAAGTGAACAATAACAGCTCTATGCTTTAATACTTTGGAAAACCATGGTATGTACTCTAAACATTCCTATAGCTAGACGTTTAAGGGCATTTTCAGTGAAAACAGATTTGTTAAAATGTGTATCAATCAAAATGTTGTATTAATCTATCAAATTAAGATTTTTCATTAATAGTGGGGCTAGTTTTCAATAGTGATTAAGCTGAAAATGTTCCTTAATTGTTTCTAAAAATAGGTTGCGATCCGACGATTGTGGACATGGCAAATATTTGTACTTGATTTTCTGGTTGGGATCGCAAATATCTGAGTACTCGGATACTAGCAACAGCCCTACTGAAAAATATACAGGTATTATATTAGTCTGATAGTGGATTGACCAGCAGCATCCCAACATGTTATTAAAGCCTGTCTCACGCAGAACACACGGCTTATACGGTTGGCCACCCGTGTAAACAGTACGTGCAACCAAACAAACCTTGTTCTGTTCCAAGTCACACTTGGGCCATTCGAGTGTACCCGTTAAAGCTGTGTATGATTTTTAAAACTTTTAAAAAACTGAGGTTTGTATTATCAAGCGTCTTACCATTGTTTTTAGTCGTAAATCCTTCTATATTTAGGTTGGTACAAGGCAATGGGTTAGTTGGTACAAGATAAAACCAGTGTTAATAGTCATACTGTTAACTTGAAAATATTGAAATGATCTGGCATTTAACTATGTAACTATATTTTACCTTGGTGGTCCGGTCAGGTTTCTCACTATCATATGTTAACTGTATTCTTACTTCCATGTTCAACTAAGTCTATATACATTGGCTTCACCCATAGATCTCGACAGGTGCACTAGGATTATCATTACAATGCATCATGTCTTGTCTATGAATTTCACCAAGTTATTTCAGATCATTCCCGACTTCACAAGACTTATATGTCAAACATTCAAGTCTGGCATTTGTCATTTCGTTTCTCCATGTAAACAACTGTTTGTATCCAATGTGACAGGTAATTTTGTTGGTTTTAATCAGTAATATGTATGTTGATTCACATTTCTGCCAAGTGTCAGTAATTTATTCCAATTATTAGCCGTGATATTAAGGATTTTCCAAAGAGAATTTTACATTGTTGAACAACTGTCCATTTCACATATTAATACTGTTTCCGGTCCGTTGCTATTAACAACGCTCGATCTAATATACGGATCTACATTCTAATCTGCGGACATTTTAGTATTTTACTGATTTCTACCATGCATGAGTGTAAAAACATTAGAAACCATCCATACAATTATTATATTTCTTTACGTATTCAATGTATCTTTTAGTATATTTTGTTATTAAATGGTCCGTATTTACCATATTACTTAAGTGTCAATTGCCAAAAGAGCGCAGTGCTGATGCATTATGGGACCATTAGCGCGACGGCGTAGCAGTCTGTACTGCAATATTTGTTGCACTTCCCGACTTTGCGACATTTGTTGTAGCTCTGTTACTGTCTAGCACTTGCTGCACAGGGAGCTAAGGTCGAGGACTTTAAACATCTAAGTTCGTGATATAAACACTTAATAAATCAATATTTGTCTAAAAACTATGCGTAGTTCGTTGGTATTTAGTGTATAAGTAAAATTATTTCTAATACATTCTATAAGTAGATTTCTAATAATATTTACCCTATACTGTCACCTGCTGTCACCTCCCCGGGCCCCCCTAAAAGCTGCATGAAGTCCACAGCAAACCATAGAGGATCCATAGGAATCAGTTATATACTGTCCATAACTTGAAAGGACATAGAAAGAATAGCAGCTTAGACGATCTTCATAGAACTCTACAATATTAATTTCATTTCCATGCTTGTACAGTAATATTTGTGAACAAATACCATCTTGGCTCTGGGTTTTTATAATCATATAGTCTTTGTTTCTGTGTCATTGTTTAGATGTAAAGTTAGTTCTTTATATGCTGATAGTAGAAACAAATGAAACGGTAGTCTGTTGCATCGGTTTGTGGTGATCATAAGTGACTATATAGTCACCTACGATCACCACAGGTTGCACAGAAAATTTGACAATACTCACTAATACAGATTGAACAAATGGTCTGTATCAACCTACCATGTGCACCAAAGCCTGGCCTGACACCCACCCCCCTAGATCCACCTGTGTCTACAGGAGGGGGGGGTCCAGGATTTTTTCTAGGAAGGGGATGTCCGAACTTTTATGGGGGTCCGTACCTTGCACCACAACCACATTATACACATTTTTCAGAAAATGCAACATATTGATAATGAAAACTACATAACCATTAAATCTAGGTTAAACAATGAGAAAAATTGATTCATACTATTTAAAAATGACTTACAAGCAAGAAATACACTAATGAACATGTACATTTTCCAAATTCTAGGGGGGTCCGGACCCTCATGAACCCCTGCTGGATCCGCCCATGGTCTATATTGAAGTAAACTCGAGGGTATATTTCATTATTTAAACATTTTAAAAGATATTCATTTTACATGTTTGCATCTTGACGACAACGATTATGGGAACAAATTAGTAATTGTTTTAGTAACTTTAATTCCGGAAGTTAGACTTAGGGATGTTGTTCTTAAGTAAAATTTCGTCAATTAATACAATCAAATGGATCTAACAAAATAAAGAAGCTTTGTGAAAATATTAATGTGATATAATTCATTTAACAAACTATAAAGGAAACGTAATCGACAATATATTCTATTCTGGATGTGTTCTATTTCTAAAAAGTGAGGATGTTTTACATTGAAACTCAACAACTGGATGCCTATGGCTATGAGTGTTAACAATCAATCATGAACATGATGTACATACTTTTAGTTTGAACTTCATATTGGACAAGCACAGAGGATTGAGCATGCATAGGTATGGTCCTTTATATCTGCGACCTATCTTTACTTGTTTGTATTCTGTGCTTTGTCATTTACAACATAATGAAAGTTGGTGATATCATACATATCAATTAATGCCATGAAACAATGAGGTAAGCTCATTTCATTTTTTAATACTCTTTCTATTACAATCATTTTGTACTTCATAAAAAGGCTGGATCAAGAATGTTGATCAGAGGGTTCATTAAATCATAATCTGGGTATCTGGAATTTTATTGTTTTTGGAAGACCCTGTTATGACTGGATGTAACAGGGGCATAGGAAGGATCTGAATAGTTGGGCCGCAGATGTAGTGGGTGCAGGAGGGGTGTCCCTTCCTGCCGGATGAAATTTTTTCTGAGTGTAAGCCTCTGAAACTCATTCTCCGGCACTTTCAGTACTGTACCCCCTATTAAAGAACAAATCTTTGTTTTATAACAACACCTCAATACGTTCAATATGTGTCATAAAAATAACTTTGCTTATTTTATCAAAAAATAGACAAAGCCAGAAGGTATTTGCAACCAAGGTTATATTGACAAGATATCTTTTAATGACTTGATAAGGTATTATGTTTAAACAATTAAATTCTATTAAGAAAGAATACACATGTATAAAAAATATAGTTAGTAAAGAAATAAACTAAAAGTTAAGAATATTTTATATAAATCCTAAAAGTAAAGACATCTTTATATAGATCCTAATTTAATTCTATCACTTTCCAAATGTCTGATTTTTTTCATATAAACCTTGTTACATATGTATAACCCTCTTATCAGACTAGATAACATTTACACTAGGGGTCCTGCATTGAAAGGGACAGTTTTGTTAGATATTATATACACTGTAAGTATTTACTTGATGCTGATTGGCTGAGGTCTATAGTTACACTATGATATCTAAAGTAGGGATTCTATCAGGGAATTAGATATCTATGTCTCTGATTCTATATTTTACTTAAAAACCAAAAACTTTGAAAATACAAATTACATGTACAATGTACATTGTTTTCATAGAGTAGTTTATTATGAAGGCCTATAGATATATATCTGAGTCAGGAAAGAATCTTTATAAGCTATGATGTAGATGGGCACTATTTAACACATTATTTATTGTTATTTATGTTTTAGTCTTAAAATATATTTCATATTTGTAAAGTCATTATTAAAATACTATTTAAGTCATTAAAAATAGATCCAATGTACCTAATAATAAACCCAATATTTATCACTAGACTTGTGATCAGTGCATTCAATAAACTAATGCATTATGAACCTAATAATGATTATATTTTGTGTATATAATGCCAAATAATATTCTGACTTACAACTAAATCAAATGTATTAGAAAATCTGCAATTACTACCCATCTCATGTTATATCAGTGGTAAAAGTCCCCTACTCTCCATTTATGATTTTTATGACTTGGACCAGTGCCAAATAATAGAAAATAATATACATGTACTGCATATAGCTTAAGTAAGCATCATTTAAACTTTGATATAGACTATATACTGTGTATAAGGATAAAGACTATATTATGACTAGCATAGACAAGATCTGATAAGAGATATTCTTTTGTAAGAATGTGCTAATTATGATAAATTTATATTTAAAGGCTGATAGGAAATTAATATATTCATGTATACATGTATATATATGTT
This sequence comes from Mactra quadrangularis, assembly GCA_025267735.1. NCBI lineage: Eukaryota > Metazoa > Mollusca > Bivalvia > Venerida > Mactridae > Mactra > Mactra quadrangularis. The sequence goes on from CM046311.1 coordinate 33,540,777, forward strand.
TATTTTCAGTACAGGTATTTGATGAACTAAAACACGGAAAATGACTTAATATATTTTAAGCATTTTATACAAATTACATAGCAGACAACTAGTATCTTATGATATTTGTGGATGATCATAAACATTAGAAATATTAATATTTTTAAAAATCAATTAATGTATTCACTTATTTTCATAGATATTCAGTAATTGCGTATAGATAACTATTATAATTTCAGTAGATGTAATGAATTAATTGAATTTCTTTCATGCATTGTCTCATTTTTCTATTGAAATTCTTATCACAACTACATGCATCATAAAAACACATTATAATTAAAATTACTTGTATCATGTTATTGCTTTTTTCAAAACAAGTTTGGTCTAAATCTTAAATGCGGTTTATCAAATTAAACAGAATGGTAAATTACTAATATTTAAATCTTACCAATTAACCAATGAAAGGGGAAGCTGTCAAAAATGTTACTATGGCAACCAGCTGATATCCCAGGACCAACAGTCTATATATATAGCCACAGATCTTAGATGAGATAAGCTGATTAAGACTAATTGTTAATTATAGATACAGACTGTATAATATAATTGTCAGAGAGAAGATCTTATTTAAAGATAAAGCAGTACTAGTCTTACGAGGGGTGATTGGAAAGTTCGAGGAATTTATTTTTTAATGGTACATGGGATAACATAGCAAAAAATAAAATACATCATTCTGTACATATACCAAAGACTGATATAAAGCCCGAATATTTTCTTGATACATTGGAAAATAAAGTTTTCACGGAATATTTTACAACACTAGTATACGGTACTTGAAGCACGCCGACGTCATCATTGGGTTACTTTAACGTCGAAGTCAAGTTTCCTATTTACTGTCTGCACATAATCACCACCTATTTCCATACACTTTCTATGGCTTTGTACCCACAGATTAAATGTAACCTTAAAGTATTCCTCACTGAATGAATAAATAATTCTCTTGTGCAATACAGCACACTGTAAGCCATCAATCCTTATATAGTTGGTTCTCCACTCACGCTGCCTTTCCAACAGTTACTGTCAGTGTCAGTTGATCTGGTCTTTCTTCATCAAATACCTATGTTCTACCTTTGCTGAACCTCTGGTGCCATGTGTAAACAAATGTTTTTTTCACATGTTGGTAATGTATCAGCAGTTTAACATGTTTAAGCGTATCTGCAGGTGACAAATTGAGTCAAACACAAAAATTTATGACTGCACCCAACTCAAAATCATTTGTTGACGTCATTCGTTGTTTAAAAGCCACGACTCTAAAATCTCTGCTATGAAATAACCATTCAAAAGAATTTCATGAAACTTTCAGGAAATTATTTCCAGACGCCACGCTTGTGTAATTAATGTTGGCGCATCATTCGTACCAAAATTGAGTGCGTAATACCATGTTTAATATTTAAAAAATAGGTGAAAAATAGCGTGCTTCAAGTGACCAAATAGTGGTTGCTATGGATACCATTTATTCTTTCTACATATTGATAATCTGTTCATCAATATGATTTTTAAAACGCAAATGAATTGTTTTACACTTACTTGAGCTTTAATGTCATTTGACAAAGGAATTATATTTAAGAAAGGAATTCCGCGAATTTATCAATCACCCCTCGTATGTTAGCTACAATTTAACCATGTTTCACTTACAGTTAGATGAATCTTATCAGAGACATAGATACCATCTAATTCCCTGATCTTATAAGCCAAGTGTCAGTCAATATGTGGTATTATGAAAAAACTTAGCATAATATTATATATATTATGCTATAATGTATAATTATTCTTTGTCTGATGAAACTAAGGTATTTAAAAAGGATACTGATATGTATATGTATATATTTATATTTCTTCATGGTATATTCAAATCAATCTAAAGAAATTTGAATTTGTTCATTGAACTATAGTTATAATGTCGGCCAAAAACTAGGTACTCAATTTCTTTTAACATTGCCACAATTTACAAAAAAAACTTCATAAGGTACACAGTGGTTATGTTTTGTTTTTTTGTTCATAACTAGTTTTGTGCTGCAGTCTAATATTCTACTCTGCTTAGTGTCTGTTTCACTATTTAGTTGTAGAATATTACTGATCAGATTGAAATTTCTTGAAATACTGTAAGATGCAACTAGCATTGACGGCCTAGCTGTCAATTACTGTCAATAATTGGATTAATAAACTGAATACTTAGATATTAACCTTACACTTACTTAAGTCAATTCTACATCTTAGATTAAGTTTTATTATCTTACTTCTTTTTAACCATTGAGCCACAGATCCATATTAATTATTGATGATCTGACTATGTATGCGGAGATTGTGAATATTGGGGAAACCAAGTTGGAAAGGAGTTAAATATAACAAATTCAGTGACCTTTAAATTATTCAAGTTGTGACAGGTTAATGAAATAGAACTATAGCTTTCCACACATTGCTGGGTAGGGCTATGTAAACATATAAATCATAGGCAGATCTAGAGGGGGGGTCAGGGGGTCCATATCCCCCTGAAATTTCCAAAATATGCATGTACATAAGTGTTTCTTTTTTTAACTGTAAACCATTTAAAATAGCATGAAGCATTTTGTTCTCAAGCACCACTTCACTTGCCTTTGTTTTAACATAGATTTAATGGTTGTGTAGTTTTTAGCCTGATTTTTCTACTAACTGGGCATTTGGACAACTGTCTGGTGGCGTTAACAATTTTGTTAAAGTTTTAGATTAAGCATATTTCTCTGCCATTTAATGTCAGATCTTTATGAAACTTCATACAATGAAATCATGCCATGTGATGAATAGATTAAGAAGAAACCTCAACTCTACCTGGCTTTATTATGGATCATTTCCGTTTGTAATTTTTGCGTTAAAGTTTTTAAATTCTACTTTAATGTGGTTTCCACATTACATTTCTTGTTACCATCAATATGCTGCATTACTCTGCAAACAGTTAATGGACTATAACCAGTCATTTAGAATTTACAAGCTGGTGAAACTATCGAATGTCCTACAGAGCAGGGGTTTTACGAGGGATTTTTATGTTAAAAATTGTAGTCCTTGCTAAAGCGTGGGATTATTTATCTATTCATTGGAGTTAACGCCGTGTCAGCACAATTTTAGGTCATTTTATAGCGTCCAGTGCACCTAACCTAGCTTTCCTGGAACATTGTCTATAACCAGTACTCACCTACCCTTTCACAAGGAAACTGGAAACTTCTCTATATCATCTAATCAATGGAGGAAAATCGACATATTTGTCAAATTTTCATGGAAGGGTATAACCTCCCTGAGTGGGATTGGAAACCACACCCCCTCTGGCATGCGTATCCAAATCCTAGCGCACTACCAACTGGACTATAGACACGGGTTAAAAGCATGGGATTAGGAGGGAATTATTATCATCATAATTATTTGAATTATCTATGTTCTATTATACTATAAATTGTAAATCTTCAACCATCTTGGAGGCAATAAAGATGTATATATATGTGTATATATTTATTTGACTATTTGATTACCTCAACTTTAATTCTGTTGAATATTCACAATCCTTGCCTTAAATTTAATCAAGCACTAGCCCAAATTATCATGCTACAAGTAAAAGACAAACTTATGAACTGGTTGAACAATATAAAATAATGAGTTTTCACTTGCCTGTAACAGTTTAGTTTTGCCTCAAGCTTTGGGCTAGTTGGTTTATGTAAACACTTATTTTCTAGGGAAGTATAATGCAAAATTACCTAAGATGAAATATTTATTTGGTTTTCAATTATTCCTATATTGTGGGAGCAGTGGTCCAGTGGGAGCAGTGGTCCACTCCAGTGGGAGGATGCGACCTTAGGAATCGTGAGGTCCCGGGTTCGATCCCCACTAGGGGCACTGCTAATTTCCTTGAGCAAGAAATTAACCTAGTTCCACTCCACACGGGTGTAAATGGATACTGCGAGGGATCGCCTGCCTGAGGGTGATTTCAGTGATCAGGAGTTATCGTACAAAAAGTTGGCTGAACATGTATATGGAGGCAGACTTTAAACTGCGGTTTAATTTTTTTTATCTCAATGCACCTGGTATGCTACTCCTGGGGTCTGGCTAGTGGGTTAAGTTGATGACTACCACCTTAATTTCTTTTCGAGCACAAGATCCATTAATAATGTTATGAAGTTCAAGGCAAAATTATTAGCTAGCCAAATTGTATGAATCAAGTAGATTTCACTAGCCTGTATCAATATAGGCTAGTCATGGGTTCAGGCTAGTGGATAAATTGATGACTGGTATTAAGTCATAGAATAAAAGCATTATCTTCTTCTTATTTCTTTATGAAACTTATAATGTAGGGAAGTCTGTATTCAAGGTTTCGCATCACACTCATCTATAAAATGTATTCATAAGAGCAGGTTAACTAACTTAGATTTATACATTATATTTACAACCGAATTATCATAGAAAGAATGGTAATTTTTAAATGAAATCTTCATGTAAGCAATGAAAAAGAATAAACATAAGCAATTTTTATTTTAAATTAAAAGTAATTCAAACAATCTACTAGCCATCTGTCTAGAATCTTCAGCTCAACATCAAATTTCTCCTATATGTCTTACAATAGGTTACCAATGTGACTAATCTCCTATTTAAAAAATGGGATTTCTCCCACGGGAGAACTCTCCCATTTTAATAATGGGATTTCTCCCACGGGAGAATTCTCCCATTTTGGATATGGGATTTCTCCCACGGGAGAATTCTCCCATTCCTAAATATGGGATTTCTCCCGCGGGAGAATTCTCCCATTCTTAAATATGGGAATTTTTTATTTTTGGACTTTTTAAATATTTTTTCATATTCATGTTAAGAATATCAATATGATGCCAAATATGTATTTTTACCTTGATGTGATCTTTAATAATGGAATTAGAAATGGGAGAATTCTCCCACGGGAGAAAATTCCCATTTTATAAATGGGATTCCCATGGGAGAGCTATTCTCCCATGGGAATTTGCCAATTCCCATGGGAATTTTGACTTCTGACTTAAAATTAAACATATTTCTAGTAAACATATCTGGATGAAAGTTTACTGGTGTTATGCCCATATGTAGATCTACATTTATTGAAAATTTGAAATAAATCGGATGAAAAATAAAAAAAGTAAGTTTGCAAGATTTCCGGATTCGCAAACGTATTCCGGACTGTGTTATATATTGGAAAAAGTAATAGTAACAAAATAAATTAATAAGATTTGTAATCAATATGATTTTAGAGCTCATACAGATGCCGGACATTTCAGTCTTCTCAATTGGTCACCAGTTATACAATGAGAAAATCATTTGAAAAAAACTGGGTACACCACTTATATATATTGTACATGTCAAATGTTTTTTTCCTCAAGACACAATCCACAATTCTATTTTGGATTATTATCTTTCTGTTGCTTGAGCTGTTTATTAGGAGACTCTTTATGGTTTTAGATCATACAAATAAAATCCTCTTCAAAATTAAACAAACTGTGAAACAAAATTCTTGATAATTTTTCTGAAATCTATGTATGTCTATTGACTCTTAAGTATTTGGTATGATCCACATACGCTTTTAAACTATATTAAAATTTCCTAAGTGATAATTGACAAAACCCCACTCTATGTACTGTTTATATTGGATATTTCCATGACCACATAATATGATCTATTACCAATGTACCAATTAAGCGTAATACTTAGACAATATGTTATACAATAACTGTTTCCGATGCAAATCACATGGCTATCAACTAAACTGTGATAATTTAATATTTTCTGAGACCATTTTGTGATTATCAACTTAACTGTCTTATTATGTATTCATTCATTGTATTGGTATTGATACTATTTTATTTCATTATCATTTTATCATAACCTCTCTATGTCACATCGTGAAAACATTCGGACCACATGAAAAAACCAGCTTGCCCTTTAGTGCTATATGGTACGATTTATGACGAATCTTTACGTCCTAAATACTTAATTGATTAAGAAATATATTTTAGTACCACTATTTCGTTTTTAAGATCATCGATTTTGATGGTTTTGATAGTGGAAGTCTACAGTTGTTGAAATTATAATTACAAAATTATCAGATAATCAAAGAAATGCTCAAAGGACCATTGATTCAACACAAATACAAATATATTTTATATTAAAGTTAAATCTGAGTACACAATTTTACCAATATGACCACATACTTCAGGTATAAACATCATACAATCTCTACTCACCATAAACAATAAAATGAAAAATACAAGAGTCTGTTAATCCTTTGTTGTCCTTAGCTTCATATCGAATGTAGTGAGTTGTCCCTGCAACAGATCCTGGAAACTGTCCACCATTGTTTATACCTTGAGTTTGTTTAACACTATAAACAATACCAAAAATAACAAAAGCTCATAATGTACAAATGTATAAAAATCAATTATCCGAAGTAAAACACCACTAAAGTGATTTGATAATGCAATCATTACTTATAAATTTCCATTGAAAGTCATTGCCCAACTATGATTTGATTAAAAAGGGAGTATGAAAACATATCAGGAACAGAAACAGTATAACAAACCTTCCCCACACCCAAATGTTTTTTATGAAAAGAATGCCGTAAACAAATTACGAAACAAGGACATAAGGAGTTTCCACCTTGGAAAAGATAGTAACAAAATAATTGTCACTAGGAATTGATACGAGGACACATCAACTTTACACATGCTCGAACAGGTTCATGAAAGAAAAAACAATATCAAACTGATTTGGTGATAATGAACTCACCCTTCTTTTGACATTGATGCATGAAAAACAAAAAGCAAATCAAATATGGTATTGTCTAGATAAAGCAAAATAGCCAATAGCGTTACTGAGACTTGAGCAACAGTTAGATCAGAAACAACACGACCGACGTGATGACGACTGAAAGAAACGAATCGGGTGTTTACGCTCTCTGCGAGAGCTTTTCATCTAAATCATCATAAATTTTCAAATCCTTGTCATCGTTGTACAAATCTAAGAGATAAGCAAAGTGAGCAATAGTAGATGTATCAATCACCAAACCAACAGGATCGATGTAGAATATCCAGCTGAATACTTTGTTTTTTTTCTCTATGACTACAGATGGTTTGTACAAATAACATTGATCAACTGACACAGTTGTTTTCATTTGCGTTACTTAACAAATACATTATTCATGAAATGGTATGTATGCTAATGTCAAAATAAATGTATCTAAACCTATCTCTCTTCGTCTATCTAAAAAAAATAAAATCAAAATAACCAAACCTCGGAGTGTCTCCATTTTTATCAGTTGCAGTGGGTGCAGTCCAGTCTATTACTATGCTATTCTGTCCGGGTTCAACATAGTATTTATCGAGGAGGTTTCCTGGTCTGCAATCTGATGGAAATTCCGGAGGGTAATATGTTTCAACTTTTCGGAGACCTACAAAATATTTTGTAGATAGATATATATACTTTATAACTTCAAAATTTGAAGAGTACACAATAAATAAATGTACATGTATATACAAATACAACAATAAAATGATATAGATCATGAATAAAATTGGTTTTAAAGAAACAATGTGCAAAAACTGAAGAATTATACATACATGAAAGCATGCGTACCCGTATAATAATATCAATATTGATTTATCATTTATAATTATACATTGTAGTTATAATTATTATACATGTATTACAGTATTTATTCACATGCCTACTTATATTTTCAATCTTCTCAAGAAGAGCGAAAGCGAAAGTTGTTAGACAATAGTAAACAGCACAAATAAAGACATACTGCTAATATATAATGGCCACAATTTGCAAAGAACCCTCCATTCACAGCCTGTGAATAACACATTGTCAAATTAGTTCGCGAACAATTCTGTCTAAAAAGAAATTACGATGCTTTTGATAGTGTTTATTTTAGATGCAAGCTAGGCAGTAATTGATCGAACAAAGATTTCAAAACATGACTTGCTGTGTAATGGTATATAATACATGCAAATATTGATATTAGACACATACTTATATGATCAATATATCTTTTCTTTCTTATACGTGTAGGACAACCACAAATCAACTGTATACAGAAGAAATAGCATAACACCCGTTTTATATAATCCTGCAACAGTGCTAGGAAGCCCCAAAACATTTGGCTGACCTGGTAACAAACTATCAAAAGCAGTTAAGAATGATTATTATATTAAGTACTTAAGATACTTACAAAAGATTATACAGGGAATCCAAGGGATAAAACGGAAAAAAGGGAGACAAGGGAAGAACCAAAAAAACCTTTTCTGTCTTGAATCACCTGGAAACAAATTTTCAGAAATAAATGCAAAGCTGTAGATGCTGGTAAATAACTGGCAAATAACATTCATAATTCCTTTGCCATAAAAATAATTTTGTATTTACCAAAATAAATAATGTTTTAAACCAAAAAAGAGAGGAGAGAGATAACAAAACTAGCTTTTTAAGCTATCTTCTTAATCCTCTCTTTTGCAACATTTGACTAGTACTATGTATATGTATTTATGTTTGTATTTACCAAAATAAATATTGTTTTAAACCAAGAATAAATAAAATCGGACATTTTAAGACGCCACTTTTGAAGCATCTTAAGGCAACAACAAATTGATTTTATGTTCGTCGGATTTACCACACCTGAAAATCCGAAAATGAAAAAAAAATTGCTCCCGCATTTCAAAATTTGTACCGCATCAAGATTTCTTGGAAGTCAATTTTTTGGCACTCAACCAAGAAGTTTTACGGAGAAAATCAATGAGGTCTAAATATCAACGCTTATCAACGCGACATTACTATATTTGAAACAAAACAGTAAAGTATTCACGTTTACATACGTCATATTGATGATCGTGTGAATCATTTGTTCCTTTGTTTTTCTAAATCCTAAAATATATCTAGTACACCTTCTACTAGTACACATACTCAATTTATACATAAATAATAAATGCAATACAAAACACCATAAATTTTAAGTATTGATGCACATAGCAGTTGAACAGTGACGTAAACAGAACGGCTTAATCAACTCTACAAAGAGGTTGCTCAATTGGTAGCGCACAAGTCTACTGATCGAGGGGTCGTGTATTCGATTCCCGGGCGGGGTATACTTTCGTGGAGCTTGGTCATGAAATAATTTCTACGGCCATTCTGCCTCCCACCACTGATTCTAAATCATGTTGGGCAGGAGTCATTCACTGGCGAAAGTATGCGCTCAATAGTTGGTTAACAGCTAAATCCAGAGATTTAGCCTTTCCAGGAACAGTGAATAGGTGGGATCACCGCCGTGATATTACCTATAAAGTGTTGCTACGGCGTTAAACCCAACAAACAAACAAACTGATCTAAATGTGTGACGTTATATGTTCACCTTCTGAGTAAAAATAATTTACAATTTTATTACAGGTCGACTTGTGAATTGAGGTAGCACAGGATAGAAGATTTCACTTTCTAATAATGTTCATGCCCGAGCTATTCCAACAGTCTCTTGGAATATCTCAGGCATGAACATTATTAGTACAGTTCATGTAAATGCAAATGGAACAAAATACAGGCATTAATATGTATTTATCATATTAAAAGTAGGGCTGCCACAATATACCGGTATATTGCAATACGCAGCTGGGGTATGAATTTAGCGTACCGGTATTTGGCGATACATTTTGTATTTTATATTTATTGGAAAATGTAGCGAATCGTCAATTTTCAATGTTTCATTCGATTGAAAATTAAGTTCCAAGAATTTAAGCGATCAGAGCGCAGAACATATTATTTTTGTTTCTTCACACCTCGGCATTTTTATACGCAAAACATTATTGTAGCCCTTATTGACCCAACAGAAGGGACTAGACTATATCGTGTCACAATGATTATCATTAAAAAGTTAAATTATTTCAAAATGATTTGCACTCAATAAACGTAAAAGAAACTCATTTTTACAGTTTCATAAATATGCTCTTGTACGTTTGCCATGACTGTCACGAGAAATGACACTAAAATTTGACTCTTACACATATACATTACACAAAATATGTTCGTCATAGTAATCTCTAAAATTTGACTCTTACACATATACATTACACAAAATATGTTCGTCATAGTAATCTCTAAAATTTGACTCTTACACATATACATTATACAAAATATGTTCGTCATGGTAATTTCTGGACTGTAATGTTACATGTAAAAACATACGTTGATTTAAATTTTATTTACTTTACACGACCTGCAGTTTTTGTTATATATTATAGACCAAATAATACACAATCTCCATTTATTCTTTCATGAAGTTATATTCTTAAATTAACTTTTCTTGGAAAAATCTGTTCCTATTACTCTAAAAATGTGCAGCTTTTCCTAAGTCTGCTACAGGCATTTTTCCTTTCAAAATTTATACTAACAAACTGAGTAGTTTAATACATTGTTTAATGCAAAATAATTATGCCGGCACCTTTTTGTTTGTGGCATACACATTGTTGAAACGAAAGTAAGATACAGATCGAGAGAATCACCAAGCTATTGATAGATTTGTTATACTTGTATGTCGTGCCTGCTGTAATTAAACATTTTCATTGATCGCTTCGTGTCTTTTCAACATACTTAAGTGGTTAAGATAACGTTTTAATAGAATTATACTAATGTATACTCTAGTATCGTCTCATCAGTAAATGCATATTTTAACACATATCTATTTTTAGCAGATCTGACCCACGTGGGTAACACCCCAAATACTGCGAGAAAATAAAGAAATATTTTGTCAAGTTATATAACTGTGTGTCTGTTGCATTTACAGTTATGAAATATATAATTCAAAATCAGGAAATGTGAAGTTGAACTTTTTCCTGTATATCCTTTAACAGTCTTATTTCACGGCGTCTCAACGCCGTGATATTGTGGTGGGTAGTTTTTGGTAGCACTGGACAAAAGTCACGTGACAAAATCCTTTCGATTTCTATTTCCGACATTTTATTGGTTTTTGAATGCAATCATAGTACAGCCCATTCCGTTTTCGTTAAAAGTTACATAGAAAAAGCATTTTTTTCATGACGTAACCGCTGTGAGGAGTTTGGAGCTAGCCAGTTTTTAATTTGTTCGAATGGATAATGTTTTCTCGTGTCCGAGTAAATCTTTTCACATGTCTTTTGAACCTTACATTTCTATATTTTCTATATTTAGTTTCTATATTTGCTGGCAAGTTATTTTTTTTTCTTTCTTATAAAATTATGATTTGTATTCGAAATAGCTTGCCTTTTGTATAGAGGCGCATCTTTTCGGAATTGAAATACGTGTAAAATCCGTTCGAGTAACGCGCAACAAAAGTCTTCCGTAACAAGTAAAGGTGATTCAAAGTATACTGAAATCACAAAAAGTCCGACAAAAAGTCGCGGACATTAGTGCAGCGGACGTTAAGGCAGACTACACACCACTGAATCTTCAAGCGAACATCAACATAACGGGCGGAAAAAGTGTACATAAATATTGCTGAAATAAGGTTTATTACTTCGCATGGTAATAAATGAGTCATAACTTTAAATACAAATGTATGTATAAAAACAAAAAACTGTTTATATGTTAAAAATGCAGTAAGGTTCAAACCAATGTAGAACCCTAACGGTGAAGTGTGACCCTGGAAGACCGGGTATACAGACGTATACTATGTTAATACCAAACGAATGAGCAACATCATACAAGTCCATCTTGGGGCTGAAAGGAGGGATGTGACCTCAAAGAAGCCATATAATATATGTACTTTCAACGTTTTAAGTTGGTTCGAACCCCTATACAGCCCAAACGTCGAAGTTTGACCCTGGAAAACCGAGTATACAGACGTATTTTATGCTAATACCAATGAGCAACATCATACAATTCCATATGGGGCTGAGAAGCCATATAATGGATATACTTACCACATACGTTTTAAGAGGGTTCGAAACCCCGTAGTGCCCAAACAGTGACGTGTGACCCTGGAGGACAGGGTATACAGACGTATTTTATGCTAATAACATTCGAATAAGCCCCTCCATACAAGTCTATTATAGAGCTTAAAGCAGGGACTCAAATTAGCCATATAATAATTTATTATATGTACTTTAAACGTTTTTAAAGGGGTTCGAACCCCTGTATTTATCATTTGTATAATTTCAATTTCTTGTGCAATTAAACATTTTTTTCTCTGACATGAGACTTGGTTTTCAAAATGCGTTATTCTAAAAAATTAAACAATAAACATTCACCTTGCCAGGTAATTTAAATGATCCGTTGGTTAGTATTAACCACAACATCAAACTTCGTTCAGAATTCATGTCTCATTGTTGTGAGCAAAATTCCTAGTTTCCTTTACATATAAACAGGAAGACGTTTTTTCACAAGTTGCATTATAATACCGAAACCTTAACAGTTAACATGACAATTCAACACGATGCTATTTTGAGTTACCTTAAGATTATACTTTATTGGTTTTTTTTGTTTGCCGTGATAATCACATTGCTGCATTTCGCAGCAATTTTTACTTGTAAACTTAACGTTTTGGAAGAGCTAAAATAAATATACGTCCTCTTCCGTGGAAAACCAAAGGAGAAGTGAATTAAAAGATCTACTCGTGCTGGCATTTCGAATGTCTTTTAGAAGCGAGCCTGGCTGTATATTAACCTGTCCGGACCGTGTATCCATAAATGGACTCGGACAGTAATCTGACACTAGTAATGTTTTGATTTTTAACTCTATAGTTTTTTCAGTGAATCATCAGTAACAGTATATAACGTAAACATTGTTTTGTATCGGCCTAAATTTAATATGTATACCTTCATTTAACTTGACTGTTCAAAGAAGAATGAGTTTTGTGTTGATGTTACTTAACATATCTACAGTTCCCATAGTACAGTGTATGGGAAACGTAAACCAGATGTAATTAAAGGGGGGATATGGGTCAATATAATGTTTGTTGTTCGAAGAAAAACAATATACGCCATTTTTAAAGTATTGCTGCTGTACTACAAAAAACACTTTTTGAGGTAAACAAAGGGACTCAACATTTTCAACATATGTATTACAGAGAAAAGTTTTAATAAACGAATATTGTAATAATCACATAAAATCAAACGTTGAAAATATATACAACAGTGAAGATTCCCTGTGATGAACCCAAATTTCAAAATGCGGGACCATTGATCTCTTATTCTAGACGATAAAACATTATCTTGGCTTAGAAGCTTTACTCATTGCACAAATCGGCTACGCACAGGAAGTAGTACGGCGTATGAACATGGAATTGTTTGTTTTTTTATCTTTTTGAATATACAAATGTACTTATAATTAAATTGTAAACAAAAAGCTGGATAATAAATACACAAGTACCAACGTAGATTTAAGGTGCTTTTAAACCTGATAGTATATATCTAATGTATTCAAAATCGTTTCAAAAGGTCTGTGTTCACTGTCTAGATCGTGAAACGGTGGCGATTTTCCGTGTCACGGCGTAGCCACATCAAGATGGCGGAAAAACAATCATCCAAAAGGTACGTGTTCTTGTTTGCATGATATTTTGAGAAATATTCGGGCCCAAACGCGTTAAATAGTTTCATTTGATCCGTAAATGTATAAACTAAAGGGCGTGTGTACTCACCTGACATGTCACAAAGGATTTATGTGAATTAAAGCCACCAAAGATGACGAATCACCGTCTGTCAAATTTGAACCGAGAGAGTGTATTACTTTTGATAAAACTGTCATTAGTACGGCACTTACCGTGTTATGAATATGATTGTGAGATAATGTATATGCATGCAATTATACCTTAAAATTGTACAAGTTCTAATTTATTTTGTTTTGTCAAAACATGCCTACTTTCGGTTTTGTCTAAGCAACGGTTGAGATATTAGCTCCGGTGAAGATTTTCCGTAAGAAATGACTCGGTGTTGCCATAAAAAGTGGACACGGTGTATACATATGCGTGAAAGTGAACACGGTTCGGACACCCATTCAAACGTTAAACGCAACCATATCATTTGAAGTAAATCACATTGGCATTATCCTTCGTATTTTGCTATACATATAAAAGCCCAATGTGTTCAATATGTAAATCTTTGCAGAAGCAACGCCTAATAGTAAATCAGTTAGTATTATTTGATTCCCTCTATTCCAGATCGTCATCTTTCGTATTGATACGTAAAGAAATAATGTAGTATAGAAATACGAAACTGATACTTTTAAAGGCCCTTTTGTGATAAGACTTATCTTATATATTTCATAATTTTGTTTTCCCGGTGTCAAAATGAAAAAAGGCTATAAATGCTAGATACTACTGCAAGTTTTCGAAATCTGATATCCTAGCATGCATTAATCATTCAGTAGAAAATGCCAAATTGCAGCTAACTGACGGACGAGATGGTATAAAAAGTATCAACCGGCCGATATGGCCTTCTGACGAAAGACTACAGACTAATACCAAATTTAGAAATGCAAACTGGGAAGTATTTCAAAGTGAATCAACATTCATGTACATCCTTTCTAGAAATTAAGAAGTGTCCTGCTGTTAAAGACCTAGAAAGTATACAAGAATCTAAACAAGATATTTCTGTTGATATTGATTCAATTACTCCCCAGTCCAGATGTGAAAAACGTACAAAACGTCAGAACCAAAAAAAGCACTCGGCAGTGTAACTTAGCAGGTCCCTCTCAGCAAACGTTACTTCCATGTACGTGGAACATGATGAACAGTTAGTCATTTGTCTACGATTTGACCAAACCCGTATTTTTTAACAAATACTACTACGTTTTGCCTTGCCTACATTTCGACCATAATTCCAAATAGTCTGGTCGCATTTCAAGCGTTTGAATGGGTGTCCTAACCGTGTTCTCTTCCACGCAAATGTATACACCGTGTCCACTTTTTATGGCAACTCCGAGTCATTTCTTACGGAAAATCTTCATCGGGGCTAATATCTCAACCGTTGCTTAGACAAAACCGAAAGTAGGCATGTTTTGACAAAACAAAATAAATTAGAGCTTGTACAATTTTAAGGCAAAGTCCCGTTCTCGACTTGTACACTATCTCACAATCGTATTTACTACACGGTAAGTGCCGTACTAACGGCGATTCTATCAAAAGTAATGCACTCTCTCGGTACAAATTTGACAGATGGTCATTCGTCAACTTTGGTGGCTTTAATTCACATAAATCCTTTGTGACATGTCAGGTGAGTACACCCGCCCTTTATTTTATACATTTACGGATCAAATGAAATTATTTAACGCGTTTGGGCCCGAATATTTCTCAAAATATCATGCAAACAACGACACGTACCTTTTGGATGATTGTTTTTCCGCCATCTTGATGTGGCTACGCCGTGACACGGAAAATCGCCACCGTTTCACGATCTAGACAGTGGTGTTATGAATGGCAGATGTAAACACGTTCTCATTGAAGTTAAATGACAAGTTTGTTTTTTCTAAAGTGCATTACTTCTTTAGATAGCAATATTATATTAAGAAGTCGCAAAAACATTTTTAATTTATTCAGTCAAGTTGACGGGGGGATATAAGAATGTTAATATCGTCACGTTGTTTCAGATAAAAAACAACATTTTTACTCATGATGCTTAGAATAGCATCGCACAGACCAGTTAGTTTGTAAGCACTATAATTATTGAACTCGAATAAGATAAATCGGCGGGATATCTGTTTTATCATCCAATGAAATTTAAGTTTCAAATGTAATGTGACAAGTTCAAATGACATAATACGTAACACGAGAGCTCTGCATCTATATTTCAAGAAAAGAAATCTTATTTTACATATTGCCTCAAATTTTTGAGAACAAAAACTGACCGAAGAAAACATGCTTTCTTTATCGAACAACTCCAGTGCTTTTAGTGCTTTGATTTTTGTAATTTCACCGGCTGCGTGTTCAGTAACCACTGTTAGCTAACGTTACGGCTACGAGACAACTCAACCCGAAGACAACTCAACCCGTGCATGACTCAACTCAAAGTTGGGACAACTCAATCCGTTAGTAGTGGATTGAGTTGTCTCGGGTTGAGTTGTTCGAACACTTCCGTTACGGAACGTTTTGGAACGCTCAGAAAAATTGAACATGCTGCAGTTGAATACAGTTTGATAATTCAATACGTACAACATCTTTCAGTTATACGTCTGGCTGTACATTACTCTTTACTGTAGTATGCTTCATATTAAAAGGTAGAATAAATTGTAACTTACATTTACATCAACTGAAACAAAGCCTCGACCAAAAGATATAGGTTCCTAAACATTCATCGTTAGAAATTTATGATATTTGCCCATGCTAAGCGGTTAGTGTATATGTTTTGCTACTCAACATATCAAAGTGCATTTGAACACGTATAGTCACGTGATCTACAAAATAACTTAAAATGTTTACAATGTATTTCTAAATGTATATGACATCTTATAGCGCATAAAAATGCAAGCTTTTTTCCCAATCAATTCCCAGTTGGGCCCGTAAAATATTATTCGCTAGCTAAAAATTCTTTGCACAAATATTGAATTGGAGGTAAGTTGGTAATTAACAAATATAATTTGTGCAACGCATTTTAAGTAAACCATTGCAATTCAAAGGCTTACAATAGTCCATTTAATACAGCTGAAAAATAGGCTAAACTAGACAAAATTGCAACAGAATTTATTTTTGTACTCTGTGAAAGTTCGTATTCATAGTAGTATCCAGAAAAAAGTTGCACTCAAAAATCCGAGGGGAAAATCCTTTTTTGGCAAAAACGTTGAATATGAACAAAAATGTGGATTGGCTCCCTTTACAACTATCTATTATCATGTACAAGTGAAAACAATTTTGGATTAGCTCCCTCTATAACTATCTATTATCATTTACGATTGAAAACAATTGTAAACAACAACTTATTATTAGGTTTAATGTCTAATTCCTTTGTGATGTCTATATATATCTGAACTGCTTCTTTGAACTCTGTGTAAGTTCTAGGGAGTTTTAAAATTACTGATTTTACAACGTAAAATGATGTTAAAATTATTTGGCATCCAATTAAGGTATGCATTAAAGAGAGAGAAGTAAACACGGCTTGGGACTTATTTTTTTTAATTTAGCAAAGTCCCGTTCTCGACTTTCCTCACTTTGTCAGACCTGAAGACAATGTTTTGGTCAAACAGGTTAGTACGGTGG
Source organism: Mactra quadrangularis (assembly GCA_025267735.1). Classification (NCBI taxonomy): domain Eukaryota; kingdom Metazoa; phylum Mollusca; class Bivalvia; order Venerida; family Mactridae; genus Mactra; species Mactra quadrangularis. The sequence continues at coordinate 33,557,992 of CM046311.1, forward strand.
CACAACAAAACCAACAACAGTCTATAATTTTGAAATAATGTCGGAGGGAAATTATTTGCTGCATGTAACTCATACACAAGAAAGTTAGAAATCGTTTAAGCTAATAAGCAAATATATATAGTGTGATGTTATTTTCATGTTGTTACTAAAACAAATAATATATCAAGTGAATTAAGCTTAACTTGGTTATCATTTCGTTTTTTAAAACAATTTTTAGAGATAATATTAATTTTGTGAGTTTAAAGTTTCGTACTCAGCGCTCAGACAACAAAAATATCATGACACGAAATTTAACACTAAACATGATCAATTTTGGTCCTAACGCGCTACCGTAGTAAAATATTTCTATTTGTTAAAGTCGTTACCAAAAACGGTATTTTTAATGAATTTACTGCCAAATATAAAATTAATTAAATGTAGGTATATAGGTTCACATCGGAAAGTCAACTCAAAATCAAAATACTACCGGCATCCATTACTTTTTGTGACCCAACAGCTATATTTTCTGCGGGACAGAAGTACGGAGGCGTTGCAGCGCCTTTTGATATAAATACATGTAGAAAATGCATTATTTTAAATTCATTTTTCATCACTTTCCCTCGTTATTTGGAGTGCAACTTTTTTGTGTGTGTTATTGTATTGATGCTCTTTTGCACTGTATAAACATATTTTCTGTTGCAATTTTGTCTAGGTCAAAAGTTGTATTGAATGGACTACAAGGACATTTTCTGACATAGAAATTTAATAGTTATTTCATTTACTATTTGAATCGTCTCTTTTTGACTGCCGCAAGAATTTGAAGAAAAACAAAAGTTTGGTCGCAGCTGAAAATTTCAATACCACGTGATCATAACAGAGTCTGTAGTCACGTGATCTACAACATAAACTTGTAAGGTCAAACTATGAAAATCACGTGACTATATACAATGCAGAACATACTCTAAAATCTCCAAACGTTTTACTGTTTAACATTCTTTAGTTCAAAGTAGATATTTCTTCAGCCTAGTTTAAGAATACATGTATAAAAAATCTACATACCAATAGTATAGTCCGTTCCTGACCAATGTCCATTATCACAGATAAAATCAGCAGTCACTACAGTTTCTCTGTAATCTTCGACTGTACAGAGTTCCCCATGAGGAACTGAGCTCTGGTCAGCGTTAACAACCTCACAATTGATAAAAGGAGTTTTAAAATCATCTAAATAGCATGCACGCTTCACGTCTACCTTCTCATTTTCTAATTGCACCTGTAACATATTTTAACTTATATAGCTGACATCACATTTTTTGTAATATTACTTTGATACAGCTATGTCTAATCAAAGCCGGACAAGGATTTTAAACGGGGCAACATTTATCCAAATATATATAGAGGTTGGACTAATGGCCTTTTTCTTCTAAAATTTACAAACAAAATGCATTACGAAGGATTAGCGAAGCTACATTGATACTGTCCACAGAAGAAACAAGAAATATTGATGCAAAGCATCAAAGAGCGCAAAAAATTAATAACATGAAACTACTGCTTGAACCTGCGATTCTCTATAAGTGAGAATAACCATGAGTGATTCATTCTATTTATGATTACTAAAACTTAAACGCTTATATGTACAATATATAATAGGATCATGATAAGTGATGGTCTAATAAATCCTTTCTTAAGGTGTCAGTCCCTTCGTCAGTGACTTAGACCGTCTCCCCAAAATACGTTAACGAGCTTGCTTCTATAAAAAGACGGCAAAGAATTGAAAGACTGTTATGATCGAGTGTCCATGTTTGAGAATAAATTGCATAATGAGAATATATACTTAGCGGCAAAAGTCTTGTCCACTCAATGCGTGTGCATTGTTTTTCAAAAAATGTTTAAATTCGTGAAGTAAATTTTGTGTAATCGTAAACAACCATGTTCTTGCGACAATATGTGAGTTTTTTTCGGGGGGATTTGCTAATATTAAACAAAATTTCGGTGTTTCAAAATATAGCGTAGCATTTGAAAAGTTACACATGTACTGATTAAAGACATCCGCCATCGAAAGTGCGCTTGATCGATAAATTCAATCGCTAGTATGTACCCGCGGGCGTTTATAAGAGCTGTTCAACGTCGACGCACCGACAGAACGAGTGTACGCAGTAAACGTGGTGGAATTCTGTTTCAATCGTCTGTGATAGCCTCTCTAAGTCCTTCAGCTGTTGTCAACTAGCGTCTCCAAATTTTGCGTTTTATGTAATTTCAGAGATGCTCAACTGTATTCAAGTCTGGCGATAACGCTGGCCAAAGAAGGATGTAATGGACCCTTGGTTATCAATAAAATGAAGAAAGTTGTGACTGGGTTTACAGTGTTAATTGTCGTTACAACCCGTAAGAACTGAAAGAAAACAAAGATCACAATTCATAATCATGTTCATAAATACATACAAGAATGAAGTGTCACATCGTTAACGGTTAAGTCGTTGAACAATTACAAAGGAAACTAAGTTCCCAAAAGCCTTAATTAGTTGAACGTTAAAAGTACATGAACTATAAGAGCAAGTATAGCGTTGTAAGAAAATAAAGTTGATAATATATAATTATGTCCCTTAATACATAGAATAATAAAATGTCACGTTATTAAGTCGTTGAACAATTACAAAGGAAAATACGTTCCCAAAAGCCTCATTTTGTTGAACGTTAAAAGAACAACACCTGTACCAAGTCTTACATAGAACGGAAATACTTAAAATTTATAATCATGAGGCATTTACCAATAAGCTAATACGAAAATGCAAACAATAAACTTCCTGGTTCTCTATCTAAGGTCCTTTAAAATGATAAAATAAAATCGTTTTGTTTCATTTGCCAAATGGCGTGCATTTTACGCGGGCTCCCTCGTTCCTCAATCATTTAAACGCTTGATATACCGGTATTCAATTCAAAAGCACCTAATGATACAGATTTACGGTCTAACGCCTCTAAATTACAGAATAAGAGTCAACAGATTTATCTCCCTTGCATTAAAACAATAACATGATATGGATGACCAATTCATACAAATAAAGGACATTTACAAAGGACATGATGCCGTCAGTATCCAAAAAGGCTCGGGTTAACTTTGCAGCATGTGGCCAAGCATGCGCTTGATGTTATGCCTGCCCATACCATTGTGCTTGGTCCACCCCACCTGTTACATTCTGAGAAGCATGCGTCTGCAAAACGCTCGCCATTGAGACGATAGACGTTGTTACGACGGTCGTTGGAATCGACGTTAAATTTGCATTCGTCTGAGAACAAAACATGATTCCATCTAACTTACCTCCAGCGTCTGTGAAAAAAAGACCACTGGAAACGTTCATTGCGATGGTGACGCGTCAATCTCACACCAGTATAGGGACGTCTGCAACGTAATCCAACCGCTTTAAAACGTCGCCTAACAGTATGTGGACTTACCATTGGTCGGTTTCTGCCAGGTGTTTGTCTTGCAGTGTCAGCTGGTACGGTTAAACGATTTCGTAAATGCGATAAACGATTTGACGGTCTTGACGCCAAGTCGTCACTTAAGGACGTCTTGGCCTTGGCAGATTAGTTACAGACCCTGAAGTAGCAAACTTCTGTCTTAAATGTCTAACTGTACGTTCAGAAACGCCAAAGTGACGTGCAACATTCTGTTGCTCGGACACCTGCTTCAAGTTGCCCAATGACGCGTAAACGCTGATCATTTGACAAATGCAAATTTTCAAAAATAAGCATTTTGTTCTTGATTAGAGTGTTTTTCGAATAGATAATCTCTATTCTCTCAATACAGGCTGAAATAGCGGTCCAAATGTGTATACAGTGTTGTGTATAGGGGTGCACGAGAAAACGACGTCCCAGTGGTATCGCCATGGCTGCCGATGATATAACACATGTTATTGATAAAATATCCTTGATATAATTATGTCAGTACATTGTAAAAAATCACGGGTGTACCTACGGTAGTTAATGGCAATTAATAAAAAAACAAAACCCTACAAGACTTTTGCCGCTAAGCATATCATTATATTTTTGAGAAACCTTTTTAAAACATAATGTATATAATAATACTCAATAAATGAAACGTTTGCAAAAAAACGCCAGATATAACAATTTGTTAACCTAAAAGTCAAATCTCCATGTCAAGCTGTATTGTCGTGTTTTTTGTCTAACCTTCATTGACTTCAATGACGGTCCCCATAAGAACAGTGAGTTAGACAGTAATTAGGCCGTAATAGCCGAAATGTTCCGCATACAAAGAAATTAACAAAGCCCATTATATACAATGTATAAATATTTACAAAAAAAAGTTGTCAGATATAACAATTTTGTGAAAAATTCTCAAACCGAAAGCATGGTATTTAGCCATGTCTCTGATCCAGCTGTATGATTACACAAAAAAGACGTACGTGTTTTAGATTTATCTTCATTAATTTCGTTTTGTCCGAAATTCCTGTTCAGTCATAACAGACATTTTTGTCGAAATATATAACCACTTCACTGATTTGGTTTAACAAGAAAATCCGATCTTTTCTTAAGTTACAAACAACTGTAATCAATATAATAACAAAGATTTTCGATTAAATCACGTCTTTCACAATTGACCAAATAACTCCCGTTAGTTTGTAATGAAAATCAAGATTTTGATGTAAATGTTCAATTGCGTCTCCCATGGTTATCTGAGAAAAGTGCATTGGACAATATTTAGGCAATAACAGCCGAAAAGTTCCGCATGCAAAGACATATTCAAAACGCATTCAATAAAAGAGCGCATGCTCCAGCCTGCGCTCAATCAGTTCACATGTATATGATCTATTTTTAGACACTGGAAATTTGTAGGCGTGTATATTTTAGCGCATTGGTGTTACAGTCGACAAGAACAGAAACGGATTAGTGTTACATAACTTGTTATTAATATTTTAGCAGAAGAATGTCGGTTTCTTAATGAAACTGTTTAAACTAAATTAGCAAGGATATTATCATGTATTGTGAGTAAACAACAAGACTGCTTACTGTTACTGGGTCAGAATTTAACTTCTACTTTCGGTTTCAAATCAGCATAGATATAACTCCCTGAAATCAGGTAGGCCTGCATGTAGATCTAGATGATTTAAATTTTTTCACAAAATTTTCATTATAGCTGTAATATTGGTATATTTTGGCATTGAAACCAATTGCTGATGTTCTGTCATACATGTATATAGTTATACAAGTCAAAATCAATGCTTGGGTTTGATATGACAAGTAATTACAAAATTGATTGCCCTAATTTCTAAACTATAACATGTACAGTACATGCAGTTTGTTAGAGGATTGTTAGACCATACATTTGTAAAAACACCTAATAAACATGACAAATTGTCAATTATGCTTCATGTTGCTAACCTTTTTTGTAGATACACCACATAAACATGACAAATTATCAATATATGCTTCATGTTGCTAAACTTGTTAGCAATCTACTTAATATAGCCCAGTTGTAAGTTGTATATTACATTTGATATTGCAAAGCTGGGCTCATTCTCATGAACAACTGCCTTGGACAATTTTCCAGAACTTGCTTGTACCAAATTGATGTAGGATGCAAAAATAAATATTCAATAGGAAGAAAAGTTGCTTATGAATATAACAACATAAAAACTCTAAATATAGACTTCATGTACAGCCCTGCTAGTCTGCAAATATGCTGCAATGAATAGATTGTATTTGAAGCCATGGTGAATGACAATTTTCTTTTAATCTGATTTCACCTACTTGTACCTAATGTTTTTAAAAATGTACTATTTGTAACTTAGTCAAATACAAAAACTGACAAATAGTAGAGGAATGAAAATAATTGGAAATTGGACAATTTCAATAATATACCTTCTTTGTTTCACACTTATACATGTTAAAGCTATGTGATTAACTGTATGTTGCAAATGATCAAACATAAAAGTCTATCTGTGCTCTCATAAGAAGCCATATTATTGAAGTAATATGTCTTAACATATGACTGCAGCTTGATAATTGCCTCATGAAAAAATTAATATTTTGCATGGACATCCTGCAAGTGTTTGATATTTTTTTCATTTCACAGTAAAAAGTGAAAATCATTTTCACTTGCTGTTTTGTACAAAATTGGTGTGAAAAGTACTATGCTTTTTTGCTCTGTACAAGGAATGACATTATAGATAGTCCAACAGTACTGGTTTCATTCAGGATTATCATAAAAGATAACATCTATGTGAGGACTCTTTGTGATGATTTAACTTTTTGTACATTTTGTATCATTGTTGAACACAATGTGAGCTAAATGATTCTGTATTCACATTTTTTTCAACAATTAAAATGAAATCACTGTTGGATTCTATTCACTACTACCTAGACTATTTATTGTATCAAATGCTGAATCTTAACTAAGAAAAAGTAAAGGAATTACTGTATATCTTTTCTATATGATTTTTCTTTATTTCAACTTGTTCATATTATGCCATCCAATTCTCACAAAATGCGATGCAATTTGTAGAAAATATTTAAAAACCTTGATATACTATTAATAAGAGTGAACCTTACATCCCTAAAAGATTGGAAGCTAAATCTCTTATTCAGTTTTCCCGACCTGAACTCTATGGTATCTTGTTATCCTATTAGGATTTGATTAACGCTTTTTGGACATTTTGAACATTTTTATATGAGAAATTAATACAAATTTAATTTTATTTTGATCTGATCATTTTAATTTCTATGAAATAATTGGTAAAAAATCAGGTTTCATAATCTAGAAAGGTGCATTTCAAATTATTATATTTTCATTTTCTGTAACAATAGCAACCACAGCTTTCGATAGAAAAGAATAGCCTTTGATTGTTGTCTTTATACTGTGCACATCTTGCATACCAAATTTCATTAATTTAGCTTATGCAGTATTGTAGCAATGACTGAATCTCATTTTAGAACTATATTTACTAATGATGTTTTCATGGCAACCACTCATAAAAAAGATAGATAATGTGATGTAATGTCTGCATAATGATACTATGTAGTAATTAAGCACTGTTCACTTCAATACTGTTTTTTTTTATTTTGGCCTATTTGCATGATACATCTTCTCTGACAGATTTATGTAACTTTTTGTAATGCTCAAAAACTGGGATAATTGTTGCCTTAGAAACCACCTAAGCAACGAGTAACTAAGTCAGTGCTAATGTATTATTTTTTCTGTTTCAATTCAATTAAGTGGTAAATGTGATAAAATTTAGAATCAAAACTATTTAAATACTATATATCTTTGAATATCATAATTTTAGTAAAAGTGATAAAGTTTCCATGGCAACGAGAACCTATCGACTTAAATATATTTCTTAAAATGAATTTACTCAATTATAAATGGGATAGCCAGAACATTAAAAACAAGGCATGCATTTAAAATCCAAACTTCAACTTCAAGCTTTACATTCTAAGCGAGAGTATAACATTCTATTTTAAACATGCTATTTCTTGGTATAGAATACATTTATTTTGTTTCCATGGTAATAAATAATGCAATAAATGAGGTCAGAGTGTTGTGTTGTTAATTTTATATAATTACATCAATATAATGTTTGAATATGGTTTCTTTAAAATTGCAAAAAGACTTGTTTTTCAAAAAATAAAAGATTTTCAATTTCTGAAATTGGTTACCATGGCAACCAAATATTAACAACTCAGAAAGAAAGTGCTTCCCTCATGTGACAATATCTGACTATAAAACTATCAATTTTGAAAGTCAGTTTGAAGGGATATCAATATTTTCAAATTATGCCATTTATTTTGTTCCGTTGCCATGGTAACGAACTTCACAGAATTCACTTAAAAATGTTAATTCTGGGTAACTTATTCATTTCCCTATCATATGACATAATTTGAACCACTTTGGCAACAGGGCCAAATTTGGGGGTAAACGCACCTTCTCCTTTGTTATGTTTATGTTTCCAGGCAATATTTAAATTGTTTTTAAAGTTATTTACAGTTTTGCTGTGTACACAATCATCTGGTAAGTTGTTCCATTTGTTAATTCAACGATAAATGAATGCATTTTTGAAAGATTTCAAGTTCACGTGTCTTTTCTCCACTTTCATCCTGGTAAAATTTAAGTAGCTAGTTTTCAAGGAATTCAAATTAACTTCATCAAAACTGTTCATTATCTTAAAAAGTTGTATCATGTCTGATTGCTCACGTCTGTATAAGAGATTTGGTATTCCTATTTTTTCAGTCTTTCCTCATATGTTAAATGACAATACTCTTTGACTAGTTTAGTAGCTCTACATTGTACTTGTTCAATTGCAACTATGTCTTTTTTTCATCCAGGGTGACCATATAACAGTAGCGTATTCAAGTGTTGGTCTTATTAGTGATTTATACAAACTTAGAAATAAATCTTTATCCATGTATTCGATACTACTTCTTATTAAACCTACTCTTGGATTAGCTTTGTTAACAATATTTGAAATATGAATGTTGAATTTCATCTGTTCGTCGAATGTTACACCTATATCCTTTTCTTCTCTGACCTTATTTATTTGTATGTCTGTATTGTCAACATTCATATGCTATTTATGACGTGGATTATTATGACCAATATTCATAGATTTACATTTGTTTACGTTAAACGTGAGAAGCCATTTATTGGACCAGTCAGAGAGATTATCAATGTCCTTATGTACTTTTTCACAGTCTTCATCACATGTAATTGAAGAATATAATTTTGTATCATCTGCAAATAGTTTTACAGTTGAATTCACTATGTCAAGTAAATCATTAATGAATATAAGAAATAATATAGGCACAAGAACGGATCCTTAGGGGATTCCATTCACGACCTTAGCATCAGTCGATACGACATTCCCAATTTTAACTTTTTGAGTTCTATCACTAAGAAAGTTTTCAACCTACTTGTGAATATTCCCTGTTATGCCATACCTTGAAACTTTATATAATAATCTTCTGTGAGGTACTGTATCGAATGCCTTTTGAAAATCAAAGTATATAGTGTCAATACAGCCATGATTATCTAAAATTTCATACCGAGAGAATTGCAGTCAGGTTAGAGGTAGTTATATCTATATGCGGTGTATTTCGTCAGATTTTGTAACAGAATTTTTGTACTCAATATCAGTCAGATAGTGTTTCGGAAAACGAAGTATGGTCGAATTCAAGGGCCGAAGTTTGATCTCACAGCCGAGGTCCGACTCAGTTTTAATGAATACAGATGAATTAGTAAGATATATATTTTTCTACTTTTATATAAGGTTATTTGTGACTAAACATATCATAACGCTTATTAGGAAAACCAATCATGCGCGAATGATAACAGAGTACCTTATGATAGTAAGGGTTCGGTAGTTACTGTCGATAGTGAAGAACAGGGCGTCGTTCTTGACGATGGGTGTTAAAAACGAATCATGCATAAATTACGATAGTTTTTGTTCCACCGTGTTTAATAATAATAGTTTCGGTGACGTATCTACAGTTGGTTGTGCTAACGTTAAACATGACTCAAAAACATTTATGAATAGCAGTTTTTCTTCGGTAGTAAAGCTTGAAAGTGATGGACAGGATGTTATTCATGACGAAACATGGAAATTTCGGGTGTTAAAAGACAAATCATGTATAAATAACAACAAATCTTGTTCAATCGTAAAGAATAATAGTGGTTGCTGTAACGTGTCTACGGTTTGTTGTGTTAAGAATGAACGTGAAGTTGTTCATGACGATACTTGTGAAAGCGAAACATGTGCGGACAACAGTTTTTCTCGTTGTAATAGTGACTCTTACTTGATTTCGGTAATGATGCACAGGACGTTATTCATGACGTTAAAAGACGAATCATGTATGAATAACGGCATATCTTGTTCCACCACGATTAGTGAAGTTACATGTAAGTTAAACGTAGAGACCGTTAGGGCTGAGCAAAGTGATGTGTTGAGTATTGTTTAGCAGTGGTTAGATACTGGTCAGAAACCAGATTGGTCGGATTCTGATCATATGTCGGTAGAATTGAAATATTATTGGAATCGAATCGATTCCTTGTATTTGTTTGATGACATTTTATTTCATAAATGGGAAAGTGTTGATTGTGAGAATTCTACATATTTGATTGTGGTTCCGAACTCTTTAGTATGTTATGTTTTAGACGAATCAATAAGTGTCCAAGTGGTAGTTATTATGTCTTGGGTTCATATAATAAGAGAATACTGTATGCTATAGTGGCTACTTTAATACTATATCAATGACCAGAGTACATGTTACAAATACTATACAGAAGGCGTGGCTTATCAGCACGTTTAACAGTAGTACAACATGATTGGTAGAATGTAAATACACAACAGTAGTCATTATGGAATTATGAAAACTAAATTGAAAGTACGGAAAATGATTTTCGGGTTTGGTTTGACACGAGACGTTAAAGTATGGTGTAAAACTTGTGATTTTTTTGTGCTTCTGGGCGGAGACTTACCCAGGTTATCAACGTTTCGGTGAGAAAATTTAGTAGTATTGAAAGCTCAGTGTTATGGAATGATTCAGGAGATCAGCATGCATGGTGTAAATAAGTGTAATTGTAAAAAGAGTAAGTATGCGTGTCTTTAAAATTTCGCGGGAAATACCCGATTTTATATCTAAACAAAATCGTGTGCATTGTGATAGACTAATACTAATGGAGATCTTATGACATCTTGGTTGCGTTGAGAATAGTAGTGTTTAGTATCCATTCTTGTATTTTGAGGATTACCTTCATGTACGCGAGTTTTATTTCAGGTTTTTCTTCAGGTTTAACTTATGAACATTTAAGTATTGCAAGATACCTTGTCTTGTTTAATTTCGAAAGAACATTTATGTACATATTTTGACATAATAGTGATCTTGTTGTAGTCCGGTATATAAACTACAAAACTCGTCTGAACCGTGCATGAAAGGATGTAGAAAATATTTTTTCATTTTCTTGAAGCTAAGACACTGTAGTTTCCGAAACTGGATGATGCCACTTCGGCACTCATGGGCAACTCTCAAAATTCAATATGGCGGACAAAATGGCGGATGAGAACTGATAAATCTATAATAAATCCATCTTTATCACAGTCAGATCATTTAAAGAGATAAAATTAGTCTAATATTATCTGCAATATTCTTTCATGCAATTTTGGTACCATTCGTTTATTCTCCAATCCAAGATGGCGGACAAAATGGCGTAGAAAGGCCACATTTGTCATGTATGTCAACCACAAAGAGCCAAATCGTACACAGAGGCATATAAAAATAATAATGCATTTTTGTAGTTATACCTGAGTTTATATAACTGGTTGATGTCACACTGGCATCAATGGGATATTCCCAAAATCCAATATGGCGGCTAGAATGACGTAAATAACTAGCTGTCGGGTATATATCAACCTCAAGACATAGAGTGGGGTATACCGAATAATTTCAATGCATTTTATTTTGTCGTTAATCCACTTTAATTAATGCAACAGAGTAATGCCATACTGGTATTCTTGGATAACTTCAAGAATTCAAGATGGTAGTCAAAATGAATGATAGGACTTGGAAAATTAAGTCACATAAATAGACATGACTCCACACTAATGAGTATACAGCGACATGTTTAGGTTTTTATATCTCTTGGTTTTGTGAGTATTAAATAATTGATACTAGCTTGTTAGTTGACTCTAGAAGCAAATTGTTTCTAAGATGGCAATTTAGAGACACTATTCTGATAATATTTAATCCATTGAACATCATAAGTTGTTATACGTAACTTTTATATACTTAGAATAACGACCACTTTTCCATATATGTTTGCCACTTCAATAATAATCAATATGTACTAAAGGGAGGTTATAAACAAAGAAAAAGACAAATGATATTGAAAGTATTGTGTGCAAGTTCAATTATCTTTCAAGGTATTCTAAGAGTACATTAATGCCAAAGCAATTGAAAGAAATTCTGTTGACATTGTAACACATTTTGATAGTAATTAAGGAAAATTGCAATAGGATTTCAAGTTCGATCTTGATATCAGGTATTACAACTAGATCATGAGTATTCTTTATTTCATTGTAAATATTCTATCCATTGATCAAAAAGGAGAAATATCAAACGCACATTTTCACCAACGTTTGTAGTATATTTTGTTTTGTTATTTACAAGGATATAGAGAAATAAGATATCAATTCTATAAGCGTATACACTGCTATTTGAACCCAGTGTCTAGCTCATGATTTAGCAAGTAGTGTTACCCTGTGCAAGATGATGGCTTTAAAGGATTGCTCAATTACAAAAATATGGCAAAGTAAAAAAATTAGAAGTGTCTCGTTTTACTTGCAATGCACTCGTGCCTATATTCTAGCATTATTGTCATTATTATTCATTTAAATTTAACATGATCTATACAATTTCTCGCAATGTGTATTGCGGTTTTATAAAACTTATACAAAACAGATTTGCAAACTCGCCAGACGAAGTATGGGACTATGCGATCGTTAATATATAATTTCAGTTAAATGAAAAGCAACACGGAAGTAAAATTTCGAAATAATCGACCAATAAACGCTAAAATAACAAACTTATTCATTGTCAGGAGGGTGTCTGCAAACTTTTAAGTAGAAATATAAGCTTTGAATAGCCTTACAAATAAAGACCACGTGATTATGAGGGTTATTCAATTGAAACTCAGACGTATTATATCTTTCGAAAGAATAGATTTTAAACAAAATCTATTTTGAAGCAATATCTTATTACCAAACGGTTTTAATGAATAATAACTCTAGGCTTGGTTATAACGATCAAATTTCTTTAAGAAGTAGTTTTGAATGCAAAAAACAATTTGAATTATTATCTGACTAGAGTGACACTGGTAAATGCAAATAGCTATAAGAAATTAGATTTTGTATGAAACATATGTGACAGCAACTCATTTTGTCCTTGTTTATTTACATTACGGCGTCCAGCGCACCTAGCCTAGCTTTCCTAGACCATTGTCTATAGCCAGTACTAAACTACCCTTCAACAAGGTTGGCAACTTCTCCTAATACCTTTTTAATCGAGGAAAATTGACATAATTGTAAAATGTTCAAGGAAATAAGGTGTATAACCTCACCGGGTGGGATTCGAACCCTTATTCCTTCGAGACACTAGATTCGAAATACCGGTGCTCTACCAACTGTGCTACCGACTCGGGTGTCAAAACAATTACTGATAAAATAAACAAGCACATTCTCTTCGCCGATATCTCTTGCCTGACAAATACAAAATGTATTTGAATTTGAGCACAAAATTTTAATCAAACGATAAACAATGTACTTCTTTCAAAACAAATTTGTGCTCAGGACTCACAATGCATGTGCTCATGATTTAGCCAATAGTGTTACCCTGTGCAAGATGGTGGCTTTAAGGGATTCATCAATTACAAGAATATGGCAAGTAGAAAATTTAGAAGTGTCTTGTTTCACTTATGTCTAAATATCTTGAAAGAACACACAACATATCTGATGCATCAGTGTCAAAAGTTTAAACAGGCCTGTTAACTAAACACATTTGGAGTATATTCACTACCAACTGCAAAGACTCCCCCAAAGAAGAATGGTACGCCTCAAGATAACTTGTCGATCTCGTTCGCAATATTCAAATATGTTCCATTCCAAACATTATAGACGATGCATTGCAAGATATGGTGATTCTTTATGTTTTCGGTAACATTACATATATGTTTAATCGCATTAATCTTTAATACTTGATACGAAAAGCACAGACAACAAATTATAACTGTTGCTGCAATTCGCTGAGTACCAAAAATATCTGACTACATTGGTGTGCTGATACTTATTTTGGAATATCTATCTTGTAACACTATAACAATACGTTCAACTGTCATTCGTCCAAATGTAATGTTACAAGTCGGTCAGTTATTGACAGCATAAAAAAAGTTCACTATTAGCATGAGTGTAAAATATGCTTTTAAATCTGGTTAACCTATCCTACATCAAAAGTGAAGACAATTATGATATCTTTTGGCCATAAGCTAGTTTCCACTTGGATACTTTCTTAAACGATAAGCATTAATACGTAAAATTTACCATTGCATGTGATGTGCTTAGGATGTTGAGTGCAAAATACTATGTGAACAGTGATTTGTGTTGTCGCTTGAACATGTTGTTATCAACATACAAAAACGACCAGAGAAATTGTGCTATGGTTATGTAATATTAGACTGAAGCAAACTTGAACATTTAAGCACAAATTCTAATTAAGTCTAGTTTTAGTCAAGTCAGACTGTATAATGGTTTGTGTAATGATAATAATAGAGCTCAATTAGTTTCTTCTACATGTTGTTTGGCACATGCTTATTTTGCTATTTATATGTTTAGATTATTTATAACAAATTGTCCTCTGTTAACTGTATATTAATCCAATTTAATTTTCCCGTTTTTCTTCATTGGCTTACATTTTGGAAATAGATTAGTTTGTCCATTCAAATTTTCATTTCATTAAATCCAGTAAATAAGTAACAATATTAATTAATTGTATGATATTGGACTTCAAATTCAAGCCTGATATGGCGTTCACTACGGCATTATAACCAAATAATCGGCCAATATGGAAAACAAGGCCTTTAATAAATGCCTCGGCTATTATGAGATTCAGGCATTTTGATTGGTTCCGAATCTCATAATGGCCGAGTTTTCTCAAGAAGGCCGTATATTTTCTTCCACAAAAATGCCACCATTTTGAATGTTGGTACAATCTGAGTGTTTTCATAGGGTCCCTATCTGCGACGATGGTGACTTAAGTATTTTCATAATGGCCTGTTATTTATTATCCAGTGAATAAGTAACATTATTAATAAACTGTATGATTTTGGACTCCAAACTCAGGGCTGATATGGCGTTCACTACGGCATTATAACCAAATAACAAGGCCATTATGAAAACATTTCATTATTAACGTTACATTATTGCTAAAAATAGAATTGGTTGAATTTGCTTCGTAACCGTAATCTTGGACTCCACCTTGATTCTTGAGTTGCTAATAGATAATCAGGTGCGATTAACTAGTTTTACAAACTGGAGAAAGATTCAAAAGCAAAAAAAAACAAATACATTGAAACTTGAACCCACACGTGTTTGTTTCCGTCCATGTATGTTCATTATATATACAGAACTATAAGATCATATATCCGCCATTTAAGCTTAGTTAAATCAATCGGTTTCTTTAATTATAGGAACTATTCTTTAAGTAAATAAATTTCTACACCACTCAGTCTTTTTCTGCCAGTTTGTTCTTTATATACTGGGCTAATTGCCCTTTATCCGCCATTTGGAATTTAAAGATTTGTATATGAATAACAAAATTTAGCCAACTTGATCCGCAGATGTTGAAAACACTTTTGTCCTTCATTTTAAGAACATAATGTGCAAAAATACATTTTGCATGTATTATTTAGCCCCTAGCCGCCATCTTGGTCGCCATCTTGGATTTTGGGAGTTGCCCAAGGATGACAAAGTGGCATCAACCGGATTTGGAATCAGTAAGACCATGTCTACCAATGAATTGAATAACATTTTCTACATCCATTCGTGCAAGGTGATGCTTGGTGTTGGCCGGACTATTGTCTTGTTTAATTGTTTATTACATTTTCTGGGAATATTTAATGTTTAGTATGTTACAGTGATGATATTGGTGTAACTGATGGTTCTATAGATTAAAGTAATTGTTTTATGGATATAAGATTATTGTTAATGGTATTTTTTTTCTTCTTTTTAGATAATTATTTTAAGTTACTTATTTGCATGATGTAAAACTTGTACTAAAAATATAAGTGTATTGATATGTAGAGAATATATATTATAATTTTGTGTATATATCCCATGTCTAAGATATCATCTGATGTACACAGCAGGTTAGAGTCTTTGTAATACATCTACTCTATGGGTTGGTCGATTTATATTTAAAATGTATGGCATGCTTATTTATCAGTTTTGGAGACCAAAACTTTTGTAGAAGGGGGCATTGTAACGAGTCACGAATCATGAATAATGATAAATAATCATGCCTAACACCGATTTTATTTCGTTACTCCACCCACTTTTTGTAAGCAATGACTTGTATATGTTGTTAGTGAGGTATGATATTTGTTTACAGCTTTACTTAATTCAGTTAATTGTACACTAAAATAAACTTGATAACTTTGTATAATATAATTACTGAGCACAAACTCGCATATTATTTACTGTTTCCATAGAGCTACTTGGTAGTCGTTATTTGACATGGGATGCATTTGACATGGTATATTTTATACTTTGTGAATTTAACGCGTCTCGGGTATAATTTAAACTTAGTCATTTTGTGCGGGTTATAATTTATACCTAGTGAATTTAATGTGTGGTATATTTTATACTTAGTAAATTTAACATGTCTCGGGTATAATTGTAACTTAAACATTTTGTGCATGACATAATTTATACGTATTTTATACATAGTGACCTAACGCGAGGGTATGATTTGATATTAGATTTATAAACTTTGAGTGCTCGATGAAACCAACTAGTCTTCTTTTTATTTCAGATCCATATAATAGAAAAACTGTACTTTTTACATATCAATAATATTTTATTGTTCATGTTTGTACATTAAACCCTAATTTTATAGTTCTAAAATAAAAGTTATTAAATTTAGCTTTTTTCTCAGTAGTATCTTAGTTAACCCCATTTCA
This sequence comes from Mactra quadrangularis, assembly GCA_025267735.1. Lineage (NCBI taxonomy): Eukaryota > Metazoa > Mollusca > Bivalvia > Venerida > Mactridae > Mactra > Mactra quadrangularis. Next base: position 33,574,706 of record CM046311.1, read on the forward strand.
TATGAGATTATACTAAATAGTCGGGACCAGGAGAACTCTTGTAGCCACCCCGTCTTTTTATATTAATCACTCGAACTCGCTACCAGTACTTGTACTTTGATCAAAAATAAGAAGGGATTTCGCTACAACAATACATGTCAAAAACTGGCTATCTGCGAGTTGAGGCTATTACCGACAATCAATATCTTAGCAGAGACTTAATAGTCCATTTCTTCACTTGCAACAAAAAGTTCAATAACATTCAAAACTCGATATGTCTATAAATTTCCACTCTACATATTTCTTCCAAAAACAATCATAGTGCAACCAATTTCTAACAATCGTTGTGAACAATTAAACAATGAATGAAGGACAAGTATGGTGCGACTAATCAGAGCGTATGAATATATTGCATTCATTGATTGACAATTGTAAATAAATGGTAATAACAAATCCATTATGACTCAAACACCATATTAAGAACTTTATGTTAAATATACCTGTAGACGTAATGCAGTAGGCAATGGCAAAATGAAATGTTAATAGTTGTAAAATCAATCACTTCACAGAATATTTGTATAAATAGTCAACAAATGAAACGAAATTGTTACAATTTCATTCAATGATGCAGTTTCGGTACATTCAATCATAACGTATACAGTTTGGATGTTGCATTGGGTGCTTGCAATCGTTCAGTATTCCAATGATTCTCGAATCCGGTGCTTCTAGTGAGTAAATTGTTAAATGCACCTTTGAGATTAATAACAAGGGGAAAGTATGATTTTTGATTCGAAACCGTGCCGGCCGCCAGTGAATGAAAGTTGAATATTCATTTAATGAAAAAGACAGATTTCACATATATAGTAATTTATTCTCATAAAACTAAATTCATTTTTGATTTAAAAAACTTAAACCCGATCCACTACCTCAATCATTCAACTACAACAGAGTTTATTTCTAAAATAGAGAAACATTATATGACAAATTGATATATGTTCTTCAAGCGTAAAATAGCACGAGTAAATTTAAACACTAATGGAATAAAAAATGACCTTACCGCTGGTTTGAATAAAAGATACGAAGCATCGACACAAATTATAGTTCCTAAGAAGAGAAGCCAAACACAACCTCTCTCCATGGCGTTCCTTTTTTGATTGACGATGTTTAATAAAGGCAGTCGATGTTAAATTAAAAAATAACTTTCCGTTCTTTAACTTAAGAGAATGTTCAGTGTTATGATCGATTCCTCTTCGATTACACACGTTTCGCTAATTTATACTATATTCTAACCAACACATTACTCATTCAGCATGAAATTTAAATTCCTTATTGCGCATTGGTTCTATGCGCATGTAGGCGGTGCTTCAAGTAGGAAGTAAATATATTATTGGTTGGGCGCGACCCTAGATTGCATTGTTAAATCATTCTCTTTGGTGTTTATGATTTTAATTGATAGGTTTATCGTAAGCTTAAAATAATTATTTTGTCAATAGCATTATTTGGTATATCTATCAAACTTTTTTGAAGTATTGTATACAATGTTTTATTTCACATTTAGGCACGTGGAATCACTATTCGCACACTAGTATATTGAATTTAAAGGTACAATAGCTCATTTACGAAACTATTTTATGCAGTGGATTCAGATTAAATAATCATAATTTTAAGGCCAACATAAGCATTTTCGGACATAAAATGTTCTAGTTATTTTATGTACTATTAGAATCTTTGATTCAAAGTTTGATAAAAAAGAGCTTTTTTACTATCTGAAGATCACATGACTATATAATCTGGAGTGGAAAGGTTTATAACGGTTAGTACAATCTAAGTAAAAACTAATGTTACGGCTACGATTAAACCTGTTAATAATACCCCAAGCAGCATTGTCTTGACAATATCATAGCATTATGTATTTTGGTTTTTTATAAGCAGCTGTCTAAGCCATCTTTTGACCTACATTTAAACCAATACAATTTGCTCTACCGTACCTGTGTGTTCAATGAAATTCTCGTCCGGTATAGTGAAATGGAGAAAAGATATGTTGCCATTGCGTATCATGGACAGTAGTTGCTTAATATTTACTCAGTGTATTATGAGTGACTCACTATGGAAATCGACTATACGTTCGTCGTTGTTCGATCCTGTCGGTTTGACTGAATGGCGAATACGCGAGTCTTCAAACAAAATTAACTCTGGATAGCACCGAATATGTTTTAAAATATTTCTTGTTTGAACTGGGTTAAACGCAGTGTCAACACAATTTTGGACATCTTACGACACTAGTGCACCAAACATAGCTTTCATTGATCCCTATCTATAACCTGTACACACCTTCCTTTTCACAAGGACGGCATCTTCTCCATATTCATTATCATTGATGACAGTTGGCATTATTGTCAAATGTTCATGTATGCGTGCAACCGCCCGGTACACGAGATTCAATATCCCTTTCTTTTCCACCCGGGTTGCCTGTAAATATTGACCCCAGGTAGCATTGTCTTTTCCCCGCTGGTGGTAATTGCTAGTTGTTATCCCAAACCGCCGGCTAGTAAACCGTCTGGCTAATTGTAGTGTATTTAACTACTTGACCAATGGTACATGTATAAACTACCAGAAGTACATGTATAGCAAAAAATGAGTATTTATATAAAATTTACTTATTCATGTCAAAACCTCACGAAAGTATGCCCTGCGAGGTAATCGAACCGACAACTTCTCGCTCAGTAGACTTGTGCCATTATACATTATGCATGTGAAGCCGTGAATTGTAAAAACTTATAGACGACAAGGGTATTAAACTTATCTCGAATTTAACTATAGTTTTAAATGACGTTTCATTTATCTTACAATTCTTTCAGATAGATTTCAAAACTGAGGGTAAAATTGAAATACATTTGTATACAAATGCAGTAATGTTCCAATTAAACCACAACCTTGGTTATTGCAAAAATCACGCTAGTTTTGACAGATTCTGTATTATTCTGAAAATATCCACATTGTGATTAATGGGTGTCCTTGCGACTGAATATAAACTAACGTAATATTAGAACTAATGTAAACCAAGCGGTTTATTTGGGGAATTTACCCACAGAAAATTCTACGATTTGATCGGCTGATATTCATTTGCACTAATGCAGTCAATTGGCAAAATGATCAATTCTTTTTGAAGGATTATATTTTTCGTCACATGTGTTTATACTGAAAATAACTGAGACAGTGTAATTTTTGTTAAATTATCGATCTAGTGTAATTTCCAATTTTTTACGCGGTTAATTAATAACAATTTTGTTAAATCATTGATCTACAGTAATTTTCAATTTTTACGCACATGATTAAACACAAGTTTAGTTAATTGATCAATTTAGGCTTAATTTTGTATTTGTATATTTTTCCGACATGTCACCAAGTTAACACTTTAAGTTTAGATTATTGCCATAGATTACATTAGCAATTCAGGTCTTAGTAAGCGACATATTTTGAAGCGCATCACAAAATGTCGGAGAGGTTGTCATTCGACGGGCATGCGCAGTCAATATTCAGTATAACGGTATGTATTTAGGTGAACCCGACACGTGAATGGATAGTCTAAATGTAATCTGACAATATCTGACAGCATCAAGAAGTCTTGTCGTCAACACACAATACATAAAAATATCATTGTTATAGTCTAATAGCCCAGACCATTTATTTTCAATTTCGGGGTAGCTCTGGTCTTGATATATGTTGTTCTACATTGAATGTAGTTTTCGAAATTGGGCATTAAAATAGTCGTATCCTGGCAAGGCTATGTGAAATTCAAGATGACGTCCAAGATGGCCGCTAAAATATCTGGAAAAGATATTCTGTGATGTTTCGTGTCTAAATTATTCATATTCCATGTAGACATCGTACAACTATGGTATTTTATTGGCATAAGAATAGGAATAAATAAACAGACCCAAATATTTAAAATATTTTAGGCTTTTTTGCAAAATGACCAAAAGTATCGTGAAACTTGGCCTAATTTTACATGTTTTTTCTGATTCGACTCAGTTTCAAAAGCTTTAGATACATTGTTTTAGTGTAATAACTTTAGTCATTTATATTTTTCAGTGCAACATCATATTAGGAAGAAATATAGACAGTTAAAACATATTTTTAATGCTACTTTTTAGTGCATTAAGCCAAAAAGGTGGATGGGGTAATTTTATAGGGTAAAAGGGTTGTTTCCGTTTTCTTATAATTGTAGCAATTTTCTCTTGTTTTTTGGTACTAAATCATTACAAATGATAAATGATGATGAGTTAACGAGGAAAAATTGACTAAATTGTAAAATACAAGGTTTTAAGAACTTACATGACCCAGAATATAGAGAAAATATGACATTTTTCGTATAATAATATTTTCCTTAGCATGATATCAATATATTGTAATCAATTAAATGAATAGTAAAATTGAATTAAAAGTATTTATACTTGACCATATTTTAGTTATATAAACAATCCTAGATCTATAATGGTAATTTGTTGTTTGTTGAAAAAAGTAGGTTGGATAATTTTACTTAGAGAACAAGATACCTTCATCACTATTTTGGTTTGTATTTTAAGTTGTTAACTTCTATTGTTAAATCTATTACTACTGAACTATTAATTCTAGATTTTACTCCGTGTTTTGAAAGTGAGAGTCAAGGTCACATTCGAAAATACAAGATGGCGGCCAAAATGGCGGCAAATGTACATGTATACAGTTTTACCATTTATTTTATTATCATATCAGTACAAAGCATTTTTTCTATTTCTAACAAATACAAAATGTATTAACAAAAGATATACAAAGTGGAAAGTACAAAGATAATAAGATATAAGATAATATAGTAGTAAGAGTACTCCTTTATACAAGAGAACGTTGTAAAAGCAGCAAAGAGTTCATATCTTAATCATGCAATACATACGCATACGACAATATGCAATACAATTTATAACAGAACGATATATGTTTGTCCATAAAATAGGTTAACAATACATGTAACATCCATTAATGCTATGTGCTGAGTGTATGTTATATACATTGTACAATAATAAAGCTTCATTTTTGGATATATAAAAGCGCTCCCATGTTAAAAAAAATCGACAAAATTTTGTAATGAAATAATAAATTTTCAGTATTAGCTAGACAGTTATCTCCATTGATATAGTTCGGCTATTGAGATTATGTATTATAAGTATGAGTTTCACTTCCTACTTTACTGATAATTGTTGTTGAAAAAAGCTGCATATCATTCATTCTTAATGAATTGAATATTCTCTATAGCTGAGTGTATTGTTCCTCCTTTGGTTCACATGTTGGTGCTTGCATGATATCATGTGCAGTATTTCATATTAATTGTGTCTTGTTTGGCATTTAATATATTTGAACTAAGCAAGAAATGCCATAATGGTCTAATATAATAGTTATGTTAAAGCAAATCAGTCTATATCAACTAATTGTCATATTTATATCAGTTATTACCTTGTTTACTAGTAGTGTATATAAACTTTTATTATCTTGTTATTTTGTAGTTTATTTGAGTAATTATGTTTAAGTGTAGTTCATACTCATAGTTTATGTGAGTTCAAACAACATTATGAAGTACTTAGTCATGATGATAAGGTGAAATGCCAGCAGCAAGGTGCACATGAACATGTATTTGTGGAGTTATTACTTGTGTTTGGTTGACATAAAATAGTTTATTCAGTTATACTGGACTTTTTGTGTACACATGCATGATTTTATTTAGTTGTTAGGTTCTTTTGGTTAACATTCACGTTGTTTTATTGAGTTATTATGGGTTATTAAAGTACACAAATATGATTTTAATGAGAAAATAAATAATATTTTTTGTGAACAAAACATAGGTTTATTTAGTTATTACAAGTTTCTGTTAACATGAACATGGTTTTATTGAGTTATTATTGGGGTTGTGGGTGCACAAACATTGTCTAATATAGTTTTAGCTACTTTTTATTTACTTTAACATGCTTTTATTGAGGTTTTACTGTTTTTAGTGTTAACTATCAAGGTGTCTGACAGTCATCGAGTTGTTACAGGTAAACTAACAGGATTTTATTTTGATATTGCAGGCTTTTTTTCTGTAAAATAACATGGTTAAATTGTGTTATTAAATGCTTTTGCAGTAAAATACCACAATTTTATTGGGTTATTGCATGCTTTGATGTTAAATAACACGGTTTTACTAGGTTTATACATGTTTTGGATTTAAAATAACACGGTTCTATTGGGTTGTCACCTGCTTTTTTTGTGAAATATCACGGTTTCACAAGATTTTTACATGCTTTTGATGAATCATAACGCGGCTTTCCTGGGTTATAACATGCTTTTCATGTGAAATAACACAGCTTTACCGGGTAATAACATGCTTTTGATGTAAAATAACACGGTGTTACTGAGTTCTAACATGTTTTGGTTGTAAAAGAAGACGGTTTTACTGGATTAGTAGATGCTTTTGCTGTCAACTAACATGATTTATTTCAGTTGTTAATATCTTTTTGTGTACATAAACATGGTTTAGTTGAGATATTACAGACATTGTTTGTAAATTAATATAGTTTTATCCAGTTATTACAAGCTCATGGTGTTGACGTACATGGTCTTATTGAGTTACAACAAACTTTTGGTGTAAAACATGTGGGTTAATTGAGATATTGCCTGTTTCTTAGTGTCGTGTTATTGAGTAAAAACTGTATTGTGATGCAAATCAACATTGTTTTTACTGATATATTATAGGTTTTTGGTGTACGTTTACGTAATTTTATCAAGTTATTACAGGCTTATTAGGTAAATGTATATGGATTTGTCTACGTTCTGTATACATAAACACGAATTTTATTAAATTCAATCGCTATTTTGTTTAATATTAATGTTACTCTATTGAGTTTGAGTGCCTTTTTGAGCATAATTCAAGTTTTTGTTGAGCTATAACGACGTGTTGATGTAGTCCAAGATGGCTTTAGTCAATAAAGTAATATCTTTTTTGTGAACTCTTACAAACGAATTGTGCAGGCGCTGCAAATTGATGTAGAGAAACGCTATTCTCAATTTACCTATTATAATTGTTTAAATGACTATATTGAAAAAAAGATGTGCTTAACAAAATACCTTACGAAATCAATTTCTTTTCATATGTTTGTATTGTGCAGACAAGTCATATTCGATTATATTTTATTTTATTATACAAGTATTATCGAACTATTGCAACTGTCATGACTTCTACATACATATTCAATTTGAAAAAAGGAATAATACATTGTATTTCAAATATCATTTGCTAAAGCATCATGTACAAACATTCTTAAGTGCAAAAATATTTAGTTTTTATCGGTTGAAATGTTGGAAAATATATGATTTTATTCATATACATGTATATAAGTATATAATAATGTAACTGAAAGGCCTAAAACTGTATATATGTACATATGCCACCATTTGCCGCGTGATAATTACACGGCGTGAAAATCGCTTAACAATAGATTTGTTAACTGATTTTAATTTGCTCAACACATTGTGATAAGTGAACATAATATTGCATAAAAATTGCTAAAAATATAATTGTTTGTTGACTGCAATTTTTAGACAGGCACTTATAATAAAATGTCATGTTATGTATACAATACAATACAAACAATACAATACAAATATATTTATTTCAGCAATTAAGCACATACGTGCTTTTCTGCCGTCAGTTGGCGGCAACACCATACATACATACATGTAAATTAATATTTATGACCATACATCATAAGGAATATATATGAACAAACATGTATAAGAATAAAGTAATATTTGAATAATGATACATCACTGAGAAGAGTATGAGTACAGAATGTGAATCTTAAAGCAGTACTTTTAATTGAAAAAACAAAGAATCGTTAGAAAGTTAGACAAAAAGGTAGACAAAAAAAAAACTCCAAGCAAAACAAGATATCAACAAAATTAAATTGTAAACTTATTATGTATTCACTTGGTTTAGTAAAGAAGATCGTTTTTTATTAGCAAGATATATATATTTTGCTAATTTACAAATTAGACTGGTACTTGTTGAGGACATTAAATTTCGTAATTTTTGAATAGTTGGCCAATGGTTATAATAATTGGGTAGGCATTCTTTGCGAATATTACGGTACATAGGACAGATTAAAATAAAATGGTATTCATCTTCAATTACGTTCATATCGCAAAAAATGCATTTTCTATCGGCTCTGTCAATATTTCTATAACGCCCTTCTTCTACGGCAAGTTTATGAGCAGAGCAACGAATACGAGTTAAAGCAATTCTATGATTATCATTTTTGATACAAGATAAATATTTTTCAGATTCAAAATTATTTTTAAATAGTTTGTAGGTATTCAATTTAGGCATGTTGTCTAAAAAAGAGAAAAATAGTTGATAATATTGACTGTATAAACATTGTATAATACTGTTCAACTGGGAACGTGAAAAATCCATAGTATCCCATATGTATGAGTATCCTAGATCGTTCAACAAGTTCTTAACATCACCTGCCCAAGAATTTGTAACATTATTTGCTTTATCATACATAAATGTTTTATACATAAGTGAGTTCTTGGCATTTACTATTTTAAAAAAATACTTTAAAATACGTTCTTTCCTTACAACATCTAAGGGTACTTTACCAAGTTCGCCAAATACAGTAACATTAGTTGTCTGGTATCTCACATTTAATACATATTTTAAAAATTTGATATATACTTTTTCAATGTCAGGACTTTTATGAAACCCCCAAATTTCACAACCGTAGTTAAGAATTGGTAATACCATACTATCAAATAGTTTAATTTTTTCAAGTACACCAAGGGAGACAACCTGAAAAATTGATTTAATACAAAATATAGAACGCAATGCTTGTTCAGATAATGATTTCTGTGTATTGTAAAATTTACCATTTGATGATAGTACAACACCTAAGTAACAAAATTTATCAACAATATTCAATTTGATATTTCCATAATAGATATCAAAGTTTTTGCGTTTATTGCCCAATTTGCAACACATCACAACAGTTTTTGATGTATTAACAATAATATTCCACTTAGAACAATAAGTGTGCAAATTATTCAACAGTAACTGTAAGCCCGTGAGAGAATATGAAAAAAGGACGGTATCATCAGCAAAAAGCAGTATAAATATTTGTAATTGGTCTAAACTGACTAAGTCTGCATCATTATCGAAAAGACAAGACTCCATGTCATTTATAAAAAGTAAAAAAAGAAGAGGTGACAATGTCTCACCCTGTTTAACCCCCATATAACTATCAAAGTATTCAGTTAAGTTATTGTTAAGTTTAACGCATATTTTTACAGATTGATACATACTACGTAACATAGTTAAAAACTTAGTGGACATGTTATAATTCATTAGTTTAAACCATATACCATTTCTGTATACCATGTCAAATGCTTTTTTAAAGTCGACGAAAGCGCAATAGAGGCTTTTTCTTTCATGATGTACTATACGATTAATAATAGATTGTAAAACAAAAATACAGTCTACAGTACTGCGGTTATGGCGGAATCCAAACTGATAGTCAGTTAAAATATTATTGTTTTCAACAAATAAACGGGCTCTTACGTCCAACAGTATAGAAAATAGTTTTGAAAATATACTAGTAAGCATTATCCCTCTGAAATTATCCACATTATTAGGGTCTCCCTTTTTAGGGACGGGGACCAGCACACCCTTAGTCCATTCTTCAGGATAGATTCCAGTATTATATACATGGTTAAACAATTTACATAATATGGGGGCAAGAAGAAATTTAGCATCAATAAAAATTTCAGCTAATATAAGATCCACCCCAGGGCTTTTATCACGCTTAAGCTGATCTATTGCTTTTAAAACATCATTAACAGTAAAATCATTATCTAAAATTTCGACATGGTTGGGTGCACTGGTTTCGTCAATTACATTTTCGACGTCATGATCAGAAAAGACATTTGGATCAGAAAACATAGTTTTAAAGTGATTATGAAAATCGTCTAATGTCAAATTACTGTTCGTTTTACATTTTTTCTTAAACTTTTTAATAAAATTCCAAAACTGTTTTGGTTGTTTCTTCGCAGCATTATGTAACTCTTGCTTTTGTTTTACACTGTAATCAAATTTTGCTTTACGTTTAACTTTTCTATAAAATCGCCGTTTACTAATAACAACACGATGATTATCATTCGAATTACATTTACGATAGTTTTTATTAGCACGGTTTAATTCCCGTTTGGCATTTAGACACGCGGGCGTGAACCACGGACTTGTACTTTTAATATCATTCATTGAACGTATTGTTTTATTTACACCGAATACACAATCAGCTGTGTCATACAGTTTGTTGCCAAAAGTTATTATACCCTCATTTAAAGGTATAGCAGACGATACAATATCTGAGACAATATTTTCTAAATGAGCACATTCATCAGTAATAAGCTCCTTGTATAGGTTAACTTTATTTAAATCCCATACAAGTTTATGAACAAAAACGTTTTCGTTCGGCACTTGTCGTTTCATGTTATTAATACGAAAACTTAATTGTATTGGTACATGCGACGAATTAGAAAAAGAATCATGTACTATAAAATTTTTAATATAAGAAAACAAACGGGTCGATGCTATTGCATAGTCAATGACGCTACATCCGGTATGAGATAGAAATGTGTATCGACCAATACCTTCATCATCGCCTATACGACCATTGATAATTCTTAAATTAGAACTTTTACACAGGTCAATAAGTTTTAAACCAGACGAATTGCATATTTTGTCTTCGCTAGTGCGATCGCAAATAGAATTATGAATATTATTGACAGAATCATCGGTATCATCATCGGTAAACATTGTATGGATGAAATTATGAAATAAAGAAGAAGGTTCGGCAGTATCTTCGCGAGTGGCAGTTCTGGCATTAAGGTCACCCATAATACACACCTCACCCAGGTCACAATATTGTCTAACCCCGTACTCTAATTGTTCAAAAAATCCTACTTCATGAGATTTAAAATAAAAAGAATCATTTGGAGGTATATAGACAAAACAAATATATATATCATATTCTAAGTTAAAGAAAACCTTATCAGTTTTGGCCCAAATAAAACCATTAACATCTCTCTCTAAAATACATATACCATCATATACAGATATATAAAGATAAATGATTAAACGAATAACTAAGGTCTCGCTAAAAAATAATTAGCGTATATACAGCGTGTATGTTAGTTTTAATTTATAAAAACTGATAAAAAATGTTCGTGCAATTTCGGTAAAAGATAAGTCCACATTAAGGATCAAAATGTTAGAACAGAATATACACACATATACAACGGCGGAAAAAACTTATTGGAGGACACATCGAACCTTTCTCACTTACATGTAACCACATTAAAGAAATGATCAATGTATCTACTACTACTCACCTATATCGTAATCATGTTCATAAATGTAAAAATTAACGCACAACAACTATGTAGTTGGCAAATTAATGTGCAGTAACTACTGACTACGTATACATGACAGTTGATTGAACCGTGTGTTCGGGTTATATACTAAACCAAGGGAGATAACAAATCTAAAAACAATTACGAATCAAGGGGAAGTAAAAACGTCGTACTTGGACGAAATTCGGCCGGATCGAACACTTGGCTCTCTCGAATCATTTTTTATGCCCCATCGAGTTCGAGCCAGCAAACTTTTACTGTATTTTAAATATTTTGCTTTCATGAATGTTTGCATGATATATACATTTGGATGTGTGCATATTTGTACATGGTTGGCAACAATAATTCTTACAGTCTATGCAATATTTAACAGCTTCCTTAGTTATATTTTTTTTGGTCACACACGGAACAAACATAATCAAATGCTTCCTCCGACAAATTCACCTGAATACTGCCGCCCATTTTCACCTTGAAATGTGAGACTTTGAACTTCTTGTTTCGTTTTCACATTTTTGTAAAATATAATGACGAATGCAATTTTATCATGATAACTGAAACTATTTATACATAGAGTAAATGTTAAGATTCATCTTTAATACGTGGAGTCGTTTATTTACAGCTATCCCGATATATAGTATATTTTATGTTGCAAATATATATTGATACATCTCAGGCCAAATGGTTAAAATGGTCAAGAGTTCCGACAGGGAGGTCACAATATAACATAATATTATTTATGAAAAATATGCTTTTAAACTTAAACTGCGATGTAAAAAGTTGTCGTATTGCAACTATTATCTTTTGACGATTGTCTGCTAAGAGTATGTATAACTTATACTCGTTTGGTTATATGGTGTGCATCTAATTAAAGAGATAACTATTGTTTTGTATATTTATGCTAATATTTCTAAAAAAACCCAGAATAACAGCCTATTGCCTTCTTAATGCATTGCATAGCAATATAATCACTTTCGATTTTTATTATCTTACGGATACGCCCTTGGTCTAAAATCTTAGAAAGCCAAAACTGGGGTTTGAGTCAATGATTACACATTGACACATTTGGACACATATTAGAGGTAGCATCATCCATGATCTTTTCTTCTTCCAATCTTGTTAACTAATACTTTTTTATGCCCGTCATCAGCAATCACTATTCAGTCTAATAAATATGAGTGCCACCCACTCCCTACATCACCTAAATACAATCTTCTTATGTGGGGTAAATCAATATCTACCAACTATCTCTTCACCTGGTACTCTTCCAACTTACGAGAGACAACTGATGTCTCCACAGAGTATTCAAGAGAGGAAACAAACATATATTTGTCTATATTTCAAAGGTATAAAATACCTCAAGAGAACTTAGTTATGACTTTTACCTTACTTTGAGTTCTAGAATGACAACGAGTGCATTATTAATCTTGAAGAATTCAACCAGGTGGTTCATTCACTAATTAGTTATATCACATTAGCTGTTCCATGTGATAATTTCACGAATCAAGGCTGTAGAAATGTAAAAAACTATCATTCAGATAGTTTTTCTCATAAGGTAACTGTATAGAAGAAATTTATAGTGCCTCCTCGGTTGTGATTTTTTCCTAATTAGAGACTAGATTGATCTCTGGTATGCTTTTAATCAAATGAAGGGAACTAATCCATAAAATGTTCTTGTTTTACCATCTGTGCATATGTTCGATGCTACAGTCAGTATCATGGAACAATAGTTCACCCTCAATCTATTGTCGTTTCACCAAACTTATTTTATTCTTCGTTTATGTTCTATTTTTAATTTCTTTTACTAACATACTTTGGTGGTTTCACGTACACCTGAATGGAACCGCTGGCACGATATAACTTTTCTGTGTTGATGCGCCGTAAAACCAAAACAAACAAGAGCTCCGCTGGGCGGGGTGTAATTCGCCCGTGTGCAGTCCATGCTGTGTTCTATCTCATATGAAGTCCCTGTGACCTTAACCAATGACCCCGGGACCTCAGAATATTTCACATCCTTAACTGGAAGGCTATCCCAAGCAAAGATTTTGAGGACCTAGGTACAGCCGTGGTTGAGTTATCACCTGCACAAAGTTTTCCCATATGAACTTCCAGTGACCTTAACCTCGGGTCTCAGAACCAAAAGTTCACACCCTTGACCCAAAGAATATAGATACATAAAATTTGGTGAATCTAGATAAAGTGTTTGTTGAGTTATTCTCTGGACAAGGTTTTTCCTTATGATGTCTTTGCGACCTTGACCTTTAACCCAGGGGCCTCAAAACTAAAGTAGCATATCCTAGACATTTAGGCCACACTTACATAAAATTTGGTGAACCTAGATACAGCCATTATTGCGTTATTTTCCAGACATTGTTTTTGTCAATGAATTTTGTCTCTATGACTTTGACCTTTGGCCCTGGGGTTTCAAAATCAAAATAGAACATTCTCTACCAAAGGGCTATCAACACATAAAATTTTGTGAACCTATAAAGAGTGATTGTTGAGTTATCGTCCAGACACAGTTTTTCCATATGATGTCCCGGTGACCTTGACCTCTGACCCTTGGACCTCAAAACCAAAAAGGCACATCCTTGACACATGGACTATTATCACATACAATTTGGTGAACGTAGGTACAGTGGTTGTTGAGTTATTATCTGGACCATATTTGTCATATTTATTAGTCCCAGTGACCTTGTCCTTTCACCCTTGGTTCTTAAAATCAATAGGGTACAGCCGCTACTCAAGGAGTATCTATACATAAAATTTGGTGAACCTAAGTACACTGGTTGTTGAGTTATTGTCCGGACAAGTTTTTTCCATATCATGCCCCTGTGACCTTAACCTTTGACCCAAAACCAATAGAGCACATCTTTGACTCATGGGCTACTCTCACAAAAATTTAGGTGAACCTAGGTACTATGGTTATTGAGTTATTGTCCGGACAAGGTTTTTCCATATGAAGTCTCAGTGACCTTGACCTTTGACCCTGGGGTCCCAAAACTATTAGATAATATCCTTGACACATGGGCCACTCTCACATAAAAATGGTGAACCTAGATACAGTGGTTGTTAAGTAATTGTCTGAAAAAGGGTTTTTTTAATATGATGCCCCTGTGACCTTGACCTTTGACCCTGGAGCCAAAATACACAACAGAGCACATCCTTGACACATGGGCCACTCTCACAATAAATTTTGTGAACCTAGGTACAGTGGTTGTTGAGTTATTGCCCGGAGAAGTTTTTTCCATATCATGTCCCTGTGACCTTGACCTTTGACCCTGGGATCCCAAAACCATTTGATAACATCCTTTACACATGGGCTACGCTCACAAGAAATTTGGTGAACCTAGGTAATGTGGTTATTGAGTTATTATCCGGACAAGGTTATTCCATATGACGCCCCTGTGACTTTGACCCTACGGCTCCAAAACCAATAGGACGATTCCTTGACACATAGGCTACTCTCACATAAAATTTGGTGAACCTAGGTAGAGTGGTTGTTCAGTTATTGTCTGGACAAGGTTTTTCCATATGATGCCCATGTGACCTTGACCTTCGACCCAGAGGCCCCAAAACCAATAGGACACTTTTTTGACACATGGGCCATTATCACATAGAATTTGGTGAACCTAGGTACAGTCTTTGTTGAGTTATTTGCCTGACAAGGTTTCCATATTTTAAGTCTCAGTGACCTTGACCTTTGACCCTTGGGTCTCAAAATCCAGAGATTTAGCCTTCTAGGAGCAGTGAATAGGCTGACTGTCCGCCATTTTATGACCTATACTATGTGTTGCTACAGCGTTAAACCCAACAAACAAGCAAACACTCATCTTGGTATTGTAAGACTGAAGCAAAAACATACAAAACACCTGCACAAAATGCACTTCTCTAGAATCACTAGGAATGGACATCAATCGGCAACCAACTCAACAATTTCCTCATCCTAAACATAAAGTGCACATACAAGTAAAAGCCAACAAAACATTTAATTATTCTAGCAAAAATAAATTCTTTTATTTTAATATCAAGTACAAAATCTGCATATACATAATTTGTAACATATTTTGGCACATTATTTTGATATATTAACAACAATGTAAAAAAGCCTAAAATCACAGGTAGTATTTTTTTCAGAATCTCAAATGGCATATCAAATAAATAAACTTAGTCATATAAATTATAAAGCGAACAAAGAAATAAGGAGGAGCTACATGTATATATAAAATGTAGAAATTCTTAACAGACAACCCGGCTGTTCTTTGAATGAAACAAATGATAACTTAAAAAAGAATAATAAATTCTTATGTAAATTCATTGAAAAGAACCATTAACATAATTAAGATAAGAATTATTGAGAAAATAAGAAAATTGAGTAGGGGTTTAAAGCACAGTTGTAAGCAGGTCTTGATTCTGAATCTAGTTTCCAGAAGGGGTACAGGCTTGATTTCCATCTGGGGTGGTTATACCCTTCCATTAAAGTTTGACAATAAAGTTAATTTTCCTCCATTTATACGGTCAATGAAAAAGCTACTAGCCTTGTGGAAGGGCAGACGAGTACTGGTTATAGACAAGGGTTTCTGGAAATCTAGGTTAGGCACACTGTCCTCTGTCAAATAACATAAATCGTGATGACACAGCATTCAACCTAAATAAAAAACAACATGCGATATATGCATATTAGATATATACAAAATTACATTATTCTTTCAGTGAATAATGTTTAATAAGAACGCATTTATCAACTTAACACAACAAGATTACATTAAGGGTAGTTATGCAGTTAAATTTTCAACATATTAATATCACATTTTCTTTGATATGGCAAATTAAGTTAACATAGATGACTGTATATAACTCACACAAGATGAAAAACAGCAAATTATAAATTGTGAAGAATTGACCTTACACAAAGAAATACATAATAAATATCATTTATATACATGAGATCGGTAAGCTGTACTGTATTTATAAACAAGGTTGAAAATGTCCTTGGTGCATATTTGTTTACAATCGTATGTTACACTCAGTTAAATTTGTAAACATTGTTCAAAGTTTTTTATTTAAATCTGATAAATGCATTCTATGATTCATTCAGTTGACTAGGTTTATTATTCAGACCCGAATAATACATACATTTGACAAATCTATCCGATAACTGATATTTGTTTGTTTTGGGGGGAGCTTTGGGGGGGGGTTAACGCCGTAGCAAAATATTGTATAGGTCATATAACGACGGTCAGTCCTCCGGGAAAGGCTAAATCTCTGGATCTAGCTGTTAACCAACTACTAAGCACATACTTTCGTCAGTGACTGACAACTGTCCTACATAATAAAAAATCATTGGTGGGAGAGAGAATGGCCGTAGAAATAATTTCATGACCAAGCCCCTCGAAAGTGTGCCCCGCCGAAGAATCGAAACCATGACCCCTCGATCAGTAGACTTGCGTGCTTTAAACTGAGCTAGCCGGGCGGCTATGATTCATTCATTTGACAAATTTATCCGATAACTGATATAAAATGTATTCTAGAGCAAGTCTAAAATTGTTAGATAATAATTACTAATGCTTGAAAATTAACAAAGTATAAATATGTCTCAGGTCATTTTGCACTAACTATACACTATCATGAAATACATATAATTGTTTAATAAATAATATATAAGACATATAATATAAAAAAAACAAAAGTTCCTACCGACGGCAAACAATCGATGTCTCCGCACATATTTCAGGAAGGGAAACAAATTTACACCATCAAACAACAGACCAGTCTCTTTCGCACCACATCCTGCAAGATACTTAAACATATCATAGTCAGCAACATTATGACCACACCGATGACTTTTTATCCTTCTTTTGCAAAATGGATGGCAATGAAAACACGCACGTAAAGTCAATATTATTTTGCGATAGTGATCAAATTATTCATCTTAGACAACTGTGAGAAAAGCTAGTGACTATACATGTTTATTTTCTCTGTGTTTAGTTCATTCTTATTGGTGTTCCATGAACAAATCTATGAGATACGTTTGGGAAGTAGACGGCGATTCGTTAGGTTATATTGTTTCGACCGACTTTTTTTCTGTTCATCGTCGCATAACTTTCTTCATTGACTTTTCATTATTAAGCTTCTATATGCAATAAAAAGTTAAACATGTTTTTATAAATAAGACCAGGTTTTTGAAAACCTACCCAGAAAAAAAACACACGAGCCCGTTGAATGAGATAGGTCATTTTTTCTTGATGTCTAAAGCGACGAGTTACATACCTTTACTATATATATGTATGTGTATACAACTAGGGTTGGGCAAATCACCAACTTATTTTTTGAAACGGGTGTTTTTTATGGCCAAATGATGCACTGAATCCAAATATGACCTTTAAAATTGTCTCCGGTGACGTTTTAGGTTCACTTTTTGCGAAAATTCAATATGGCCGCCAAAATGGCCGATTTTGGTTATGTAGAACTATTTTATATTTTCACCATAGCTTGTAATATATCATTTTGTAGGTTTTTAAGGATGATAAACACGTTTTTGATGTTAAAAAAACAAAATATGTATGGGAAGCTATAATTATTGATAATTTATACAACATTTCAGCCGATATCACACAATTTCGTAGAATAATATCTACTTTTGCATTAAATCAATTTCCTATAAATCTTTTCATAGGTTTTTCAGCTAGCATATTATTATTGTCATACTTATTTCTGCTTTTGATTATATTAATGCTACTAAGAATGAATTTTTATCACCTTTATTAAGTATACACATACTAGCTTTAATGGCAATAGCCAAATTGCATTCATCGAGCTATGTCGCTCTTTCTGTTTTATTGTATAATGACTTTAGACTACTATTAATAATTAAAAAACAAACCATCTACTGGTTTTAAATGCTTTATGTTTATAGATTTTGGTGCATTGCAGATATTGTAAATGTTTGCCTTGATCATAAAAATTTAATTTTGAAGTTATTCTATTAAGTTGAAGATTATAACTCGAACAAGCTTGTACTAGCTGTATCTGTACATTTATACATGTATATGAAGTCTTGATTTCATAGTTGGAAAAAAATTTTATGAACCTTTAGACAAATATATTCCTTTTCCATGAATGGATATGTTAGAAATTAATAATGACGGAGGCGAAAATAGCATAGTTAGCATATCTAGCTCTGATATCGAAGCCATAATTGACCTCGATATCTCACTTGGACGAAAAGGTTCTAAAGTACATGATGCAAGGTCATTAGAATGACTTCAGACATGATTCTTACTTTAATTGATAGTCTATGGAGACTTTAGGAGCACGGTTCCGGTTGCTCTAAAAAAGTTATCAAGACCACTCTATATCAGTACAATTTTGTACCCGTTGCAGCTTTTGATTTGGTAGGCTGGTAGAACAATGTTTACACCATGCAGAAGTCAATGTGGGAGTGGAGTGTACAAGACCATGCACAAATACTTCCATTGATTTCTGTGTCAAGCCTCTACGCATTATAAGTCTTTAGATATGTAATTGCTTATGTGAAAGTTGATACTCCTTTGTGATGTAAGGTTAAGATGAAGTGATCTGGCCATAATAACATAAAGGTATTGCGCATTGTTCACCTTCTTTCATGCTATATAAGGTCCCTTTAGACATTATTGTGTAGGTTTATACACAATTTTTTCCTTCTAATTAGGTTCATTTTCATCTTTAAAGTTGTCATTCATTTTAAAATATCATTAAGCATCTGTCAAGTTGTTGAGATTTGTTTTAGTTTGATGGATTCTAGCCTGTATATTGAAGATTATCCTGTTGTTGTCCGCATGGACTTATAGATATG
Organism: Mactra quadrangularis; assembly: GCA_025267735.1. Taxonomy (NCBI): domain Eukaryota; kingdom Metazoa; phylum Mollusca; class Bivalvia; order Venerida; family Mactridae; genus Mactra; species Mactra quadrangularis. The sequence continues at coordinate 33,593,994 of CM046311.1, forward strand.
CTTGTTATCTGTTGAGTTGATTAAGAGCTGATATGTAACATGTAAAAAATAATGGTCCATCACATGAGCCTTCGGAGATTAAAAATTTTACAATGATAAATTTGCTAAACTTGCAGAGAGAGGCAATCACTATAATAGTTTACATGATTAAGATATGTTATATGCTCATATACTTGATGGAGTGATACACTGTAAAAACAAAAGAAAGATATCTATCTGCTGAATTATATTCTGAACAAACTAATATTGGACAATTCACGCTGAAATCAGTTGATTTGCTAAGGATTCACAAACAGAAAAACGATTTATATGTGAAGTAAAATATCTAAGAACCACAACTGTGTCACATTTACACCAGATGCGACACATAAAAAAGATAGTAAACTCAAAATGGAAATACTCCTTGAAAACAAATTAAACCAAAAACATAAAACCAAAAAATGATGTTTTGCTTAATATAAGAGTGTTTTAAAGCAAACTCTTTGATCATGAAGCATATTTTGTAATTGTCGTAAAGAATAATTGAAAAGATGTATTGTCTTGCCAAAATATTGTATAAATTATCAATAAATAAAGCTTCCACTACTTATTTTTGGTATTTTAACCTCAAAAACGTGTTTATCAACCATAAAAACATATAAAAGGATATTACAAGCTATAGTGACAACATTATATTGTCTTGCATAACCAAAATCGGCCATTTTGGCGGCCTTTTTGAATTTTCGCAAAAAGTGAACCTAAAACGTCATCGTAGAAAATTTTAATTGTGATATTCAGACTCAGCACATAATTTGGCCATAAAAAACACCCGTTTGGTTTGCACCTTTTAAGAAAAGTTAATATTTGCCCAACCCTAATACAACATTTTAAACGGGGACTATTTTATGCCGGCAACCTGTGAATGGTACATGTCTTCATGTTCACGTATAACAGTAGGCCTATACTGTATTAGTTTCGTCGAATTTCGTACAAGTTGAAAGTAAATTAATTACATCTGAAACTTGCCAAGTCCCATCAAATAGATATGTTTTGATGATGAAACTATAAATATAAACGTGATAATAACAGTCTAAAGTTAAGAGCTGTCTTCCTATTTCAACTGAACATGTTTCAAGGGAGACAACTGAAATTGAAATTTGACGCGCGTTGTCTTCAGTTACCTCCCTTAAATAATTGAAAAAGATTCGTTTTAGGGGCGAGGCTTTTGAAAAATTCATAAAAAAGGCTTAATGAATTAGTAAGCTGGCGTTGTTATGTGTAAGAGAAAAATCTAGTAAGTTCACTTGTAGTCTTTAACGAATAATTCAAACAGCAACATGACAGGGTACACAGCATATAATTCAAGTAGCTGCGCGTAAGGTTTGTATACAATAAGATTGAAATCATTTTATTATGATTTTTCTGTTTAATTAAAGTAAAAAATAAAAATACAAAAATATGTTATTTTGTATGGTCTGTCTATCTATATGAGTATAACTATACTTATTCGTCTAGTAACTTTCCAAAAGACAGAATATAAAATGCATTAAAAAAGCTAGACCTAACTCTATCTTTGTATTTATTTGGACGATTATATCTCAGAGAAAAGAACTTTTCCTTAACGCTCTCCCAAATTGTTGGAAAAGTCATAATAATTTTTTGTCTACTTTTATGAGCATTTACGTTTTTTCCACACCCTGGTCTGAATATTAGCCAGTCAAAATTGATGATCTCGTCAAGTTATAGCGAGACAGTTTATGTCTGTCTGTCTGGCTATTTGTTAACAGTTGCAAGGCAACTATTTAAGTTAGTATTTAACTTCTGTTGCAGCTTACTAGAGGTTATTAATGGCTCTATTACTATCTTCCCTTATGGTAATGTCTTTTTATTTCACTCACTTTGCTTCAAATACCTTGCAATGTAAGTCAGGCAATTATTTAGTGATTTGCAGATAATGGTCATGCAAACGAGGTAAAATGTAACCGAGGAGGGGTTTCCTATAACTTACCGTAGTGATCTAGTTTAAACGTCCGATATTTTATTCATATAGATCTTATAAATGGGTTTCGTAAAATTGACGTATATGTGGTTTTTTTCTAAATGTTAAAATATAGTTTCCTTATGATAGGGACTTTTGAAGTATTTACCTAATTACTTCTCGTTAGCAAAACGTGCCATCCAAAAGTTCGTCGACGAAATCCTGTTATAATTAACCAATTCACATTCCCCCTCCAAAAACAAATAGACATGTATTCAAATTCCAAAATAAGTTTTAGTCATTTAAGCAACATAAATTATTTGTTTAGTACTGTAAAAGTTTTTCTTAGCGATGACATATTGTTTAGGCTAATAAAATATTTTGACTAGATTATGTTTTATATATTGTCACATGAATAAACTTAATAAACTAAATAAAAGTCAAATTACTTGTAGTATACATTATCAGTTTTTCTTAAAATCTGAAGAACATTATCCCATAACTTTTAGATGTGTCTACTGATAGGACATTTAACAATATTTACCATTTCTGGTGTTAGATTTTTTTATTTCATCAAGTGAGCTCAGAAAACATTTCCAAGAGCGGCATAGCCACCAACAATTAAAAGTATCATTTAGCTTAAAGATGTCTTCTCTAAAATTGACAAATATTCTGTTTTTCAGTGTTTTATCCAATTACATCACAAATCATCGTTAAGTATGAAAGATCGAACATAACTGTATAGCATCTAATATAATTTTAACTTGATTTGAAATTGATTCTCTTCTGTTCAAAGTGAAACAATTTCAAATCAAATTAAAATTATTGTTGATGCTATAATTTTTCTTTCCTTCATACTTCCACATGAATTGTGATGTAATTGGATGAAAGACGTACATTTTGCCCAATGCATTGTTTTTTTTTTGTTTCATTAACTATGCTCTTTTAGTAATTATTAGCCGTCAAGTTAGCACAGATGGTTGTACACAAGTCTTCTGATCGGTAGTAGTGGGTTCGATTCCCGTGCGGCGCATACTTTCGAGGAGGTTGGTCATGAAATGATTTCCACGGCGATTCTCTCTCCAACCACTCATCCTTAATTATTAGTAACTAGTTATCAGCATCTTTCATGATTTAGCGTTTCTTGAAAAGTTAGTATGTTGACTGACCACCGTGATATGACATATACAATGTGCTGCTACGGTATTAAACTCAACAAAAAAATAAAATCATTAACTCTTTATTATATACTAATTTTCCTGTTTTCCATCTTTAGCATATTCTCATTGTCGTAATAAAAAAGTATAAATTTAAATTAAAAACCAAGAGTGGTATCAGAAAGACCAGTAATTATACTTAAATCATATTCAGTATAAAAAGATAAAGATCTAAAAACATGTATTAAATTAAAAAAACATTCCTATTTATACAATGATCCAGACTTGTTGGATACTAATAGATAATACAAAATAATTATAAAATTGTAAAACGAGGCAAATGTAACAAAAGGTTACTTAAATTACAGCAGAATGTGTTCTCCATTATCAAATTACTATATACGTCAAAAACATAATACCTTACACATGCATAGCTATATTTCCGATAAAAAAATTTAGTTTGAATTGTTAGATTATCAGTTGATAAATATAATAAATGTATTTAATTACCAAGGAAAAATACATTAAGCAAACATATTACTTGTTTCTAAAATTTGAAAAGTCTGATTGAATAAAAACAAAATATAAAGTAGAATACATATACAATTGTTGAATGTCAGTTGTTATACTAAACAATCCAAATACTGCCAATCGAATCAAAACTTCAGTTTAACACTGAAATCTATTTAGTTCATTCTAAGTCAAATATTTGCCATCAAAACCTCACTTTAACATTTGAAATGTAATTTTGTCTATTATCAGTCAAATACTTTCAATACATCTGATTAATGATATTGGAAATTCCAAGAAACTTCATGTTTTCATTGGAAATATACTTGTGCCTATTCTAAGTCAAATGCTCTTAATATATCGAAGTCGACCAATGTCACAAATAATCTATTATCTCTAAAAGCAATGGATGATGGGAAATTAAACCCATCTTCTTGTTTCACAACAACACCAATCTTCTTACCATTTTCATTATATTGTACAATATTGTGAGAATATCGTCCAGTAACAAATACATTTCCGCTACCATCACAACATGTACAATATACATTAGCCTAATCATTATCATTGATTGAAGACAGTTGGTTGCCAACGCTATCAAAGCATATAAATCCGTTACAACCGATGCCAACAAACATTTTGTTTCCAACATCATTGAAGGTGATATGTGTATTACAAGTAAATACTCTGTTACCAGGATTGTCACATGTTATTGCTCAGCACTGTGGGGAGTATGGCCACGCTCAAGTTAACTAGATAGGAGCCAAAAATAGATTTTGTAATTTCCGAATTACATAATATAAAAACCGTGAATTGGCTTTAAGGAGTAACAGGCTATGTTTCCCTCCTAGCTAATCTTTTCCGTGGAAAAAAAAGCCCGGGCCATTCTTCTTAAAAAACTATTTACTTCCCATGACGATTCCCGTTAATGAAACTGATGTTATTATGTTTATGTTGTATAACGCTTCCAATCTTTTCTCGTGCAAATTTTCCCGGCTGATTGAACTGATATTATTATGCTTATTATTGTATATCGCGTCAAAACTTTTCCCACGCCAATTTTTCTCTGTTGATGCAACTTTTTATATTATGCTTTTTCATTGTAAACCTAGGCTTATCTTCCCCCTTGGCTAATTTTTTAGAAAGTTTCACCGAGATAACAATAAAAATAGCATAAGCGGTATGTCAAAAGGTTCACTCACATTAAGTGAACATAGCAAAAGTGTTTTCCATTACAATTGAATTAGCTAAAAAACAACAATAAACACTTATAACTGTTTTATATAGTAATTTTATTATCACAAACATGAAAGAAATCAAGACAATTGATACGTGTCAAATACATATATAATGATAAATAGCATACATAGGTTAATGTTGATAGTTATTTCCGAATAAACGAAATAATTAAAAAAAAATCGAAATAATTTTAAAAACAAAATACTTATTCGTAAAAACTAATAATTGTTAAAATAAAAAATGCTACTTTATTTTTCGCAATACACTCAAGTTAAGGCGTCAAATAAAATAAAGAATCAACTTAATCTAACAAATTGTATGAACCTGCCTCAGATTAAATGTCACGATGTACAATTTATGAATATTTTGAGCGTTTAAATCTTTCATACGGTCATACGGTTTGATTTGATAACATGGCAAAGTTTGCGTTTTAAGATGTACTTGATAAAAAGTGAATGCCTTGATTTGTTTGGGTCTTGGTGTACTTTAGAGTGATCTCAATTACTCGAGTAATTAACTCACTTTAATCGATAGCAACAGAAGCGTATGTTCAAAGTATGTACGTTCATAAATGACCAAAATTTATTGACAAGGAATCACCTCACACATTTTTTTCGAAGGTAAGTTTGAATCACGTATTGAATATTATGGATTGACATCCTTTTCTGTGTACTCTGGTAAATTAACAATCGCTTCATATAGTGGTGGTGAACTTGCTTCTACTTGATCCGTTATATCCATATGTGTGAAATATTCATTTTGTGGACATGGTGTAAATATTGCTACAGCGTCGCTCTCGTTTCCAATACCAGCGTCTATACCAGACATAGATATCATACCAGGAGTATTTGGACGCAAGGTTAATTTTACTTTGGAAGGTTCTCGAAGATAACGAGTTGGTTGTGGTAGAGAACACTCTTGAAGATCGTATGTGGAATTATTTATTTTCGAAGATTTTCTGCAAAAGTGATAATTATATGCGATTATTAAAAATAAAAAGGTGTAGTGACAAAAGCTTCAAACTAATGATAACTATTTGCCAAAATGTGGCAAATAATGAAGTCGAATTGGTGGCTAATTATACTATATATAAAGAAAGTGTCAATCTTGTTGATACAAAAAAGTGCTCATTATATTATGTTTGACATTTAGTTAAAACATGCAGTATAGTGCGGACACATTGACCCCGACCTGACCTTTACGAAAGAATATTCATTACATTGAATACGAAGGTAGTATTTATGTTCGAAAACAATCGGATTATACCGTCAAGGCTCGAATGTAATTATATTACACAGGGATTAATTTTAAAGTACATTTAAAGTGTACAATGAGTCTCAATTACACATAGGCCGGACCAGAATATTATACGATGAGGCTAGCTACCAATCCAAAAGTTGTAGGTTTTAGCCCCACAGCCGCGATCCCCGCCCATTTTATTATACATGTAATTTGTAATTACAAATGTAAGAAAACAAGTTTCACGTTTGATTGCACATATATACTCTATACATGTCTTGTTAAACTTATAATGTAAGCCATAGCCGACATTACACCCTCAAAACCTACAAGCCCCATGCAACCCTACTAAGTACCCGCCGATGCTATTTACAATCAATGTAAATCGACTGCTTATTTTAAATACATAACGAGCCGAAGTGTAGATTAGGCGTGGTATTGATTTTCGCCGGGATATATGTATCTGATAATAAGATGCAAATGAGAAAGGTAAGGTCGGGGTCAATATGTCCGCACTATATATGCAATTATCTGTATGATCTGATAAACACTTTTACAAGTTTATGCCGATTACATGAATGGCACATACAATAATGAAACCGACGCGTGCAATTCAACAAGCTACATGAACACTACTAAAGGGTATAATGTTTTAACTAGTGAATTATGTATACTTAACAACGTTTCTAATTCAACTGCTGTTATGTTTGTGAATTATGTATACTTAACAACGTTTCTAATTCAACTGCTGTTATGTTTGTATGATGCTCTGACGTATTAAAACATTTTTTATATTTACTGGCTAAGCTGTTTAATTAGTTGAAAACCATTTTAAATCTTTTTGACTGTACGTCATGCATTTGTAATAAAGTTCATGACATGGCGTCATGTCTGTAACTTTGAATTTTGATAGCGTGTGTGTCCACCTATTGCCGACAATACGCTCGCATTTTCTACAGGCATCCTTGCCAGAACAATAGCTTGGGGCTTAAAAAATGGAGTGTTTTCCGACCTTATCTTTACATATAGACTGTATATGTGTAGTTTTGTATTCATCCTACACGTTTTAGCAATTGCAAGGCAAAACAAACATGGAATGCACCAGTTTCATGAACCTGGCAAACTACGTGTGTCATAATCAATGTACACACTATTTAAAAAAAATGCCAGTAATTTGACGGTTTTCTATGCTTAAATATATTACGATGATACGTTAAGAAGACTAGGAATTTATACTACGGAGTAGGAAATCTTTTTCAATATATTTGAAAAATTGTCAAGCGTTATTGATTGTTCATTCTAATGACAACACGAAAATGAGCAATAAAACTGACATAAAACAAAAATGCTGAACGTAAACAATGCTTGTGCTATAAAAAGTAAAAGCATTTGGCATGAATTAAATTACGTTTGTTTCGATTTTGTCTACTTGAAATGACGCGTTTTTGCTAACGAGACAATGTTTTGTCAATTTATGTTTCACCAAATTTATATTACAAGTTCACCACGTCAATTAGGAGCAGCAGTCCAGTCATATAAGATTCCTTTGAAGATTGAGAGATCACGGGTTCGAACCCGTCAACGGCACTGCTAATTTTCTTGAGCAAGAATTTTATCTGCGATTGCTTCTCTCCAGCTAGGTCTAAATTGGAACCAGGGTGATATAATTCCGTTGCACCTATTTGTCGGCTGCACTAAGGGAAATAATAGACTACCCAGGGAAATTGATAGATAGATACAAGTAGCGGTTGACTAAGGATAATAACTGTAAAGTTGAAAACATGCATAAACATGCTACGTAGACATAATTAATTGCAAGTTACCAAAAACAATCAGTAGAAACTAACCTGCATTTCTTGTACCAAACACAGACAGTTGCTAAACAAGCAATGATCACTGCAACAATTGATAGCACAACTGATACTATTACAATAACATCTGAAAAATTATATACAATATTAACTTTATTGTAAATATTTGAGATGTGCTGAAATGTATGTTAATCATTTCCATAACGAGATCAATGATTTGCATATTCTTCCTTCATTCTTCTGGTTCAACGCTATTAAATATTTTTTCAGTAAATTTATGCGATTAATGAACGTATAATGGAATAGTTTCCTTTATCATCTCAGTCATATCAGGGAACATTTTAAAGACATCTTGACTACTAAAGGGAATCTATATCACGTGATGTACACGACTTTGAAAGTAGAAGTCCAGTTTTCTACTTACTGCTCAATGGCCTCGAAAAGAATTATAAGGATAACAAGATAACTTAAATGATATAACTTACTGTCAGACTTATCAGACTTATAATATTTGTCTTCATGAATACTTGTTGTAGCAGGAATTGTAGTCGTAGTGATAATTTCTGCAAATGATACATTATAGCAATATATAGAATACATGTGCCATTTAAAATTAGCTTTACACAGGTAGAAAGCTATTTTTGCATAAATACAAATTCAGGCATTATGACAATAGTAATTATAGAATTTTACATTTGCCATAAACAGTAATGATACTTAATGTAAAGTTGCGATTATTAAACATGTACATGAATCTAAAGACAGCTTTTCTTTTTCAAGTATGGGTTGAGTTCAAAATCCAATCACACAATAACAAAAGGGTGAAGGAAATTATCGATGGCACTGAAGTTTAATTTATATATTTTATTACCATTTTCTGTCAAATTGTCCGACTGGTCATAACTGACATTGATTATTGATATCAGCGGTCAAAGAGTATTCAATCAGTTTTACTTCAGAAATTTATTTTTGAAAGTAAAGTAAGACTTATCGTACGATTGTCGGATAACGAAAAGGATCAAATACATTGTAACATTTGATGAAAAGTTGAATGAATATTTTAGATAAATTTTAGTGTTACAAATAGTAACAAAGTGATTTCTTAAAGTATTACATTGAATTTACCTGAGCATTTAGAAAGAGCAGTTGATCTTACGGTCACTGTGGTCAGTCCTGGTGGACATTGTATGCAAGAAGATTGTCCTTCAAAAGGCTGGTAACTTCCTTTCTCGCAATAATTACAGAAACCATTTTCAGAGTAAGTTCCCGGTGGACAATATACTGAAACAAAATTATCTTAATAAGTTAAAACAATCCCTAACTTTAAACTTCCATCTCAAAATTTCACCGATTAGTAATGCATTGGAAGGACTTGATTTGAGCAAGGGCTTTATTGGTATAAAATCTGGCACCATTACAACGTCTTATAACACGGTCGTGGATTCTACTTACGTAAGTTTAGAAACTTTAGTGAATTCAGAAACATTTGTCTAATAATATCAAGTATTATTTTGCAATCAATTTCATAATATACCTCAAATTGAAATAAAGAGCAAAACTGAAAAGGTCTGAAGTCTTCAAAAATACATGTTTTTCTACTCAAATTTGAAAATATTGCCAAATATTTTCTGAGATTTTTTTCACTTAGTTTATAAACGACAGAAACTATAAAAAGCTTAAAATCGAAAAATCTATTTCAACATTACTTTAGTGCATCCAACACAGCCTCTAATACGGTTATTTCAAGAGTTGACAAATCCATAAATCATGGATAAGCGCTCGATACTTGAAAAATCACTATGCTAACTTTCGGTATTGATACTAGAGCTGTAATGGTATTTGTCATGTCGGATTACTTGATTCGTTCATATCGCCATTCGCTGTTCATATGACCAACATTCTATACATAGACGTTGTACACATCTCTATACGCACAATCATTTGTACATATCGGTGATTTGGTACGCAAAGAATATAGTGCAGTATATGAAGACAAACTTGTGGCACATTTTTGTTTTTTATACAATCGTTATTTCAAAATAAATGTTGGTTAATAACTACAAGAATATCAATCAATAGAGCAAGAGTGTTTTAAACCTCCATGGGTTATTATCTATTGCATCAGCGTGCATTCGCATTTTGTTTTCAAAAATCGGTATAAAGAATGACAAATGTAAACTTGTATGAATTACCGCTTCTAAAGTTTTATTTCATTTGCATACTGTAGTGTATTGGAAGTCAATATTCTATTGAGTAGTCACGAAACATATTTAATATGTTAAGTAGAGATGTACGGAGAAAATATTAGGATGCAATAATTGCAAAGTGTTTTCAAGTGAATAAACATTTTTACCAATGGTACTTAGCGTCTCCGTACAAATGTCAGTAAGACCAATTGTGTACAAAAATTATGACGAGCGCATGCAAATAAAACACTCCTTTATCTAAAATACCTTCTGTTTATATTATGCACACTTTTGTTTCACTTAAGGTTAGAGTCATAATGATCATGAAACCGATTTACCTAGTTTACACTCGTGTAGGCATCTTTCATTATGTTGCAACGTTAGACTGATTATAATTGGATAGAAGCTTCGAATAAGTTGTTTCTTTGATTGAGAAACAATATTTCATTTGCTTAATTTTAGAAATAAGGGAATAATTTAAAGTCATTGTTATACGATGAAAGAACTAGCATGTCTTTGTATAGATTTATCTAACACCAGATCAGATTTCACTTAAAATCAAACTAATAATTAAATACTAGTATCGTTTTCTTAGACTTACTACAAGCTCCATTATATGGCACTTGTCCATCAGGACAGTAGACGACACCCTGGGTTAACAGGCTTGACCCGACTACAGTATAACTTTGACCATTAACATTGGCGTCAAGAAGATCAGAGGTGAAATTCTCCAGTTGTTGAGCTGTGAGTTCTAACTGGCTTATAGAATATATCAGTTCATAAAGCGACGGACTTACTGAAACAAGAAACCAACATTCATTTATTTACATTGGATTAAACTCACTTCCATTATTCTTATGACTTAGCTTGTTTTAGTAACAGCAGCATGAGTTCTATGAGCTTAAGTGTGCTCTTTGAAAAAATAAAACGACTTTTATAATAGGATACATTTTGTAAAATGTTGGAGATCTTAACCATACTTTCTGTGTTTAGCAAATGAATAAAACGCCTTTCCAACTGAATGCGAATCAATCTACCCACATAGTCGTTAACTCTAATCATTCAAAGCACACCATAAACATTAAAATGGTAATCATTGTATAAATCATAAAACGGCGGTCAGTCCAACGGCTACTTACATTTCCTGGAAATGCTAAATCTCTGGATTTAGCTGTTAACCAACTACTAAGCGCATACTTTCGTCAGTGACTGACAACTGCCCTACATAATTAAGAATTATTGGTAGGAGGGAAAATGGTCGAAGAAATAATTTCACGACTAAATTCCACGACTATTTGTCCCCGCCTTTGAATCGAACCCACGTCCCCTCGATCAGTAAGCTTGAGTGCTACCAACTGAGCTAGCCGGGCGGTTTCATTATCTAAATTGTACAAGTTGTTTCACAATTGAGTATATAATGTATATAAGTATAAACTTTGAAATTGACTTACTTTGGCCAGTACTAACATAAGAGCTGTAATCTAAATTAGGACCTTCAGTTAATTCAATACTGTATGAGATGGTAGCTTCCCCATTATCTGATATCTCAACACTGACTTCACATTCATTCGAACAATTGGTAGATTAAAAGTTCGATGTAATTGAAGCAATCAAAGCAGGCCTATCGCCCTCCGGTACGCTTGGATTAAATTGAACCTTTGAAGAAATCGATAGTTTTGCTGGTGCAGAGGCCACTGTAATATTAAAAAGTAAACTTGAAAAAGAATCATTTGTAGATACAAATGATAAAAAGTACAGATCGTATACTAGGTCTTGAGTGCTTTAATAAGAGTACTTTCAAAAATGTTTTGCTCATTCATTATGATAGTACATCATCTTACTGATTCAAACAAACCACTTTGACATACAACATTTTTATAAATATTACATATGAACACTGTAAAACTCATGCGATGATACTTCGATAAAAATAGTTTACTTACTAAACTGTTTAACTGTTAAAATATTGCATCCTCAAATATTGAACTTAAAGAAACTCGCCATGTTTAGATACAACATGTTTACATGGACGACCTGTACATGTGCACCGTACTATAGTATCGATTTTAATTTTCCCGTACCTTATTGGAAGGCTTTATAGTCCACCAATAAGCAATGTTATATTTTTGTTGTTTTTATTTCAACAAAGCACCAATGTGCTAAGTGAAATAGAAGCAAGTCTGCTACACTTGATCCGAACTTACACAGTATATATCGAGGCCCAAATATTGTTAGGATAATGAAACATATCTATAATTCAAAAGCAATCTTTGAATTTTTCGCATAAGTTGAACAAACTTTAATAAGCTCACCGACGCATGATGGTAAAAGTTCGGTTGCATTCCACTCATATAAGCTAGAAGGACCACAAATATAGTTTACAGTGTTTGGATAACCTGGCTCCATTATTTTACCAACTTCACAATATACTGTACATAACTGATCACCAGTATCTGCGTCAGTTGTACAGTTAGTCATAGTACCAGCTTTTAATTCGAAATCCTCACAAACTGAAAGCATGTGAAATAGATATGTTTTCTTGTGTATAAGATATAACAAAAACACTCGGGTAACAATCTATCACAATTATCATAATGCATAAATGCATCTGAAATGAAATAATTTTTATTTAAGCAAAAACATACTTCAGCAGGTGTAAAGTTAATTTTGGATGGTTCTATATATAGACAGTTAATGTTATCACGCAAAAAAGGTTAATGCAAGTTTTACTTTTCGTTGATACCAGTTATCCATAAATGTAGTTTTAGATTCTTTGCGTGTTGTTAAATAAGATCAATCGAAACTCTGAAAGTACAAAAAAACTGTGCTGATGTTAAAGTTGTCACACAGCATTTAGCAAGTCAAGTCTCTCCAGTCTTATTGACTTTGTCGAAAATATGTTTAATCTTACCAAGACAAGCTTGTGTGTTACAATATATCGTATCTTCACTTTCACCAACACAGTAATTACCATAAGGATCTGGGGACGGACTGTTACATAATCTAGTTCTATTTTGACTTCCAGTGCCACATTGTTTACTGCAAGGTGTTGTTATAGTCCATTCCGACCAGCCTCCATCAACTATAAGATGTTATAATTTGCAACATGCATTACAAGACCAAACGTATATATTAAGTCTATTTGAAAAACATTTAGATAGACAAATGTCTTTCTAAAATGACAAATTTACCACAGATCAAATATAAATTAGCTTGACAGAGTTTCGGCATTTTATAGTTTTCAGTACATACTTATGCATTAGGCTCGTGAGCTAAAGCATATTTCAGATGTGATACCCAGCCGCCCGGCTAGCTCAGTTGGTAGAACGCAAGTCTACTGATCGAGGGGTCGTGGGTTCGTTTCCCGGGCGGGGCATACTTTCGTGGAGCTCGTCATGAAATTATTTCTAAGGGCCATTCACCCTCCTACCAATAATTTTTAATTATGTAGGGCAGTTGTCAGTCACTGACGAAATTATAAACTTAGAAGTTGGTTTACAGCAAAATCCAGAGATTTAGCCTTACCAGGAGGAGTGAGTAGGTTAACTGACCGCCGTTATATGACCTATACAATGAGTTGCTACGGCGTTAAACCAACCAAACAAACATACAAACTAGATGTGATATCAACACAGAGTTTAATGCCCAATGTCTTTCTAGTATGAAATGAAGTACATATGATCAAATGGTATGAGCTTAAATGATGTGTTGCAGTTTATAGATTGCTTTCACTATTTGTGTATCTGGCTCGTGATCTAAATAATTGTGACCTTTGTATTAGTACTTATTAGTACAATTGAAACAAATTGCAGTGATACAAAATCAGAGTCAAGTGCTAAGAAAGGAAAGAAAGATATGGGGCACATCAAACGTAGATCCGGACGTAAAATTGTTGTACCTGGACTCAAGCCAAGTCTTTTAGATAAAATAAATTTAATATAGTCTTACCTGGAACTACTTCACACAATGATCCAGTATATCCCGGTAAACAATCACATGTATAATTAGTAGTATAACTAACACACGTGGCTCCGTTCTCACAAGAATTATCAATACAATAATCAGGTGGTACAGTACAGTTATCACCTGACCAACCTGAGGAACATAAACACGTGTATCTGTTCTGTCCGTCTATACAACGATGTCCGTTACATGGATCTGGGTCACAATTATCATCAACTGAAAATATCACAACAACAGTCAACAACGATTAGGAATTAATGTTGAACAATAAATCACAATATTGCTAACGCCGCCGATGTAATCTTGTAACAATCCACATTCCTCCGTAATTATCTAACGATCATCCGTGATGATGTGGCTAGTTTCCTAAGTATATTGCTAGCTTTTCGCCCTCTGGCTCGATTTGAGGTCAAAACGCTTTATAGTGATTTCCTCAGGAAACTGGTCAACAGTTTCACATCTTTCGTTCTGAACATGTTTTTACGTTCAACATTTGGTACAATTAAACAATGTACCAGTACAGTCTGTACCAACAAGGAATAAAAATATTTGAATGTGTGAATATCGCGCTAAGCCATCTCATCCAATATGTGTATCAATCCTATAAACAATTTATACCATCGTGCATTAATTTTGTAATATGTATATTATTTCTTGTCTTACCATCACAGCTAGACGAGGATAAAATAGTAATTCCAGTTGTATCTATGTTCTGAAACACACCCATGTCAATAATATCTTCGGTTTGGATCACATGACATAATGATGCATAAGTAGTTATTTCAGATGCATCTACATTTTTGTCCAGCACATGAAGTCCGGTCATGTATAAACCTGAAATGAATACATTTATACTTTCTAAACATTTTCCAAATCATTTACATACTTTCTGTTTTATCTAAATCCTTATTTAATTCATATCTACACATTGACTGTGGGTTCACACTTTTAAATAAACTGTTTCATGTGTCTAAATGTTGTGTGATGTTGAACAATTAAACATTACAGCATGTCGCGGTTATCAGTCATTTTATCTTCATTTTCCGACCGGTCACAGATTTCTGAACCTAAGCTTTTATTATAGTACTACGCACATACATTTGGCGGCAGCGGCTACCTCTATCTTACTTTATACAGAGAAGCGCGGCATAATCGCCAAAGAAAATATGACATTACCAGTGTCATTATATTGTTAATATGTAAAACGGCTTTCAAAGTATATTCAAGAAATCGTTTTTTTTTTTCATATTCAAAACACTTATTAGCAGTTTCTTTTAAAACTCAAATCTTCACATTTCTTCATGGCAAATGACGCATTAAATGAAATTTAAGAAAAACTAATAGCAGTTGTCAGTTTTCTGTTTTTGGTGAGTATTAAATTGTGAAGGGGTGACATTAAAACACTTGTATAAATTGTATAAAGTAGCATCAATTCACTTTAAAAAAATACCGTGTTTAATATCTATCTTAATGTGTAAATACATCTGAAATAAAATTTGACTGCATCATGACACATGTAAACTATTTTTGGATGACACCATCATTATTATTCTTAGTGACACTTAACAAATAAAGGAATAATAGCAACAGGAAATTATCCTAAGGGAAATAGACGCTACTGATCGAAAGAAAGAGTAAAAGCTTGGACCCGAGATGTGCAATTTATGTTAATACATGCATACACCCTAGATGATTATGTAAATGACATTTTTACTAACCTGTTGAACCACTAGCTGTCAATATAAATTCACCATTTGTTATCACTGGAGCACTTAAAGAAACTGATAAATCATATATTTGGTTTCCATTTATATGTACTTTCACAGAATTATCTGAACTGCTTACTGCAACAACAATGTTTGTCCATGTAGCAGAACTTAATACAGCCACAGTTTCATTGACCTGGTCACTGCAATAAACATAATAGTTATCATATGTTTTACAATTGCACCCATGTACAGAAATACAATTAAACGTTTTCCAATTTGCCTTCTTGACCACCGAAACTTATTTAAGAATCAACCAAACCTAATTAGAGTTGCAGGTTTAAATCACATATAGATGTTTTACTTTTTGTCTTATTGATAAATCAAAATTTATTTAACTAACAATTGTTGACAACTATCCAACTTACCAGCGTTAAATACAATTTACTAAATGACATTGATACGTAATTAACGAGCTTTGTCAGAAATGGAATTCTAAACGAAAACGCAAATCCATTCAATCCAAACAAAATTGTAGCAATAATAAACACCATACAAAATCATAAACTTTAAAACGATTTTTTTATCCAAAATTGCTCATTTAATCCTTACCTTAAGTTAATTACGCTTTTAAGACCATTGATTTTATAGTTATTAGTAGAACTTTAAACATTCCATTAACGGTACATAAAAATCATAATTTCAAATGTGCAACACTTAAAACTATATGTAATTCATAAAACGATTAATTGAAAATTTAAAATAATTACAAGCGTTATACTTACGGTATGTGAATTCTGACATTCTCTGTAAGGTACACAACCAAAGCATCATTTCCACCAGTTTTTAATTGCAGAATGATCGACATGACTTGTTCATTGAAACGTTTCGCCCAGAAAGACAGAGACACGTCATTAAAGTCTGATTGTAGACTACCAAGAGAAATTAGGCCTCCTGTTTCCTCTATAAGTACATCGTAAGCTGAAATAAAGTATAATGAAAACGTGTCAGAGTGGCTTTAAGATAATAATAGACAACGAAATTGAAATGAAATTAGCAGAAGTGAAAAATCTTATATACATTCATTATAAAAGTACATGTTGTTGATGGTCTAAATTCAACAGTTCAGTATTAGTAGAAAAATTAATTTTGGAAAATATTTGCACTGCATACAGTCACAAGAAAATATATAAAGAATATATATTGACTCATGCTGTCGGCTTTGCATTTTTAAGGTGTAGATGATCGGTTAAAAGGTGATAACAGTTTTCTTTTTCCAGTGCACTTGCTATGACTATTTGGTACTAAATGATCGCGGAAGAAAATAAAATCACCGCTGTTTAAACACTTGATTGGACATAGATTTTTACAGATGACACTATAATAAGTGTATGTAGACGATACCTTGACAATCCTGGCTAGAAGTTGTATTTGTGTTATTAGTTGTAGTACCACTTGGACATTGTTTGCATGATGTTTGACCATACTCATCTTGATATTCACCATACAGGCATACAGCACATGGTAACATTCCATCAGGGGAGGCTGACCCAGGGTGGCATATTTCTGAAATGATGTATTAGGAAATAGTTTGTTTGTTTTGGTTTTACGGCGCACCAACAGAGAATGGTCAAATAGCCCCGAAAGCAATAATGATACTATTTATTTAAACGAAATCAATGACCTAAAGCTCTATATCTTATTATATACAGTTATACCCTTCTAAAAGTTAAGTATCGCATATGATGGCACAGACTCAAAAATTACTTTAAGTGAGTTAACTTTAAAATGTTTGTCATGGATGTATTTAAGATCCTTACAGTCAAGGAGAACGTGTTTTACATTGAAATGCTCGTCACATGGTATACACTAAGGCGCTTCCTCTTTTTGAGAAGGTATAAATGTGTTAATCTGGTATGACCACTTCTATATTGCGTAATCACTATTTGGTCTCGGCGATTAGAAAATATTATTGACGAAGATGAATCAAGGCTTGGCTTTATGTCATGTAACTTATTAAAAATATTATTGTTCCACATTGTTTGCCATTTTGACTTAATTAACGAATTTATAGAACATTTGAAGTCACTGATTGGTAATTTGATATCTACTGGTTGAATGTTTAAAGATTCTTTAGCTTAAAAGTCTACTTTTTCATTTCCATCTATACCAATATGACTTGGTATCCAGCAGATGCGTACTATTTTAGATTTCAGTACTGCATATAATCTTAATTCAATATTTTTAAGGATCTATCATTTGTTGAAATTGAAAAAAATCTATCAAGTGGGTGGGGTAACTAATTATATCAAAATATCCATAAATTCTAAATAATTTTAATTTATTTTGTAAGTGATGCATTAAGTGTATAGATGAGACAGTGAAAATATAAAGAACTCAAACAAATTAGACATTTAGAAAGAAACGAAAACATTTATCCTAACCTGGAAATGGCCTTACGAACGTCGGTCCAAACACATATTTAAAGTTCTTTTTTCATAATTCCAAAAGATGTAATAGAATGTCCATATAACATTTTACAATGTCCTAGGGTGAATCACACAATAAGTGTTTCCAAAATGTAAATTTGATAATTGATCAAAACACTCTTCACACATGACTTTATTTTCAATTTCACACAGGAACCCGATAAATTTTTCCTTCTTATTACACACATAGAACATACAATATGAGTAGAAAATTGCACTGGGAACTTGTGTGTAAACTGTAATTTAAAACGTGTAATGTTTGGTAATGTTTGTGTTGAGATGAATTATCAAATTTACATTTGGGAAATACTTTTTGAGTAATTTACCCAAAGACATTGTAACATGTTACATAGACAACCTATATCAACATTTGGATTTATGAAAAAAGAACTTGAAATATGTGTTTGGATTGACGTTCGGAAGGCTATTCTATGGTGAGGTTAAATGTTTTCATTTCCTTCTAAATATCTTATTTGTTGATTTTTTTTATTTTCACTATCACATCTATACATTTAATGCATCACTTACAAAATATATAAAAATTATTTTAGAATTAATGGATATTTTAATAGTTTAGTCACCACATCCACTTCATAGATTTTTTTCAATTTCAAATCCCGATACACCCTTAATACGTATATTGTCTGAACTACGATTTTTTATGGCCAGTAATACAGATAGAGAAAATGATAAAATTGTTATTAATACTATTTGATATGTATGTTAAAGCAAGATCTATTGCTTTGACTTCGGCTATAAATATGGATGCCTGGTCAGGCAGTCGCATTCTTGCAACAAAAGAATTTCCATAAGCAGGGCAACCACTTTGTTACCGTCATTTGAGCCGTCAGTAAATAAATGTGTACAATCTTTATATTTTTCTAAGATGTTTACCAATTCTGATTTGAAGGCTTTTGGGCTTGTAAAAGATTTACGAAATTTTGATGAGTCAATATTAACGTCTGGTATGTTCCGGATGGCGAGCTACGAGAAAGTTACACTTAAGCATTGATAATACGCATTTTTTAAAATCAAGTATTTTTATGGTATCAAACTCATAATGAAAAAAAAAGCACTCACCTGTACAATTTTCAATATGTTTTGAACCATTCTGTTTGGTTGTATATCCAATTGGACATTCTAGACACTCGGTGCTTCCTTCGCCACCATAGTACTGTCCAACAGGGCATTTTATGCAACTGATTGATGTTTCATTCAAATAATGACCGGCAGGACATGGTTCTGTAAGATAAATTAAAATGAATGGAATTAATATAATTATATGTTTGTCTTTTAATTATTTCTTTGGCATTTATGTGATTTGTTTAGTGTCTTTCAGTCTTACAACTTTAGTGTCATTTAATGGGAAATCTAACTGAAGTACTTTTCTTAATGATTTGATATGTTATATACATTCGATATAAAATTAACATAATTATTATTAATCAGTCTCTGTTTCATGTCATCATTAATAAGGACAATTGCGGGAATACAAACTCGTGTTGTCACCTTTGTCTTATCAGTAGTAATGAACAGTATTCCATTATTCAAAACTCATTTACAAGATTGTTTTTTTAATTTTGCTTAAGAATATATATATATATGGGTTTTATTTTGATATATAAACCCTTATGAGTAACCTTTGCGGAAATGAATCTATCAAGTCTATTAAGTAACCTTTTGGTTTTTTAATGTGATTCAGTTGTAGATACCTCTCATACACAGCAAAAATTAGTCGTCCTTATCAAATCTTCATTTGTTGATCAAAGTTCAAATAATAAAAGTAACTTATTACCATATATGGAAGCTGAAGTTATCATGTAGGCTTTGGGAGGATAGATACAGTCATCATACTAAGTTAAACTAACAAGCTGTACGTTAATTTAAACAATAAAATATTACGGAGGTCAGATAGATTCCACAAACAACTTTTTAAGCATTTGAGTCCTAACAGTTTAAATTTACTTTAGAGTTCATACAACTAAATCTGAAAAAACAATTTCTTGAAAAAAACTTACTACAGGTATCTATGTTTAGGATGTACCCTGGACTGCATTCAATTTCAGCATAATCAGGTGGTTGCCATGAAGTAACGTCTGTCGTAAAGTTAGCAATATCAAGAGATCCATTATTTAGAAAAGCTTGAACTGCTGCGACTAATTCGTTCATGATATTGTCGTAGTATCCTATTTTAGATATAAACGACTCATTGGCTAATATAGTCATTGTCATAACAATGTCCATTTCAACAACAAGTACGTGACTATCAGCTTGACGTTTTACTAAATCGTGTTGGGAGTTGTCTGCAAAAAGAACATTATTATTGCAAGTTTACTCTCTAGGGATATTATACAAGATATTATTCACGGATATATAGATAACAATAAAGCCAAGTTAAATGTTAATTTCTAAGTAGACACTGCATAAAGTCGGAGTAACATTTTGTTAAATATCCATCTATTAATATATATATTGATATTGTTATGTAAATATCATCGCACTAAGCTAGGTTGCATGGAATCTATAAACTACGACAGACAAAGAAAATTTATGTTTTTCAAATTCGACAGTCCTCGTGCTGATGAAAATAGCTTTTGATTGCGAAAGTTGTAGTTATAATTATATAATGGCGAGAGCCAGTTATCAAAACGGTAGATGTGAGTAAATAATTTATTTCTAATATATTCATTAAGTTTTTCTAACTTAGAATTTTTAAATACCTACTTCTTCTTTACGTTAAGCCGAAATATGTTTACATATAAATACTATTCAAATTACTATAAGCTACACAGAAACAAATTGATTGTGAAACACGTAGTTTGCCACTAACAGACAGAATACACACATAGCTACACTCATCTTGTCTGAAAATTAGGCACATTTATAAGGAAAAACTTCACTCTAAACTCCGAATCTATAGTTATAGCTAGGATGTCAGTAGAAGATAGAGGGCCTGTTTTTGCATTACACCATGACATGAAATGTATTACATATTATGCAAATAGATTTAAAATGATTGTAAAGAAATAAAATTAATTAGATAGTAAATACAACGAATCTTTATTTTAATGCATCACTTTAAAACAACGCTTTAAAGTATAGTACAAAATAACCTTGTTAACCAACCTTCAAAGTTCATTGTTCGTTTTTTCCTTTCAACATTTGCAGCCTCATTGTTAAGCGATTGTCTTGTACTCCTTTTACGTCTTTTCTCAATAGGACCACATTGAATAACGATATCTGCAGTACATGACTCTGTGGAGTCACATATTCCACTGAAGTAATCATTTAGTCCAGAATCTATAATTTTTTGATAGTTGAGTCTTATTTCTTCCATTGTTTCTTTAGTACCACAATCTCCACTGTAGTAAAATATATCTCCCGGAAGTCTTAAAAACCGAGGGTTTTTAGCTAAAAGTAGACAGACAGTCCAAGAGGTAGAAAACGTATATAATTAGAAAAACAATAATTCAAATAAATGTTGACTTACTAAAATTTGTTAAAGCTATCCGTTTAAACTTAAATCATTTGATTGTCATAAAATATAACTATGTACGTAAAGCTTTTAACCAACAATAACGCAATTAAAATGTTAGTATGAAAGAAACTTGGTTTAAGATAGAGTTCAAATAAGCATAAAGCAATTAACTAAAGTTGACTCATTTGTCAAAGTTTCCTCTGCTTTGCACTCATTAATTGCTCCTCTTGTAGAAAAACTGACATGGTTTGTTGCGATCAAGAATTCACCTTTAGTCAACGGTTTAGAGTTCTAACAGTGGTCTAATTAGAACAGAAACCCAAAAGTACAATTATGGTATTTATAAATATTTGAAAAAAAGTTGCATGATTGCAGGCAATATGATTTTTAATTGAGATAAAAACATAAAAAACGAAGGATAATAAAGTAATAAATTTGTTATACTAGCAACACAGTCTGGCACGTAACTGAGGGGACTCCAACCAGTCTGATCAAAACAGAATAAAAATCCACCGAAACTTCCACCTTCAATATCGGAAGGTATGTCAAATTGAATGTTACATAAAACGGTTACAGCAGGTCTTGTTTGAACTGAGTCATACACAATGGAACCATTAATAGGTGGGTTCAAATCTGGACAAGATATATCTGCAATATAAATATAACCACACCAGTAAATTAAATCTTAAACATTTTTATTGGGTTCAGCGTCGTGCCAACACATTGTATAGGTCATGCCACGACGTTCAGTAAACCTACTCATTGTTCCTGGAGAGACTAATCTCAGGATTGATCTGTGAACTGTTACTAGCTACTAGTGGTAGGAGGGAGAATTGTTCATGACCAAACTCTATGAAAGTATGCCCCATCCGGGAATCTAAACCACGACCCTCTATTGGTACACTTGCGTGCAACCAACTGAGCTAGCCAGACGGCTATTTATAACAAAGACATAAATATGTACGTAAGCGTAAAGATTAAAGTGTACACATTGTATAAAGCAACGATGAAATATATAATACCTCAGTGAAGGCTGCTAATGATTTAAACAATCAATTTAACAAAAAAGGAGACTGGCTTTTTCTGCATATAATTAAGTAACCAATTATTCCTATTTTATATCCAATTAAAACACCTAAAGACTTTCATTATGAAAACTCTTGGTTTACATATCAAGTAGGAAATCACTTATAACCAAACGCAACAATATCAAAGTAAAATTGTAAAGTTATAGTTTTAGATTTCAACATACACACTGCAGTATCTTATCTTAACATTACCAATACAATTGTATCTGTCACGTTTTCAAAGACTTTTAAATATTAACAGTACGACTAAAGCTAATCAACAAATCAAAAGAAAACATTAAAAACAGTGTGAACAAAGGAAAAATTAAAGTTTTTCCCATGATTGTGAAGCTGTTTTCCTGTACTGTAGTACTTAGCTTAATGTATGACAAAAAGTGCTCATTTTATAAAAATTAGTAGTATATGTAAACCATAAATTGTAAGAGCTACCTCTACAGTATGGCATGTAATCATTTCCCCAGCTCCATTCTCCAACGGTGTCTTTTCTTTCACAAGTAATAAAATCAGTTCCATTCAATGGTAGATTAGCTAGACATGAAAGGTTACACTGTACACCATACGTGTATAATGCATCAGAACATTCAAAATGTAGATATGAATCTTGTAGTGTATCTTTTGGATGTCCACAAGTGATATCTGAAATGACAAAAAAGAATGACATTGGTATTTGCCTTTTGTTTATTAAAATTGATGCCAATACAGTTTGATGTACAAGTTATATACATTAGATTACATTAGCTTCTATCAGATTTAGATGTCAAAATTTTTTAATGTTGCTACAGAGTGATAACTATACGAAGCAAGGAATACAGGCTTCTATTTTTCAGCTAGTGTGAAAACAAAAACAAACAAATAAATTCGTCAAGGTGTACGACACAATAGTGTTACTTTAACTTAGATTTAGTGTGAAATTGATATTTACATTCCTGTGTTTTGACGTTTAATGAAGTATGAATTGTTAAATAAATGGCAAATATTGAAAGGTTTTGTTTTTTTACTGTGGCTAATCACCACTTCAGACCGCAATTTTTAGTCTCGTGTAGCTTGCTTTTTTTCAAAAACCGAGACAACAACTTCACTTTTTTCTCTATACCGTATAGTCCTTTTTTAATTGTATTTAACGCCATTGTCAATACAATTTAGGTCATTTTACCGCATCCAGCGCACCTAACCTAGCTTTCCTGGACCATTGTCTATAACAGTACTCACCTACCCTTCCACAATGCCGGAAACTTCTCCATATTATCTGATCAATAGAGGAAAATCGACATTTTTGTTCAATTTTCATGGAAGGGTATAACCACCCTGGGTGGGATTCGAACTCACACCCCCACGGGCACGAGATTCTAAATCCCGGCGCGCTACCATCTGCGCTATCGACCTAGGTTACCGTATAATTAAATCTACACAATTCTCTAACAATACTTCAGAGAGGATGTCAACTACTGAATGTAATAAAGTTAATAAAACTATTTCTATAATGTTCAATTTCACTTTATTAGAGAATCTCACAATTGCCATTGAGTTTTTTAGTCTTATCATCAAATATGTACTGCTATATATACTACCAAGCACTGTCATTCATGTAAACATAATTTTGATACTGACTTGAAATGTTAAATATAAATTCAATTAAACCTTTAACTTGCAGTTCAATTGTACATTCCTGAGAGGCGATATTGTCTTTATCAACGGCTATGTATGTTACATATTCACTACCAACATTTAATATGTCATTCATAGAAGGTCTATACGTTTGTATAAACGTTTGTATGACATCTGGGTTAGGATCTGTGTTATCCGATGCGATAGGAACTTCCCAAGCTACTGATGTAGAATGTAAGTTTCTGTCAGCGTAAAACACTTGAGGTGATTTACATGATATCGATGGTGGCGAATTATCTACGGAAAGAAATATATGTTTGTTACGTTAGTTGAAACATTTAATGATAATAAGTAACGGACTACTTACCAAAGTAGAGCTTGATTTGCAAAAGCGCCTACGTCCGAATTTAATTCCGGTACTGACATGCGAATACTGCTCGGGCACATTATAGACACTGATCCAGATGGCAAAAAAACAAAGAATTTTGCAATTAAACGATAATTATGCGCGGTAACACGCATTGATGTTGTTACAAGTTGCTTCAAATTTGGAGTTAAATGACGATTTTAGCAGGATAAAAAGAATTGTTTGACGAAAGTACACTTGTATGAGCTTATTAATAAGGTTTATTTTTATCGGCGTTATTAACCATTATTCACCATCATTCAATTCTAGAATGTAGCTATGTATACAAACATACAAGGTAACTAATCCAGTGCAATACTACTGATCAATTCAAGTATTCGATCGCATAATTAATACTAAGATTTACCGATGCAAGTTGTCTCTGTGGAGTAAGACCATGATCCGTCTGCTTGACATTGTGTAAATGATTGTCCTTGAAGATCAAAATGTTGGTTACAACTTTTTCCACACACAGTTCCATATGAATATGAGTTATCATTACAGGACAAATCACCATTCTTTAAAGGTACTGGATGGTCACACGATATTCCTAGAAAATTGTACATGTTGATTCAATTTACTTAACAACTTCTTTTTTTCAACAAAGTACTTGAATAATATCCTTTTTTCTTTTATGCATGTTTGGATGAGGGGTCCTTGACATTGCATGTACCACCATTTCATGAAACTTTCTGAGCCATGATAGTTCGATGGAAGATAATGGTCTTCGGTAAAATCTAACAACGCTTAATGATTGTTTTAATATTAAATTGTTTATTCCATCAATTCTCTTTGATAATCTTTGGAGGATCGGAAAAATTTAAACAGTGTAAGCATTAGGGAAAAACGGAAAATGAATAAAGTTGAAAAAATAGTTGATGAAATATTCAACATGACAGAATGGATACAATAAATCAACTTAAGTGGATCTTATGTATATGGATGTTTTTCTTAGGTATAGTTTTAGCTGTAGCCGTTGTACAGTGTGGAAGCAAACGTACTAGTGTCGATTTTCGACTACAAGAGTGGCTCATACTCTTATATAAAATTTCATTTTTTCTTGTAAGCGGGAGAAATAGTCATTGCATTGTAAAAAAGGAAAAGAGCTGTAGTAAAACCAAAAGTATTTATAAAAAACTGCAAATAGTAGGTGAGCAAATGTTTTGCAAAACTTAATTACAGTTGATGAAAACACGGCATACCATCCAGTAAAACAAAGTTATTCATAAATACTGCGTATAGTAGGTGAGCAAATGTTTTGCAAAACTTAATTACAATAGTTACAAACACGGCATACCATCTAATAAAAAACATTTTATAAGTAGTGTAAGTACTTACTTTTACAATGTGGATTATCTGACCATCGTAAAGACGTTTGACAACGAACTGTATTATCACCTTTTAATGTATAGCCATCATGACATGAGTACTGACACTGACTTCCTATTGTATAATCTACATCATCACAATGTCTATAACCATTGATAGGCCACTCTGGTGGATCACATGTTCTAACTTAGAGAGAAACACGAACTAATTTATGAGAGGACAACTTTTATAACTATTATAGTTATATCAAACTCTCTAATATAAGGTATGTCTCTTATAGTAGCAACCTGTATGTATGTAGATATGTATAAATACGTATGAAAAATCGTTCGTTGTTTGACTTTAATATATAGTGTGAATTGAAATCTTCTTACTTGACTGAGTTACTATGTGCAAATTAATAATAAAATAGCATGTGACTTGAACAAATTCATTCTTACCTGTATCTAAGTGTGAACTTTGTAGAGATCTAATTTATTCAAATATAAATTGTATTTTATATTGTTATATGGGCCATGAGCAATCTCGTATTTCTTTATAAATCTTGAAATTAACTATACATATTATATAATGTTGTTTTTATCTATAGTACATCACATTGATCAGTTCCATATGTATGTTTTATTACAGATCCCATGTACCATTAAGTTTAGCCAATTTAAATAAGAACATTTCATTTTATAAATTTAAATCAGGTTTAAGAAGTTGCTTTCAACTGTTACATGCTTATTACATTTAAATAATTACATTAAAATTGAAATTGGCAACAGTAATCTTGTTGGCGAGATAGTATTGGATTTAGGGAAACTTTTGACACTGTTTATTATAATATTTAACATATGAAACTTTAAGCATTTGGATTTTTATGATATACTTTTACAGTTAAAATCATAGACATCAATTTGCAAATGTGGTAGGTACACATTCTACTGCTGCTCCTATAACATGTGGTGACCCCCAGGGGTTCATACTGGATCCACATTTTATTAAATTCTAAATTCACAACTTTTCTACAGTTATCGATAGGAAACTATACTTAGCGAAACATCTAAGTACTACAATTTCAGTATTGTAGGAAGTCTTATTTTTCAACATAAAAGTTTGATCGATGATGGAAATGTGTTTTGGACCATATTGACCTTGTTTTCTGATAGTTTTCATGCTACTCTACCAATGCAAACCCATTTTTGTCGCGCATGCGTTGATATGGGAAGATTGTTTAATTGTTTTGGATGAACAGAAAATTAGCAATTAGAAGACTTATTCTGCAGATCACGCACCGTCCGTCAAAAGACCTATGGCAATTTCTCGTTCTTGAAGCGACATTCGAGCCATTTCTTGATTTTTCGTTGTGCATATCAACGCACTAATGATTTGCACTAAAACTGACAACGTGTAATTTTTGCACGATAAGCACGAGCGCATTTCCGCTTTTCTGCACATGCACAACAAAACCAATTTTGCACCAATTAAAAAGCAGACGACAGTATAGTCCTGTACACAATTACATTAACGATCGGATATAAATGTTGAAAAATGAAAATTTCTGACAGCATTGAAATCGGTGTACTTAGAAGTTTCGTTAAGAATACTTTTAAATGCAAATGATTCTAGCAGCCTTGTATCTGGTTAGGATTAGAGTGATATTGAAAATGCTTTTCTCTTATATTTTAATATCTTATAAGTGAATGGTAAATTGACAGTAAGTTGTCTTAGCACTTTGGGAAGAACGAGTCTATACTTTTTAGATCTAAGTGTGAACTTACATCTAATTATATCCTTCATGTCACTGTCATGGAATTGTTATTCAATCCACATCCTTTGCTAAATACCTTGGGGTTATACTTGATCAAAACTTAGCATTGAGATCATGGCTCATTATGTTCTTCAAAAAGTTAAATTAAAGTTTCTATACAAGATTATCTTCCTCAGCACACTAAAATATTGATTATGTATTTATTACAGATTTATTTTGATTAATCATGTTCTAATTTGTACCACGGATTGACTCAAGCTTTACAAGTAAGTTTCAAACAACTCCGAATCAACTAATAAGATAATCTGAGACGTGAATATCCATTGTATTTCCGATTGGAATTGTGAAGGGATAATTTTTAGGTATTTGGTATCTCCTTTTGATATACAAATTGATATCCTTATTTTTAACTTGTTAAACTACTATATAACCTGTTTCTTAATCTCAATTATTATGTTATATACATCAGATATATGTTCGTTCTAGTTTTATAAGTACTGAAAGTATTCGTCATGTAGTTCATCCTCATAAATTATATCATTTTGTTAACTAATAAATATTTACATTTATGTCCATTTATCATTGATACTTAGAACATTATGTTAATTGATATACATATATGACCGAATGTTTTGATTATTTTGTCAGTGTGAGATGTCGTTAGAAGCTTGTGAGTTTATGAATGGTTGGATGAGTGTACGTGGGGTGAGTATGTAGGTGTGAGTGTGTGTTTGTGTTGTGTGTTGCGTGACAGATACACTGTTAATATTCATTTGTCTGTAACAAGATACCTTTGTATACGTTACTGTAATAAATTATCTGTTCTGTACTGTTTTGTTCTTATTCTAAGGAGACTTTTTGGATACAAAAACAACACTTTATGGAGTTATGTTAACAAATATTAAGTTTATAACACGCTCATAAATATTACAACTTTGAATCGTGTTTCTATGAGGGTATTTTATCTTAACTCAATTGTCAAAGTCTATACTGTGTATGGTGTTATCCTAGGGTTAAAATTACTTTGTATGTACTTAGAAATTAAAATGAATGTTTGCTATTGTACCTTTGATATTCCATAGAAGTTTATAAAACAGTTCGTATTAATGGTTTATATATGCATTGCAAAAAGTAATAAATAGTTACAAAATAAGTGAATAAGATTTGTAATCAATATAAATTTTAGAGCTCATACAGATGCCGAACATTTCAGACATCTCAATTGGTCACCAGTTAAAGAATGAGAAAATAATATCATTCTGAGTCATTTGAAGAAACTGGGTACAACACATATACATTGTACGTGTCAAATGGTTTTATTCCTCAAGAAACAATCCACAATTATATTTTGGATTATTATCTTTATTGGTTAACATCATACAAATAAAAATCCTTTTCAAAATTAAACAAACAGTGAAACAAAATATTCTAGATAAGTTTTCTGAAATTTATGAATGTTGATTGACTCTAAATTATTCCGGTATGATCCACATACGCTTTTAAACTATGTTTAACTTCTTAAGTAATGATTGACCAAACCCCACTCTATGTACTGTTTATGTTGGATATTTAGACATCTAGACGAAGCACTATAAATGACATTTTGATTTCGTAATTTCTATTTCTAGACCAATGTTTGCAAGCCAATTTAACAGTGGTATTGTTCACAGTCTGTGGATGGACGGCTCAATTTAAATTGCGTGACGTAGACGATGTAAACAAGTTACGTATCATAACAAGTTCGTCATTAATATTATGATGAGAAAAGGTCACCTGAACGTGACCCTCGTTTGAAAAAAGCCAGATCTAAATAAGCGAGTAGGCGAGCGTAAAAATTTAGATCAGATTGGATTCAACACAAATACAAATATGATTTATATTAAAGTTTAATCTAGTATAAAATCTATCAATATGATCACATACTTCAGGTATTGACATTATACAATTTCTACTCACCATAAACAATAAAACGAAAAATACAAGAGTCTGTTAATCCAGTTTCGTCTTTAGCCACGTATCGAATGTAGTGAATTGTACCAGCAACAGATCCTGGAAATTGTTTGCCTTTTTTAATACCTTCAGTTTGTTCTACCCTATAAACAATACCAAAATAGCTCATATTGTACAAATTTGTAAAATCCAATTAACCGAATTAAATTACCACTAATAGTCTACCTACGATTTCACAAAATCCCTCTAGAAAATGATAGCGTAGGACATTTTTGTTAATGCAAATCTAATGGTTGATTCATGTAGCTTGATGCCTCCCTGGTATCTTACGGGGGGATGTATAAAATCTAAGTCGCGTTTAAGTCCGTAATTTAGGTCAAAGGTCAACTAGGTCCATTTATTTTTTTATTAGACCCTATGCTCTTTATATTGAAATTTCAAGAAATCTAATCGGTAAAGTGGATATTTTCTTTGTTGAAAACTAATGTATTATGATTAAACTTTATTTCTTTGAAAGAGTGTTTGATTACATGATTACTTCCCTTTTAAGCATTTTGTCGCGAAAATAGATTACAATAACAAAATCGTCTACAATAGTTTATCTAGTAAAACTACGGTTAGTGTTTATGGTTTAAATATGCTAGAATTGTGTTTATTGATGCTTTGTGACCTTTTTAAAAGACATTTCATACTCGATAGGGTTGAAATAATGTCACCGTGGTGTAAAATTAAGGGCGAGTGGTATAACTGTTTTTAAAGATTTTTTGACAAATTTGGAAAACTTTTGAAAAGGCAGTTCATTATTCAATTCACGTTGCTAGATGACTTACTAAGCCACATTAAGAATGTTTAAAACCTATTTTGTGACAAAAATGAGTTATTTAGGTCAAAAGTCATCATAGTGCATTTTCTTATTATTGAAGCTACGTGATCATTGTAGAGTATATGACTGGCAAAAAGTCAACACAATTTATGATAGAACACTTTTAAAATATCTTCAAATTGTTAAAAAGATTTTTAAATGTGTCTGGTTTCTTGATTACGTCCCTTTATGTAATGTTAGTCGCGTAAATAGGTAAAAATACAACTCCCATTTAGCTCAGTATGTTGCAGGCTAATCTGCTGATCGCGAGGTTTTTATTTCTATTCCTGGACAAAGCATACTTTCATGGAGTTACTTCATGAAATGATTTCTATGAAAATTCTCCCTCCTACCACTATATCTTAATCATGTCAGTCACTGACGAAAGTGCATGCTTAGTAACTGGTAGAGAGCTTAATCCAGATATTTAGTTTTTTCTAGGACGGCCGTGATATGACCTGTACGATTTGCTGATACGGCGTTGGACCCAACTAAACGGGAAAATACACAATAAATCAAACCTTACATGACAAACATTGATTGTAGAATATATTTCGATTTCTATGAAATGTTTGTAAAATGTATTATTATTATTTTTGGGAAATCGACTTCATAAGTTCGAAAGGTTATATCTTCGTTGCATCAGTCTTTATAGGCATGATACTTGGGATGCACAATAATAATGAATTTCAACTCAAAGATGAGGAATATTATTGAAATATTATGAATAATAATACGAAAATTGCAAGAAAGTGTTTGGAGATAGATCAAAATTTGCTTATTTTGGTTGATCCATTTCGTTCTAACATTGCGCTATCTCCAAGAAGACAATATAGTGGTATTTGGGCAAATTTTCTATCATTTTGAGTTTGTAACACTGCCTACATTGTAGCATACTCATTAATTTAGGTATACACAAGTTCATCGATGTCATTTAGCTATAAAAACACGATTATCAAATTGTGGACCTTGCCTGAACGAAAGGAGATAGAGTAATGTACGAACGAGCTTTTATGGACTTAGAGCATTGGTGTGGTCAATTAGGACAGATAACGAGTGACACAGCTTTCATTTTGATCGGATAACAGTGTTTTCAGTCCAAATATTGATATATGTCTTGGACATAGAGCAATTCTTTTAGGACATTGTTAGATTGAGGCGACGATATAGTTTCTCAAAAGACGAAACAGGATTAGCACATTTTGTACTTTACAATCATACTCAAATATGCAGACTTGGCCTGCTTTATAACACTTGCATGTAGCAGAATTGCTTTTGTTTCTAACACCACAGATAACTAGTAAGCATGCCTAAGTATTCGGCGGCTTTCGAATCCAATTAGGAGATAAAGTATCATTTTCATGTGACCAATATCCCGTATTGACTCTACGTGATCTTAAGGTTCAAAGTGAATATTTGCAGCCTGTATCAAGGTCTCTGTTAGGTAACCGGCGCTTAAAATATGAACCTGTGAAGCGTCCTTGGTAGATGGAAGCAAATCAAAGGACTGTTTTTTTCATTATAACATTAATATACGTCTGGACTAAGTAGGTTTTCAGAATTTCAATCATAGAGTGCACACTTGAATCTTCCAATATTTTTAGTCTCCTTGTTGTGACTAATTGATGGAAACAAGCCAGGATCTCTTCCAACTTGTCTTCTTGCTGAATCATTGAAATGAAGACGGGGTATCGCACCCAGTCAACTATGACTTTCTGATATCACCTCTAACTTTTCAGTGATAGAATGAACATGGTAACAACGCCACGGAAGCAGAAATAATTCATCAGTATATGAACTACTGACAAGTAATCGTATATATTCGTTTTCCATCGCATCCTTTATGTGAATTATAATGTGAGTGTCAGCTTCGTGCTTTGTGAACAAACTGCATTTAAGTTATTTGCTCAAGCAATGATAACACCAGAAACCCCGATCCACACCACCTGTAACTATTGAATAATAAAATGGCAAAAAATATCCTCGCCTCGTGAGATGAGAAGAAAGGCATTCTGCAAGGTCTGCTTTGTTGTCAGCTTATGTTATAATATTGATCCCATACTTGAGGTACTGGCATATTTCGACAAGTAATTTGTTTTCCAACAGGTCGTCGTTTGCCAATTTGCATTGTTCTTGTAAAGACTTTACTGGAATTGCAAGCAAGATATCGAAAGTGACACCAACAAGCGTACTTTGTTCACTTATTTGAGAAAAAAGTCTTGACAAATATAACAGCATGGTCACCAAATGTCTGACAATATTCAGGCTTGCTAAGAGATTAAATCAAGCATAACCATCTAAAAACCAATGTAGGTCTGTCTGAGTTAGATTCTTTTGTTCGAACGGTTATACCTTGTTCGGTGGTAAGTAAATTCAAAATGTTACACCCATAGCATCATAGAGGTGTAGGTTTATGCATGCAAGGTCCAATCCCCCGAATTTGTGCTTTTATAAAACAGAAGAAAGCAGTAAAAAAATACTGATGTATTACTTATTCATAAATCTTTAGACTGAAATGGTATCTGGTACATCAAGGTATCTGTGTTGTTATCAATTGGTCACAATGAGGAGGCTGAAAATATTGAAAGATTCTTGTGTGCACATTATAACTGCAATCCTAAAAACCTACATAGATTAATGTCGTGGAATGCTTTTTATAATGCAAAGAAGTCCATTGATTCCCTTCCGCCTACCAAGGATGCTCAACAGTATCATATTTTAAGCGCCAGTTATATAACAGAGATCTTGATACAGGCTGCAAATATTCACTTTGAACCTAAAGATTAAGTCACTATGGGTTATTGGTCACATGAAAATGATACTGTATCTCCTGTTTGGATTCGACAGTCGCCGAATACTTCGGCATGGTTGCAAATACAATGTAGTAACCTGTGGTGTGAGATCCAAATGCATTTCTGCTAGATGCAAATGTTATAAAGCCGGCCAAGTCTGCATATTTGGGTATGATTGTAAAGTACAGCATTGTGCTAATCCTGTTTCGTCTTTTGAGAAACTATATGTTTAGGATTTGTACCATTAGATAATGATACATTTTACAAACATGTCATAGAAGTCGAAATATGATCTAATCTTTACTAAATGTTTGTCATGTTAGGTTTGATTTATTGTGTATTTTCCCGTTTAGTTGGGTCCACCGCCGTAGCAGCCCATCGTAAAGTCATAT
The DNA here is from genome assembly GCA_025267735.1 of Mactra quadrangularis. Lineage (NCBI taxonomy): Eukaryota > Metazoa > Mollusca > Bivalvia > Venerida > Mactridae > Mactra > Mactra quadrangularis. The sequence continues at coordinate 33,627,909 of CM046311.1, forward strand.
CACGGCCGTCCTAGAAAAGCTAAATATCTGGATTAAGCTCTCTACTAGTTACAAAGCATGTACTTTCGTCAGTGACTGACATGATTAAGAATAAGTGGTAGGAAGGAGAATTTTCATAGAAATCATTTCATGAAGTAACTCCATGAAAGTATGCTTTGTCCAGTAATAGAAATAAAAACCTCGCGATCAGCAGATTACTTCCAGTTACTAAGCATGTACTTTCATCAGTGACTGACATGATTAATACATTAAGTAACTCCATGAAAGTATGCTTTGTCCAGGAATAGAAATAAAAAACCTCGCGATAAGCAGATTAGCCTGCTACATACTGAGCTAAATGGGAGTTGTATTTTTACCTATGTACGCGACAAACATTACATAAAGGGACGTAATCATGAAACCAGACACATTTAAAAATCTTTTGAACAATTTGAACGTATTTTAGAAGTTTTCTATTGTAAATGTACATGACTTTTTGCAAGAATATTCTGTACAATGATCACATAGCTTTCATAATAAGAAAATGCTCTGTGTTGACCTTTGACCTAAAAATAGGTTTTAAACATTATTTATGTAGCTCAAAAGTTTTCCAAATTTGTCAAAAAATCTTTAAAAACAGTTATACCACTCGCCCTTAATTTTACACCACGGTGACATTATTTTAACCTTATCGAGTATGAAATGTCTACTAAAAAGTTTACGAAGCATCAATAAACACAATTAAAGTAAGATTAAACCAAAAACACTAACTCTAGTTCTACTAATTGAACTATTGTATACGATTTTTTATAGGCACCTATTTTCGCGACAAAATGCTAAAAAGGGAAGTAATCATGCATTCAAACACTCCATTTTTTTCATAGAAATAAAGTTTAATCATAATACATTAGTTTTCAACAAATAAATCTCCACTTTATCGATTAAATTTCTTGAAATTTCAGTATAAAGAGCATAGGGTCTAATAAAAAATAAATGGACCTAGTTGACCTTTGACCTAAATTACGGACTTGAACGCGATTAAGATTTTATACATCCCCCGTACGATATCAGGGAGGCATCCAGCTACATGAATCAACCATTAGATTTGCATTAACAAAAATGTCCTACGGTGGTCAAAATTCACTATAATATAGGTAGACTATAATGTTCACTGGTTTGATCATGCAATTATTACTTTTAAATTTCCATTGAAAGTCATTGCCCAACTATGATTGGATTGAAAAGGTAACATGAAAACTTATCAGGAACAGAAACGGTGAAATAACAAACCTTCCCCACACCAAACGTTTATTATGAAAAGAATGCCGTTAACATATTACAAAAACAAGAACATAAGTAGGGAGGGGGTGTTCATTTCATTTTTTAAAGATAACCATGTGAGACCCTGCTTAAGATATGGTGTCATCAATATGATACTTGAATCAACAACAAAACATTCCGTGTGACCCGATTAAAACCCCTGTACGTACCCCTTGAAAGTCAGACACACACAAAAATAACATTTTTTATATTCAGCTGTTATAAATCAATGCTTATATGCTTTCAATAAATCAATAAAGGTTTGTTAGGCTGCTGAGTTCAAATAGGAAGTCAAAAATCTAAATTAAACAACTTACTATGGCGGAAAATTCAAAATGGCTGCCAAAATGACCCAAATTTTGGACATATTTGGGTATTATATTTACTGGGCATTGAATATGTTGAATCATGCCTGCAATATGACAATCTAAAGGTGTTTTATGGTGCTAAATTAAAACAGTAACCCCAAAACTAAATTAAACAAACAAAAATGGCAGAACATTCAAAATGATCGCCAAAATAAATCATACTTCAGTTATAAACGGCACACTTTAAACATGCTACGCAATTTATATATTTACTCTATTTAATGACATCTTAACAGAAGACTAAAGTTATGACACTTGATTATATGCGTGTAAATATATTTTATTCATTATATAGCTGAGATTGATCTCTAGAGGTATGATTAGAGGTTTAGGTCTGAGAGGACATTCGTTCCAACCTCACCAGCGGCACATATGATGTCTTAATTGAAAAATGTGTTTTTAATTTCTTTACTACATTAAGATGTTTATGAGTACGTGTATTTGCATAAAAAATTCTTGGCACTTTGGTTGCAAAGTAGAGTTAAAGTTCCAAGGTAATTTTATAGATATCAGCAACCAAATGATCACCATGGGTGAAGGCTGTATGCTATCATGTAAGCATCTAAGCAACAATATATATTGCAACTATTTTTTTAACAAGACTGTGTTTTGTTGTTAAATTCTGAAAATATAATAAAGCAATGATTTCTTGATAAAGAATAACTTTATAGCTTATCAGATTTTTAGATGCAGTTTATTTATTTCCCTGTTTCTATTGTTATTAAGTTTGGCTATTTATGTCTAAAAATCTTCACAAAAAGTAAATGACCCAACAATTGCTTTCAGAGATTAAAACAATTGCATTCTACAACTTTCAAATATTTCAATAGCAATTGTGTCATTCCCTTTAATTCTTATTTGCAATTTTGGTTATATCTCTATTAATTTGTTTATACGTACTTGTATTTCTTTAAACTGGCCCTTAAAACTAATGATGAGAATCATGATGTTCAATTATTTGGCCAACTGTGCACAGTTGAAACAAATGAAAGACATTTCATGATTAGAAAATGAGATTGCATATGTGACAACTGAGTAAAAGAATAGAAAAGAAAACAATAATTGATATAGGCAATTACTTGTTTGAGGGGTGGTTGATACAATCACAGCCAAACCAAACAAAATGTGTTAATTGATTAAACCTTTGAATCTATAATGAATGCTAAAACAGACAGGAACACTTTTAGCTCACTTTTCGTACACTTTGTAACTAATGAAAAGTTATATATAAAGAAATAAACATAGAAATACAAACAGGTATGGTTTCTCCATAACTGAGGATGAGCAGGAAACATTTGGTACATTTTCTAATGAAAGAATACTACAAGTACTTAAATACAAAACCTTTAAGCTTACATATTTTACCCAAATTTGCAGCTATTTCCCCTGGTCATTTGACTACTAGTATATATATATAGTTCCCTCAGAGGATGTATAATTTAACATTACACTATTGGACTATGGAAAATGCGCAAATTAAAGACACCAGTTTGCGATTCATCACTCCATGAATTGAACAAATGCAAGTATATTTCTTGTGCAAGGAAATTGGTCGTGACTCTTGTGGGTTTACACCAAAATCCCTATATCCATTAGTATCTTTATTTTAACTGGATCTAATTGCCATAGCCTTTGAAAGTGTAGGCCACCAATCTGAAATTCTTTTGAACATGTCAGATCTGTTGTGTTGAACTGACATAATTCATGAAATATTTAGATTATATGAGTTTATAGCATATTAAGACAAAAGTTCTTGCAAAACAGATTATTTTACTGCAATATGTGATTTTTTGCTTCATGATTTTACAAATAATCCAAATAATTGCATTAAGAGTGATAACAAACCATGATTCAACATAAAGGTATGTACCATTGATTACCAGTTTACAATGAAAATTAGTTATTTTGGTGGCCATTTCGAATTTTTGGTCATATTGGGTTGTTTAAATTAGTTTGACTTCATATTATCAATTGACATAATGTTAGCATGATTCAACACATTGAATGCCAAGGATACTTAATTACCCGAATATGCTCAAACAAAATGGCTTTAATTTGGCAGCCTTTTGAATTTATCGCAATATCAATCTTAAATTAATTTTTTAACTTCCTTTTTAAATTCATCACCTTAAGAAACCTATTTCTAGACATATTGCATGTATGATTCAACATATTGAGTGTCCAGGATAAATAATTACCCAAATATGCTCAAAATGGGTTTAATTTAGCAGCCATTGTGAATTTCTCGCCATAGTGGTTTCTTAAATTAAGTTTATGACCTCATATTTAAATTCAGCACCTTAAGAAACATATAGCTAGACATATTGCAGGCATGATTCAACATATTGAATGTCCAGTATAAATAAACTCCTGTATGCTCGTACTATGGTTATTTTGGTGGCCGTTTACTAAGCACCTTAATTAACATATAAATTGACATATTGCAGTCCAATATATATTGTGCGGACACATTGACCCCGACCTGACCTTTATGCAAGAATATTCATTATATTGAATACGAATGTAGTATTAATGCTCGATAACAATCGGACTTTATCGACAAGTCTCTAATTTAATTTTAACACAGGGATTAATTTTACGTTTTACATTGTACGTTTAAAGCGTACAATGAGTGTTTATAACACATAGACCGGAACAGATGATTATACGATGAGGCTAGCTACCAATTCAAATGGTGTGGGTTTTAGCCCCACAACCGCCATCCCCCAATCCATTTTATTATTAATTGTAATCTGAAGGTAAGAACACGAGCTTCCCGTTTGAATTCATTTTAATCGTGACTTGTCATACATGCGGGCTGTGTATACTCTATCCATGTCTTGTTTTATCTTAGATACGTAACGAGCCGAAGTATAGAGTAGGCGTGGTATTGATTTTTGCCGGGATATGTGTAGATGATAGTTAGATGCAAATGTGAAAGGTAAGGTCGGGGTCAAATTGTACGCACTATACCATACAACTTATTGCAATTAAATGTAAAGAACTGGTAATTTATGTGAAAATGGGCGTGGCCAACCTTCAGAGGGTATGTACAAGGGGGTTAATGGGGTCAGAAATTAAAAAGATATGCTTTTCCTTAAATGTCAGTACATGTAGCATGTTTTAAACAGGGTCTAATAAAAAAAGTCAAATTAACACCCCCCCTAACATAAGGAGTTTCCACCTTGGAACTGATAGTAGCAAAATATTTGTCACTGGAAATTGATACGAGGTAGCATCAACTTCAAACATGCTCGAACAGGTTCATGAAAGAAAAAACAATAACAAACTGTTCTGGTGATAATGGACCCACCCTTCTTTCGACACTGATGCATGAAAAACAAAAAGCACAAAACTGTGGTATTGTCTAGATAAAGCCAAAAAGTCAACTGAGGCAACAGTTAGATCAGAAAGAATACTACGTGATGACGACTGAAAGAAACAGATCGAGTCTTTTCATCTCAATCATCATAAATTCCTTAAACCTAGCCATCGTTGTACAAACCTAAGAGATAGACAGATTGAGCAATATTAGACGTATCAATCACCAAGTCTACAAAACCGTTGTATAATATCCAGCTGAAAACTTTTTTTTTAAATTAATGATGGTTTGTACAAATAACATTGATTAAATGACACGGTTGTTTTTATTTGGGTTACTTCACATATTAATTCTTCAAGAAATGATATGTAAGCTAAAGTCAAAATAAATGTATCTAAACCTATCTTTCTCCGTCTATCGAACGAAACATTCTAAATAAACTAACCTCGGAGTGCCTCCATTTTTATCAGTTGCAGTCGGTGCAGTCCAGTCTACAACAATACTATCCTCTCCAGGTTCAACAAAGTATTCATCGAGGAGGTCTCCTGGTCTGCAATTCGGTGGAAATTGCGGAGGTTGGTATATTACCACTTCACCTTTTTCTTTTTTACGGGGACCTACAAAAGATTCTATAGATATAGAGAACACAACGAATAAATGTACATGTATATACAAATACAACAATGAAATATACAGATCATGAAGAAAATTGTGTTTTTAAGACATTAAGTACAAAAAGGCAATAAATATACATACATAATAGCACACATGTTACATGTATATCCGTATAATAATATCAATATTCATTTATTATTTATAATTTTAAATTGTAGTTGTAATTATTATATTACAGTATTTATACACATATATACATACCAACAACCAAAAGTTGTTAGACAATAATGAATAGCACAAATAGAGACATAATGCTTATATATAATGGTGATTTGAAATATTGTTTATATGAAACACATAAGTGTTACACATTATAATATCATATGCAGAATCGACATATAGCTATTTCTTTATTTGCATGTCTATTTTATACATGTACATTAAGAGACATTTGTATGATAGAATGTAAATACACAATGCCCATGAGGATAATTTGCGTTTTAGAACATTTGCTATTCGAGTCAATAACGCTACATGTCGAAACAAATCGAAACCGATTCCGTAAAGAATGCACTCTTAGCCCTTAAATACGCAGAGCATATGTAGACAAGTAAATAATTGCTGCGAAATGCAGCAATGTGATTGTTACGGGAAACAAAAATCAAAGCGCTGAAAGCGCTGACGTTAAGCGCTTGCATGATTATGCTTTCTGGCCACTTACATATCCTTCTTCCCATAATGTGAACAAGTAAGTGCCGTGACATAATCTCAATAATAACTTCAGAATTCTAGGCTGTTTAAGAAGCATTTCTCAACTAACCAAGTAGTTGTCACGGACCCACGTAAGAGTAAGAAATACGTATATACAGGCTGACCGGGACTCGAACCCAGGACCTCTCAATAGATAGATAGATAGAGCTATCCGGCCACTTACATGTCCTTCTTCCCATAATATCAACAGCTCACAGGTAAATGTTGTGACACTTAATAAGATAATACACTTGTAACAGAAAGATTCACCAGTAAATCAGGTGAAAGCTTGATACAATTCCTGCATGATACATTACTCGAGTACATGATTATTTCTAAAGGTTCAGTGCATGGTAAGCGTCAATGCAACTTTCAGTTTCACTTCGCTATGCACATAATGCAGTCTATTGTCAGACTATATCCGGAATTCATTGCACCGTTCCGTTCCAATAAAAACGTGTGTACAAAGAACAATAGTATTTGTTCCATAGTTCGTGCAATTTAGCAATAATATGTAACAAACATTGTTTGTACCACAGGAGCCCATCGCATTACAAAACACCAAATTGTTATCAATTTTTACTTTAACATGCTCTAATTATCATAAAAAACCCAAATACAAAAGTTCCAGCCATGATTTTGTTTTGTAAAAAATATAAGGTATCCAACTCGATGAATTGCTTATGAAATTTACTCGAAAGAGATGTGACTGGTCTCTTTTCCAAGACTAAACATCCATTTCCCAATAGTTTTGCGCTAAAATCGAATATTAAAATGAAATAAACATAATAATAATGATCCGTGTTTAAACTATATTTGTTGAAAATTTGACTTAAATCGGACAAGCACTTACGTAGATACGAGCCTTAATATACATGTATACTTATAAGTTTTGTTAAGTGTATAAAGCCATCCAGACATGATCAAACGCTTTAAAATCATTGTAACACTTCAATGATGATATTCAAATTAATCGCGATCGAATGCATGCCGGTCATCTCTTCTAATTACCCTAGATAATTTCAATGTGTTTTGTTAAGTGTATAAAGCCATCCAGACATGACCAAACGCTTTAAAATCATTGTAACACTTCAATGATGATATTCAAATTAATCGCGATCGAATGCATGCCGGTCATCTCGTCTAATTACCCTAGATAATTTCAATGTTAATAGAGTTCGACTCTTTCCGGCAACTTCGTTCATCTTCATAGGTTGAGTGACGTCATAGAAAAAAAGTTCGATATCTTTGCGCGCATTCATATCAAGGGGCATGTTCCACAAGGCTATCGCTAGCCAGCGCTTTTTGAAAGCAATTTTGTGTAGCATATTAGCGCTCGCCTTGTGAAACGTGCCCAATATAAAAGGAACACTTTGGGACAGCTTGTTTTGAATGATTTTATGTTCCATATGATGCACTTTTGTCTGTAATTTCGTAGAATAGAGAAAATTTGTACATACTATGAAAATAATTGCGTGGTTGTGAGGTAGGAATAACTACTTTGTCTTAGACTTGGGTTGGCTAAACCGAAAACGACTGTCGAGATGGTCGTAATAAGTTAGGCGCTTAAAGCGCTTAACTTAAAAAACAGTTAAGTATAATCTTAAGGTAACTCAAAATAGCATTGTGTTGCATTTTAGCGTAAAAAACGTCTGTATATCCTGACACTTCATGGTTTGGGCTCCAGGGGTTTTCGAACTCTTAAAAACGTCTATAGTAGGTATACTCATTATATGGCTTCTTTGGGGTCACATCTCTCCTTTCAGTCCCAAAGATGGACTTGTATGATGTTGCTCATTCGATTGGAATTAGCATAAAATACGTCTGTACACCTGGTCTTCCAGGGTCAAACTTCGCCGTTTGGGCTATACAGGGGTTCTAACCAACTTTAAAACGGTTAAAGTACATATTGTACAGCTTATTTGAGGTCAAATCCCTCCTTTCAGCCACAAGATGGACTTGTTTGATTTTGCTCATTCGTTTGGTATTAGCATAATATACGTCTATATACCCGGTCTTCCAGGGTCACGCTTTGGGGTTCTACATTGGTTTAAATCTAACTGCATTTTTCGTATTTTAACAGTTCTATATTTTTATACAGATTTAAAGTCGTACCTAATGAGTCATTGAACCTGAATCCTTTCAAGACAAAAAAAGTTAGGAATCATTTATTACCTTGCGAAGTAATTAACGTTATTTCAGCAATATCAATGTACATTTTTATTTTTTCCGAGTGTGATGTTAATATCCGCTTGAAAATTTAGTGGTGTGTAGCCTGCCTTAACGTCCCTACTTATTGTCTTCCAGCTTGATTTCAGTAAAAATTACCTTTACTTGTTATGGAACATACTCCCCACAGCGGTTATTTCCCTTCATCAAGTTAAAGTAGCAACGCGTGACGTAACCGTTGTGAGAACTTTGATTACAGAAAACTTTTGAAGCGCGATACTCGGATGGATTTACTACTCATCTCAATTCCGAAAAGATGCGCCTCATTACAAAAGGCAAGCTATTTCGAATAGAAATCATAATTTTATAAGAAAGAAACAATTAAAATGCCAGCAAATATAGAACTTAGAAATGTAAGGTTCAAAAGACATTTTTACACGTGAAAATATTTATTCGGACCCGAGAAAAAATAATCCATTCGAACAAATTAAAACTGAAAAGCTTTTCAAGTGTCAAGTGTGTCGGAAGGATTCGCGGAAATGTGTTAATATAAAACGCTGATATTTCGTGTGTTTATAAAAATATTGTTTTTATGGTTTGGAAAAAGATGCTTTTTCTATGTTTCTACTTTTATTTCTATGTTTCGACTTTAAACGGATATGGGCTGTACAATGACTGCATGAAGAAAAAACAATAAAATGTCGGCAGTAGAAATCGAAAGGTTTTTTGTCACGTGACTTTTGCCCATTGCTTCAAAAAACTACCCATCACAATATCACGGCGTTGAGACGCCGTGAAATAAAACTTATCATGTGGCTACTTAATAAGCATATAACCCATGCCGATTTTGAACGTTCACGATTTTCTTCAACTATTCCTACACTCTTTTGTTTTGTAAGAGTTTGCCAAACGTTGTTTTTTACTCCCTTTTTTGGAGGTTATAATAGTATATATTAGACAGGTCGGAGTAAAACCCAATCTACAGTATTACCCTCACAAACTCAATTATTTCAAATCAGCTTAAAGGTCGAAATTACTGGTTGCAATTATTCAATTTTAAAAAAAATAGATAATTATAAAACATTATCCAAATTTTGGCAAGATTTGGCCGTCAAATAACGGCATATTACAAATTTTAACCTTTATTAATTACGCACCCTTCGGCGCGATATGGCCTTTTTGTGTTGGTACACCGTAAAAGTCAATCAAACAAACAATTAAACGCACCTGCATAAAAGTATGCATGAGTTATCGTTCGTGACCAGAATCGATATGACGTCATCGTGGTCCTACATCTTGATAGCGACTATTAGAAACACAGGTGCCAGACATGAACTTACCCGATTATAGTATGTATAGAGAAGATATATAGATCTATTTTCTTCAACTCAAAAGTATTCATAAGTAGAATTATTCTTTCTTGATCGGATAGCGAAGGAATTTTGTCGATCGGGTATTTTTCAGAAGGATTTTTATGTCCAAAAAAAAATCCTTTCTATGTCAGCGCTCTGCGAAATTTGAAAAAAGAACAAACAAGACCTAACAATGAGTAAATGCGCCCAAGAAAAAAGTGCAGTAGAAAAATATGAAAACTGTTAAACGTAGATGAATTGGAAAAACATAATTCAAACAATGTTTCTTTACATTAATCAAACATTATTCATACTGTGTACGGATAATTGTTATTTTGTATTATTGCGCAATATTATCTGCCACACGTACTGTGAGAAAGTAGAGCGACAGCCAGGTGTCAATGAATGGCTGACTGAATGACCGTTGTAGATTTTCCATCATGATGTAAGCAGATCTTATTTATACAGAAATATTGGAATTATTAAATTGAAGGTTAATATTGAATTCACTAAATGTATTAGCTACGCAGCATAATTATATTGGACAGTAAATGCAATTGAAACGAAATACAGTCATATATGATGTATGTACAATATTAAAAGCATTCATGCGTGCTAACAAAAAGTAAACTTTTTTACAACAACCTGCAAGATAATCAGAGCTATATACCCTGTATCCCATGATCAAAATAATAAAGTCCAAGAAAGGTAGACTTCGACATATTTTATCTTTTTATGTATTGTCTAAAATTTGAAACAGAAAAAACTGACTGGGATGAACTAGTATGGGATAAGTTATAACACAAACACATTATTGATCGATTGATTGATTGATAAGGGACATTTATTCAAATGCCATAAACATAACAAAACACATGAATAAATATATACTTAAGTTATAACTTAGAACATATCTGGTCGGCAAGAAACCGCCAAAAAGGAAAACGCCACCAGATTAGTTGTATCACATCAATATGATGAATAAATGACATGTATGACTTAAAACTCTAAAAAGTAACTTATTATGCTTTTCTGAATTACACATTTGATGCTTTTTCAGTGAAAAGTCCATATTTAGCATGTTGTTTACATTTGGTATATGAATGATCATGAAAATATCACATATTTATTCTCCGCCGTACGCTCGCATCTCAAAGTGCCAGTAATGGGGAAAACATTTTTTTCGCTCGCTAGCTCCATTGTTAAGACAAATTCATAATTATGATCAATTTGTTATGGCATTAACGCCATAGTAAGGGGGTTGCTAATTTCATTTTTTGAAGATTACCATTTGAGACCCTGCTTAAAATATGGTGCCATTTATATGATAAATGAATCAACAACAACAAATGTTGTGTGACCCCATTAACCCCCCTGTACATACCCCTTTAAAGTCGGACCCGCCCATTTTACATAAAAATAACATTTTTTATTATATCCAGCTGTTATAAATCAATGCTTATATGCTTTCAATATATATTTATGTAGGTTTGTTAGGCTGCCGAGTTCAAATATGAAGTCAAAATCTAAATTAAACAACTTAATATGGCGGAAAATTCAAAAAGGCTGCCAAAATAACCCAAATTTTGGACATCTTTGGGTTTTAAATTTACTGGGCATTGCATAAATTGAATCATGCCTGCAATCTAAAGGTGTTTTATGGTGCTGAGTTTAAATATTATCTCCTAAACTAAAATCAGCAAACAAATATGGCAGACAATTCAAAATGGCCGCCAAAATAAATCTTATTTTAGTTATAAACGGTTCACTTAAAACATTTTATGGAATTTATAAATTAAATCTAGTTGATGAAATCTTAACAGAATACCAAAGTTATGACACTTGATTATAGGTCTGTAAATATATTTTATTCATTATATAGCTGATGTAGAGCTCTAGAGGAATGATTAGAGGTTTAGATCTGAGAGGTCATTCGTTCCAACCTCACCAGCGGCACATATGATGTATTGATTGAAAAATGTGTCTGTGATTGCTTTACTTCATTAAGATGTTGATGAGTATGTGCATAGAAAAAAGTATTGGCACTTTATTTGCAAAGTAGAGTTAAAATTCCCCGGAAATTTTATAGATATTAGTAAGTAAATGATCATCATGGGTGATGGCTGTATGCTATCATGTAAGCATCTAAGCTACAATATAGATTGCAACTTTTTTAACAAGACTGTTTTGGGTTGTTAAATTCTAATATAATAAAGCAATGATTTCTTGGTAAAAAATGACTTTACAACTTATAAAATTTCTAGATGCAATTCATTTACTTTCTGTTTCTATTTTTATTAAGTTTGTCTTATGTAGGTATCAAAATCTTCACAAAAAGTAAATGGACCAACAATTGCTTTCAGAGATTCAAAGAATTGCATTCTCCAATTTTCCAATATCGCAATAGCAATAGTGGAATTCCCTTTAATTGTGATTTGCAATTTTGATTATATCTCTACTAATTTGTTTATGCTTACTTAATAACAGTTTCTTTTATATAGCCCTCAAAGCTAATGATTGAGATAATGGTGTTCAATTATTTGACCAACTGTGTACGGTTGAAACAAATGCAAGACATTCCATTAGAAAATGGTATTGCTAATGTACATGTAACAACCGAGTAAAGAAAAGTAAAGAAAACAATAATTGAAATAGGGAAAAACTTGTTTGAGGGGTGGTTGATACAATCCCTGCCGAACCAAGCAAAATGCAATGTGTTAATTGATTAAACCTTTAAATCTCTCATGAATGCTAAAACAGACAGGAAACCTTTTAGCTCACATTTCATGCACTTTTTAACTAATGAGAATTTATATATTAAGACATAAACTTATAAAAACAAACATGTATAGAATGGTTTCTCCGTAACTGAGGATGAGCAAAAAACATTTGATACATTTTCTACATTTCTACATTTTCCACTTCTCATTTGACTACTAGTACTCGTATATTTATATATATATGAGTTGCCTGATGATGTATAATTTAACATTACACTATTGGACTATCGAAAATACGTTAATTAAAGTCACCACTTGGGGAATAATTCATCCCTTCATAAATTGAACAATTGCAAGTATATTTCTTGTGCAAGGAAATTGGTCTTGACGCTTGTGAGTTTGAACTAAACATCCATCTATCTATTAGTATCTTTATTTCAACTGGATCTTTGCTATAGCCTTTGAAATATAGGCCACCAATCTGAAAATTTATTTGAGCAATGTCAGGTCTGCCTTTTGTGTTGAACTGACATACCTCATTAAATGTTTAGATTATATGAGTTTATAGCATATTGAGATAAATATTCTAGCAATATATATTGTTTTGCTTTATTATTTTACAAATAATCTAAACAATTGCATTAAGAGTGATAACAAACCATGATTCAACATAGATAGGTACCATTGATTACCAGTATACATTGACAATGTGTTATTTTGGTAGCCATTTCGAATTTTTGGTCATATTGGGTTGTTTAAATTAGTTTTGACTTAACAATTGACATAATGTTAGCATAATTCAACGCATTGAATGCCCGGGATAATTATTTAAAACAAACTGGGTTAAATTTGGCAGCCATTTTGAATTTCTCGCCATTTCGGTTTCTTACATAAACTTCCTTTTTGAATTCGTCAGCTTAAGAAACCTATTTCTGGACATATTACATGTATGATTCAACATATTGAATGTCCAGGATACATAATTTCCCTAATATGCTCAAAATGGGTTTAATTTGGCAGCCATTTTGAATTCCTCGCCATTTTGGTTTCTTTAATTAATTTTTTGACTTCATATTTGAATTCAGCACCTTAAGAAGCTAGACATATTGCAGGCATGATTCAACATATTAAATGTCCAGGATAAATTTACTCCCGAATATGCTCGTACTATGGTTATTTTGGAGGCCATTTTGAATTTTCTGCCATATTGGATTGAATAAGTTTGTTGTTGACTTCATATTTGAACTCAGCACCTTAATAAACCTATAAATTGACATATTGCAGTCCAATACCATTCAACTTATTGCAATTAAATGTAAAAAACTGGTAATATATGTGAAAAATGGGCGTGGCCAACATTTAGAGGGTATGTACAGGGGAATAATGGAGTCAGAAGTTAAAAAGATATGCTTTTCATTACATGTCAGTACATGTAGCATGTTTTAAACAGGGTCTCATAAAAAGTCAAATTAACACCCCCAACCTATTTACGTGAGTTATACGATAAAAAAGTTGTAAGAATTTTATGTTAAATAGATTTTTGTTGTCTTCGATGAATTTGATCTTTAATTAATACGGGTCACGATCAGCTGACCTTTGCTTTAATAATATTCATGACGCGGTCAGTGTGTTCAGGGACTTGTTTTCATCGTCTTCAAGCCACGATGTGCAAAGAACCGTCCATTAACAGCCTATGAATAACACATTGTCAAATTAGCTCGCAAACAATTCTGTCTAAAATAGAAAATGCTGTAAATAGTGTTTGTTCTAGATGAAAGCTAGGCAGTGATTGATCGAACAAAGATTATCTGAACATGACTCACTGTGCAATAATACATAATATATGCAAATATTGATATAAGACATGTACTTGTATGTTCAATATATCTTAGATTATTCTCTTTCATGCGTCTAGAACAACCTCAAATCAACAGTTTACAGAAGAAATAGCATGAACCCCGTTTTATAAAACCCTGCAACAGTGCAAAAGAGCCCAAAAACCGTTGCCGACCTGGTAGCAAAATATCATAAGCAGTTAACAATGATTTTTTTAAGTACTTACATAAATAATAACAAGCAACAGCCCCAATAACAGCTGCGGCTACGAAACCCCAAATTCTTTTTTGTCTTGATACAACTGAAAACAAAATTTCAGAAACAAATACGAAACTGTAGATGCGGTTAAACAAATGGCAAATAACATTCATAACTCTTTAGCAATTAACAATAAATAAAATATGACATGTTAAGACACCACTTTTGAACTATATTCACGTCACATTTCGAACCAAAATGATTTAACAGGTGTTGAAGTTTACAAGTCGTACCCACACTCGTTATAGCCATGATCAATGTCTCACGTTTGTTTGTTTTGTTGGGTTTAACGACATAACAACACAACATGTAAGTAATATTACGGCGTTCGGTCAACCTATTCACTCCTCCCAGTTGGGCCCGTAAAATATTAATTGCTAGCTAAACATTCTTTGCAAAAATATTGAATTGGAGGAAAATTGGTAATTCACAAATATAATTTGTGCAACGAATTTAAGTAAACCATTACAATTCACTGGCTTACACGGACATTTTCTGACATAAAAATGTGATAGTTATTCCATTTAATATTTGAATCGTCTCTTTTTTGGCTGCCGCTAGAATTTGAGGAAAAACAATAGTTTGGTCGCGGCTAAAAAAAATTCAATACAACGTGGTCATAACAGAGTCTATAGACACGTGATCTACAACATAAACTTATAAGGTCAAACTATGAAGATCACGTGACTATATACAAAGTAGAACATACTCTTGAAAACTCCAAACTTTTTACTGTTTAACCTTGTACAGTTCAAAACAGATATTACTTCAGCCTAGTTTGAGAATACATGTATAACAAATCTACATACCAACAGTATAGTCAGTTCCCGACCAATGTCCATTATCACAGATAAAATCAGCAGTCGCTCCAGTTTCTCTGTAATCTTCGACTGTACAGAGTTCCCCATGACGAACTGAGCTCTTGTCAGGGTTAACAACCTCACAATTGATAAGAGGAGTTTTAAAGTCATCTAAATTGCATGCACGCTTTACGTCGACATTCACATCTTCTTTTTGTACCTGTAACATAATTATGTTAACTTATGAATCTGACATCACAATTTATGTAACATTTCTTTGATACAGCGATGTCTACTCAAAGCGCCGATGTCGCTGTCCGTACATGGATTTAAAACGGGGCAAAATTTATCCAAATACATAAAGAGGTTGGACTAATGACCTTTTCCTTCTAAAATTTACAAACAAACTGCATTACGAAGGATCATCGAAGCTACATTGTACATTGATACTTTCCACAGAAGAAACAAGAAAATATTGATGCAAAGCATCACAAAGCGCAAAAACAATAATAACATGAAACTACAGCTTAAGCCTGTGATTCTTTATAAGTGCGTATTATCATAAGTAATTCATTTTATTTATGATTACTAAAACTTAAATGCTTATATAAATGTTCACTGATGAATAGGATCATAATAAGTGATGGTCTAAAAAATCATATGTTGTATATGGTGTCAGTCCCTTCGTCAGTGACTAAGACCGTCCTCCAAAAATACCTTAACGAGCTTGCTTCTATAAAAAGACGACAAAGACTATGAAGATCGAGTGTCTATGTTTAAGAATAAGTTGCAGTTATAAAGAAAATATATTTTTATATTTTTTAGAAACTTCTTTAAAACATAATGTATATATAAATGCTCAATAAATAAAACTTTTGCAAAAAACATGCCATATATAACAATTCGTTTACTTAAAAGTCAAGTCTCCATGTCAAGCTGTATTGTAACGAAAGTACGTACGTGTTTCAGTATAACCTTCATTGACTTCAATGACGGTCCCCATGAGAACAGTGAGTTAGACAGTAATTAGGCAGTAACAGTCAAAATGTTCCGCATACAAAGACATTATCAAAGCCCTTTATATTCAATGCATAAATATTTACAAAACAACTTGTCAGATTCAACAATTTTGTGAATAATTCACAAACCGAAAGCATGGTATTTAGCATTGTCTCTGATCCAGCTGTATGATTGCACAGAGAAGACGTATGTGTTTTAGTCTTGTCTTCATTAACTTTGTTTTGTCCGAAATTCTTTTTCAGTCATAACAGACATTTTTGTCCGAATATATAACCAATTCACTGATTTGGTTTAATAAAAAATTCCGATCGATTCTTAAGTTACAGACAACTGTAATCAATATAATATAGATTTTCGATTAAATCACGTCTTTCACGAATGACCAAATCACTTCCGTTAGTTTGAAATGAAAATCATGATTTTGATGTTAATGTTCAATGGCGGCCCCCATGGTTATCTGGGAAAAGTGCGCTTAACAGTAATTAGGCAGTAACAGCCGAAAAGTTCCGCATGCACAGACATATTCAAAACGCATTCCATAAAAGAGCGCAGGCTCCAGCCTCCGCTCAGTCAGTACACATGTATATGATCTATGTTTCGACACTGGAAATTTGTAGGCGTGTATATTTTTAGCGCATTAGTGTTACAGTCGACAAGAACAGAAACATATAGAAGTTACATAACTTGTTATCAATATTTTAGTGGAAGTATGTCGGTTTCTTATTGAAACTTTTTAAACGAAATGAACAAGGCTTTTTTATGTAAACAACAAGACTGCTTGATACTGTCAGATATTGTTATCAAGGGGACTATTCATTCACGCGTTGGTATTAATTAACCTAACAACATACCGCTGTGCTGAATCTAACTGCGCATGACCGTCGAATGTCTACGTCCGCGACATTTTTTATGCGTTTCAAAATATGTCGCTCACAAAGACCTGAATTGCTAACGTAATACATTTAAAAAACTGGTTTCCTGCTAGTTGAGGCTATTACCGACCATCAATTTCTTAGCGGAGAGTTAGTAGTCCATTTCTCCACTCGTCAACAAATAGTTCCATAACATTCAAAACTCGATATGTCTATAAATTTCCTCTCTACATATTTCTTCCAAAAAACAATCATAGTGCAACCAATTTCTAACAATTGTTGAGAACAATTAAACAACGAATGAAGGGCAATTATGGTGCGACTAATCAGAGCGTATGAATATATATAATTCATTGATGTGAAATTATAAATAAATAGTAATAACAAATCCATTATGACTGAAACATGAACCAAAGAACTTTGTGTGAAATATATCTGTAGACGAAATGCAGTAGGCATTGGCAAAATGAAGTTTTTTAATAGTTGTAAAATCAATCACTTTTCATGTATAAATAGTCAACAAATGAAACGAAATTGCTGCAATATTATTCGATGATGCAGTTTTTATTTGTTTGGGTCGTCAGACCAAACAAATAATGGTAGCGAAATTTCAGACCCGGATGCTGTTCATTGCAAATGCCGAAAGTAGTCCGCTTTTTTGAAGCGGTTACTTCCCTTTATATGGACATTAAGGCCGAAAAATTCAGGGGAGATCACTGCGTGAAGATTGTCAAATAGACTGGTCCCCTGCGAACTATAATAGGACAGGGAACCAGATTAATTGTCAAATTACAGGGGCATTAATTTTCAAAATTGCTCAGGGAAGGAAATATAGTTCCCGATTGGTCGAAGATTTCAAATATTGTGCAATTCTGTAACATTTCCGAAATTACTGGTAATATATTGAAATAATTTTGATTAAACGTACGTCAATTTTGAACTCTTCAATTAAAAGGCGTTCGTCAAAGGGTTAGTTTATATAACAAATTCAATTTGTCACGTGATCAAATCACGCTGAAGAGTCAACAGAACAACCCACTGAGAAGAAAGAAAGAAGATTTGTAAATAAAATTTCATGCAATATTTATTATACATTATCGTTTGTTGGTATTATTTATAAACAAGATATATATGTAAAATTGATTTCACATAACAAACCAGTTTGTGACAATGATAATATTACTTATTTAAACTTAAAAAAAACCATGTTTACCATATTATTTAAATATACTGTTATACTTGTTGTAAGATATGTTGGATATAATAATGTTATTTTTGCATGTTTAGATACAGGATACTTTTTTGTATGTTTAGATAAGTTTTAATATATTGAAATGTTACATTATTTTCAGTTCATTAAAATATAAATTTATAACCCTGTGTCATTGTTTCTTAAATTTATAGCATCTATATTTCATTTATATCTCATTGTTTCCACACAACCTTCACCGTTCTGATATTCCGAGACCCAAACAAATTCAGCGCCTACTGTGCTTTGATTGGTACATTCAATCATAACGTATACACCTTGGATGTTACATCGGCTGCTTGCAATCGTTCAATATCATAATAATTCTCGAAGCAGGTGCTTCGAGAGGGCGAATTGTTAAACAAACCTTTGAGGTGCAATTACAGGGGGAAACATGATTTTCTATTCGAAACCGTGCCGGCCGCCAGTGAATGAAAGTTGAATATTCATTTACTGAAAAAGGCAGATTTCACATAAATTACATATAAAGTAATTTATTCTCATAACACTTAAATCATTTCTTATTTAAAAAAAACTTAAACCCAATCCACTACCTCAATGATTCAACTACAACAGAGTTTATTTCTAAAATAGAGAAACATTATATGACAAATTCATATATGTTCTATATATGTTCTTCAAGCGTAAAATAAGACGAATGAAATTTAATACTAATGGAATAAAAAAGAACTCACCTTTGGTTTCAATAAAAGATACGAAGCAACGACGCAAATTATCGTTCCTAAGAAGAGAAGCCAAACCCAACCTCTCTCCATGGCGTCCCTCTTTTGATTTACGATTTTTGATAAAGGCAGTCGATGTTAAATAAAAAAACCTTTCCGTTCTTTATGTTAAGAGCATGTTCATGGTTATGATCGATTCCTCTTTGATTACACTCGTTTAGCTAATTTATATTATATTCTATACCAAAATATTACGCATTCAGCATGAAATTTAAATTCCTTATTGCGCATTGGTTCTATGCGCATGTAGGCGGGGGCTTAAAGTAGACGGTAAAATATTATTAATTGATTGGGCGCAAACCTAGATTGCATAGTTAAATCCTTCTCTTTGATGTTTATGATTTTAATTCATCAGTTTAACGTAAACTTCAATAGCAGTATTTGTTATATTTATCAAACTTATTTGAAGTATTGTATTGTATACAATGTTTTATTTCACAATTAAGGCAAATACAATAACTATTCGCACTATCTTTCTGTTACAGAAAAAATCCAATTGACTCTGTAAATATATACCCGGTAGTTTCCTATCCTTCGCACACTGGTACATTGAATTTAACGGTATCATAGATCATTTACGAAACTATTTTATGCAGAAGATTTAGATTAAATAATTATAATTTTAAGGCTAACATAAGCATTTTCGGACATAAAAATGTTCTAGTTATTTTATGTACTATCAGAATCTTTGATTCAAAGTTTAGACATGAAGAGCTTTTTTACAATCTGAAGATCACATGACTATACAATCTGGAGTGGAAAGCTTTATGACGGTTTGTACAATCTAAGTAAAAACTAATGTTACGGCTACGATTAAACATGTTATTAATACCCCAAGCAGCATTGTCTTGACAATATCATAGCATTGAGTATTTTAGGTTTTTCGAAGCAGCTGTCTATGCTATCTTTTGACGTAGATATTAACCAGTACAATTTGCTCTACCATACCTGTTTGTCCAATGAAATTCTCTTCCGGTATAGAGAAATGGATAAAAGGTATGTTGCCATTGCGTATCACGGACAGTAGTTGCTTATTATTTACTCAGTGTATTATGAGTGACTCACTATGGAAATCGACTATACGTTCGTCGTTGTACGCTCCTGTCGGTATGACTGAATGACGAATACGCGAGTTTTCAAACAAAATTAATTCTGGATAGCGCCGAATATGTTTTAAAAGTATTTCTTGTTTGAACTGGGTTAAACGCAGTGTCAACACAATTTTGGACATCTTACGACACTAGTGCACCTAACATAGCTTTCATTGATCCCTATCTATAACCTGTACACACCTTCCTTTTCACAAGGACGGCAACTTCTCCATATTAATTATCATTGATGACAGGTGACATCATTGTCAAATGTTCATGTATGCGTGCAACCGCCTGGTTAAGATCCGAACCCGTGCTATCTTCGGTACACGTGATTCGAAATCCCTTCGCTTTCGATCCGGGTTGCCTGTAAATATTGACCCTAGGTAGCATTGCCTTTGCCCCGCTAGAGCCTGGTGATAATTGCCAGTTGTTATTCCTAACCGATGGCTAGTAATCCGTCTGACTAATTGTAGTGCATTCAACTATTTGACCAATGGTATAAACAACTAAAAGTACATGTATAGCAAAAAATGAGTATTTATATAAATTATTCATGTCAAAACTTCACGAAAGTGTGCCCTGCGCGGAAATCGAACCGACAACTTCTCGATCAGTAGACTTGTGCCATTATACATTATGCACATGAAACCGTGAATTGTAAAAACTTATAGACGACAAGGGTATTACTTATTCCGTATTTAACTCTAGTTTTAAATGATGGTTCATCTATCTTAAAATTCCTTCAGATAGATTTTAAAACTCAAGGTAAATTTTGAATAGTTTTGTATACAATTGCAGTAATGTTCCAATTAAAAGACAACCTTGGTTATTACAAAATCACCCTAGTTTTGACAGATTCTATTTAATTTTGAAAATATCCTCATTGTGTTTAATGGGTGTCCTTACGACTGAATATAAACAAACGTAATAATTAGAACTAATGCCAACCAAGCGGTTTATTTTGGGGATTTACCCACAGAAAATTCTACTATTTGATTGGCTGGTATTCATTGGCCCTATTGCAGTCAAATGGCACAATGATCGATTATTTTTGTAAGAATTTTTGCGCCACAAGAGTTTATACTGAAAAGAGCTGAGACAGGGTAATTTTTGTAAAATTATCGATCTAGTTTAATTTCCAATTTTTACGCAGTTAATTATAACTAATTTAGTTAAATCATTGATCTAGAGTAATTTTCAATTTTTACGCGGATGATTTAACACAAGTATAGTTAAATGATCAATTTAGGGTTAATTTTGTATTCGTATATTTTTTGACATGTCACCGAGTTTACTCTTTAAGTTTAGATTATTGACATTGATTACATTAGCAATTCAGGTCTTAGTAAGCGACATATTATGAAGCGCATCACAAAAATGTCGGGGACGTAGACATTCGAAGGGCATGCGCAGTCAATATTCAGTATAACGGTATGTAGTTAGGTCAACCTAAAACGTGAATGGATAGTCCAGATGTAATATGACTGTATCTGACAGTATCAAGGAGTCTTGTCGTCAACACACAATACATAGAAATAGCATAGTTAATTCCGTTTTAACATTTTCGATTAATAACCGCCATTAACCTGCTAAAATATTGATAACAAGTTATGTAACCTCTGACCCGTTTCTGTTGTTTTCGTACATTCAACTGAATCCCCAATGCGCTAAAAATAGACCCGCCTGCAATTTTTCACTGTGTGAAATATATCAAATACATGTGACAAGTTCATGTACTGACGTGTGGCAAATCATGATCAGTTTATTTGCATTTCTTCTGCGGACAGTATGATTGTAGCTCTTTTAGCCAGCCGAAAGCGTAATGATCATTCTTTTTACAGTTTGTTTGTATTTTTTTCGGAGGAAACATCAGTCCGGCCATTCTCAACGGTCACGTGGTTTCAGCTGCCAAGACGCTAAATTTTCGAGAACATTTGTTCTCAACTAAACGACCTTAATTAATATTTGTACGAAACGCAATATGGACATATCACTTTTTTAATATCTTATAACAAGCTTAAAATTGCAATATTTTCTTTTACTTTGATGAAGGATTCGATCAATACATGTACATAATACGTATCAAATTCGGTCCGCCATCTTTGTTAACGGACTGACTTGCTAAATGCTCTCATTATGTTTATTTCCTGTATTTTCCCGAATAGAACTTATGAACGATTTTGCTCACCAACTTATATTACTTGTCAACGAGTGTTATGTTAAGATAGAACATGAGTAACAGTTTGATATGGGATTTATCAACGAGTGGATCGAGTTGATAAATCTCACATTAAACTGCTACGAGTATTCTATCCGACTTAGACAACGGGTAGGAAATAATATGTTTATCATGTCCATTGTCGCTTATTTTGACACTACTGCCAAATTAAAGTCACGTAAAACTCAGAAAAATATGGTTGGCCTTATCCTAAAACATACGATTTGTTGTGTCGTGAATTTCGTGCGAAAGGTAATTATTATTCGTGAACAACATTAAGATAGTATTAATCATGTATATAAATATTTGTGCCCATGAACATAATGGACAGTTAATTAATGAATTATAAAAGATACAAATCAACAATCATTTTGATCAATAATCAAAGTGGTGAGTCATCATCAGAATGATTCTTTATCGCAGAACTAAAGAATGTTTTTGGCTAACCGAAAGTGCTATTAGACTGTAAGTCCAATGTCATGCTATTGTTTTAAACATGTTATTGCTTTCTAACATTTTTATGCCTAGTAAACGTGTTGAAATTCAATTTAGACTATATTTCTCATATCTTATTAGTCGGTTAATTATGTTTTGAAGAGAGTGGATAGATGTTGATTACGTCAGCAGAATAATCGCATACATTCGTATGCTAACAAAATTTGCAAATGAAGCATTGTGTATCATAATACTGGTCGCTCTATAATGTAGGAACAAGTAGACCTTTGAATCTAACCCTACCAATACTTTTTTCACCTGCTTTCAAACCTTCAAAACTAGTGTCATGAACAAAAAACTGGTATAAAAATCTCAATAACATTGTAAAATACATGTTATATAAACATTTGTGGATGGTGAGGCTAGCCTCAGGCTGAGGTATGAACTATCCAAAATATAATTGATCGAAAGGTTTTTGTCTTAATAATATTTTCTTGGTTTTCTTTAAATAAACTTACCATATTGTTTAAATATTAACTTGTTAAATCATTATTTTGCAGTAGGTTTTAGACTTTATATATGCGCTTCATTATCTCCCAGTAATAAGCAATAAGGACAGCTAATTTCATAAAACTTCGGTTGGCTTTAAATCAATACAAATATGCTTATTGAAACATTTCACCTTGAAAATCTACATGTATATACTCAGCAGGTAATTGTAGTAAAACTGACTATGGGGCAGATCTATACTTTTTACAAGGGGTTGTACTATTTAATGACTTAGGCTGGTCGACAAATAAGATCATAATCAGAATTTTCCAATTTTCGTAGCCTCTTTTATACAAACTATAATATTGCATTTTGTCCTTAGTGTGCAACCCAAATTATATCAAGGTTGGATCAAGCACGGAGAAAACGATCTGATAATATCAAACACTTTACCGCGTGGTATTGGATTTATCAAACACGTTTTAAGCAATCTAATTGGCTGAGAGGGGGTCAACGTTGTCTAAATCGTTAATTAACACAATTTACACACCGCTTCCTTTGTTTAACATGGGTTAATATATTTCGGAATCACCTAGTAAAACAAAAGATTTGACGGGAGCGAGTTGTTCTTTTTCACGTGAGCGAGTTGATATTTAGATATCAACCCGGCCACGTGAAAAAGAAAAACCTGCCCTCGTGAAATTTTAAGTCGTGTATTCAATGGAGCGCAGTCTTCGTGTTAATTTAGAATTTAAAATAAACACGAACTGCTTAATTTTGAAAGATTGTCTTTACTAACAAAACTATGTATTTTCATGAAACGTTTATTTCAAAACTTAAATCTCTTCGGAAATATGTACAGAACTTAGGATTTATTCGAAAGAAATGAAAATGAATATGTTGTATTTATTCATGTAATGATTTAATAGCGACGTTAACCACCTACAATACTTCCAATTCTGGCTCATTGACATACAATATTACTACCTAACTAAATATAATCAAGAATAAGTAAACATGTAAGATAATACTGTCCATAAATATTTCCAACATGTTAAGGCGTAAAATTGCGTAATTTACCGAAAATGAGAAGATGGCATTGAATATATCAGCTTGAATAAAAATTAAACAATACAATGAATCAAGAAACTTATTCAAGCATTTATTGTTAATTAACAAATATTATTTACCGTCGCGGATGCTAAAATATATAATCAAATCACGCTAGTCATCTGTTAATTAACAGTTTCAACTAAATGCTCGTAAGAGAAAAAGATGCACTCGAAACAAATTCGTTTGTAAAAATGTAGTCCATGACCAATTTATGTACACGTGTAACTAATCACTTAAATCGTTGTGTAAGTCGGATATTAACCTCGTGCTACGGATTTTCTGTGTTAAAACAACCTGGCCTTGGACTTCTCAAAATCCTCAAACGCTTCGCGTTTTCGGATTTTCACGAGAAGTCCGCGGCCAGGTTGTTCTAACTCAGGAAACCCTCGCACTCAGTTAATATCCTTAACATATAACTCCCGAGGTGTGTTCAACAATGCGGGCGCTCGCTCGAGCGCCCGCCTCGCGAATTGTTATGTTATTGAACGACTGCGAGCGCTCATTCTATAAATAGAAGAAGGTGAAGATATCGGTCAGTCAGACCGTTTGTGTACAGAATGGCGAGCGCTCGCTATAAAAATCCAAGACGAAGTCAAACAGCACATTATTAAAAAAGCGGGTGGGTGAATCAAAATTATTTCTGCTGATACACAAGATCTTTCATATTTTTTACCATACATAATTTGGTTATTTTAAATCTGCTATATTTTTTTCAATGTACCGATTTGAGTACCGGTACCAAAACGAAACGGTATTTACCGGAATTTATATAACAATTTATAAGCGGAACACCTATCGAGCTGTATCGCGAGCGCACGCGAGCGCACGCGCGAGCGCCCGCGTTCAGAACGCGGGCGCTCGATGTCGCCCCGAGCGCTCGCATTGTTGAACGCACCTCCGGTGTATTTATTAACCATTGAAATAGTTTATCTTTAATTATGAACCCGTTAAAAAATCTGTATTTTCTGTAATCATGCTTGTAATGATAGAACGCATTTCCATTACACCAACAACTAAGACACTCTTAGACAACGGTGACCCCCTCTAAGCCAATCAAATTGCTTGAAAATGGTTTGATAAATATCATACCACACGGTAAAGTGTTTGATATTATCAGATCGTTTTCTCCATGCTTCTAACTCGAGAAAACAGTGCTCGAAAGTATGGGGGTGGATCCAGACTTTTCCAAATGGGGGCACACTAAGAACAAAATGCAATGTTATAGTTATTATTAAAGCGGCCATGAAAATTGGAAAGGTCTATTCATGATCTCATTTGTCGACCAGCATAAGTCATGTAATAGTACAATCCTTTGTAAAAAGTCTAGATCCGCCCCATAATCAGTTAACCGCTGAGTATATTCATTTATCTTACCTCGTACAGAATACTCGTTTTTCATTGGCCGAGAGCGGTCACGTGCTGACCATGTATTATCCCATATTAGGTCAGTAGATTCTAATATCCAGTCAGTAACAAAATTTATAAATGATAGCGCTGACGAAACCTTATTTTTCTACTCCAAAATTAATTCGAACTAACTACATCGATAAGGGGAGTTCACTGTGTCAATATTGTGTGTCCTTTTCGTCAATAACAGTCGCGTTTCGGTTCCTTTCGGTCAATAAACAAAATGGCAGCCAAGCGACGATATGGTCATTGCTTTAGTGATACTCTCTTGTCCGTGTTCTTTGATGCTAAAATTCAGATGGGGGTACTCGGTAAGATAAATTCGTTACACAGTCAGTTACTGACCGGATACGGTGTGATACCGGGTCAGTGAATAAATATTGGGCTCGAGCTACGCTCTCACCCAATATTAATTTACTGACCCGGTATCACACCGTATCCGGTCAGTAACTGACTGTGTAACTAATAGTACATGTAGATTTTCAAGGTGAAATGTCATCCGAAGTTTATGGAAATCAACTGTCCTTATTGCTTATTACAGGGAGACAAGGAAGTGCGCATTGTGTTATAAGTCTATAAACTACAGTAAAACTCGGATATAACATACCTCGGTTATAAAATACCTTATTTCTATGGCCCAGCGAGTATATTATATCCGAGTTTTACTGTACTACAAACGAGCGATGTATTGAATTCTTCCGAACACGTTGATGCAATATGTTATATGATAATTTAAAGAAAACTAAGAATCTATAATTAAGACAAAACCTTTCCATCAGTTATATTTTGGATAGTTCATACTTCCAAGAAATCCAATATTATTAAGGCGTCATTATGTACATATGTTTATTTCACGGCGTCTCAACGCCGTGATATTGTGGTGGGTAGATTTTGATAGCAATGGGCAAAAGTCACGTGATAAAAAATGATAAAAATCCTTTCGATTTCCACTGCCGACAAATTTATTGTTTTTAATGCAGTCATAGTACAGCCCATTTCCGTTAAAAGTTAAATAGAAAAATCATTTTTGGGGGAATCCATATAAACAATTTTTCTTGCAACAATGCAACACACGAAAAATCAGCGTTTAATATCAACACATTTCCGCAAATCCTTTCGAATCACACGAAAAGGGGTAGGTATAAATCGCGAACCAACCGGACCAGGAGACCAGTTTAGTATACGGATACAGTTTAACAAATATGCGTATCATAATGTGTGTATAGTACATATATTATTGATATTTGCCAATATTTTATTTGAAAAGATAAGACACCAATATCGAAATTATATTTTAAGAAATAACTTTGCAGACTTTAACTATAAAAGAATCGTCGATTGCTTCATCACATATTGTTGTAAATATTATATATTTCAACTGTTAGAGCATTTATCATTTGAAAACTAATTTGATATGATTCATATATTTTAATAATATACCTTTTTTCTTATTAGCCGACTGTATAAATAAAGAAGCGTAATCGTGTAACATTGACTCTTAATTCTTACTCTTACTGAGCTCTATTGGCGATCTTTTCTAACTATGATTAAGTGCAGCGGACCAGTTAATTTTAAGAGCATAAGAGTTACGGACCAGGGTTGAGTTCAGTAACTGCGAACGTTATAGAACGTTCCGCAACGATACATTCGGAAGTCCTCGTCCATTTGCTGCGAATAATCTCGGACATATTTGGACGCTATTTTGAAATGTCCGGCGTTAAAGTAAACAAATGTATGACCGAGGAGTTCCGAATGCATCGTTATGTAACGTACTGTAGCGTTTTGTGTAATTGAACTTGCTTCTGGTTATAGATCGAGCAGATGTAAGATTATTTTTGCAGACTTTTTTTAATTATGAAAAGTTTGGTACTATATTGACGGACTATTGACCAGACGGACCAGGTAATTTTAAGAGAGTTAAAATGACGGACATTTACACCTAGGTGAAAAGCTCGCTAGTTTTTAATTTGTTCGAATGGAGTATGTTTTCTCGAGTCCGAGTGAATTAATTATTAAGAAAAATGATTTCTATTCGAAATAGCTTGCCTTTTGTATTTAAGTGCATCTTTCCGGAATTAAATACATGTTAAATCCTTTCGTGTATCCGGCAACAAAATTCTTCCGTAACAAGTAAAGGTATGACTACTCTCTAATACACTGGTTTGAAAGATTCACTCGCTGACTCTCTACCTCTGCTTAAATACTATGCGCAAACTGATATTTCTATTTCAAGGCGAAGACACACACATTTAGATTGCATGACTGTCTCGTGATTAAAAAATAAATGCAATAAATGCAACAAATGTTCACGCCTGTAAAATCAAAATGTCGAAATTCAAAGATGCTGGACAGTTATGCATTAGTTAGATGATTGATTACACGGATTGGTAAGAACAGATCCGCAATGTGAGGAGCACTTGACTAAACAGAAGCGATAAGTCATGTAAATAGCTTCTGTTCTGAAGAACTATGTTTTCCCTTCTGCCGATCTTTTTAAGCGTCATGCAAATATGAATTACTGGAAATAAATCCAACTAAAACCAAACATCCTGTCGGCATAAAGATGGTGTCTAGATCCAGACCATTCGCGTACTCCAAATTTGTCAAGATTCTCAATCTAACTAGTATCGAGAATCTTACTAGGCTTTTGGAACGAGATTGTTACATTTGAACAGAAAAACGTTTTATGACAAGTTACCTTTTAATTACTGAAAAACCTTAACATGACAATTCAATATAATGCTCTTTTGAGTTACCTTTAGATTATACTTAATCATTCTTTTTTGTTTGCCGTGACAATCCCTTTGCTGCATTTAGCAGCAATTTTTTACTTGTATACCATTATGTATTTTACAATGTAATTGAGATTGTTCTATCATTTTTGTTCATGGCAATGGTCTTGATGGTTTTTAACTAGGTGAAAAAAATATTGGTAGAAGTTGATTTAAAGGTCCATTGTTCCTACATTATAGAACTACCAGTATTTTGTAATACAATGCTTTATTTGCAAATTTTGTTAGCATCCGTATATTTGTGATTATTCTGCTGATACAATTCCACATCATTCCACTCTCTTTATTACAAATTAAACCGGCTATATATATGAGAAATATAGTTTAAATTGAAAGTTCACATCTTAACTAGGTATAACAATGTAAAAGGGATGAAATGAATAAATGTGTACTGTGATTATGTATCATCATTGTTTGTTGATTTGTATTTTTATTCATTGTTTAACTGCACATTATGAACATAGGCACAAATATTTATATTCATGAATAACACTATCAAAATGTTGTTCATGAGTTTTAATTAGCTTTCGCACGAAATTCACGACACGGATATCGTATGCTTTAGGCTAAGGCCAACTATATTTTTCTGCGTTTCATATGGCTATAAGGTGGCAGTGGTATAAGTACGTGACAAATTAGATGAAAATGGACATTATAAACATATCCTTTCCTACCCGTTGTCTAAGTCGGATAGAGTACTCGTAGAATTTTATCAAACTGCTACTCATGCTCTATCCTATACATATAACATTAGATGAGATCAGCACTTTAGTAATGAATACAAATTTAATTCAGCCAGCGGTAATGACGGTATTCCTTATTTTGTGTTGAAATGTCCACCGGTGATCGGTATTCTTATGGAACTGTTTCAGTTTATTTTTGACAGTGGGATTATACCTTCTGTGTGGCGAAAATTAGTGGTATGTCCTATTTTAAAGGATCCAACTTCATACCGACGTGAACCCATGAACTATCTCGGAGAAAGCCTATTTTCTTGTATTAGTAAATTGTCTACTGGATTTATAAATAACCGGATGAGTAAATACTATGAACAAAGTAACTTGCTAAACGATGAACAGAATGGATTTAGACGCAATCGTTCATGTGAGGATCACGTATATTCGCTCAATGGTATCATTCGGAACAACCCATCAGTGTTTGCCGCCTTTATTGATCTACGCATTTGTTTCGACTTTATTGATATTGATATGATGCTTTACAAGTTACTTTTAAATGGAATTGATGGACAAATGTACTCTTCTGTCAAAACATTTACAAACAATCAAGTGCCTGTGTTATAATCAACGACAGACTTACGGATTGGTTTACATGTTCAACAGGGGTCAAACAGGGGGACTCGGCTTCACCGACCCTATACGCTATCTTTGCCAATGTTCTGGTTCAAGAGATCAACGACCTCGACCTTGGATTTGATATTGGGGGGCGTAAGGCATCAATGTTGCTTTACGGTGATGACATTGTATGTATAGCTAAGACCGAAGAAGATTTACAACGTATACTAGATACACAACGGGATTGGTGTCGTGAATGGCGTGTACTTATCAACACTGTCAAGTCAAAATGCATTCACTCCCGGTCTTGCCGACGTCCACAAACAACCTCAGAGTTTAAAATTGGTGATCATCGAGATAGAAGACAATTATAAATACCTCGGAGTAAGTTTTCAATTATAAAGGGGATTTTTCTACAAATGCAGAAATGTTAGCTAGGAGTTCGGGCAGGGCCTTAGGGAAAGTCTTATCTAAAACACGTAAAATCAAAGAGTTTGGTACTAGAACATTTGGAAAGTTATACGAATCATGTATTGTGCAAATCACGGATTATTGCTCCTCTGTATGGGGTTATAAAGCATTCCAACGTATAGACAATGTGCAACATCGCACCATGAGATATTACCTCGGGGTACATCGTTTTGCTCCAATACTGGCAATGACAGGAGACATAGGTTGGATTCCTCCTCAATATCGTCGATGGATAAATATATTGAGACTATGGAATAGACTAATAGGTTTAGAAAACAATAGGATTACAAAATTGATATTTTTGATGGATTATAACAACTGTCATAATAACTAGTCGAGTGATATAAAAGACGTTTTCACTAAACTCAACATTGGGGAATACTTTGTTAACCGGGAACCCATTAACCTTTAATCAGTGAAAACTCGTGTTAAAGAATTTTACAGCGCCTCTTGGTCTAATAAAATTAATAATATACTTAAACTAATAAGGACATATAGACTATTTAAAACAGAATTTGACCAAGAGGTATATGTAATGTTATATCTATTGTACATAAACAATCTCATAAACGATATTGAAAACAACACATACAGTTATAATCTTAATGGTGTCAAGTGTGGCTGTCCTACGTCTGCAGACGACATGGTCATATTATCAAATACCAAACAAGGTCTAGGTAACTTGATGGAACTATGTAATTTATACTCTAAACAGGAACGTTTCTTATACAACCCAACCAAATGTAATGTTGTAGTCTTCAACGACACGAATAAAACACCCAAAAGAGAGTGGAAACTTGGGCACTCGTTAATCGATGAGTCTGATAGATACACTCATCTAGGTGTCGAGTGTAATAAAACATTGGATTTAACAACAAACATTGAACTCAGCTGTGACAAATTACGAAAAACATTCTTTAGTATTAAAGACTGTGGAATTCATAGAAATGGACTTCACCCGTTAACTTCTAAGAAAATATATGAGTCAGTCGTACTGTCAAGAGCCTTATATGGTAGTGAACTATGGAGCGGGGTGACTGATGTTCAACTTATTCCATTACGCAGACACCATATACAATGCATAAAACGCATTCAATCAGTGTCGACCGAAACAAGAACAGATATTGTACTTAGTGCTCTTAAAATATTACCAATCTTAAACATCATAGATAAAAGAAAATTGTTATTGTTTGGGCAACTGTGCCACCTAAATAACAAATTTAAAATTTAAGAAATCTTTGTAACACGACTGTTTAAGTTTTTGTCGTCACCAAAAGACTCAAAAGGTTTCTTTCCTGACATATACCGAATTCTCGGAAAATATGAACTTACTTAATACTTTAACCAATATGTGCAAACTGGAACATTTCCTAAACTGTTGTCATGGAAGAACCACGTGAAAAAAGCCATTGATCGTGATGTTCGGTTTGAGATGCGAGAAAGAGTTTCGCGTGATTCTAGTTTATCAAAGTACTTTGATGTTAATCCAGCGTATGAAATATGTATATTATACCACTATAGTAAACTGTATAATAAACTACAAACACACTGTACGTCAGCATTCATTGTGATGTGTAAATACTTTGGACGTAAATATGACGTTCGATGCCCAAAGTGCTCACTGATTACAAGTGAAATTAGCAAGCATCTTATTCTATTCTGCTCAGCGTTTGATATGATAAGGCGCAAAATGTGGTCAAGTTTTATAAAACTCTTTGATAATCATGGACTACAAACATTTTTTGTCAAGATGCTGACAGCCAAATTATTGAGATGTTCTCAGGTTTCCCGTTACTAAATATCTCCGACAGTCATTGAAGTGCTTTATTTGAAACATTTGTAAGAACATTGAACTACGTGTGCTAAGACAGCCTCTATTCAACAAACGATGGCATTAAATCAATCTATGTAATACTGTTACCGAAATTCGGAAAGTTATTATGAACTCTTATTCGGGGTATAATTCGAAGTATACACCAATGTACATATTTCATGTTTTCTTGACGTTCTGCTATCTCTTATATGCATTTTATTCATGTTTCTTTCTAAATTTAATGTACTTTGTATGCTATTTTCACTTATAACTGTAACTCTCCACCTTGGAGGAAATAAATAAATATATATATCGTATTATTATGTTATTGTAATGAAATTGGGTATAATTAGAATGCAATTAACAAAGCAAATTTAATTAGTCACGTTCATACAAAATTAAAGCTTCTATTCAACTCATTTGCGATACAAGGTTTTAAAAATCTTTAATTTATTCATATAACATTCATTTTCTCATTTATCAAGTATTGTTCATAAATACTTGCTTTACTAAATGCGAATTGTATTTGACGTTATTAGAAATAATAAATTAATGTACCCAAAACCGAATTGCATTAATGTTATTTTTTAAAAGTTTTCTGTTATTATCTATCATTATTGGCAAACAATCATAACTTCTCAAACAATCCCATAAATGTGACTTAGTATACCCGTATTAACGAATTCCATGAATTCTTATTCCGTTATTCAAACATAATCAACTAGACATTTAGACTACCCTTAAATAAAATTTGGTGAACACAGGTACAATCATTATCGAGTTATTGTCCGGAAAATTTTCAATATAAAGTAAGTCCCAGTGACTTTGACTTAAGACTCTAGGGTCTCCAAATCAAAAGGGAACATCCGCTACCAAAGAGCTATCAACTAATTACTCCATGACAAATGGGCTGATCCACATAAAATTTGGTTAACCTAGGTACAAACATTGTTTAGTTATTGTCCTGACAATGTTTCTCCATATGATGCCCCTGTGACCTTGACCTTTGACCCAGGGGCCTCAAAACCAATAGGGCAAATCCTTGACACATGGGCTACTTGTACATAAAATTTGGTGAACCTAGGTACATAAGTGGTTCAGGTATTGTCTGGACAAAGTTTTTCCATATAATGCCTCTGTGACCTTGACCTTTGAACACGTAGGTCACATCCTTGACACAAGGGCTACCTTCACATGAAATTTTGTGAACCTAGGTACAGCCGTTGTTGAGTTATTACCCGGACAAGGTTTTCAATATGATGCCCCTGTGACCTTGACCTTTGACCAAGGGGCCCCAAAACCAACAAGGCATACCCTTTATACATGGGCTACTCGCAAATAAAATTTGGTGAACCTAGGTACATTGGTGGTTCAGTTATTGACTGGACAAAGTTTTTCCATATGATGCCTCTGTGACCTTGACCTTTGAACCTGGGGCCCCAAAACCAATAGGGAACATCCTTGACACAAAGGCTACCTTCACTTAAAATTTTGTGAACCTAGGTTCAGTCGTTGAGGAGTTATTGTCCGGACAAGGTTTTTCAATATGATGCCCCTGTGACCTTGACCTTTAACCCAGGGGCCCCAAAACCAATAGGACATATCCTTGACACAAGGGCTACCCTCACATAATATTTGGTGAACCTAGGTACATTGGTGGTTCAGTAATTGTCAGGACAAGTTTTTCATTGTTTGCCATTTTGACTTTATTAACATATGGCATATATAGAGATATATGAAAGGGGAAGTAATTCAAAGTCGAATGAAAAAAATTGAATTATCTCCACTTTATGCACAACTAGACATCAATGTTTATCATCAGAGGGAGTTTGAAGAAAATTGGCCAAGAAATGAGGGAGGAGTTGTCCGCACAAGGAAGACGGACGGACAGACGGACGGACGGACAGGCAGACGGACGGACGGACAGACAGACGGACGGACAGACGGACGGACGAGCGGCGCCATAACATAATACGACCCTTCGGGCGTATAAAAAGCATTGTATGAAAAACAAGTTTCATATTGGTCTATACTCGACCAAGTTAAAAATTATATAGATTTTTTCTGCAAGTACAGATATCAATTATCAATCCGTTGGTAAAATGACAAATGCAAATTTGTTTGTATAACTTCAACATTTCATATGATATCCAAAGAGTCATTAAAGTTCGAGGTTGTATGGATTGTGGCAGTGTGCCAGTGGTGTGCTATAGGACTTGTAATCTATCAGACTGTGAGAAGCTTTACATTTATTGATTAATCTTTTCATGGAGGACATTAGTCGACTTTGTTGTTGTAAGATCCAGTGTTATTATAAAAATCTTATTCCAAATTATTTTTTGAAGTACAAACATATAATATTTTATAATTTCATCGCATATTTCATCGAGTAACCACACATTTCACCGTAAAGCATGACATAATGCATTTATTTCCAATTTATTACCTTTATTGTTTACTCAAAGAATCAGGAACCAGCATTTGGCACTAATTTACATTTGTGCAAGAAAGTTTACAAATGCCTCTCACTGAAAAGGGAAGTAAACCTTGCTTGGATTCGATTGATTGCCGACCCTTATGGGTCACTGATTGATCTAGTTCAAACAAACCTTATTCAGTTGGAAAAAAAATCCAATAAAATCAGTTCTGAATAAAAACTATTTGGAAAACAATTAAAACACAAGTACTGAATTATAAGTTATGATTGTATTTATTATAACACTATTACAATATTACATGGGCATTCTACAATTTGTATTCAGTTATTATTATAATTAAGATAAGTGTATTGTTCATTTTTTCTCAACTGTCAAAACATGAATTATTTCACGGTGTATGCGTTTGATAGAATTATTGTCGTAATACACCCATGAGTTTCCGAAAGTGTGTATTATGATTGTGTAAAGCTTCTTATTCCGTGTGATATGTTTTAGTCAAGATATATCTATTATCAATTTGGTCGCCAGTATAAAAAAAATGCATTCAGTCACCGTGAAATTATTCAAGCTTTGACAGTTGAGAAAAAAAGGACAATACAATGTCTGTTCAGTTATAAAAATACTAAAACAGTAAATGTAAGGATAAGAAAGCATGATTACATAAATCAAAGTACTGACAGTACTAATAGGACGGAGCTACTGACTTGATTTGTAAAAATCATTACGCTAAACTTTTGTGAAATATTAAACGAGGGCATTTTAACCATTTTTACAAATCTTTTTTACAAATATATTTATTAATTAAGCACAAATGTGCTTTTCTGCTTCGAGTTGGCGGCAACACAATACATACAAACATATAGTCATGTAAATTACAAGTAATCACAATACATCATAGAAAAATGGAAATTAGTACATAATATATAAACAAGCGAGCATAAAAATAAGATAACTCATAAAATAATATATCAATACAAACAAAACACTTCTTCATTTGATTTTCAAACAAATTAAATGATTAACAAAAAAGTATTTAAGGCTGTATGTAATAAACTAGCCTTGAGCATTAAGGGTAAAATCCGGGTAATCCAACTGATTGGACCAAGCTATTTAAAGAGTTTGCAAAGGGAAATAAAATACTTATACCCCCCATTATTACAGTATGCATGGTCAGTGTTTTTCATGTTGTAGCTCCACATTTCACGTCAACGTTTTCTGGAATACATTCATCTGGATATTGTGTACAAAGTTCACTAAAACCTCCACTTGACACAATCCGTTCTAAATATAGATTTTGTAACCACGTCACAATGTCGTTGTTATCACATGATCCATCAAAAGCATATGTCTCGTACGCAGGTTGGTATGTTAATGTGTCTGAAACTGATTCCACTTCAACTGAAATACATATGTCAGAAATCAGAATGGTATATCAAAATCTCGTTTTTATGGCGCCGAATTTGTGACGGGCAAAAAAGACACAAACGGTCATCTCTGAGTGTATAATAAAAATATATATTACACACAATACATGTTTTTCAATTAATTATGACCCTGAATAATTGATATACATTTATAGTGTGTAATATATATTCTTAATTTTATTTAAAAAATATTTTTGTAATACAAATAGTCCCACTATACATAAATACAGAAAACACTGAATATTCAAACATTATTACAGTATACATGAACACATGCAAGCACAGTCACAGAATAGTACGATATAATCATGTTTACATAATTAAGTCCAACAAAACAACATTTTATTTACTTTCATATCCATACACATAAATATACTAAGCAAAAGTTATAACGCAAATAGGTACAAAAACGTAAATATTATCCAAAGTTTTAATGTTAATGCTTTGAGATTTAACATGATAATAGAACAACCATTTGTCATGTGTATTCAACAGCAAAGCAATATGTAACGATTTTATTTTTGAAAAGAAAATATTCACAGAATCAAAAGCCCAGTAAGAGAAAAAAAGTTAACAAGATTTGATAATGAGCGTGCGTCTTAGTTGAATTTACGACTGCTTAAATCCTGAGTCTTAAAGACCCAGTAGGACGTCGTACAAAAGTAGTTGGATGCTTGTCCATTCCTCATGTGAAGCAATGTTTAGTTCCGGAAACGTCACATACAGTGCAATACGTTGACGTATGCATCCGTCAAACACGCCCTAAAGACGTTAATTTGGATTTTGTCCACTAAAAATGACGGAAAGTCTAAAATCTTAATGTTATAAGCCCTGAAAAATTAAATTGTTGCCTGGACGGAATGTGGTCTGGCGTTATCTTGTTAGAGAAAAAGACATGGACGTCCGATGGCGTATTAAACAGCGACGTTATTAAAAACTTCACCCTGGTAGCGTTAGGAGTTGTGGTTCCCATTTATCACTACAAAACCTAGCTTGCCAGAATGGTCATTATCACTCCACATTCAACTGTTTGAATAAATTTGCTTCATTACTTGTTGTCTGTTCAATAACCCCGGACGTTACGTAACGTTAGGGTAGGAACAACTTAACCCAAAGACAACTCAATCCGAGACAACTCAATCCCCAACTAACGGGTTGAGTTGTCTCAACTTTGAGTTGAGTTATTCACGGGTTGAGTTGTCTTCGGGTAAAGTTTTCCAGTACCCATAATGTTAGCTAACAGTAGTTACTGAACACGCTGATGGTAACTGTTAATGGGGTATCAGTCAAACGGCTTATCCCCGGTTTTCAATGCTCAGTCTTAGCATCTTTACTGACTTGTTTCCAATATGACGAGTGCTACAATGTCACGCAGTCTCTAGAGTTCTCAGCAAACTTGAATTGTTTGTGTAGACACTAACGTGTTGCACAGGATTCATGAAAGTCAGTAAAAAGGATTTACCGATGATGTGCACCCAAGCGTGACCGCACGAGAAATTTTAACACACTATCATGTGTGAACATACCGAAAGACTTAATGATGGCAAATACCCATGTATTATATAAAATAAAAAATATATAAAGAAAACTACTGTTTGCGTTATAACGTTTGCATAGTATATATAGAAATACATCTACATAAGTATATATGGCTACTATAAGAGACATTTAGATACGTTCAATATGCATTCCATCATGTCTTTTGAATATTTATAGCTACAAGTGACAATTAATCTCTCAACAGATAACCTCATAGTTAATTAATTAATTAACTTATTAAAACTTGAGCATGCGTAATAAAAAGTATCTTACTCTGACAATCAGGAACTGGACCAGCAGCAATCCATGACCCAGATGCTCCACATACATACATTATCTCATAACTATTATCCCCTGGTCCTATTGTATAATTCTGCTGACATGTCATCATACAAAATTGACCATAATCTCTTCTCCATCCATTACAAATCAGTGCTCCATTTATTGGTACATTTAACTCTTCACAAGGAGTTGCTGTAATAAAGAATTAACATAAAATTAAAAAAAATTATTCTGGGTTATTGTAATTTGGAAAAGTTTATAACAAAGAGAAGACATTCTTCAAATAGAGAGTAGCAAAATCTTTTAAAATAAATATTATCAAAATCCTTCAAAATGAATAGTAGTAAAATCCTTCAAAATGTAGAATAGCAAAATCCTTCAGAATGAAGAATAACAAAATCCTTCAAAATGAATAGTAGCAAAATCCTTCAGAATGAAGAATACCTAAATCCTTCGGATAGCACAATGCTTTTGAAAGAATAGTAGCAAAATCCTTCAGAATGAAGAGTAGCAAAAATCATCAGAAAGAAGAATAGCAAAATCCTTCAAAAAGTGTACAAAATAATACTGATAATCAAAGAATACTAGAAATACTTGAAATTGTAGAGCAGAAAATAGATTAAGAAATCCTCGTTGAGAATACGCATGTTTTATGGTCCCTAACAAATATTTCGAATGTAATCACGTATAGCATTAAATATACAGGCATATGTACATGTCTTTGTATATTTAAATAAAACTTAGGATTTTACATGCGTATATTTAGGGGTCTACTTAGTCCGTAATCACTAATGCGAATTCTTTATTGAAAACATACGTATTTTAAATACAGTAGCTTAATTACATTTAGATGAAACTTAATATTAAAGCGTGCAGATTCTTCCCAAAAACAAACAAATATGTTCCAGATACTCACGTCTCACCGATATATTGAAGGCACACTCGGTTGACAAGCCGTTGGATGGTTTCGTAGCAACGTATTGAGCTGTAAAATCACCCCATGGAAACACAAAGGAAGGAGATGGGTAGTTTGAAACTATTTCAATGTCGTTTCCAAGGGGATCGTAGAAACTTGGTGGTGTCCAATCAAATCTTACAGTTCTTTCTGTAGCATTAACTGCTAAGTGACCACTACAGTTGACAGTCACGGGTGGCTGTATATCTGAAAATTAAAATTAGAAACAGTCATATTTTGTTATTCATATGTCATTTGTTATTATGAAATATTCGCTTTGTTGCTTTTACAACTTGCTGTTTAAAAGCTTGATGTCATGTAAAGATTTTATTCGAGGCATTAAATAAGTGGGGTTTGAAACTATCAATTACTTAAGTTCACAGCCGCCCGGGTAGCTCAGTTGGTAGCACTCAAGTCTACTGATCGACGGGCCGTGGGTTCGATTTTCGGCGGAGCATAATTTCGTGAAGCTTGGTCATGAAATTAATTTTACCTATTTTCTATGATTTTTAATGGTGTGGGGCAGTTGTCGGTCAATGACGAAAGTATGAGATTATTAACTGGTTAACAACTAAAACCAGATATTTATTCTTTCCAGGAGGAGTGAGTAGTTTGACTGGCCGCCGTTATTTGACCTATACAATGTGTTGCGACGGCGTTAAACCCAACAAAACAAACAAACAAACAAACAAACAAACACATAAACTTAAGCCCACTACAATGTTAGAGGTTGTGTTTGGAATAAAATCATCACGACACTTTTGTTAAAATGAATTTAACAAACTTCAATAATGACGTAATAATGCTTTAGTACATTCGTAACTACTCGGTCATTTCCATGACCTGAAAACATATGTTTTTATTGGACAAACTAGATAAATTTTAGAGTGTCTTTAGTAGTGCCTGAAGTGGATAGAACAGGATTGTGCTAACTCTGTACAGTTTCTTGCATATTGTAGTAGCAAAAGGTTGGAGGAATGGTCTGATTAAATCGTATTTGCTTAGTGCATATCGCTCCACCATACATTTGAGCTTAATTGCATTCAAAAGAAAAATAAATACTGTCTAAATAAAATGTACGTTTTCGTCAGCTTTATCATGATTCTGTGTGTCGCTTACAAACTAAAAAACATTAACATTCATCATCACCTTCATACTATTGTATGACTAATGTCTTTTGAAACATGCACATCTTTACAAATTTCAATTTTATAAAGTATCATTACTTCTCTTTCAAATGTAACAGTCCATCATTATGACCATATTTTTATTTGAAATGACTTTTATTTGTATTTAAGAATACGCAACCTTTTTACACGAGTAAAGGTAATTGTTAATAGCACTGTTTATACTAGAAGTAAAACAAAAGGTGTAAATATCCTTTGTTTGGGTATTTCTATCCTTACCATTTTCGCATAATCGTCCACTCCATCCATCATAACATTCACACAGAAAGTCGCCTAGTAGATTGATACAACTACCGTTGTTACACAGTGAACTGTTGCTGTTACAGTGGTATGCGACTGAAAAAAATACCAAAATTGTATTTTATTTTTACCGATCAATAATATCTGCACGAACAGAATTTTATAAAAAAAAATGGATTGTAG
Organism: Mactra quadrangularis; assembly: GCA_025267735.1. NCBI lineage: Eukaryota > Metazoa > Mollusca > Bivalvia > Venerida > Mactridae > Mactra > Mactra quadrangularis. The sequence continues at coordinate 33,668,654 of CM046311.1, forward strand.
AAGTTAAATTCTAGTCCAAATCGCATTTCTTAAAGGATAAACCGGAATTGCTAAAGCCACCGTACATGAGTGGAGACAAGAAAAAGCGGATATGACGTCAATTACTTTTTTAGAAATGCCAGCGATTTGTTTCTTTTTTCCTGCTTAACTCAATAGTTAACAAAATAAGTGTGATGCTTTTTAAAAATGAATGTTGAATTACAGAAACTAGACGTACAAAAAACCCACTTACATACACACTGGGGTGTTGTTCCACTCCAAGTAAAATCATCCAGGCAAGTTCTTACTGAATCACCGGTTGTCATATTATAAAGATTGTTACAAGAATACTTGGCTACACCTCCATAATTTGTTGATGTCCAACTTCTTGTTCCATCAATGACGTCACTTGGCGTTCCACAATTAACAACTGTAATATTGTAATGGAGGAATCATATAAATCATTTAATAAAAAATAAATCGAAACGGCATTGATTTTATGTCAGAAAAAAGGCCGCGGCACTTGTGAGACTCTGTAGACAGTTTTGGTTTTCGGTGAATGATGGACAAATTCTTGGTTCATAATGATATTTCGCAAGGATAATAATATCATGTAGCCTATACTCATATCAATTTCTCCATCTATGTTTGACTAGATATAGTTCGCCCTGTGTCAAGCCACTGAGCTGTATAAAGTCTCCGAGACACTTGTTATAACAAAAAAAGATAATACAACGTCTAAGCGTTATAACTCTAATATGACGCCAAATCATTAAGTAATTTTTCATACCCGCACTCATTTGTTTGTTCGAGTTTTACTTTAATTATATCCATTTACATCAACCTTTATTCTTTAACGATGAGCGTCTCAGTTTTATTTAGCACAACGAATCGGTCGCCACTAGAGAAATAAACTTACAATCATTTACCCTATTGTACATGTGACAAGAAAAAAGATTCGAAAAGATCATACCTTCAGTACAGCAAGAACCATGGAATCCAGGCTCACAGAAGCAAGGGTAGAAAAAGAGTCCAGAAGCCGTTCCTCCATTATGACAAACTTCATTACAGCCTCCATAATCCCAGCCATCACCGGGAGAGGCACAATCGTAAAAATCCTCACAACCAGGATGAAGCTTGAATTGTACGGAGCGACTTCGAGACCTATTCAATGATGATATACAATGAAGTTACATCTAAAGGACTGTATGATGCCCTTCAAAATTTATTTTCCTTTTTAAAAAACTGTTTATAAATATCACAAGAGTATTACAATCATTAAGGATTTCCAGCAACCATAGCTATATAGCTATATTGCAGTTGGTATTTCACCGGAATTTCGAATCTAGTGTCGCAAATGGTACAGATTTAAATCCCATCCGGAGCGTTTATACTCTTCCATTACTATTCGACAATAATGTTAATTTTCATTCTTTTTCATAAGGTATTTAAAGAAGTTGCCGTCCATGTTAAAGATTAAGTAAGGACAGTAGCGTGTTCAGTTACCGCTAACATTACAGAACGTTACATAACGATACATTGGGAACTCCTCGGTCATTCGCTGCAAAAAATCTAATGTAATACACAAATAATGCGATCGTTAAGGCAATGAGTGATGTTTCAAAATTTACGGACTAAAAACGAAACATTACTCAATGCCTACACGATTATATATTTGTTCACTTCAACACCGGTAGTTTCAAAATAGCGTCTAAATATGTCCGAGATTTTTCGCAGCGAATGGCCGAGGAGTTCCGAATATATCGTTATGTAACGTTCTGTAACGTTCGTGGTAACTGAACACGCTACTGGTTATAGACAATGGTGCAGGAATGCAACGTTAGGTTGACACGGCGTTAAACCCAGTATAAAAATAGTAAAGCTTCTTCATCATATTTTGATAAACAAATAAATGTTGATTGATCGCTCAGATGACTCTTTTTTTAGTAAATGTTACATTGTAATCCGTTTACCTTTACAGCATAACTTTGTCCGATAACTTTTTGAGGGCCAAGTATAGTAGGCCAGTTACAAACAGATGTTGCAGAAAATTTAATAATTTTGTATTATTTGCACAATTTAAGCAGGTTTATGACATTCTATTATCTCCTGCGTTAAACTATTTTACAAATTCATAATTTTTGTTATTTTTGGCAAACGTGAGAGCTGTCTATTAATATATAGAGGATATTCGCCAATTTGGGTGTAAGATCGATTTATATTTCACCGAGTGAGCTTAGAAAACATATTTTCACGAGTGGCGTAGCCACGAGTGAAAATGTCATTTTCTGAGCTCACAAGGTGAAATATAAATCGATCTTACACCCAAATTTGCGAATTTTCTGTTTCTTTCATGCTTACACCTGGAAAATGATGCAATACTTTATTGATTCTACCTGTGCCAGTTCATGGACTAGCTGACCGTATAACTCATTATAAATGTGATAAAGCGAAACCAAGTAGTTCCAATGTGCACTATTTATTGAAATAAGATCGTTCATTTATGAAGACATTACACATCCAAATCTAATTAATCCATGTTTATTACGGTAAACAAGTATATGGGAAAACAAATTTAAACTCGACAGTCGTTTAACAGCTTCCTAACGCGGAGGGAGACAAAATGTGTACTGTAGATTAACAGTCAAGGTCGAGGTAAATGTGTTTACGTCGGAGTTGGACTACGCCAGTTTTAAAATCAATTCAGATTTTATTGTGATGACATATTACGCGGTTAAACGCAGGGATTTAAACGATATTATCAAGCGACTGAAAAGTGCATATTTCTATTTCTAACACTGATTTGTAAATCACGAGATGGAAAAAAGGATAAAGTAAGGAAACACAAAATCTACGCACTGAAAGGATGTGTTATGGATTTGCCAAAATGGCGAAGACTCAAGGAAACCGATGATTTTTTTGAGCCAGTTCATTATATCTTATTTATGCACAGATTGGCTTGGATTTGTACTAGTCAACCTTTGTATTTATCGTATAATGACTGGATATTCATCATTTGAATCACAGAATGGAATCCAATGCACATGATGCAGCTACAGTCATCGGTCGGACATGTTTGAGTTTTTCCTCGCTAGATTTGAATACGTAAGTTTTTTTAAAGATTTATAATGAATTTTCTTGCGAAAACATGTATTAGACTATTGTATGTTTTATTTTTTACTTATATTAAAAGTACGAAACTCTCGCATTTGACCTTAATTATGTATTGTAGAAAAAAAAACGCCGTCATAATCCCATACTGTATATAATAGTCGCGTGATTGCCGTGTAATCTGAACTGAAGCTGTGTCGACAAAATTTGTAGACTTTCGTTTTGCAAATTAGTTAGCAAGAGGATAAGATGGATTTGTTGATATCATCTTCTGCTTCAGCATTAACTGATGCATTTTGTCCCCTTGGTATTTGCTCACATGATGTTTGAAATAGCTCTATCTTGTCTGTCTCCCTTGATAAAAGTAGTCCGTCATTTTTTATATTTTCACCGTAGTGAAAATATAAACCGATATTTTCATCGTTTATTTTCATCGAATAACACAGCATTTCACCGTAAAGCATGAAAGAAATTTTTTTACTCTTCTCCAAACATTTTCCCGTAACAAGTACAAAATCTGTTATTTTTTTTTAATGTAATAAAACTGAACTACTTAATAATGCTAAACTTTACCGCTTTTTGACAATATTTCAGTAATATCATAACAGTCAGTAGACTGTCATATTTCTGCATATTGAGTGATATCAACTTTTCAAATATATGAAAATACAGTGTATGGAGCTGATTACTGAACGGATAGAGACCAATGTTTTACATGAATTCATGACACGCATGCATCTTTCGTCGGATCGGTTACTTGACTTATTTGGCATTGCAGTAAAAAACAACATACCTTGAACCGAAGCAATCACTATCACATTCGCTCCAACCTCTCCATTCTTTGAAATAACATTCGCAATAATCCCATGTTTCAGCTTTGACGACAGCCGCAGATAAATTTACTTGTAGAACAAATACAAAGTTGAAACACAGAAACTTTAGAAACATCTGAAAAATTATTTCGGACTTTTGAATATTTTCTGACTATTTGTGTAATTTTTAGACTTGTTACTAATAAATTTCAAAACAGTTGTCTGTGTGGTGAAGCAGGCGTTCAGGAAGCCACAGCCCTCGGTCCTAGCGTTATTGTCGTACAAAAACCAGAAAGTGTACTCCGTACTAACGATATATGCACCGTGCAACATAGGTACCCACTGCTCATATGAGGGAAAGCGCGTCGCCAGCTCGATTACACTGAGGCCCCGAACTAGACACAACAACTAATCACACATTTGTTAACAAATTATATTCCTGATGAGACTTGTACTGTTTTTTAAGCCGAGTCCTGCACATATCGACTTTTAAAAGTTATAATGAAAATACCACGTTTATATTTATATTATATCGTTAGGTCAGTGCCAAACTTGTCTACATTTTTCTTCATTTACATGTTGTTAAGACTCATCTTGTGCTTACCCGTCGATATATATCTGCTGTCGAAAAATTTAAAGATCAAATTTTTGTTAAAACTATAAAAATACAAAATCAATTATTTTATTGTAAATTAAAATAAAATAACATAACATTGAAAATGCACATTCTTGTAAACATGTACTAATAATGTTATGTTAAATATAGGTTATGCATAAAATAATAAAACAATAAAAAGAAGAATTCACCATTCTGCATATTAATTTGTATTTTAAATACTATACATTAGTTCATTTATTAATCATGAATAAACGACTTACCATCCTTAAATCACAAAATTCAGTTAAATAATTCAAACATTAATCACACGTCGCGAAGAGCTTTTCAATTTTACATTTCAATGGACTTGTATAATACGGTGACAGGTGCCCGATTGTCACGGCCAATCAGGAAGTTTAGATGGTCATTATGAATTTAAATCACTTGAAAATCAGACTTAGCATTAAATTACATTATAGGAATGGGACTGAAGGTAAGTAAATTTTATGTAATAATTCTAATTTTTATTAGCAAAAAAGTATTGTATAAACGTTTATTAATATTCATTGCTAATTTGTTTATTTAATTATTACATAGTATTTTTGAATTATGATTTTCCATCTTCCGTCGTACTTGTACATGTATAATCAATGGCCAGTGGACGGTGTCTAGCGAATAAATGGTTGACGACTAACAAGGTTTGATTATTTGCAGTGGCAAGTCAAGGCATTGAACAAAAATGCCACTACTTAAACTTAAACTTCTTTATTTGATTGAACGCCTATTTCTATATTACATATTCAATGGCGTTGTACAAAAGATAAATCATAAAAAAACTAAATAAGTAAAAACCCTCCACCATAAATATATAAAATAACACAGAACAAAATACAATTCATTACGCATAATGTTATATAGTGTGATTATGCAGTTAGTTTTCATATATCAAGTTTATAAGACCTATTAATCTTATAAATATATAGTTCATGTTTAGACTTTATTTTTACATTTGTTCTTATTAATTTGATATTCAAAGTTGTTGTCCTGAACAGTATAACATGATGCTACTGTTAACCGGACTTGTCCTGAACAGTGTAACATAATGCCACTGTTAACCAGACAATTCCCCAAAGGTGTCGAAATTTCACCTTTAAAGGGCCCTTAATACACTACAATGGCTAATTGCTGAAAAAAAACTGATAAAGACAACACATTTGAATTAAAGGACCAACTGATTATTAACCTTCGCTATAATTTTTTCACGAGCACAAACCCGATGTATTATGTTAATTATATATTTTGGGGAATCACGTGACCTATATGGTTACTAACACGACAAATATGACGATAATTTTAAATGAAAAAGACAAAGTAACTGCAGTCTAAACAGCACAAAATTCTCTTTTTAGCGATAGTTCTCCCAACCCCGCGACGGTTCTGGTTTTCTAGTCGAGTTTTCTAAGCAAGTCGAGATTTTGGGAAAAACTTCGAGGTAATCTAAAAAGCTAGAACCGTTATTGGGTTGGGAGAACTGCCGCGAGAAATAGAATTTAATGCTGCTAAGACTGCACTTGGTCTTCAAAAAAATCTGTAACCAATAAATGTCATTTATCTTGTCTTTTTCATCTAAACTTGTCGATCCGGTCGTCATTTTTTGCCGTGTTGAGAACCATCTAGGTCACGTGATTTCCCACACTGTAATCGCAAATGGCAAAAAAATAACAAGCCCGATTATATGAAATCAGTATTTTTTACTAGCCTGAATTAATTTTCACTAGTCTCGAGCTTTGGGCTAGTAGATGAAAGCAATGACTGAATTATAATTGTAATTTTGAAACTGTTGCTCGGTCATAGAATTTAACTCAAATATCAACATTTCTAAAACTCAAAAAATATAGAACTAATTTGGAAACAGTTAAGCAATGTTCTGATAATGACATATTTATTGCAAATTAACATACAGCTGTAAACATAGTGATTTTACATATACAAACCAACACCGTTAGTAAGTGTTTAGATAATTTTAGTGCTTTTCTGTGATTTATATTTCATCTTCTCCAAATCGTTAGATCAGTTTGTCTTAAATCTTGAGGATTCATTCATTTTCTTAATAATAATTATATTGACAGGTAATTTTAGAATATCAAAAACTGCACCGGGTAAACAAGAAATGTCTTTAAATAAGGCAAACGGCGATGAATTAGGAAAAAAACATGATATGTCAATGTGCATTAGCGAAATATCTGCATCATGTATAATTAATTATTGCTTTCCACAGAAAGTTTGTTTCAGTAAGCAATTCAGAAGATTATTCACTATAGCTCATTTGGGATAACACGAGACATTGTTGTCATAAAATTTCGTTTAAATTTGTCTCAAGTTATCCTGAATGACGTATAGTAACCACATTGAATTTCTGCTTTTTTCTTTGATTTGCCCCGAAATGAATGGCTCAGCATCGTTGTCATATATCTTTTGCCATTTGATTGAGTGAAATCTGTATTGACAGCATTATTGTTTATTGAAATGCTAGTTATCTTGATTTGATATGACTTGTTTTGGTTTAACGGCGCATCATCACAGAAAGGTTATATCCCTCCGAATACAGTTGATGATAACAATTATTGCTAACTATTTGCATCATACTTTATATTAAGAACGCATTATAAAAGCAAATAAAATCAAGCGCTTTCAAATTTGGGCTTAGCTTCATTTATCTAATAATGTTAAATTTAAATAGTGAAGAGAATCAATCACTAGCAGATTATTTGTCTGCTTAGCTAAATGTTCGTATGATCAATCATGGAAATAACGAATAATTATTTAAATTGAAATATATTTGGGTGACTACACCACAACCGAAATGCAATAAATTCAAGTAAACCACATGAAACATAGGCAGTTCTCTTGGTTTAAATGTAAGCTTTGAAGAAAACCATTTGCAGCAAGATTGAACATACCAAAAAACTAGATTCTTTATAAAGCAACAACATAAGCATTTGTCACTTGTTGATTAGTTGGGATGTTTGATTGAATGTTACATGTTTGTTTGATTATTGGGTTTAACGCCGTAGCAACACATTGTATAGGTCAAATAACTGTGGTCAGTCAACCTACTCACTCCTCCTGGAAAGGCTAAATCTCTGGATTTAGCTGTTCAACAACTACTAAGCGCATACTTTCGTTAGTGATTGATAACTGTCCTACATTATTGAAAATGACTGGTAAGTAAGAACGGCCGCAGTAATAATTTCATGACCAAGCCCCACGAAAGTATGCCCCGCCCGGGAATCGAACCCACGACCCCTCGATCAGTAGACTTGCGTGCTACCAACTGAGCTAGCCGGGCGGCTGAATGTTACATGTAACAGATTAAATGTTTTGTTGAAATGTTCATCTTTGAAATTCATAAATATCATTGCCACATGTTAATTTGGGTGGACACAATACCATATTAAATCTACTTTCGATTATTATTATTAATGTACAATTGGGTCCAAAAGTTTCTTTACACTTGTTCAATTTTGATGTTTTTATATATACTTAGATATTCTTCAAATGTTGTTTGTTTCACAACTAATGTACATTTTAACAAAATTCCTTCACTAAAGTATTTATTGAAAAATATTCATACTTATAACACACTCTATACAAGTTTAAGTTTGCAAAGAAGATAAGAAGAAAATGTGTGAAGAAACTTTTGAACACCAGTGTATATGTATAACAAAGCTAATATATATTTATATATATGTTAATAACTGGTTTAAAAGACAGACATGTGTGTACTAATTATTGATAAACATCCAAAGGAAACATACACACAATATCCAAGGGCATTATTTCATGTCTGTATCAATACTTAAGAAATGAGAATCACATCTTTATGTAAATGTACAGGTATAGCAATTGCAATTGTAATAAAGTATCTTACCCCTCAAATGTTACATCTATTTTAACTATCATAATGCCAAAATACATATCAAACTAAGAGACAAATATTAAACATCTCAGCTAAACATAACTTATGATAAACAAAAAATAATATTGCGATCTAAGTGTCTAGCATTACAACCAAGGTCATGTGGCGTTAAACAAAAAGTGCCCCATGTAAATCCATTATTGTTACTACTATTATAACAATTAAGAACAACCGAACTTAAAAGTTAGAAATATTGGTGATATACATTGTGTAACAAATTATGAAATATGATACAAATAGTAGTTAATAATGATGCTTCCATACTGTATACAACAAGAGCAGTCCACGGACAGCGCGTTCGACTATTCCGGGTAATCGTGTAAACGACAGAAACAACCTATCAAAACTCATGCTGGAGTTATGCAACTTAGTATTTGACATTCATTCCTAACCCCGTTGACATGTGTGAAGTTTGAAGTAAATCCCTTCAGTAGGATCAAAAATAAAATGTTGCACAAAAATTTTCAACCAAAAAAAACAACAAAGTATTAGAGAGCCATAATTCAGTCAAAATTCTTGCTAGAGTTATGCAACTTGGTATTTAATGTCAATAAGTACCCACGTAGACATGTTTGATGTTTCAAGTGAATCCCTCTAGTAGTTGCTAAGATAAAATTTTGCACTTAAAACCTTAACCAAGAAATTTCTAAGTATATAAGCGCCATAATTCAGTCTAAATTCATGCAAGAGTTATGTAACGTAACTTGGTATTTGACCTCCAATGGTAACCTTGTAGACATGTGTGAAGTTTCAAGTGAATCCCTTCAGTAGTTGCAAAGAAAAAATGTTGCACCTAAAAACTTAACCAAGAAATTGCTAAGTATATATGAGCCATAATTCAGTCCAAATTCATAGTAGAGTTATGTAACTTGGTATTTCAACTCTAATTGTAACCCCGTAAACACAAATAAAGTTTTAAGTGAAAAAGCTTAAAGCGTTTAGCTTAAAAATATATTTTAAATATATAAATGACTGTAAATTATCATTATGGGAATTTCACCTTAATATTGTAAAAAGGTCTGCTTAATTTACTTATCTACATTGTATATGATTTAAACAAATCTACAAATTGCATGCATTCATTTGCAAAGTGGGCGTTGAATATGCAAATTATGTCATGACATTACATGAAACATAATATCTATTTAACTTAAAAGAATCATATTCTCAAACATTACCATTGATTGGCTACAAAATAACTGAATATTCAATTGGAAAAAATGTCTAACTATTTTAAACCATAGTTGTAAAAGAAGATTAGTTTAGTTTGTTCTGATTTAAGCTTGTAAACCCTTTCTTACGGAATATTTGAATACTTGTATTCAAATGTTTCTCTTTTCTTCTTAATTTATAAAAAACCTCCAATCACAATTTTTCAACACGCATAAATTGTCCAAATTATTTTTTGTTCCTCCATTTAAAAAAGAAATATTTAAAGTAAATATATTGGGAATAAAAACTTATAAAGCAGGTTCTACAAATACAAAGCATTTATAATATTCTCTTCCTCGTCCAGTAACCTTTTATCGGCATTTTTGTATGGTGTATTCTATCAAAATAATTACTTTGTGCTTATTTAAATTGGTCTAAGACCGTTTATTTCACATGAAATAAAATTAAACTACCCAAATCTTGTATTGGTAAGTTTCAGATGTTAAAGTTCAATGTTATTAGATATAATTTTAAAATTAAAATTATTATATAAATGGAACAGTCTAGATACAATGTTAATATATTCTTACATTCCAATCAAGTTATTCGTGGTCTTTTTCAACACATACTTATATAAGTTAATTATTTTTTGAAAGGTAATTACAGCAAAAAAGAGGTATTCCATTATGTATTGGGTTTTCAAAGAAAATGAAGACAAAGCGTGACAGGGGGGTCAAATTTAAAAGTAGTTGTTTGCTCAAACTTCCTTGCTAAAAAATTTCATATTAAATTGAATTTTGAAAAACCAATTAGGTTTAAGTCCTTGAAAGCCAAGATTTTTAATATCCATCCTTAAACTTTAAAGTATCAGAAAAACATAATTTACAATAAAATACAACATTTTTTCTACCCATATCATTATATACGTTTGAAAAAAAAAATATATGTGTACCAATTTTTAAAAAAATACATATTTATTGTGTTTTAGGTGATTTTTTTGTTGGTATACTTCTAAAAGTTTATACTGTCCAATAACCGCTGTAGATATCAATTGAAAAACACTTGTTCACAAAATAAGGAACATCTCAAAATACATCAGTGAAGTTTCACTGAGTTATCTGTATGTTTAAATATTTTGTACGTACTGCTGAAATCAGTGGTATTTTAGCATTTCTGTTACACTCGGGACATATATTCCATTGTGGTATAAATTCATCAAAATAATAACTTTAAAACTTAAAGGTACTATTAGTTCAATGTTTTCATACAAAATACAACTGAATCAGCCAATTTTATGTTCTTTGAAAAAAACAGCTCCTAATGAGTCTAAATATCTAACTGTTACATGTTGTTTATAACAACTATCTATCAAATATATTCTGAAATTCGTGGCGAAGAAACGAAGAAACGTAAAAACGATGATACGACAAACTATGGATTTGTCCTGTTTTCGACTTACATCTGTCGTCTTTTCGTCTTTTCGTTTCTTTGCGGCGAAGAAACGAAAATACGACATGGCATAAATCAGCCACCATACCAAACCGTCCAAGAATGATAACATGCCAAAAATCGATCGATGGAAATGTCATAAGTCAAGAAGTGTTCTAAAAGTGTTACAAATAAACATCTAAAAATAGCTCAGAAATTCCCCATGTATTCTACTTTTGTTTACATAATAGTGTATGCCGCATGTAATTCAGTTATGTGTCATTAGTCAAAAGTACTACTTAGAAATGGGGTTTCTTTATACAAGAGCAGTTAGAATGAATTAAAAAGGCTTTACATTGCTTTTTTCCTACAAAACCCTTTAATATGTTAGACATACCTATATCATATGGTTAATATCCAAATACTATTTCAGGTAGTCTAAAATGCCAATCAAAGCACAATATGTCATAGTGTTGCTGATGACAGTAGCCATGGTAAAAGGATGTGGGAGGCCACCTGGAAGATGTCCGCCCCCAGCAGACAGGACTAGACCGACTATTAAATGTCCTCAGGACAGAACAGTATTCGCGGATCCTTTTCAAATTAACGCTAAAGTTAATTGGAGTGAGAGTGTGGTTGAAGCCGTTGACGACCGTGATGGCAAATTAAAGTAAGTATAAATTATATAATATAACGGCAATCGGCAGTCATTGTCGAACGTTTTCGAGTTAGTAAATACCATCCTATCGTAATTATTCGGCAAGTTTTAGATAATGAAAAGAACCTCATAATGAACCGAAAAATCGCTTAAATATACGAAAATGTATTTATGTTATCTATTACATTTCAAATAAAAGTAGATAAAAATCAAATATAGAATTTAGTTGTCAAACAATACCTTTGATCAAATATGTTTAAGATCAAGTCCTAAAGCTATCTTAAAATTAAAATCCCTTATACGCTTTTAGTTCATATATAGGCAACGTTTACAAAAATAAATAAAGCGCGCTCTTTTAAAGGATCCCCATTTTTAAATTATTTATGTGTTTATTAGCTATCTGCTTTGTTCAGCCTTTGGCCATTTGCATCTAGATATTTTTTGTCAAAGACAAAAGTACATTTCGACCCACAAGAATAGTAAGCTCGATAGTGATACTTACGACGTTATATGACCCATACATATTTGGAATATGTTTGTAAAGACGCATCTTATTATATCTACTTAATTTTATTCGCAATGCAATATGTTTACCATAACAATAGATTAAAGGGACGTAAGTACAACACCCTCTAAAGCTACAGTCCTATAAACATAAAAATAGCCGTGAGGGCACCGTACAGGCGCCGTGCGATCAAGCTCCGCAAGGACCCGTACGAACTCTTGAGTATCCGTACGGACTGTCACGTTTTTACAAGGGTCCGTGAGATGAGCCCAGTATACACGTATTAGTTCTTATCTGTAAATTGCTAATTATTGATGTGTGCATACATATTTTTGACGCTATACTGACTAAAATATAGTAAATTTCGATTTAACGCCCACAGGAGCGTAGCATTTTCAAAAAAGGGAGGTGTTAAAAAGAGTATAAAAATCCAAACAGAGGCGTTTAAAAGAGCGACTATAAAGAGGGAAATCATTAGATTAAATACGGTACGGTAATCGTACTCGGTAACCGATTACAATTACACTCGATCGTTGTACTCGATCCTGCAGCGGTCAAAGGTTCGAACCAGGTGCATTAGTCTTAGACAACAGATCGGTAGTTTGTTTGCACCTGTCATATCCCCTAAACTATGAATTATGAGTATACTATATGCCTTGGCTGACACGTCTGGATCGACCCTTTGAATGCTGTTGAACCGAGTACATGGGATGGTTTCTGCTGTGTTCTATGATACATATAACTGAGTCAAGTAACGTTTTGGGATGTTTATTTTATCACTGTAAGTTTAAGCACAAGCCCCTGATTGTTTATTTTATAATCCACCAAAAAAGCAGCTACATCATTGTCGACAATAAGACTCCTTGTTACAATAAACCTTATTTCCCAACTTGATAATTATACTATATATACAGCGCTTCCTACTATAGGCTTCCGGGACACTTTTTCTACCATCAGTACTAACTTACCCTACCACGAGGTCGACAACTGATGTAAAGGGTATGACCTACCGTGACCGGGCTCGAACCCGTGATCTCCAGATTTGAAGTCAGACATGCTAACCACTACGCTACGGCCGCGGCTCTGAAATTGAAAAAAAGTGGACTAAAAAATAAAACCATCCAATGAAGCCACGTTTTTTCTCTTTTTTATAGGGTTTAATTCCGTGTCAGCACAATTTAGGTTATTTTACGGCGTGCAGCGCACCTCACCTACCCTTTCACAAGGCCGGTAACTTCTCCATGTAATAATGTAGGAAAAATGACATTATTGTCAAATTTTCATAGTAATTTCCCCGGGTGGGATTCCAACCCTTCGGGACACGACTGTTACTTCTCTATCAATCATTTATTTTTTCTATCAATCATTTAAATGAATTAAAATTGCGTAAATTGCGTTGACGATGAAAGAGACTTACATAGCTTATTTAGCTAGTTTCACCCCCCTGGGCCAGGGTCATCAACCGGACCAGGGAAGTCCTCGGACCAGGGCCATCCGCGGGCCAGAGCCACACCCCGGCTAGGGCCATTCCTCCAAGGGCCAAGGCCATCCTTCAGGGCCAGGGCCATCCCCCCTGGGCCATCCCCAAGTCCAATTCCTCCAAAGGCCTAACCCTCTAGAGCCAACCCATAGAACCAACGCTACCAGTGAATTGTAATTTCTCCCTAGCAATAGGGGAAAACTAACTTATCCACATTGTCCTACAAAGGTGACCAGAGATCCTTAATCCTGTCAGCAACAGAGTTGAGGAGCTCAGGGGCGCGGAACTCCCCCAGCAAGGGGGATAACTACTCGACCCTTCTTTTTCCTTACATTGGAACAGTTATTTAACTCGTAAGGGCCCAACACAAAAATCACTTTAACTCCGAAGAAAACAGAGTGATAACGGCTCGAAATTTAAAGATTCTGTATTAAAAAGAAAGATTACTTTTCCAAAATTGTCCCCAAAAGGGACTGGGTATTCAACTCTTAAGAGTCAAGCACAAAACATGTGCCTTAATACTGTAAAAACAGAACCAAAGCACTTATGTTTACACTGAACTACTACATGAAAACTGCGAACCCTAATACACACTTGGTTTGTGGCAAAAGCACATTTCTAAGGATTTTAAAAATGTCTAGTAAAAAAAAACACTTTCTATATTAAAACTTCTCCGGAAATATGAATATGTTTTATACTGTATAAAATATATGTTTTTATCTAAATACTCATTGTCCATCGCCCTACCCTACTGCGCTAAAGTTCTAAACCAAACATGCAAAGCACATGCATTTAAAAATTAACCTAAATAAATAAGAAATTTTATTTGGCATTGGTTTTTAATGCATTTCCTATAGATGTCCTGAATTTCAATTAAAAACAGAATTTTACGAGCATTCCTGACAACTACAAATTTGATTTTTGTTACACCAATTAAGTGCATAGCGATACATCATCAAACTAGATATATTAATATAATATAGAATATTGTAAAGCATCATATATAGTGCGGTTTTACTTCGTATGAAAACTATGTTTACCAAACCCTTCCCGATCGGGAAACATTTTGACATGTTGCCCGATCGGGAATCACTGAAGGGGAATCCCCTTGTTTCCCGAACGGGAAGTATTCCCTACTGTTAACAGTTAAAATATCAGGGATACACGTGTAAAGAAATCGATGTTTACTTTCATTTGGGTCAATTTTCCATAATTTTGTTTATGCAAATATTATGCCATCGGATCCTAGTATACGACCTGTGTAGATATAATATGTTCCGTTAAATAACCCTATAACATTGTAATACAGATGGAGAAGAACTGGTCGAGGACCAGGGTATATATTTTCTGAAGGAACTACAATAATAACTTATTCTGCCAGGGATAACAGTGGAAATTATGCAAGTTGTAAGATGAAGATTACTGTCAAAGGTATATTTTGCATTATCCAAAATGTCTTGGACAAACGAAACATTGAACAAATACTAATCATGGCTATCATAAATTATTTTACTATGACTTAAGTTTTTTTTCGTGTATCACAATATATAAGTTAAGTGATACGTTGATAAACTTGAGAATGTTGCAATTGGAATTTGCTCAGATAATTCATTGTTTCTTTGTTTTTATGGATAACTGTGGATCGATTTTGTATTTTACCTGAAATACTTGAGCAAGTATTTAGAAATTACAATTCGCCTTCTCGGCTAGCGTAGTATGTACCACTCACGTCTACATTTTGACGGGTCTTGGTTTAGATTTCCAGGCGGGGCATATTTGATTAGAGTATGGTCATGATATAATTTTAACTATACAACTATTCTCCCTTCTACCACTGATTCTAAATCATGTAGAGCAGTTTTTAGTCACTAACAAAAGTATGCCTTAACAAAAGTAAACAGCTAAATACAAAGATTTAAACTTATTGACAGGCTGTTTTAATTTGACATGTACAATGGCAGAGTAACAAAGTTTATAAATTACTAATTATAAAAGACAATTAAGCCTCCACGAAGAGCATTTCGGAACTTACGTATTATGCTTATTATGTTTGAATTGTGCATTCTCTTTTCTTGTTAAAATTTCATCATGCATAATTTGAATTGTCCATTTTCATTTCCTTGTTAAAATATCATCATGCATAATTTGAATTGTCCATTTTCATTTCCTTGTTAAATTTCATGATGCATAATTTGAATTGTGCATTTTCATTTCCTTGTTAAAATTTCATCATGCATAATTTGAATTGTCCATTTTCATTTCCTTGTTAAAATTTCATCATGCATAATTTGAATTGTCCATTTTCATTTCCTTGTTAAAATTTCATCATGCATAATTTGAATTGTCCATTTTCATTTCCTTGTTAAATTTCATGATGCGTAATTTGAATTGTGCATTTTCATTTCCTTGTTAAAATTTCATCATGCATAATTTGAATTGTCCATTTTCATTTCCTTGTTAAAATTTCATGATGCATAATTTGAATTGTGCATTTTCATTTCCTTGTTAAAATTTTATCATGCATAATTTGAATTGTCCATTTTCATTTCCTTGTTAAAATTTCATCATGCATAATTTGAATTGTGCATTTTCATTTCCTTGTTAAAATTTCATCATGCATAATTTGAATTGTCCATTTTCATTTCCTTGTTAAAATTTCATCATGCATAATTTGAATTGTCCATTTTCATTTCCTTGTTAAAATTTCATCATGCATAATTTGAATTGTGCATTTTCATTTCCTTGTTAAAATTTCATCATGCATAATTTGAATTGTCCATTTTCATTTCCTTGTTAAAATTTCATCATGCATAATTTGAATTGTGCATTTTCATTTCCTTGTTAAAATTTCATCATGCATAATTTGAATTGTCCATTTTCATTTCCTTGTTAAAATTTCATCATGCATAATTTGAATTGTCCATTTTCCTTTTCTTGCTAAAATTTCATCATGCATAATTTGAATTGTCCATGTCCTCTTTTGTTACAGTTTTAGTCTGTCCTAGATGGGGTAAAATAGAAGATGGATGGAAGCAATGTTATATAAATCATAATTCAAACTATGTTAGACGAGGAAGTGTGTGTACCTTTGGTTGCTATGGAGGTCACGAGCTGGTTGGACCAAATAAAGCCAAATGTTTAGATACACAAAACTGGGACATTTTAACACAGCCATATTGCCAAAGTAAGCAAAATATATGGCAAGTTTCTTAAGCATAATCACTAGATAATACTTCGCCCCCTGGTACCCTCGATATTATATCACATACATAATACTCTTGGTTTAAGACGAGAACAAAGTTGTAACTATCGCTATCATTAGGAAACTGCTCGCTTCTTTAATCTTTATAACATATTGTGTGTCTTTTGTAGAATCTCTAACAGTAGCTTTGGAAACCACAAAATAATTAATGATGGGAAAACTATATTTTGGAGGGAAGATTTAAAATAATCTGAGTTAAAAGAGTTCAGAACACAATAATGATAAAGACAACGCTCACTAATACAATTAGTCCATTTTGAAACATATTAGACCAATATTTTATACTCACTAAGAGTTATTGGACAATTTCATGTTTAAGATCAAGATGTTTTGATGATGTGCTAATTCACATTAAAAAGATCAATGACAAAAAGACCTAAGATACATCATCTTTGCAAACACCAAACTGAACATTAATTAGTTTATCAAAATATCATTCATTCTACTTGTACTTCACATGAATTAACTTTTATAAAAACATAGTATAGTAAATCTCGCTAAACACAATTAGTTTTTTTTAACAATTCATTTGTCAAAGAACTTCTGAAGGGTGTAGTGTCATTCAAGATATTTTTCTTCCGCAAGTAACTTGTAGAAAAGTCTACTTTAACTTCCCAGTGTATTTCTGGATATGATTTCAGGGTTACAGTGTCCTACTTTGACTCCATCACAAGATCAATATGATCTAGTAGACATTGTTTGTACTGATGGTAATTACTTTAGAAGTCAATGTTCTTACAACTGTGTACCAGGATACAGTATACTGCCGGGATACAGTAAAGTACAAATTTGTGATGAGTTTGGTTCCTGGCTTGGAAATACACCAACGTGTGTCGGTAAGATTTTGATTAATTTTTTCTTAAGTAGTAAACGAGACTAACTGCGATACAACTCCTTGTTTTTACACCAGGAATCGAAGTGTCACGCACATATTGTGGGAGTCCAGCCCCACTTTAAACTAAACTGCACACTTAAAACTTATAAGTATACATGTATATTTTGTCTCATATCTTATTAAATGTTTGTTCGATTTACGTCAAATTTGCAAATTATATACATTGCAGTTTAAAGACGGGACAACATTATTATGTTTATTTCATTACCTAGAACATACGGTTTTAAATGTTAACAAAAACATCACAGTGTGTGAAAATGTCAAAGTAACAAAATGTGGATTGCGACCTGCGTGACAAAGCCAATATAGTGAAATGATGGTGGCATCCGTGTAATAGTGTGTGCAACTCATTCTAATTATAAGTATGGCCTCCATGGCTGTTGAAGCCCGCTTGTCATCACGTTCTCATGGATCTCAAACACTTATTGAAGTAATTCTGACGTATTCCAGCCCATTTGCGTACAGTCTTTCCATGTAGCTCAATTAGGGGTAAAGATGAATAACCACGGCGTACACGGCGGTTACTCCATACGTGTCCTTTTATGTTTAGCAACATATTTCAGCGGCATCAGCATGTTGTTACTGTCATGTGGTTCATCTGTTGTCGCTCTTTCTGTGTGGGCTGGCGCGCCATCTATTTTAACTATCCAATTGCTATCCCTTGTTATTCCGTCATTAGCCGGTTCATTTGGTGTTTTTTGATGTGTGGGTCGTAATATTGTCCACAGTGTCAATTTTGATTCGCACCCGTCACGATTTTCATGTGCATTTGATTGATTTCATCGATTCGCGGTTTAACGCACCGGATCGATTACTTTCGAAAAAAGTGACTACGCAATAATAATTGATATTTAGTCCTTAGCAGATATACAAAATTTTGTTAAAAAAGATTGGTTCATAAAAAAATTATAAGCAATTAAAATGATTTTATGTATACTCATAAGTTTTGTAAAGTCTAAATGGATATTAAAAAGTACCACAATTAAAGAGTAAACAGAAAGCTGTACCACCTTTGGCACACTAACAGGGCTTTGCTCAAAATTATGCAAATGTTCTAAAATATACGTAAAATTATGAATTTCTGCCCATGACAGATCTTTGGTTACATGTACATTTAATTATAAATTTTGAATTAATGAATTCCGGCCGAAGCTTGGCACATAAATCAGTGTTAATATGCATAATGATTGACATTAATAAACGCGTGACATATTCTGATTCCTTATTTTTTTTTCTCTCGCCATTTTTGAATAACATTTTACCAGAAAATGGTGTCGCAGGATAGAAATAACAGTCTTCTGGTCATATAGTGTGTATGTTGATTACTTATAAATCATTCACTCTCTTTACGCCATAATGGACGGATGTGTCATGAAGACCACAGAGAATTCAAGCGTCCATATTGGTCAATGAAATCATTTTATTAAGTAACAAGTGGTCTTTTTATTATAGATTCTGAGCCACCTTCTTATGAAACATGTCCCTATGTTGTCACTGGTTATGCTGAACGTTCAAAAACGTCTGGGCGAGTATGGTGGAACACTCCACAAGGTAAATTTATTTTTATTTATCATTGAGAGCTACTTTTTTGTAAGACAAAATACACTACAATGTCAACGTTTTGTATAAGTATATATTCAATTTTACTAATGTAATCCGGCAAAACTAGTTAGTCATGACGTCTTATTCTTTATTATAAATAGCACTAAGTATCGATAAGAATTTATATTAAATAATGCATTTGATTTAACTTTTGAAAAGTAGAGTTCAAAGTTGAGTACACTGGCAGTTGAATTCGACAATAAAAGAGCAATCCCTGGTCGTGTCATGTAGCATTCGTACAAGAGAGTTCTGCAATATTCTTATAATGACATATTAATTGTCGCATCAAAGAGAAAATTATCGACTTTTTAACTTAAAACAAAAATAGTTGTAGGAACAATATGGAACTATATGCAAAAAATCACAAGAGAACAAATGTCTCATTTAAATTTGGGATGGTCAAAGGGAAATAACTCTTTTTTAACAATACGATACAATTCACTTTTTTACTGAGTTTGCTTCCTTCGATAATATTTTGTTTTGTGTATATGATCACAGAGCTATGATATAAACATATGATTTATGTTCTTTAAAAAATTCTAACAGGAGGTTTCAAAATCATTTAATTTGTAGTTTATTGAGCTAAAATTGATGTTCGAATGATCAAAGGGAATTAACTCGATTTGAAATGCAATATTTACCATTCTGAACACGTCATTTTAGTTCCCTTGAATACGTTTTAATTGTAACTTTATTCCAAATACTCCTTTCCTCTATAATATATTTCATTTTTAATTCACTATAAATAATTACTGGGAAATTATTTTATATATAATTATTTTTTTGATTTATACTTAATTATTTAAGCTTAATTGTAACAACTTAGATTAATCACTTTCGATTCCGCTTCCTGGTCCTTTAGTACTAAACTATTCATTTTATTTATAGAACTTAGAAAGCGATGATATCACCTCTAAACTAAGACACAGAACGCTTCGCAGAATTCGGCGATTTGGTACGCATTAGAATATAGTGCGGCGCATAAAGACAAAATCGATGGATATTCTCGTTTGTTTTACAAAATCATTGTAAAAATGTTAAATAAATGATCACTTATAACTACAGGAATATAAATTCATAGAATCGAAGTACTTTCAAACTTCTAAAGGTATAGATGCATAGTTAAATCGTGTATTCTATTTTCGATTCAAATGTCTGTGTAAAGAATAACAGATATAAACACGTTATGATGAAGGTTAAACTACCAGTTTAAAAGTTTAATGACGCTCGGCGTCTCCGTACAAAGGTCAGTTCCACCATTTGTGTACAGAATGCTGAGCTAGTTGGAGAAAGTTTCTTGCTCAAGAAAACAACGGGGTCGGTTTTGGATGAGTGCGAACCTACGCGGAACTGGCTTTCCTATGATTACCAGATCGATATCGCTATCGCTTATATTGATTGTTTAAATCTTACGATAAGGGCTGTTCTCACTTATTAACACCGCTTAACTATCCGTTTCAATCAGATACGCTGTAGTTTAGTTTTTACATGGAGTTTCCTGAATATTTAGCAGCGAAATGTAGGAAAGTCTTGTTTTAATCTCGAATGCGCAATATGATGGATAATTACTTATGTTATTAAAGTTGTAATCTTTACGCGTTAACACGCAGATATGCAGTTGTTGCAATTAAGCTACCTCAAAACCCCATGTCCTAGAGCGCTATCAAAACGTTGATTGCATTTTTTAGCCCAAGACAACAGTGGACAGGTAACTACCATACAAGTAACCAACATAAGTTCTGGCACTGATCTAGAAGTTGGTGAATATCCCGTGGTATATATGTCATATGATGCTGCAAACAATATAGCTATATGTGCCTTTAAAGTTGTGGTCAAACGTAAGTTAATTTGTCATTGTCAAACCAGTAATGTTACATACATAATCGTTTCGGGGGTGTTCTCGTTGGAGATAACATTAGGGATAATTGTTTTAACGAACATTATTCAGTAATTTATGTTCTATAGGATTTAAATGAATATAGCAGGTAAAAAATGCAAAAAGCTTTAGTGCTATTTCTGATCTTCAGGAGTGTGCCGTAACAATAAATTCATGGATGAGTGAAAATAAGTTAAAAATGAACATCTCAAAGACTGAGTTTATCTTGTATGGAAGCAAAGCACAGTTAAAGGGTCCCTTTTAAGGTGATGTTTCGACACCTTTGGAGAATTGACTGGTTAACAGTGGCGTTATGTTACACTGTTCAAGACAAGTCTAGTTAACAAGAACATCTGTTATACTGTTCAGGACAACATATCTAAATATCAAATTAATAAAAAAAATGTAAAAATAAAGTCGAATAATGAACTAAGATTAATGTAGGTGCTAAAACTTGATTGATGAAAACCAAATGCACAATCACACTATACAACATCATGTGTGATAAAATTTATTTTGTATTGTATTATTGTATATATCTATGGTGGAGGGGTTTTGCTTATTTATTTTTTATAATTTGTCTGTTTGTAAAACACCATTGAATATGTAATATAGAAATAGGCGTTTAATCAAATGAAGAAGTTTTAGCTTAAGTTTAAAAAGAAACGTCTTCAACAAATATTGCACACCCTTATCTGTGTGTGACACTTGTCATTAATATGATACAAATCGATGTGAAGGTATCTATACTTAAAACAATCACAGAGATAAAATGTCAATAAATTTATTATAAATGTAGTTACTTAAAGCAGAATGTAGTTCCTATCATGAATTTGATGCCTGGTTTAATCAAGATAATCATTCTGACAGTACTTTGAGTGCTTTAATTTTATTCAGAGTATCGTGTTTGCATGCATTTTCAAGGATAAGATGTCAAATAAATTAGAAAAGTTAATACTAGCAGAGGATAATTCTGATCATTTCCAAGATTAAAAAAATTAAGATGATATGAAAACAATCGTTCGTTCATTTTTTTTTCAGTGCTGTTATCGTGTAATTAGTGAAATTATATTTTTACAGAGATAAAATGTCATACCATATATCCCTTACCTTACACAAATGTTATGTGCCCAGAAGGACGTATATATGGTTCAGAATGTGAGTTTACATGTAATGAACATACAAGTATTAATGGCAACAGATTAGCTCAGTGTGTGAAAGAGGGTTCAACTATACAGTATGGCGTATGGTCATTTGATAACAATCAACCTTATTGTGAATGTAAGTAATTTTGTTTGTTATGGTGATGGAAACAGTAATATTTTCAATGACCTATTTTGTTAAAAAATAGCGTTTGTATGCAATCAAGTGGCTAAGTATACGCCTTAATTAACTTAGAACTTAATTACAAATGTATTTGTAAATTCAATTTTCATCTCATTAAATTCGGATATACTGTCGATTTTCCCAGTTAAGGAGGTATATTGAGGAGTTTAAGGCCTAATGGAAGGGTAAATGGGTCAATGAAAGCTAGGCTATGCGAGCAATCTGCTATAAAATGACCATAATTTGTGTTCGCATGGCGCTTATCTGTATTGGTTTCATTGCCCGTTCAAAAGCAGATACCAAAGGAGTATTAAGTTTTGCTGTTCCTTGTATGTTTGCTCAAACATTTTTCTGAACATATATTTCCAAATAATTATTAAATACATTCATACACTTCAGTAGAAGAATCGTGTCCAGCTCTACAACCTCCTGAAAATGGTGCCCTAGCATGTGATACATGGTTTGCTGGGAGGTTTTGTCAAATGTTTTGTCAGAAAGGATATGTGGTAGTTGATGATACGACTACGCCGAATAATGAGATAGACTTACATGCCAGCTTGTTAGTTTGTAAGGATAGAAGTGGTTGGAATACAGATAATGTTGAGCTACCACCTTGTCTGAGTAAGTTTTTAGTCTTTATTGGACGTATTGGATAGAATTAATTTACCATTATTATAGTTTAGGCAATTTGAATTGCTTAAACAATACTATACATGTCTGATTCAAAATAATACAAAACATCATTCAGGTTACATGGGCGATATCGTAATAACTGTAATCCGACAGAATGGGCACTATTAGTGTGATAAAGGGTCTGAAAGTCTAAAAATAGACTGTAGCAAACAAAAAATATATAACTAGTCGTTCAATTCACAGCACACTAAATGCCTCTCTCTTCTGTAATAGTCACAATATTTTTAAGTCATGATCAACGTATCAAAATCAGTTTTAAAATAATAAAAGCTGTTTCATGTTTGATAGTTTAAACACGTTTTAAATTATGACGTAAGAATTTGCACAAGTAACACTTTGATTCATTTTTTCAAACATTTGAATCGGGCTATCTTCCAATTTTGTCTTTTCATGTTGCCTTTGACCAATCAATCGTTTTTTTCATTCCAACAATTTGCATACATTGCAATCTATTGCACATTGGAAAAAGAAATAATCTCATGAATAACAATGCAAAACATTTTCAGGACTAATGGCTGAATCGTGCGTTTTTTTAAGAATTTCTAAGTACCAAATGTTCAACTTGAGAAGGAAATGTCCTAGTACATGTATTAATGCTTTTCCTTTCTCATAGTAGTAAAATTTTACTGATGTTTTTGTTTTAAATCAAAGTAAATATCATTCCTTGTACACATTGCAGAAGTGAGTCAAAGACTTCAATCTTCCTTTGAGCTTAAAGTAGAGTACCTATACTATGATGGCAACTGTGGAGAAAATCTTGACCAAATTAAAGCCTCCTTCATAGATGTAATATATCAAATTCATTGCCCAAAGGACGTTTGCGACCAAAACAAAGTTAAGGTAATACATGGGTATGTGCTTCCCTGCTGTTTTTGGCTTTATATGGGAGCTAGGTGATAATTGGAGTCTTTGGGTGTGGAAAATGGTGCACAACAATTCAAAAAACATGTATGTTCAGTCTGTTTAAAGTGATAGCGATTTAGACATAGTTCTTGATATTAATATAAATGTACTGGGATTGAACTAGATCTCTTGACTTCAGATTTTAACCAAATACTTAGCACATGTTATTGTCAGTAACTGACTATTGCCCTACTTTATACAAATGTTAGCTTGAGAAAGTCCGACCGTAGAATATATTTCATGAGCAACTTCCAATGAGGTATATAGGTTCAGCACAGGAATAGAACCCATATACACAATTACATATATCTTATCAGTAATTCTCGATTCCTTAAGAGATACCAACAGGAGATGAATTCATTACTATGTTAGAATCATCATGGAATTTTTATGGAATCACGTTACCACTCAAGACAGGCTGTATAAAAAATAACAGTTAAAATATTGACATTTCAGCCACGGTCGTTCTAACACTATAAGTCCATCAATCAATAACAAATAAAATGAAAGCTCAAGCTTAGGGGAAAGCTTTGGAACCAATTAATGACAGTGTGACATTATTACACAAAAGACTTACTTCAAGTCCAATAATCTGAAAAGATTTTTGGTCATGTCATTAACATGATACTGATTTACCAGTATGCTTACATAATACACCGTACTACAATTTGTTAAAAACATTCAAATACTAAGTATCAAACTATTACAAAAAGAACAAACACGACTCGATACTCTATGGTGCAAAAAGGAGTCTGAAAACACCAAGCATTGCAACAGACCTTCTCAACACAGCAAAATGCAAATAATATTAATTGATAACCAACCACTTCATTTTTAATTTCAAGCACTTACAATAATGCCGAACTGCAATATATGAACTGGATAAACTTCATACCTATTAATTATTCATAGCATATATTATGTCCTATAAAGGTTACATGTGGCATCAGCACAAGAAAGAAGAGAGAGACAGACAGGAGAGATACGTCATATGAACTGATCATTACTTTTGAACTAGAGTTAGATCCCGAATTGGGTTCAACTGAAGCATTGTTAATGGGGCAAGCTTTCCGGAACAGTTTTGATGCAGCCATTACAGATGGAAAGTTCAATATAACTGGGTATGGAAAAGATTCGATACGTTCAACTATTTCTGGTCCTATTGTCACTTGTACTGAAGGAAGCGTTTTTGATGAAAGGACACTCCTTTGTGGTAAGATATTAATCTCGCGAAAATATTTCTAATTTGCTAATTACCTTTTGTATAATATATCTGGTCTTATCACAGTAGTGTTGTTTAAGTACTTGTCTTTTACATAAGAAATGTTATTTCACGGCGTCTCAACGCCGTGATATTGTGGTGAGTATATTTTGATAGCAATGGGCAAAAGTCACGTGGCATAAATCATAATTTAAATCCTTTCGATTTCTACTGCCGACAAATTTGTTGTTTTTAATGCAGTTATAGTACAGCGAATTCCCGTAAAAATTACATTTAAAAAGCATTTTTGGCGGAAACCATATAAACAATATTTCTATCTACAGTGTAACAAACGAAAAATCAGCGTTTTACATCAACACATTTCCGCAAATCCTTTCGACTCGCATGAAAAGGGGTAAGTATAATTTGCGGACAAACCGGACCAGTAGACCAGTTTAGTATACGGATACAGTATAACAAATATGCGTATCATAATGTGTGTATAGTCGATATATATATATTATTGAGATTTGCCAATATTTTATTTGAAAAGATAAGATTGATAGACATGATAGAGTTTTGGGAAAATACAATTAATATTTATTCAAATCTAAATATACAAATACTAATATCGAAATTATTTCTTTAAGAAATAAGTGTGCAGATTTCAACTAAAGAAAGAATCGTCAATTGCTTCATTACATATTGTTGTTACTTATGCCTGTTATCCAATCCAATTCATTGAATAAAATATGTATTAAATTACATATTGTTGTAAATATTATATATTTCAACTATTAGAGAATTAATCTTTTGAAAACAATTTTGATGGGATTCAAATGTAATATTTTAACAATATGCCTTTTTGTCCTTTTTAGCGGACTGTACAAATAAAGAAGCCTAATCGTGTAACGTTGATTTTAAATTCTTACTTTAATTGAGTTCTATTGACGATCTTTTAAACTATTATTGAGTGAAGGGGGGGGGCAGTTAATTTTAAGAGCGTTAGAGTTACGGACCAGGTTATAGATCGAGCAGATGTAAAGATAAAATATTTTGTACAGCAAATCTACATCCTACTGCTTAGAGCTGGACAGTTCGGTATGGGTTAATCTGTGGACGAACTTTCTAATGATAATTATGACGCACCTTTACGTCTTAAACCGGTTTCGTCATGTTTTGTTCTTGGTAAGTAGCTGTTGCGGTTTAAAGGCCTCTTTTATGTACTTTGATTTTCATTTTGCCTTGAGACCAACGATCGTCCCTTATTATACAGATCACTTTTTGGAACCAATAGTCACACGGATTGGTAAAGACAGATCCGCAATGTAAGGAGTACTTGACTGAACAGAAGCAATAGGTCATGTAAATAGCTTCTTTTCTGGAAGAATACGTTTTCCCTTTTGCCGATCTTTTTAAGCGTCATGCAAATATGAATTACTGGAAATTAATCCAACTGAAATCAAACATCCTGTCGGCATAAAGATGGTGTCTAGATCCAGACCATTTTCGTACCCCAAGGTTATCAAGATTCTCGATCTAACTAGTATCGAGAATCTTACTAGGCTCTCGTGGAACGAAAATAATACATATGAACAGGAAAACTTTTTATAATAAGTTACATTTTTATAACTGAAAAACCTTAAAATGACAATTTAATATAATGCTTTTTGAGTTACCTTTAGATTATACTTTATAATTCTTTTTTGCTTGCCGTGACAATCCCTTTGCTGCATTTCGCAGCAATTTTTTACTTGTTTTATTTTTATACACCTGTATTGGTCGAGTGAAGGATAGATTTAAGGGTTTTTTTCACCAAAACAAATGCATAATTTTATTCTTGAACATTTAAGTTTTAAATAAGTGTAAGTTAAATAAGTGTAAGCTGGTGTAAACCCAAAGTTCGTTCCAATGCATATGTAGGGCAGTTGTCAGTCACTGACGAAGGTATGCGCTAAGTAGTTGGTTAACAGCTAAATCCAGAGATTTAGCCTTTCCAGAAACAGTGAGTAAGTTGACCGACCGCCGTTATATGACATAAACAATGTGTTACTAACGGTGTTAAACTCAATAAAACAAACAAACACTCGTTAAAATGCAGACAAACTTTGGTTCTTGCTTTAGTTGTTTGTTTGTTTGTTTGTTACGTCAATTTTATAACAAAAAGTAAAATTCTAGAAACAATTCATTTTGCCTGACTGTACTGACTGTAGATCTGTGTGTTTTAATGTTGCTGTTCTTTATATGATCGTTCAAACATTTTTTGGAAAATCATCACTTGAATAAAATATTTTTTAAAGTCCCACTGGTATTTTTAAATTCTATAAAATATTGTAGTGATTACTATATTGGTTTATTGATTGTTTGACATATATATGAACATTGTTCAAACTAATCTAGAAACTTTTAGCTTTGACCAACTATATCACATGCTCCATTATTACCATTAATTGCAAGTTTATTATTACAAGTAGACTTATTCACTTTGTTCAAAGTCATTTGACACTGTTCTTAGGCATTTTTAATGAAGTATGAAGCGTTTTCAGATTATCTCAAAGACAACAAAGAAAACATGAAATTATTTCAACATGTTCCATTTCATGCATAGCAAACACAAACCTTTGATATAGACATCGATTTGTCTCAAATCAATTATTTCACCTTATTTTTTTCTCAAACCTAATATTTAACAATAGATTCGTCTCAAATTAATGATTTCACATTATATTTACTTAAACGCTATATTTAATCTAAGGTTTTACTAAAACCAATGATTTAATATTAGATTTAACTCAAACCTTTATGATCTACCTGAAATTTTTCTCAACCCAATGATTTAATCTTAGATTTGTCTTAAACCAATGATTCATTCTTAGGTTTTACTCAAACCCTATATTGAACTTTTGATTTGTCTCAAAGATTAAAATATATTTTAATACAAATGTTTGCAATTGTTCTTTTTTTTAGTTGAGTGTACAGCTGGTCTTTACTATGATAAGTCCAGTCAGAAGTGTGTACGCTGTCCACGGGGTCAATACCAACCTCTCAGTAGACAAACAAATTGTAAAGATTGTCCGATTGGAACAACAACAAGGAATCTAGGGGCAGCATCTGAGCTGCAATGTGAAGGTATATAATAGCAGGGAATCTTTATAACAATTAAATAATTTAATGTGAAACATTCTAAACTTTGAAATACATTAAGTCCACGAAAGAAAATGGACTTTGAAAAAAGTGAATATGTTCCTGAAAAGATTTTTTGAATAGATAAAAAATAGCTAGCTTACCCTTGAAGATTCAACATTTGTATACTTAAAATACCAAGATATGTGCTTGTAATAGTGTTTCCTTTATTCACAATTGCACGGAATAAAGGATCTGTCACAAGGTAGTATCTCCAAAACAAAGCATTGATTTATAAAATAAACTAATTAATCAATGAAAGGCTTAACGAAATTTGATTGTGAAAAAGGTAATGTAATTAAGTATATATCGACTCTATATTAATTTTGTAGTCATGAAGCAGTGGTCAGTCGAACCACTCTCTGTCCCTAAAAAGGCATATATCTCAGGGCCTAGCTTGTTACCAACTACTTTAACGTTCGTTTAGACCATATTGAAAATTGGTTTAAGCCAAAAATGTAATTCACTTTAAATAAAGTAGTTATTACAATTATTATTATTATTATTATTATTATTATTATTATTATTATTATTATTGCTGTTTTGTTTAATTTCGATATTAAGGCTGATATGTCAAATGCGTTTTCTTATAATACAGATGCCTGTGAAGCAGGATATTATTCTAAAACTGGAGTACGGCCTTGTACAGCATGTGACCATGGGACATATAGTATAATCTTTGGTAGTACTAGCTGTATTAAATGTCCAGGTTCAAAAATTACATTGAAGTCAGCTTCTACATCTTCAACACAATGTCAAGGTAATATTTTCATGTGGAAAGTGTGCACCAGTTTCAAAACATAATGAATTCTGACAACTCAGCCAGTGATGCAGTATACTTAAATTATTATCTGCGAATTATTTTTATCATGACTAAAGTTAGTCTTCTCACGGGTCTTATATCTGAAAAGTTTCAACCATCTGTACTTAACTGTTAACTTCAGTAGACACAATTAATCAGTTATGCGTGCAAAAACATTACACGAGTGGAAAAGAGCAAAGATAATAAACATGAATCTAACAACTAGAAACATACAGGATAAGTTTGTTGAAAAGTTTCCAAGGTCGGAATTTCAGATTTTATCATTGTCAGCAGCGTTTACATAGGAAAGGAACCCTTTCTGTACCCATATTTCTAAACTTCAGGATTAGTTCTGAAACTGTCTTATTTTAGTAAATAATTTGTCCCATCTTATACTTTCGTCTTATAAACTGAGAAAAGTGGTGAGCTATAATTAAGTGACAAAACTTGTAGATCGGTATATGTACATACAATATAATATATATTAATTTTATTCATTATTTTATGTGAATAATTAAAACAATATGGGCATTAAGTATGTTTAAATGAGGGAAACAAAACTCTAAGCTAGGAGTAGGTATATTTGACAAGAATAAACATACTGTAAAGAAATCTTCCAATATTTTATTGTTTTACTTTGAACAGATTTTGACATCACTTATATGCCCTTGGATCCAACAGAAACAATTGTACCAGCTGTGCTAGTGCAACAAAACATTACATCTATAGATGATATGACTGTGGAACTATGGGTAAAATGTACATCATGTGACAATATTCTAAATATTGCTGGTGAAGATGATTCACTAATATTATCTATTGAAGGAACAGATCAACTGGAGATTACATGGCTCGGGTAATTAACTAATGGTCGTCAATTAATCTTTATTTTGTATTTACCTTTTTAGGCTTTATCAATTTAAGATTATAAGGTCAAGGCAATGCTGTGATACACTGCTAAATACATTGATCATGATAATGTTGCAATTAATTCACCACCTGTAAGAAAAATTGGCACTTCAGCGGTTGGGCTTATTTTTTGAAACTTTTTTGTAGGAACTTATTTAACCTAGGTGAGTTTTGAACCAGCAATCGCATTGGGCAAGTAGATTCAAAGTTATACACATATCCTACTGTGTCATGGACCTGAATGATGAGAAAATATGATACAAAGAAAGTCAAATCTTGCACATTGTATTCATATCATTGAATTTTTATAATGTCTGACGACCTATTTGTAGAACTGTGCATGAAACCAGTGAAGTTATCGAAGAAGCAGATACATGGAATAAAATCGCAGTAACTACAACCAGTGGAGTAATATCAGTTTATATTAATGATGTAGAATTATTAACTGGTGCTTATACACCGCAATCTAAGTCAACTTTTGTGAATATTTCAATAGGAGGTAACTGTAACTCTTTACAATTTTACTAAAAATATAACTATTTCAGTGATTGATATTGACGTAAAATCTTTCATAATTACTCGCTTATTACTTCACATGCAGCTGATTTCTCCTTAAATGGAGGAATATCGTCTGAACTTTTGTCAGGAGTAACTGTCGTCGTATGACGGATAGTCAATTAAAGCTAATTCAGTTATGATCAATGCAAACTTTCTTCGTTGAGGTAATTTTAAGTCCGTAAATTTATTTTTACAAAAATGTGATGAAGGCAAACGTGATTGGTATAAATATACTTTAGCTCTGTTTGGAAGAAATATTGTTATCACTCATGTACATATCAATTTACAGGTGAAGGTTTCATTGGGTCTATATCACAATTTCAAATCTGGTCAGCGGGTTATACACGTCCTTCCTCTTCGGTGGACACCTGTTTTACAGAAGATGTCGGTGACTTGGTTGCTTGGCAACAACTCTCAGAAACTGATGGAACTTTTGTTTTAACTCAAAGTGAATGTGATGGTAAGACAGTCACATAGTATATTAAGTCTAAGACGGCATAATTGTTGAGCATCTACATTTATTTTTAGAAATGGAAAGGCATTTTTTTTTCAATTCATAGTTGCCAAAAAAAAGTGTTGATTTGTTCTCCATTGTGTGTAATTTTTTAAACCATTTCTGTATTTAGACTTTTGATTTTTATCGACCAAATACCTGTAATATAAATTTACTGTATTATAAAACCATATGTATGCGCATGTACGTCTTTAATTTGTGTCAATTTACAGCTTTTGATGACTGTCAAAGTATGCCATGTCAAAATGATGGTGTATGCTCAGATAAAATAGATGGTTTTACTTGTAACTGTACTGAAGGTTTCGATGGAACAACTTGTGAGATAAATATTGATGATTGTATTGATAAAATGTGTGATAATGGTGGAACTTGTTTAGATGATATAAATAGATCTACATGTCTGTGTCCCCAAGGTTACACAGGAGAACTTTGTGAATATCAATATGGTAAGTTTAGTTTATATAGCGATGGGTCATCGCATAACGAGGTTACGTCATTATTTATTTACAAGTAGTTAGACTAATTTTGCGCTGACCTATCAATATCCGTTTGTGTTATTTTAAAATAGTCTCATATAATTATCATGGTAATAACAAGATAATGCTTTACTAATTTTTCATTTTGTTTGTGTTTCCTCATAACTAATTTATATTATGATAATTTAAAAAATATGTTATACATAATTCTATTTCGGTTTAAAATTGCTCTCTTATTTATGAATGATAAATTATGTTCTTCATGTTTTCTTTATTTAATCTACTAAGTCCCTACAATTTTCTGTCATCACATCATTTGTCATGGCTTAGCTCACCAATAAGTAATAAGTATTGAATCTTACATAAAAGTTTGTTTAAAGACACAACTTATCATAAATTTTGACACATGTATTGCATGCTTTTTTGTGGCTAGATATAACGGTAGAATTTCCGTATGTCACGGTGAATGGATATAATAATAGAGCTCTGCAATGACTGCATGAACATAATTCAAATGTAGCGTTTATTTAAACGAATCTTTGTATCGAACAGCAAAAAACTAAGATGTCCCTAATGGACTACACATTCGCGGTTTTGAGTTTAAGTTAAAGTCTTTGATGCAACTGAAGTGATTAGAATCTGTTTACACAAATGGCGAGACATCGAATGTCAACACCTGAGTGACAGTAATAAGCTCTCATTCTCTTTGTAAATCTGGACTTAACTGTTCTGTTTTCCCAAGTTGTATATACCGCCATATGTGACCCATATATAGACATGAAGAGGATTTGGTACAGTAAGGCACTTGGTGACAACACTTCTGTGAAAGTTTGGTTGAAGTATTGAATTATTGACAAATGTAGATGGAATTGTGAATAGCAAAATACTTCCCTTTTTATTACAGATGTCTAATCGTTGATCAGCTACTAAGAGAATTGTCGTCTGCTCAATTAAATGTTGTCTGCTAAATTTTATCATTTATCCTTTTTAAAATTGAGAGAATATTGTCTGAATGGCTAACAGTTTGAAACCATGCGCCGCAAGACAATTTACTGACTCAATTCTGTCAGAGATATTCATAAATACAGTACTAGTAACATTATTAATATACCTATGCATGGGCCTTAATTTATTTTACTTGCTTGCAAACACGAAAAAGTCATGAAACATTTAATACTTGAATTTTTCACCTCTATTATGATGTAACCACTATACTACAATTTTCCTTTGATAAACCAGAAGTGCGTTCAACGACTGCAAGCGCTCGCTGAAAAATCCAAGATGGCGACAAACAGCACAATATTGAAAATAGCGGGTGGGGGGAATAATTGCTGCTAATACATGAGATCTTTCACATTTTTATCATATATGAATCACTATGATTTCATTTACTGTACCAAAATAAATTCAATTATATACATTTCTCGGATATGTCTTGTGAAACAAGTAACACACACGTTTGCGTCCCATTTTTCAGGGATAATTCTTTGAGAAAAAAAAATAAAAATTTCCGGCCGCCATCTTTGACATATATGTGAAACACCTCTAAAGCTAAATGTCGAGCGTTCGCATTATTAAACGCTCCTCATTATAAGTTATGTCTTTAAATCTCGACTGTAAAAGTAAGGAGGAGTTAATTACACGCGATGTCAGTTGGTTGTCGATATTGTTGACTTATTAATTATTATCGAGGACGATAATTTCCTGACAACGTGCTTGTCAATTTGCAAAGAAGCAGTTAAGTGGTGTACGACTTTCAAGTACATAGCTGGTGAGCGAAGACAGTTGGCAACTAGCCATTAAAGATGAATAGCAAAGGACAAACTGCTTACAAGTAAGGAAGACTGCAAGGTAAGGTTAATGTATAAGGACCAATGCAATGTTGACTAATAAATAGGATATTACAATAGTCTTAGTAAATCGACTGTTGGTTTACGTATATTTCAGTTGACGGTGGGTGGTCTGACTGGAAGGAAAGTAGTAGTTGTTCAGTCACTTGTGGCATGGGAACAAAAGTCATGTCTCGAACATGTGACAATCCTGAACCTTCACATACTGGAAAACAATGTGAAGGTGATAATCAACAAGCTGTACAATGTGATAATGAAGTGGAATGCATTGAAGGTATGGAAAAAAATCAATGAATCGTACACTCAGTTTTCAGCAAGACATGACCTTTGTCTGTAAGTGATGAGCCTCAATTTAACCCAAATGAACACACAAATATATAAACATTTCATTTGCAATCGTTCCAATGGACTTACTAGAACTGTAGAGATAGCTTAAAGTAACAATTATTTTCTGAACAAACACAAGCCAAAATACAATGATTGTAATATGTGGTAGTTTTAAGCCGAAGTGGTAATCACTCAAATGGAACTGCACTGAACACATATTTTGTTTACGAGTTGTTAATTGTACATTTTCAGTATACAGTTAAACAATACAATGCATATGACATTTTTCATTTGTATTTTTGGTACCAATCCTTGCAGAGTCTTTTTCACAATGACTTGATAATATGTATTCACTAAATGATTAGTAACGAAAGTAGTGAGTAACTTAAATAACTAAATATAAAACGCGTACTAGGCAAATTGATGTGAGAAAACACATCTTAAATGTCGTTAATTGATTACACCACTTCTACAAACTTTTAAATAAGGTCATTTTTTAATTGTTATCATTAAACAAAACATTGGTTAATATAATTCAATATTCACCATTATTTACTATGTATATTAAACATTAAAAATATTTACAGACTGCAAGATAGACCCTACGATACATCATGGAAATATTAATTGTTCCTGGACAGACGACAGTAATACAACACGTGTGTGTTCTCCATTTTGTGACGATGGATATGATTTCAGTCGTTTATTATTTACTGATAGTGAGTCTGGTATAAAATGTGGTCCAGATACTGGAAATACGTGGAACATTATTACCGAAGATTATCCTACTACTGTGCTGCCACCATGCACTTGTAAGTTTTTACTTGACATAAACATCGTATTGCGGATACAATTTCCTTTGGTTTCAGAAACGATTCATTCTACCATACTTTAAGAGGAATGTAATCAGTTAATAACTGCACTATCCGTATACAAAGCAAAGTAGTCCTTCTTCAGGTATCAGACTAAGGCCAATACTTTAAGATAACAGTTTGAAAATCGAAGTTTTTATTAAGATGCAACACCCGGGTCAACTGTGATGACATTTCTTTGCTGTAAGGTCTGTAAGCACCACTTGGTCGTATCTTCAAAGCATTTTGGTAATAAATTATTGATTAAAGATGTATCAGAAATTTAAGAAATATTATTTCCGTTTCTTTAATTTGCAAATACGCTAATGGAAGATAGGAAAACATGTCAGAAACTATAACAAATACCTTTAGTGATAATTTTACTACCGTATATCCGTACTGACTGTTACATCGATTAAACATTTTCTTAAAAGTGTATCAAACAAAAGAATCCAATAGTATTGTCCATCTTTTACAGCGAAGACAAACGCTTTAAGTAATAGATTAAGCATGAAAAATAGATATCCTTCCTTAAATAACGATGAAATGACACCTGAGTTAGCAAGT
The DNA here is from genome assembly GCA_025267735.1 of Mactra quadrangularis. Lineage (NCBI taxonomy): Eukaryota > Metazoa > Mollusca > Bivalvia > Venerida > Mactridae > Mactra > Mactra quadrangularis. The sequence goes on from CM046311.1 coordinate 33,704,151, forward strand.
GACATACAAGCAGTCATAGACGATAAGGTATCTGAGATTGGATGTGTTGGTACAGGACGATGTACACATGAAGTAAAGGTCATTCAGTCAGATGATGATAATGATGTCAGTCGTAAAAGGAGAGACACAGACAGTGTAGAATTTACTATAAATTTGTCTTGTGAAGTTAACGATGGTAAGATTTTACATTTGTACTTTTTTAATGTTCCACAATTTTAGTTTCTGTTAAATTCAAACTAATTAAGTTTAATTATTATGACTGTAAAAAATGCTGGTTTTAACAGCAGAACGGTCTTAAGACAGGATACACTTTTTTACTTACTTCTCAAAATAAACGTTTGAAACTCATTAATTTTCACAAAATAATGCTTCTGCAATAGCAAAAACAGTCTGTGTAAAGAAACTTTGGTTAAACTTAGCTTCTGATTATTTACAGTAATGGACGAGTGTTATGATTTATTGTATGACTTAGTACAAGAAATCAACTCTATGATAACACAGTTACAGTTTACAGTACAGTCTGGTGGTCTAGAGCATAATGTTGATGTTAATGGCACAACATATGATGGAATATCTACATGTTTACCTGGATATATACCTGTATGGCATTATTGTAGTACGTAGTATGTTTCTTTCTATTTTTGAATGCATTGTGTGCAATGAGTTAGTTAACGTCACAGGCAGAGTCATAACAAATGTTAGGTACATTATATACTCAATTTTCACGGCGATTAAAACAGATCTTTAAAATCAATATTCACTGGTGATATTACAGATTTTAGAAACACATTCACTCATCAATGTTTCAAATAACAATCAATGCTTCTACGAATAGTTTAGCAAAAGTTATTGATAAAGGTTGTCAAATAAATTGTAGGAAGTATTGGTGATATTTTCCTTAATAATAGGTTCTATTAAACTCAACAACAGATAATTATTTGATGATAAATCATGAAATTCATGGCAATATCATTATATAAATCAAATAAAATACAAATGTAGTACAAATATTTTTTTGTATTTTAGTGTTTTTAATTTAGTTATCATTATACTGCTAGCATCTTTAAAATGCTTTACTCAGTATAAATCAACTGAGTTATAAATCAATTGAGTTATATTTTCTATCATACTTTAAGGATTGGTACATATCATACTCCACGTTTATTTCTTTGTTGTTTTACAGTTCCCTGTGGTGTTGGAACATTTGCTTATAACGACTACTGTGAAGTTTGTCCAGTAGGAACTTATCAAGATGTAGAAGGTCAAGCTTCATGTAAACCATGTCCGGAGAATTGGTCAACACTAGGACTTATGACAACAGATAAGAATTATTGCAATGGTAAATTATTGTTATAATTGATATTAGTCTACATTTTTATTCGGTATAGTCAGTTGTCTGGCCCTAACGGGAGTATGTTCTTAGTACTAAATTAAAACCATCAATCAATAGATCCTAATCTCTCCAGAACAGTTTGCAAGACGACTGACTGATATACTATGCTTTACATCATTTAAGGTTAATAATGCAATGGTACTGTTTTAATGACAATGCTCACTAAAAGTCATTAGACAGTTAAAAGTTTGAGAAAAGCTAATCATGTCAGCGGCAAGTAATTTCATTATGTTTAAAACTTCTTTATTTAGCATAGTTCAAAACCATTATGTTAAAATTACTAATGTTAATTATGGATTTTTTTCTGATGACTGGTTTCTTTTCCGGGTAAACATGAATCGAGTTATTCATGTTGTCCTAACTGGAATATATTTTGTTTCAGTATATATTGAACCATTTGAAGAAACCACAAAAACATTATTGATTGGACTTGTTGTTGGATTAACTTTACTCGTTCTGACCATCATAGTAGTTGCTTTTATAATCTACAAAAAGTAGGTTGTTTGTATTTTTTACAAAAGGTTGTTTTCATCAAATCTTTTTCTTCCTTTTGCACAATTTTCATCATTTAATAGTTTTTTTTTATAATTTATGTTTAAGCTATTACATATTGTTTATTAGGTTATCTAGAACTCTTATAACAAACTATTGTGGAATAACAAGTAGCTTACCTTTTCCGAGGAGAATTTTAAATGTGCTAGTTGGCGTTATCTTGGAATAAATTACATTAAACCGGAGCAAAAAAAGCTAGAAATGTAACAAGGAAATAGCCATATACTACATGTAATAATCCTTTTAGCATAATTCTAAGTCTACATTCTATGAATCATTTTTTATCCAATCTACACAAAATGTAGTTTGAATTTTCGTGCCTAGGGTAGCTCAGCTACAAGCACCAGGCTAATTAAATCAGAGACAGCCTGAATTATTAAGACAGTATAAACAATTACATTTATCTTTTAAGACTATATCATACTTCCTTACATGAAATTTATTTTACATATTTTGGTTTTCAGACTAAATAAGAAATCCGAAGTAAACTGTTTTCAGGATAAGAGTATTACCAATGTTAGAAATTATGGCATGGGCAATGGAAAAACCATCTTTAAATCGTACACTTTGTAAGTTTTTTTCATTGCATAGTTCACTTTTTTGTTAAATAAATAAATTTTAATTATTTTGTTTTCGATTTTTCAAAACTTTATCATCATTTTCTACTGAACATTTTGCATGTAGATATTCATGGCGGCAAATACATCTTCCTATTTTAATATTTTTTTGTGATTCAGGTCTTGTTTAAACTTACGCTTATACATGTACACGGAGAAACATAATTATTGATGTATTTTTACGCAATCATATTATGTTCCTAGGCTATAAGCATTAAAAAAATAAAACTCCACGACTGGATTCAAATCAAGAGTTGTAAATAGTGGATCATAATAACTAACATGCAATGATAGGAAAAATAGATTGTTATGAGGGACTATTGTCAATTATCATTTCTTGATAAAATCTGAAGCAATGAAATTTGTAAGAAGGTCCTATCAGTTGGAATCATCTAATTTTAAGGATAATAAAATGTTTCATCTTATATCTTTTTTGTTAATTAGGATATAAACAAGAGTGATAAAATTTAGACAGTTCTTCAACATTACAATACGTTGCTTGATTTTCAAACAAATTAAATGATTTACAAATACGTTATTCAAGATCAATTGTGGCAAATTGACATTGAAAAGTAAGAGTAAAATCCGAGTAATCCAACTGATACGACCTACCTATTTGTAGAGTATGCAATGGGAAATAACTGACTAAAGTCCATTATTGAATGCCAAACTTTAACTGAATAAGCTTGTTTTGACCTTTGTATCGACTAGAAGAAATTTAAATAAGTTTTGATGATTGTAATGGTAATGTTTTTTAGAAACTATTTAACATGGTAGTTTGACTTAAATATATTTTTCTACGGACCACGAGTGTAACTGGTCCATCTTGTCTTTATTTTCATAACAGATATTTATTGTTTCTTTTGGGTTCAAGCCACCCAAAATATAATTTCAGTTTCAATTTACAATACTTGATAAATGTTTTGTAAGTTCAATGGGCAGTTCAGCCACTTTCAAAGTGTTAAATCTTCGTTGAATGTATTAATAATACAATATATCATATATCCTTTCAGACATTCGAAAGATACAAGTATTGGTGTACTTTATGACAATCCAACGTTTGAAGAGATGAAATTAAGGTGAAATCAAAATTCTATCAACCTGTTTCTATTTTGTAATGTGGTAAAATTGTGTTGTAGTATTTTTGTTAAATACCATAAAAATTATTCCCTTGTTGATGCCAATAAATATTTCAGCCTGACTTGACCGCTGGAAAAATAGAGTTTTGGAATGATAATTTCGATATCGATAAGTAGACCAATTAAGCATGTTACTCAACAACTTAGCAAATAGCTAAAGACCTAATCAAATGATAACTAAGTTAAAGAGCTTATCAACAAATCAACTTGTAAACAATTAATCTTATAAATCAACCAGTCCATAATTTTAGCAACTTATAATTCAATCGAGCAACTTATCAAACAAACCATTAATCAACAAATCAACTATAATATCAATCAACTTAAAATTAAATCAGCTAATGCTTAAATCAAACCACTAATCTATCAACTGAGCAATTAACCGAATTATGATTTATCAATCGACACACTAGTAAATTCAATCAAGAGGTGACTAAAGGGGATTTGATATCTGAAGCAACGGTTTTTATTGAAATGCGACAATTGTTCAGAGACCTTATTAATAAGCACATTTCTTTACATTTGACCCGCATGATCTGCTCAAACAGTAGTACATCTGACTATGGATTCATAAGTCACGAATTCGATTAAAAAATGGCACCATACAACTTCTTATTCAAATTAGTTAAAATGTTCTCTGCAGCCAATAACAGTATTTAGAAGAAAAGTCGTCTACCAATAATAAAAAGTTTTCTGCAGCCCATTTCTGTATAAAGAACTTGTAACAGTCATTAGCCAATACCACACGTATGCGATAAGTGTTATGGTAACGTATTGGGTCCAGTGACACAGGCCTGCTTGGAGACTGTGATAGGAATCACCAACCACCGTAATAGGTATGAAAGTTCATTTAAAGGGACCATATGTAACATTTCTTTTATATTGGTTTTGTAAATATGATAGTATGTTGATACAATGTATTCTACAAAGCTACTTACTGTGTCTGGTACTGCAGTATAGCTCATCATCTAGGAACTTCTTTTTTCTCTTTTAGGCCCTTTCAGCTAATGTACAACAATTATACAGCAGATGAGGGATCTTCTGAGGTTGATTCACGACCATCTTCTGGGCAACCATCTTCATCGAGGCCGTCTTCAACTAGGCCATTTTCATCACGCTCACAAGTGACACCAGTTAATGTTAACATTGACTTAAAATAGAAAAGAATACATTTGTAATTACTAAATGAATTTAATTAAGACATGGTACTAATGTGAACCATCACAAGATGATATGTTAAACGCAATGTCTTGACATGTTGCACCATTTTAAAGGTCCTATCTATTGTCAATAACTTTTAATTTCTCCGTCACAAATTGCTTTAGCAACTTCAAATGAATGTAATGGAAACATGCATTTACAAATGCAATTTTTATCATTTATTTGTATTTGTTCATTATTCACTCTACCTGGTTACTCAACTTACTGTGTCAACAAGTTAACGTTTATTTAGACGTCACCAAAAGTTTGCCGTCAAGCGCATGTGTGCTAGAAGGTATTGGTTTTATTCTTGATGGCATATTTTGTGTCTTGAGCCTCTAGTTTTAGAGTATAACATGACAGACATATTGTGTAAAAATGACATAACAGACAGAAAATCAAACCACTGATGCAATGTTCAGGTTGAATGAATAATTAGTCAATTTGTCTCTGTAATTGATTATTGTTGTATGGCAGATTTTCTTTCATAAGTTGCACTAGATTTAATTACATCATTGTATAATTTTGATGTGTTGATGTGGCCTGGATCACAACATTATCATGCAATATTAGGGAAACATCTTGGCAGTTGTTTTAATTTTGGTAGGTCTATGCTAAAAACATTTAACGTACTTACTGTTTAAAATCACCAACTGAATCAAATATCTATTAAGTCAATTTGTTCTTTTGTACTTTTCTACTGATCAATGAGTCATGGATTTGATTCTAAGTAGGGCCATACTTTCTTTGGTCTTAAATTGTATTTACGACCATTGTCTAGGGGTGTAACGGTTAACCGATATACCGGTTAATATTGCAATACGACTTCTGACGGTTTTTAACCGGTTCGTTTTTCTCTAAACCGGTTTTTCTAATTATTTTCCGTACTGATTGTTTTAATCAGAGTCTGAAATTTAAATATTTGAATAAGTGTTAAAATGTGTTCGGAAACTTGAAATATTTTTCGTAAAGTGAGAGAATAATTTTCTTTGAAAGTCCATTCAAAACCTTTTTTTTAACCTATTTAAATATTTGCATAATACGTGTAGATTATTTGAAAATACAAATAACTGGGTACAATGTTGATAAAATTAAGCACGTGCATTAATTTATGCTATGCATGTAGGCGCAAAGAACAATATGTATTGCAATATACTGCAATATATTGTAGTACGGATTTCGTGTATTGCAATATATTGCAATACGGTTTTTACCGTATTGTTACACCCCTACCATTGTCACACTTACCACTAAATCTTAGTCGTGTAGGTCAGTTGTCAGTCACTGATGAAAGTATGCTAAGTTACTGGTTAACGGCTAGGTCCAAAGATTTAGCCTTTCCAAGAATGGTAAGTTTACTGACTACCATTATATGACCTTTAAAATGTGTAGCTACGGCGTTTAACCAAACCAAAAAGAAATTGGATATTAAACATGGGACTTCATAGTCTCAGGCTGAACATTTGCATCTAACTGTTTTAAAAAATTCTGCTGATCAGAGTTACAATTTATTTTGACTAAGCCAACTGTAACAAGAAATGGAAATTCTACAATTGAAATTGTATTGAATAACAATATAAGAAAATTTATACTACAACTATAATCATTCAACCTTGGTTTCTTATTGATGTTCTTTAATTCTGCTTACTGATAACAATAGGTTCATTCTTCCATTTACTAATATGAGCATCAATACATCCAATATCACTCCTATCCTTGGGCCTGAAAATAATTAAATTAAAAATAAATCTGACCAGCCATCGTCTGAACTCTTCTCATATACTAGCTTAATTTAGTATGTCGCAGAATGTATTGTTCTCTATTGTTAAACTCATTTTTATTTCAGCTTTGTCCGGCACAGGTACGTCGGGTAAAAATCAAATTTTTCATCCAGAAAAAAACAATGGACTTGTTCTCAATCAGATTTTTGGAGTTCATGCCCTTTATTAATACGATTTTATTTCTGTCATGTACCTGCACCCATCTCATCTCCTTTTCAGCTTTTCTGATATTTTGTCTCTCAAAGTCAATGGCTGCTATTTCTATGCTTCTACAGCTATACATTTTAATTTGTACTTGTGTTTATATTTTAATAAAGTACGTTTTATACATCTGTTATTATTTTGTAATTATTTGATGTACATATGTATGTATACTTTGGTAGTACAGGATTCGACAATAAGAAGGTTATTAGGTTGCACAACTTGCTATACATTTTATTTGCCCGAAACCAAATGATTATGGATGTAACAAGTTGCCCGAACCAAGCTGGGGTTGTCAGGGGCACTGTAGTGTAGTAGATAGCACTTCTGATGGTTAATCCAAGGTCATAGGTTAGATTCCTTGACAGGACCTACATACAAACATTATGTTTGGCCATAAATTTTCAATTCAACTGCTGTATTAAGTAGTTGTGAGACACAGGCGAATGTATGTGTTACATACTGTTAACAAGTCAAGGTCAGGAGAGCAAAACCTCATGGAGGGACAGTGAGTAAGAGTTAGAAATGAACATAAAGTTGGCAGATTCAGCAGACACAGTAGAAGGAACGATCCCTCGTGGATTTGATTCAAAAGGATCGTTCCACCTGTTGTGCCTGCTGAGTCTGCTAACTTTTTGTGCATGAGTTAAAAAATATATTTTCAAGAGTAGTTAAGCCCCCTGTAAGGTAAAATATTTTGAAAACAGATTCTGAGTAAATGAGTTAAAAGAAATAAAAAGTATATCCTTCCAAGTTGACGAATATACTGCTTGTTTACGAGCTATTTTCCGTGTTTTACATTTTCGTAGTATGTTTTCATCCAATTGCACTACATAGTAAAACATGAAAGAAGGAATATTACTGCATACGTTTAACTATATTTTAACATGGTTTGACATTGTCTCGCTTCTGCTCTGAAATATATAAATGCCAAGTCGATTATTCCATTGTGTGTTATTTTTTTTAAGTTATCATCCTCTTTAGTATTTATCCATTTCTATGTTCTAGGCGTTTCTCAGATTCTAATGTCGTAAGGAGATTCTATACATTGACGTTTACAACAAAATATTAACTAATTTTTTTAGCTCGAACGTAAAACAATTTCTTACAACTTGGATTATTTTTCTTTCGAGTCCCCTTCCTGGTCTCTATCACTAAGCTAGAAGGATACTGATTTTCGCTCAAGAAAACAACGGGGTAGATTTTGGATGAGATTCGAACCAACGCGCTGCTTGCAACCCAATGCTTTAAAGTCAGACGTCGATACTGCTTGCCTGCTTACAGTCACCAGTGATATCAGAAAGACCAAATAAGTAATAAAGTAAAAAAAATAATTATATGTTGTTATTTAAAGTTTATTTTGTAACGAGCCATACAAGTTGGTCATAGCATATATCATATTCCACAACATATATAATTATGAAAGTGCAATGAAATTCACAATTTAGTTTTTACAAAAATACTTTAATTACCACAGTACTTCTCTGTTATTTTGTCACTTTATAAATTGACGTAAAAATGACAATAATGCATTATGCATAACAATATTTCCGATAAGATTGTTTCGTTTGAATTGTTAGGCCTATTACAGTTCACAAATATAATAGATGTATTAAATTACCAAGGAATTAAATACAATAAGCAAGCATATAACATTTAAATGTAAAACTGTGTGTACGATGTAACCATTCTGGTTGAAGTCTTACAAAACATATTACAGTTTTATATACACGCGTTGAATGTCAGTTGTTAAAATAAACAACATAAATATTGCAACCTGAATCAAAACTTCACTTTAACATTTGAAATGTTCTTGCGTCTATTCCAAGTCAAAGACTTTCATTACATCTGACTCGTACAATGTCACAAATAATCTATTACTTCTTGGATTTAAAGCAATAGAAATCGGGCGAAATAACCCATCTTTTTGTTTCACAACAGTACCAATCTTTTTACCTTCTTCACTGTATTGTACGATATTGCGAGAAACCCGTCCAACAACAAATGCATTTCCTTTGTCATCACAACATACACCGCTTACACCTTCCAAATCATTATCATTGATTGTAGACAGGTGGTTGCCATTCCCATCCAAACATATAAATCCTTTACCATAGGCACCAACAAACATTTTGTTCCCAACATCATTGAAGGTGATATGTGTACTGTTAGTAAACAATCTGTTACCATCATTGACATTTGTTATTAACCTCAACAATGTACCATTCAAATCATAAACATACAGGGAAGCACCAAAGTCAGTAACATAAAGATGGTCATTCTTCTTAGCAATACCATAGCAGCGATGGGTTGTTACAATCTTTCTTGTAAGCTTCATCTTGTTTTCAATGGAGACAAATTGAATCTTGTGTGGATTTCCACATCCCACTGCAACTTCTTTATCATTGAACAAACATACGCCATATATATTACAGCCTATTGAACAGTGTTCGACTACAGTCATCTTCTTGATATCAACTAGTTTAAGTTTCTTGTTGTCCCGATCAGTGACTAGAAGTTGTTGATTTGATATCAGACAACATCCTAAAGACATACACGCATCGGCATCATCAGATAGTCTAATGTTGATATCTTGACTGCCTTTTAATTTGTACAGGTCTAATCTCTTCTTATCAGAAACCTGTACTTTCCCGATCCCATGTAAACCCTTAATGTAATATTTCGATGCATTGTCAGGATCAAAAGTTATCTTTACTACTCGATAATCACCAGTTTGTTGTTTAGCCCTTAGCATCTCTGCTTCAGTGATTCTTTTCTGAGCTAATTTTGAACAAACAAATCGTTGTGCTCTATTGGATGCTGATTTGGTAAGCTTGTCATCGGTGGTTTGTAACACATTGTTAGAGTCATCAATAGTTCCTTTATCTTCAAGTATTTTCTTCTCAACATTCTTAAATGCTTCTTTTATTTCTTGTCTGGACTTGTCTGCAGCACGTCTAACCAAACCTTCAAGCACTTTCTGGAATGTAGCAACTTGCTCCAAAGCATATTCCATTGTTTCACACAAAACCTCTAATTGTGTATCTTTAGATTCACTCAATTTTGACATGGAAGTCATCATTTGTTTAAGACGACTTGCTGTCTCTTTGCTTTTTGATGAGTTAAACAAAACTTTCAACATGCCTGGTACCGAGTAAATCTTTGTTTCTGGGCATGATCTGAAATGACATAAATTTATTCTACACGACGTACATATATATACATAAACTGATGCTAAAACAAATCCCCATAACAACTCGAGATACATTTGTTTCTCTTCTTGTGACTTAGATCCAAATTAAGAGAAAGGTTCTATTTGTAAATTTGATCATGAAATAATTTCTATGGCCACTGATCCTAAATCATGTAGGGCAGTTACTGATGGATACTGAAGATACTGATGGAAGAATGCGCTAAGTAGATGATTAACACTTTAATTCAGAGTTTAAGCTTTCCTAGGAACAGTGAGTAGGTGGACTGACCGCTGTGATATGACCTAAACATTCTGTTGCTACGACGTTATAATGCGTTTATTTTTCTCGTTACGAAATATATAAATTGATAGAGGTGTGAGATGATTATGATTTATTATACCAAATGAAATCAAATAAATGTAATATAATAAAACAAAATGTGACTCTTTGGAATCGATGCACCGCTACACCTTGGAAAACGCTTGTGGTAAATTAAATAAAATCATATACACTGTATCTATTCATAACTTGTGTGTTGATTTTAGTTCTAAATTTTACCTGGTTAATTTCCAAAAATATAAAATGCACCAGTTTAATAGTTATCGACTTTAAAAAAGGTTGCTGAGGAAAACATTGCAGTATGAGGCATGTTCCATTTAAATCAAGTTTATTGTCTAAAGTACATAAAACAGGCGGATCTGGGGGTGGACCCGGTGACCGCCCTCAGGTAAAATTACCCAAGCAAAGGTTTTCTTTGCAATGACCTAGCATACAATTAAAAAAAACCTTCTCATTATTGTAGGATTTCAACATTGTCCAACGGCTGTAACATAATTCTAAAATATATCGAGATGCTTTATAATGTAAACCCTGGGAAAGGTTAGTTGGTGCCTTGGAAATGTGCCTGAATCCTTAAGAAATTACATGTACCGAAATACCCAGGCATTTCGGGGACCGCCGGTCACCTGGACCCCTTGTCAGGTCTTTGTCCGACTATTTGGGGCCCTTGTGACCCCCTGGAACCGGAATCTCATTCTACTTTTTCATTTTACGCCTCTATTACTAGATTTTTCTGCCCCCATAACTAGGAATCCTGGATCCGCCTATGCATAACTTTCTTTGACTTTATGACACGTTTATCTATAATTAACACGTATATATAATTATATCTTATGATAACCGATATGAAAATATTCATGTAGTCTATTATCTTTTTAGCGGTCTAGATTAAACTGTACAATTTTTAGAACTAATGAATTTGTGATTTACACCACCAAACCGTCACATGATCTCTTTAAAACATAAAATATCGGTAATTTATAACAAATTAAATAATAATGCTAATTTAACTCTTTTTTAAAACTTACTTGTGTTCTGTTGCTATACACGCATAGCAACCAACAGAGTCATGTTCCTGACAATACATATCGATGACTTTTCCCCTATGTATGCAGCATCTTTCGGTCGGGAAATCCGGTAAACTGGTTGATTGGTTTCCAGATTGATTTCCTAGTCCAACATCCAAGAAATTGTGACCAGACAAAGGCACAAAAACTTGGTGCATGTCTGTACATGGTTGGCAACAATAATCCTTACAGTCTATGCAATATTTAACAGCTTCTTTAGTTTTATTTTTTCGGTCACACACAGAACAAATATAATCGAATGCTTCCTCCGACAAATTCACCTGAATACTGCCGCCCTCAGCCATTTTCACCTTGAAATGTGAGACTTTAAACTTCTTGTTTCGTTTTCGCGTTTTTATAAAATACAGTGATGAATGCAATTTTATCATGATAACGGAAACTATTTATACATAGAGTATTAAGATTCAACTTTAATACGTGGAGTTCATCTGTTTACAGCTATCCGGATATATAGTATAATAAATGTTGAAATAAAAAATGACACATTTCAGGACAAACGGTTATAACGGTCGTTGGTCCCGACAAGATTTACAATATAGCATAGAATTATTAATTGAAAGTAAACAATATGTTTTACACTTAAACCACCATTTAACAAGCTGTCGTGTTGCAGCTTGTATCCTTTGACGATCGTCTGCTAAGAGTATGTTTAGATAATGTTTAAATCATACTCATTGGTCGTATGATGTGCATTTTATTAAACAGAAAAATATTTTATATATATATTTAGGCGAACATTTCTAAAAAAAAAGTTTTTCCAGAATACCAGCCTATATTGCAACCTAAATGAATTGCATAGCAATACAGTCTCTTTTCAAATTTTTATTATTTTGTTGGGTCGTCATGGGGTTAATTCACTAATAAGTTGTACTACAGAAGCTGTCCCATGTGATAATTTCACAAACTAAGGCTGAAAAATGTAAAAAACTATGATTCAGATCGTTTTCATTTATAAGGTAACTGTATACAGTAAAACTCGGATATAACATACTCTATTATAACATATACTCGGTTAAAACATACAATTTTTTCTGGCCCGTTTTTCATCCTTATATATAACATACATGTACTTAGTATGTTATATGGATATAACATACCTCGGTTATAACATACCTTTTTTCTATGGCCTAGCGAGTATGTTATATCCCAGTTTTACTGTAGCAGGATTCCAGAGAGACTCCTCGGTTGTGATTTTTTTCCTTAATTAAGGAATAGATTGATCTCTGATATGCTATTATTCAATCAGAGGCATTAATCCATAAAATGTTCCTGTCAGTATCATTGAACAACATTTCACCTTGAATATACTGTCTTGTCACCAAACTTATCTTATTCTTCTTTTATGTTCTTGCATGAACTTTAGATATCTTGCTCTCGATCCATCCGAAAACTCAACCACCCAATAGTTAATTCACTATTAATTAGTTTTTAAACATTCATGAATGCAGATACTAATAAGTTGTATAAGAGTATCACAACCTAGTGATTTCAAATGCAATGGTTAGCTACAATGTATCACTAGTTAGCAAATTATTCCTGCAAGGTTAACAAATTTGGAACACTCTTGGTATTGTAGAATTGCAAGACTGAGGCTAAACCATGCAAATAACTTGCACGAAAAGCACTTCAATCAAATCACTGGGAATTGACATCCATCGGCAACAGATTTGACAATTTCCTTATCCTCAACATAGAGTGCACATACAAGTAAAAACCCAAAAGGACATTTGATAATTCTAGCAAAATGAATTTTTTTTATTTAAATATCAAGGACAAAAAACTGCATATATTTATGTTACATATTTTGGCACATTATTTTGATATATAAACAACAATGTAAAAAGCCTAAAATCACAGGTAGTATTCTTTCAAAATCTCAAATGCCATGTCAAATAAATAAACTTAGTCATATAAATTATAAAGCAATCAAAGAAATCTTTTCTTTATTTTTGGTTATCATGACAATTTTAACTAAGACTACAAAAATAGCCTATTTCTTGATATGGAAAATAAATTCAGTAAACATGGATTGGGAGGCTTATGGATATCAGATGCTAAATCTTAAAGATGTATTGCATTCATGAAACTTGTTTTCATTCAATCTTTAAACATATTAAAAAGTATGATTATACATCAATAACCACCAAAATTGAAGAATTGTAGTTAATTTTGTTTGTCTCCAAACTTTTGGTGGGTACTGTATATTAAATGTAGAAATTCTCAACAAAGTCAACATGGCTGTTCTATTTATGAAACAAATGATAACTTAACAAAGTATTAAAAATCATATGCAAGTTTAACAAAATTATTTTTGAATAGAACCATTGACACAGTGAAAATAAGAATTTTGAGAAAATAAGAAAATTGAGTAGGGTTTTAAAGCAAAGTTGTAAGCAGGTCTTGATTCTGAATCTAGTTTCCAGAAGGGGTACAGGTTTGATTTCCATCTGGGGTGGTTATACCCTTCCATTAAAGTTTGACAATAAAGTTAATTTTCCTCAATTTATAAGGTAAATGAAGAAGCTACTAGCCTACTAGGGTAGGCGAGTTCTAGTTATAGACAAGGGTCCATTAAAGTCTAGGTTAGGCACACTGTCCACTGTCAAATAATCTAAATCGTGATGACATAGCATTCATCCTAAAATAGAAACAACCTTTGTTATATGCAAATTAGATGTATGCAAAATTACATTATTCTTTCAATAAATAATGTTTAAGTAGAACTCATATACTAACTTTACAAAAAATGATTACGTCCAGGGTAGTTTTGCAGTTAAATGTTCAACATATTAATATGTGTATCACATTTTCTTTGATATATCAAATAAAGTTAACAAAGATGATTGCATATAACTCACGGAAGATGAAAAAATTATATAATTTTGAAGAATAAAGAAGTACTCTGTCACTCATAAGAGCGTCGAATCGATTGGAAGACGGGACAGGGTCCCTCTCCGCTACCGGACCTGTCGGTCAGGACTATCTTCTTTTTGGGTGATTGCCTTTTAACCACCCACTCAGGAGACGGAGAGGACTGTGCGACCCGCCTCTGAGATACAGATGAGGTAAGTGTAGATGTTGAAAACTATAAAGTTGAACATGCTTTAGACGTATAACGTGAAATGATAGGAGACGGTTTCTGTACTGGAAGTGTTTCCAGAGGAGAACACTTACATAAGTTGACCTGCACTGCAGAATCAACCATCTGAACTGGTTTAGATACAGCTGCTGAATATGAATTAATCTTGAAAACCTGACTTTCTACAAGCTTGCAAGCATCAGGGAAACATAAACTTTGTGTATATTTAACACGAATAACTTCTTTTTTCCGTCTTTCAGACAGAGCAGGAACGGGTGATTGCAACATGATTACCTCTACAGTTTGAACTTTTGACATCATGAGAACAGTTTTCAGGCGGACTATCATGAGAAGTACTACATTTACGGCAATCATGTTCTCTAGTACATCTTGATTCATGATGCCCATATTCAAAGCATTTGTAGCACTGAAGCGGGTTGGGGATGAACATCTCAACGCGGACGTTTAGAAACCTTAACCGAAGTGAAGATGGGAGAATGGGGTTGTCAAATGTCAATACATAGGTATGAATTGTTACTCGTTTACCGTCTCTTGTGGCCAATATGCGTTTAGCATTTGAAACACATTGAGTGTTTAGCTCTTTCACGATGTCTGCCTCTGACATATCTGCTAGGTCAGGGCAGCGAATTACACTTTTGCTTGAATTAAGAGTTTTGTGAGTAGTACAGAATGCTGGAATTCCGAAAAAAAGATTTAACTTTGAGCAGATTCCCGATTGCGGTTTTCTACTGACCTCGATCAGGAGTTCGCCATTTCGAAGCTTCCTGACCGCTTTTGGTGTTCCTATGAATGCTGAAATAGTTTTTTCAATAACAAAAGGCTTGAGTTGAGATATTTTTTCTTTTCCCTCTACTATAAGGAAGCATGGAAACGATGATTGGTTTGGTTTTTTTTCATTAGAAATATAATTGGGTGATTCGTCACACTTACGTTTATTGGTAGTTCAAGAATCCATGGTTGAGTTAATAATGATTCATCCCTCAGGTTCCCCAGCCACGTAGGATTCCAACAAGGGGAAGTGCAATGGAGGCGGGTATCCAGCCTCTGCACCACAAGGATACCTGAGATATATATTTGCATGTAATTGGAAATGATTGCAATCAACACAATTAGCCCATGAATCACCGCCTTCTTGAATAGGTGTTGAACGTATAAACTTACTTATAAAATGAAAAGTACTGCATATTTAGAAGATGCATGTATATCTTAATGGATTACACATATGTTTTTACAAGTAAAAAGTATGCTAGTAGCGTTGGTAATTTTTGGGTGTGTGCACATCCAGGAGTACATGTACTTACAATAAAATTACAAATAAATTAAACTGTTGCAAAATGCAACTATTCAAGGGCAAGGCATGACCAGCCGATTGACCAAGTCAGGCGAACTTGGACACCCGTATACCCTGAATCAGAGGCCAAAGTAGTGCGTTGGAAAGACTGGAGTTCCCTGGGTCTTCCTCAACTACGGGTAGTTTTTGTGTTGGCCATATGCATATCATGAAGGCGCAAATAGCACCTACATAATGGGCACATGTTTCTCCTCCTCACCGCGTAGAGGTACCAAAAAAGAGGATGAAATGGGATGTAAATGAATAACATCTAAAATCTGCATCAGTCCCATCAAATAGAAATGTTTTACTGATGTAAATATAAACATAAACGTATAGTAACAGTCTCTAGTTAGGAGTTGTCTTGTGATTTCAACTGTTGTTTCATGAAAGACAACTCAAATTGAAATTGTTGCGCGCCATCCTCAATTACCTCCCTTTACTAGACAAATAAAGATTCGTTTTTAGGGCGAAGCTTGTAGAAAATTCGTAAGAGGCTAAATGAGTTAGTAAACTGTTGTTGTTATGTATGAGAGAAAATCTAGTAAGTTCACTTATCTTTAACGAGTAATTCAAACTGCAACATGACATATAACACATCATATAATTCAAGTAGCCGAGCCTTAGTTTTGTGTACAATAAGTTTAGAATCATTTTATCATGATTTTCTGTTAAATTAAAATAAGAAAAAGATATCAATATGTGTATATTTTTGCTTGTCTGTCTAGTACATTTTCATAAGACTGAATATAAAATGCATTAAAAAAGCTAGACCTAACTCTATCTTTGTATTTACTTGGACGATTATATCTCAGAGAAACGAACTTTTCCTTAACGCTCTCCTAAATTGTTGGAAAGGTCATAATTTATTTTATGACTACTTTTATGAGCATTTTAGTATTTTTGTCCACACCCTCGTCTGAATTATTTCCAGCCAAAATTGATGATCATCGTCAAGTTATAGCGAGCAAGTTTATGTCTGTCTGTCTGTCTATTTGTTAACGGTTACCAGTTAACAGTATTTAACTTCTGTTGCACCTTACTAGAGGGTGTTAATGGCTCTATTACTATCTTCCCTTATGGCAATGTCTTTTTATTTTACTCACTTTGCTTCAAATACCTTGCAATGTAAGTCAGTCAATTCTTTAGTGATTTGAAGATACTGGTCATGCAACGAAGTAAAATGTAACCTTGGAGTGGTTTCCTATAACTTGCCGTAGTGATCTAGTTTAAACGTCCGATATTTTATTCATATAGATCTTATAACTGGGTTCGTAAAATGACGTATACGTGTTTCTTTCTAAATGTCATTATAGTTTCCTTATGACTGGGACTTTTGAAGTTTTTACCCAAATACTTCTCGTTAGCAAAACGTGCCATCCAAAAGTTCGTTGACGAAATCCTGTTAGAATAAACCAATTTACATTTCCCCTAAATGAAATAAATAGTCATGAGATCAAATTCCAAAATAAGTTTTAGGAAAATAAGCAACATACGTTATTTGTTTAATACTGCCAGTTTTTCTTAGCGATGATCATATTGTTTATGCTAATAAAATATTTTGACTAGACTATGTTTTAAATATTGTCACATGAATACGCTTAAAAATAATGAAATAACTTATAGTATGCATAATCATTTTTTCTCAAAGTCTTGAGAACTTTATCCCAGAACTTTTAGATGGAGTGAAATTGGCTTAAATTTAATGTGTCTACTGATAAACAATATTCACCAAACTTGGTGTTAGACTATTTTATTTCACCGAGTGAGCTCAGAGATCATATTTTCAAGAGCGGCATAGCCATCTGTAAGTGAAGTATCTTTTTTGAGCTAAAAATTGTCTTCTCTAAAATTGATAAATATTCTTTTTCTTTTATGCTTTTTCTGTGTTTTATATTTTCGTCGTATGTTTTCTTCCAATTACATCACAATTCATCGTATAGTTTGAGAGAAGGAATATTACTGTATAGCATCAACCATAACTTAAACTTGGTTTGAAATTGTCTCACTTCTGCTCAGTACAAAAACATATGTTTGCCCAATGTTTTAATTTTTGGTTTCATTAACCATGTTTTAAAGTAATTATTAGCCGTCAAGCTACATAGCTACATAGGTAGTACATAAGTCTACTGATCGAGAGGTAGTGGGTTCGATTCCCGAGCGGGGTAAACTTTCGAGGAATTTTGTCATAAAATGATTTATACGGCAATTCTCTCTCCTATCACTCATTCTTAATTATCTAGAGCAGTTGACAGTCACTGGCGAAAGTATGTGTCAAGTAACTAGTTATCAGCTACTTCCTAAAATTTAGCCTTTCTGGAACAATGAGTAAGTTTACTGATAGCCATGATATGACATATACAATGTCCTGCTACGGCATTAAACCTAAGAAAAAATAAAGTAACTAACCTCTTAATTATATACCCATTTCTCAAGTTTTCCATCTTTCTCATATTCACATTCGTTAAAAAGTATAAATTACGATAAAACTAACAGTGGTATCATAAAGACCAGTAATTAAACCTAATTTCATATACATAATAAAAAAGATAAAGATCTATACATATTTATTTATTTTCAAAAAGATGCACGCCTATTAATACAATGATCCATACCGTTGGGTCATTATATAGATAATACACCTCAAAATAGTTATAAAAGTGCGGTGAATTTTTCAAAATATATACGAGTCAAAAAGTTACTTAGATAACAACAGAATTTGTTCTCCACTATCAAATTACTATATACGTCAAAACAAAATACCGTACATATACATAGCAATTTTTCCTATAAGTTGTTTAATTTGAATTGTAAGATCAATATAATAAACGAATTTATTTACCAAGAAAAAAAGCAAACATATCACTTGTTTATATAATGTAACCAGTCTGATTCGAAATAAACACATATTACGAAGTACTTACAAATACACGCGTTGATTGTTAGTAGTGTAGTTATACTAATCGAATCAAAACTTCAGTTTAACACTGGAAATCTATTTTGCCTATTCTAAGTCTAGTACTTAAGATACATTGAGTAAACACAAAGAAAACTGAATCAAAACATGACTTTAACATTAGATATGCTCTTATGCTCTTGTGTCTATTCCAGGTCAAATACTTTCAATACATCAGAGTCTAACAATGTCACAAATAATCTATTATCTATTGGATTAAAAGCAATAGAAGTCGGTCCAGATAACCCATCTTCTTGTTTCACAACAACACCAATCTTCTTACCATCTTCGTTATATTGTACAATATTGTGAGAATCATATCCACCAACAAATACATTTCCTTTGTCATCACAACATGTACCATCTACACCATCCAAATCATCATCATTGATTGTAGATAGGTGGTTGCCATCCCCATCAAAACATACAAATCCTTTACCACAAGTACCAACAAACATCTTGTTTTCAACATCATTGAGGGTGATATGTGCACTAAGAGTAAACAATTTATTACCAGCATTGTCATTTGTTATTGTCCTCAACAATGTTCCATTCATATCATAAATATACATGGAAACATTACCATCAGTAACATAAAGGTGATCATTCTTCATAACAATACCATAACAGGTATGAGTTGTATCAACCTTCCTTGTAGGCTTCATTTTGTTTTCAATGGAGACAAACTGAATCTTGTTTGGAATGATACATCCGACTGCAACTTCATTATCATTGACCAAACATACGCCAAATATATCACAGCCTAATGAACAGTGATCAACTACAGTCATCCTTTTGATATCAACTCGTTTAAGTTTCTGGTTGTTCCGATCAGTGACTAGAAGTTGTTGATCTGATATGAGGCAGCATCCAAAAGACATGCACGTGCTGGTATCATCAGAAAGCCTAATGTTGATATCTTGACTGCCTTTTAATTTGTACAGGTCAGCTCTCTTCTTTCTAACAATCTGTACTTTACCAAGCCCATGTAAATCCTTGAGGTAATCTTCCGGTGCATTGTCAGGATCAAAAGTTATCTTTACTTCTCCATAATCACCAGTTTGTTGTTTAGCCCTTACCATCTCTGCTTCAGTGATATTTTTCTGAGCTACTTTTGAACATACAAATCGTTGTGCTCTATTGGATGCTGATTTGGTAAGCTTATCATCGGTATCTTGTAACACATTGTTAGTTTCATCAATTTTTCCTTTATCTTCCAGTATTTTCTTCTCAACTTTCTTGAACGCTTTTTCTATTTCTTGTCTTGATTTGTCTGCAGCATGTCTAACAATAACTTCCAGCACTTTCTGAAATTTAGAAACTTGCTCCAAAGCAATCTTCTTTGATTCACATAGTGCCTCTAATTGTGTATCTTTAGATTCACTCAATTTTGACATGGAAGTCATCATTTGTTTAAGGCGACTCTCTGTGTTTTTGCTTTCAGATGAGTTGAACAAAACTTTCAACAAGTCAGGAACCGAGTAAATCTTACTCTCTGGACATGATCTGAAATGAAACAAACTCATTCTACACGTACATGTAAATTGTATATGCATAAGTCGATATTAAAACACACTCCTACATATATACACACATGTTGCTCTTTTCGTGATAACTAGGAAATAAGTTCATTTGCAATAAATGGATAAAAATCTTAAAATCATGATTCGAATTTGTTGTCACTAAGACACGATTGTTTTATCTTGATCCCTTGACACAATCTGAAATTAAACACGTAGAAATTTCCACATGAACTGTGTTAAGACACCATCTGAAATAAAACGCGTACAAGTATACACTTGAACTATGCTAAAACAAACTCCTATATCAACTCGGAACATTTGTTTTGTGACTCAAATAACAAGTAACTAATTCCATTAAGACATGATTCTATTTTAACAATACTATTCACTGACTGATTTAAGAATTTTCTATTAATTGTTTTTTTTTCTATTAGAAAATATATAAATTGATACATTTGTAAGAAAAATGCCTTTATTGTAGCAATGCAAAATAATTTAACAAAATTTAACATTTTTAACAATAGCATATACACTACCCTTCTATATCTGTAAAAAATGATACACTGAAACAATTGCAAATCGGGGACAAAAGTACAATTTTTTTCAAAAACATCTTATCTATTAATAACTTGAGCGTTGTTCTCTGCTCAAAATTTTGACCTGCATAATTTTCCGAAAATACATTGTGCACTAGTTTAATAATCATCGACTAAAACTATTATTTGAGATAAACATTGCGAAAGTATGAAACCTGATACATTAAACCAGTGAATTATTGATTGTACCTAAATACACATGTCATATTATACGACAAGTTTATCTACATTTACAAATTCAAGTTCAAGTTCTTTCATGACTAGCCAAGTATATCTTTTCAAAAGTATTGATTTAACTGTGCTATTTTTATAACAAATGTATTTTTGACAGATTAAAAACATCTAGCAGTCATTAACATATTTTTAAGACAATTGAATTTGTGATTTACACCACCAAACCGTCACATATATACATAATGATTCTTTTTAAACTTAGAATATCAGTAATATACATGTATAACAATTATTATTTAATGTATATTAAATTCTTTTAAGCACCTACTTGTGTTCCGTTGCTATACACGCATAGCAACCAACAGAATCATGTTCCTGGCAATACATATCGATGACTTTTCCCTTATGTATGCAGCATCTTTCCGTCGGGAACTCTGGTAAACTGGTTGATTGGTTTCCAGATTGATTTCCTTGTCCAACATCCAAGAAACTGTGACCAGACAAAGGCACAAAAACTTTGTGTATATCTGTACATGGTTGACAGCAATAATCTTTACAGTCTATGCAATATTTAACAGCTTCTTTAGTTATATTTTTTCGGTCACACACAGAACAAATATAATCAAATGTTTCCTCCGACAAATTCACCTGAGTACTGCCGCCCTCAGCCATTTTCACCTTGAAATGTAAAACTTTAATCTTCTTGTTTCGTTTTCAACTTTGTGTTAAATATAATGACGAATACAATTTTATCATGATAACGGAAACTATTTATACATAGAGTGAATGCTAAGATTCAACTTTAATACGTGGAGTCGTCTGTTTACAGCTATCCGGATATATTGCATATTTAATATTGAAATATACGCTATCACATTTCAGGCCAAAGGGTTAAAATGGGCATGAGTCTCGACAGGTAGTTCCCAATATAACATAAAATAGGAAAATGTAAAATATGTTTTTACATTTAACCCGCGATGTAAAGAGCTGTCATATTACAACTAGTATTTTTGACGATTGACTGCAACGAGTATGTATAGATTATACTCGTTTGGTCATATGATGTGCATTAAACAGAGAAAAAATATTTACATTTACATTGACGACTATTTATCAAAAACAAGAATAACAGCCTATTGCAAACTAAATGCATTGTATAGCAATATAATCACTTTCATATTTTTATCATATTTGGGGTACGCCCCTGGTCTAAATTATAGTAAGCCAAAACTGGGGTTTGAGTCAATGTAAATATATTGACAGATTTGGACGAATATTAGAGGTAGCATCATCCTTGATATTTTCTTCTTCTAATACTGTTAACTAATACTTTCTTATACCCGTCATCAACGATCATTATTCAGTCTTAATAAATATGAGTGACATCCACTCCTTAAGTGAACTAAATACAATCTTCTTATGTTGGTAAAATCAGTATCTACCAACTATCTCTTCACCTGGTACTCTCCTAACAAATGAGAGACAACTGATGTCTTCACATTGTCTCCACAAAAAAGGAAACCGAAATATATTTGACTATATTTCAAAGGCATAAAGTACCTTCTGAACCTAAGTTGTTACTTTTACCTTACTTTGAGTTCTAGAATGACAACGAGTGCATTTTTAAAACTTGAAGATCTCAACCAGGTGGTTAATTCACTAATTAGTTATACTACATTAGCTGTTCCATGTGAAAATTTCACGAACTAAGACTAAAGAAATGTCACTATCATTCAGATAGTTTTCATTATAAGGTAACTGTATAGAAGGATTCTAGAGAGACTCCTCGGTTGTGGTTTTTTTCCTTAATTAAGGACTAGATTGATCTCTGATATGCTATTAATCAATGTGAGGAATTAATCCATAAAATGTTCCTGTCAGTATTCATGAACAACATTTTTATTTCTTTTACTAACATACTTCGATCGTTTGACGTGCACATTTCTACGTCTCATGAGGGCTAGTGACAGTATTGGAAGGAAGATAGATGCACTTATACCACAGATGAATTGAAAAATCTTATTGACGAAAGAAATTTAAAAAACAGTCTTTGGTTTCAGGATAATTAATTTAGCAGTTTCTTAAATGACTGTTTTAATTGCATGAACTTAAGATATCTGGCCCAGGATCCATCCTAAAACTCAACCACCAAATAGTTAATTCAATATTAATTAGTTTTTAAACATTCATGAATGCAGATACTAATAAGTTGTATAAGAGTATCACAACCTAGTGATTTCAAATGCAATGGTTAGCTACAATGTATCACTAGTTAGCAAATTATTCCTGCAAGGTAAACAAATTTTGAACATTCTTGGTATTGCAGTATTGCAAGACTTATGCTAAACCGTGCAAATAACCTTGCACGAAAAGCACTTCACTCAAATCATTAAGAATTGACAACCATCGGCAGCTGTCTTGACAATTTTCTTATCCTCAACATAGAGTGCACGTACAATAAAAAACCCAAAAAAGACATTTGATAATTCTAGCAAAATGAATTATTTTTATTTAAATATCAAGTACAAAAAACTGCATATATTTATGTAACATATTTTGGCACATTATTTGATATAAAAACAACAATATAAAAAAGCCTAAAATCACAGGTAGTACTCTTTCACAATCTCAAATGGCATATCAAATAAATAAACTTAGTCATATAAATTATACAGCAAACAAAGAAAGGGAG
Organism: Mactra quadrangularis; assembly: GCA_025267735.1. Classification (NCBI taxonomy): domain Eukaryota; kingdom Metazoa; phylum Mollusca; class Bivalvia; order Venerida; family Mactridae; genus Mactra; species Mactra quadrangularis. Next base: position 33,728,026 of record CM046311.1, read on the forward strand.
GAAAAGCTATATTTAAAATGTAGAAATTCTTAACATAGTCAACATGGCTGTTCTTTGAATGAAACAAATGATAACTTAACAAAGAATAATAAATTCATATGTAAATTCTTTGAAAAGAACTATTAACATAATGAATATAAGAATTATTGAGAAAAAAAAGAAAATTGAGTAGCGTTTTAAAGCACAGTTGTAAGCAGGTCTTGATTCTGAATCTAGTTTCCAGAAGGGGTACAGGCTTGATTCCCATTCAGGGGTGGTTATATCTTTCTATTAAAGTTTGACAATAATGTTAATTTGCCTCAATTTATAAGGTAAATGAAGAAGCTACTAGCCTTGTGGAAAGGTAGGCGAGTACTGGTTAAAGACAACGGTCCCTTAAAGTCTAGGTTAGGCACACTTGCCTCGGTCAAATAATCTAAATCGTGATGACATAGCATCTAACCTAAATAAAAAACAACCTTCGATATATGCAAATTAGATATATGCAAAATTCTTTCAATGAATAATGTTAATTAAGAACTCATTTCTTAACTAAACACAAAAAGAACACATTGTGGATAGTTTGCAGTTAAAGATTAAACTATTTATGGAACAGCTTCTTTAATATAGAAAATTAAGTTAACATAGATGATTGTATATAAATGACGGAAGATGAAAAAACAACATGTTATAAATTGAAAAAAGGATCTTAGCAAGGAACACCTATTAAATATAGACTTAAATACATTAAAGCAGTAAGCTGTATGGCTTAAAAGTTAAAATATTATAAACATGTTTAGGTCAATTTGCACAGACCATAATATCATAAACTATGGATGTTTTAAATACATGAGAAATATAGTATAAATAAATAAATACACACATACATATTGGGTCATTGCTATAAATAATATGCCGCCCAGCTAGCTCAGTCGGTAGCACAAAAGTCTACTGATCGAAGGGTTGTGGGTTCGATTCGCAGGCGTGGAGCTTGGACATCAAATTATTTATACAGCCATTCTCCCTCCTACCAATGAATTTTAAGTAAGTATGGCAGTAGATCAGTGGCAGTAGATCAGTAACTATCGTAAGCATGTGCTTAGTAGTTCCAGAGATTTAGCCTTTCCAGGAGGAAAGTAGGTTGAGTGACCCCAATTATATGACCTACACAATGTGTTGCTGCAGCGTTAAAGCCAACAAACAAACTGTAAATAATATTAAGATTTCTGATATCATCACTTAATTGGACATACAGACCAATATTTTCATATTTGACTGATAGGCTTTTACAAATACAGTACAACCTTTCTGGAGCAATACTCACTGGGAGAGACTAAACAGTGTTGCTGTTCAGAGGTTGTTACTCTGCAGAGGTTAAATTCAATTCAAAATACGCACAAGGGAAATATCTAAAGCTGTTTTTGTGCAGAGGATTTGTTCTGTAGAAGACCACTCTGCAGAGGTTATACTGTATCAAATTTTGACATGTAATTTTGACAATTATACATGTAGGTATTAGTTTCACAACTACTGTATGATACAAGCATGTACCGTCAATGATGTTGTTTATCAATTAATAAAAAGTAAAAGTACCAAGCAAAATGTGTCAGCAATAATTGTTCAATAACTAACTAGAAGTGGTGAAGGTATAATATTTGAACCTCAGTATAATAAATGATGCCATTTCCAGTTTCAACTATTTACATTTTTTCTGATTTCAGTTAATAGTCTAATTCATTGCAACAAAAGCATCACACACATTAATCACAATATCACATAAAAATCGAGGTTAAGAACAGCTGTTTCCATAAAATTTGCATAAGTTTTTGGCTAGAAATGTGCCTTTTTATAATGCCCATGGGGACAGACCCAGGTATTATACATCTTGGTGACAAAACGGTGTCTGATATCTAATTCCCATGGTGAAAGAAAGGTGCCATGCATCCATTTTCCATGGTGACAGAAAAGTGTCACACATCTTATTCCCATGGTGACAGAAAAGTGTCACACATTCAATTTCCGTGGTGAAATAAAAGTGTCACACATCTTATTTCCATGGTTATAGAGGGTGCCACATATCTTATTTTCATGGTGGCAGGCATTGTCACAAATCTCATTACCATGATGACAAAGGGCGTCACATATCCAATTCTAATGGTGACAAAGTATGTCACACATCTTATTTCCATGGTGACTAAGGGTGTCACACATCTAATTTCCATGGTTATAGAGGGTTTCACACATCTAATTTTGTTGATGACCACAACTACAAGCAGGTGTCAATAGCCACTACTATTTTTTTATTTTCATCTTTCTTCTCGTGGTATTGAGATAGATAATGTATATATTGATGTGACATGAGGTGTAACACATCTAAATTCATGGATGACATTAACAACAAGCTGGTGTCACACACATAAATCCTAGGTCAAGAGCCACTTCAATCTCTAGTCTCCTGTTTTTTCTTCTCGCTTCATATTTAACTCTTAATACACTAAATGACAACAAAAGGCATCATGCCTCTATATTCATTGATGATAACAAGAATAAAAAGGCGTCACGCTCATAAAACTCAAGGTTAAGAGCCACTACTATCTTTTGATTCACGTCTTTCCTCTAAAGGTATAGAGATTCTTAAAGTACTCAATGGGTCAGTGACATAGCCTGAAAGATAGGAAGAAAACTTTAAAGTAGTGAGTATACTCAAGCAGAATAGCAGGATGCTGTATCCTGTCCCTTTTCCCTTCATGCCCTTTTTGTTCTCACTATGCAGAAATAATTAAGTTTGATACACTGACCCTTTGATAAGCTGTGTCCCTTTTTTCTGCCTCCCTGCCCTTTCTAAATTCTAGAATAATCTCTTTTTCAACATAACAGAACAAAATATGATCATATCAGGCCTAAACAATTTAATTATCAGTAGAACCAGTCGGGCAACCAGCAAAATATTTCACATGCCTAAACCAGATGTTTAATAGCAGTTATAAGTTGCTTGAACCCAAATATAGGTTTTCAGGGGCCATCGGACAACCTTTAATGTCGAGCCCGGCTTATCAATAAAACTTATAAAATATAATAATACATATATATAAAATAATAATAATATATTAAAATAAAAGTATTCCTAAATATTTTATTCAACTGTCAAAGGCGCATACTTTAACCCCTGCTGATTTAAATACCCACAGCAATACTTCTGTACTAACATTGGATAAAAATAGTTATCCATATTATTTATATGTATAAAGATTATAAAACAATAATCATCGTAATAAAAACATTCCATGTAATATGATCCTATATCAAAATAATACAGTGTAAAATAATGCCAATGATATAGTTGTGTAGAAATTCACTGAGGTGTTCCAAAATTAGAAATAAAATAAAATCTCACCATTTTTATCAAGTTGAGGATATCTAGGTCTCATGTCATCCATACTGCAAAATAATGAAAGATATTAATACAAGAAATGTAATGAAGAAACCACATTAAAGCCGGATTAATAAAAATTTAATGCAAATAAAGCCAGATAGAGCTGCAGTATCTATCTAATTCTGTATATCATATAGTATGTTATCATGGTATGAAGCTACGAAAAGATCTGACAATAAATGGCAGAAATGTTTGCCAAATTGAAAACTTTAACGCAATTGTTAACAACACAGGACGACTGCCCGACCAACAGCCGGCCCTCCCTGTTTGCCTGACAATAAGCCAATTTTATTCAACGGTCAGAATTGCAAACATTTACCATACTGATATGACTATGAGTACAGAAGTATGTGGTGGGGGATCAAGAGGAAATTTCAATTTAATTTTTTATTGCTATTTTACAGCTTTTAATAATTTAAAAAGCAAAATCAGATATTACAAAACATAATATTTTTCATTTATTATGACATGTGAATCATTTTGCATAGATAAGATTAAGAGACTAGCATTCTGCTGCAAAATTCAAAAATTTTATTAAAATTAAAATTTTATGAATGAAGTTATCTTACCAAATTATTGTTTACAATAAGGATTTTCTCTCTCAGTTAAACCAGACTCGCTGGACGCTTTATATCGATATAAACAAAGCGCCCGGATGACACCGATCCGGTGTCATGCGTGTAATCTCCTACATCGTCAGTTTCTATACTGAAGCGTGAGGAGAACCCAGACACCTTAAACAAAGAATCTAGGGGTGGTGGTGGGTTAGTTATAATTTGGTAAGATAACTTCATTCATAAAATTTTAATTTTAATAAAATTTTTGAATTTCATTTCATTCTGTTATCTTACCAAATTATTGTTTACAATAAGGATGATTTCAAAGCAGTACTTACCTACCAAGGAGGTGTCAAGATTCTTTCTTGCTTTGATTCTGTTATCAACTACTTGGTTGTTCCATACCAACTATGTACATAATCAACCTTTTATGGTTTAATAACAAAGCATGTTAAAAACATATTTACACGTTCAGCAACTTGCTGAGGTTAATTTTCCTTTAAAACATTACAATTTAAATCACGGAGATAAAACCTGGTAAAGGTTGACTCCGTTGACCAATCTGCAGCATTCATAATGGATTCAACTGAAGCTCCTCTGTATAAGGCTAAGGAAGGTCCTAAAGCTCTAGTGCTGTGAGCTTTCACTTTTAAAGAATTGTCATTAAGAGTGATTTTTAACACTTGAACAATCCAATTTGAAATTGTTTGTGCTGTTACTGGTCTATGTGGTTCATTTAGACTAAGGAAAACTTTAGTTTCATCCTTACCAGATTCTTCAGGTGATTTTCTAAAACGTTCTGTTGCTTTTAAATAGTAGTATATACACCTTTTAGGGTCCAGTTTCTTGTTTTCTGGATAACTTGGAACAAAGACTAAAGCCTTCCTATGCGACTGTCTGTCTTGTTTGGCTAAGCCTTGTCTAATAAAAGTAATACCTTTACTTTGAATATTTACATTTCCTTCCCCAATATGGAATGATTGTATATCACTGGATCTCCTGAAACAAGTAATAGCAATTATGAAGACAGTCTTTAATGTTAACATTTTCAAAGACACTTTACCAAGTGGTTCAAAAGGTTTCTTTTGTAATGCAGATAACACCTTTAATAGATCCCACTCAGGTACTAATTTGACTACTGGGGGTCTAGAATTAAATACACCTTTCAATATTTGAATGATATAAGGATGTTGGCCAACTTTTTGCCCTTCTATACATGGTAAAACTGCTGATAACATAGAACGGTAACCATTAATTGTACTATATTGCAAACCTTTTTGATATAAATATGCAAGGAAATCAGCAATCTGCGTTAAAGTGGCACAGTATGGATCAATTTGTTCTGAACTACACCAGCTACAAAACATTTTGAACTTGTTGGTGTAATCTTTTTTAGTTCCATTTCTCCATGCTGCCATGAGAAGTTTTCTAGATTTTTCAGAAAATCCAATCTCTTGGAAACGTCTGTTGATAGGAGCCAAGCTGTTAGATTGAAAATTTCTGGGTTTGGGTGAACAATCTGTGTTTTGGGCTGTGTCAGGAGGTTTGGACACAGGGGAAGACTGATTGGATTTGCTATGAGGAGTTCCAACAGTTCTGGGAACCAATGTCTCCTCTGCCACAGTGGTGCAATCAGTATAATTTGACAATGGTATTGCCGTATATGTCTCAGGACCTTGGGAATCAGACACAGAGGTGGGTATGCATATGCAAACATGTTTGTCCACGGTATGCTTAAAGCATCTATTGCAAATGCTTGGTTGCTTGGCATCCAAGAACAGTATATTGGTGTTTGATGGTTGTGTGGGGATGCAAACAAGTCCATCATTGGACTGCCCCACTTCTGAAACACTTTTTGGACTATGGATTGGTTCAAAGTCCATTCTGTAGGTAACACTTTGTGTCGACTCAATTGGTCTGCTAAAATATTGTGAATGCCCGATAGATGTACAGCCTTCATAGTTATCTTGTTTTTGATTGCAAACTGCCAAAGGTTCCAGACTTCCATGCATAGTTTGCTTGATTTGGTCCCCCCTTGTTTGTTTATGTATTGGACTACTGTGGTATTGTCTGATTTTATCAATACTACTTTCCCCTGAAGGATTGGTGCAAAATGTTCTAAACAAAGATACACAGCTTTCATCTCTAACAGATTGATGTGCATCTTTGCTTGAAATTTGTCCCATGTTCCTTGATACCAACTGTTCTCCACATGTCCCCCATACATGGTTTTTGAGGCATCTGTGGTGAGGGTAATTTCTCCCACTGGTTGATGTAACGATCGACCCATCATAATGTTGGCTGGATTTTGCCACCATTGAAGGTGTTTTACCAGATGTTGTGTAACAGGAATTTCTTTCTCTAGGCTGTGTTTTGTTGGACGCCAAAAACTCAGAAGATGTAATTGGATTGGACGCATAAAAAGGCGTGCATGAGGAATGAGTTCTATGCATGAAGCCATTAAGCCTAACAGATGGAGAAAGTCTATTGCTTTGGGAGTTTTTTGGGTTAAAAGATTCACTGCTAATTGAATCTTTTCCAGCCTCTCTATTGAAGGGAGAACAATTGCTTTGTCTAGTTTGAACCAAGCTCCTATGTACACTAAACTTTGTTGTGGTATTAAGCTGGATTTTTCCAGGTTTATCACAAAGCCCAATGATAGCATTACTTCTATGCTTTGTTGTAAGTTTTGGATCAAAAGGTTTTTGACTTGATTCAGGAAAAGCCAATCGTCTAGGTATGATGCTAGTCTGATATTCATTGTTCTTAAATAAGCAGTTACTACACTGCAAATTTTGGTGAAAACCCGTGGGGCAACTGTTGGACCGTAACACATTGTTTTGAATTGGTAATATTTGTCTTTGAAACAAAACCTCAGATATTTCCTGTGAGCTGGGAAAATTGGTATATGGAGATATGCATCGCTTAAATCTATCGAAACTGCCCAATCTTTTGGTCTGACTAGATTTATTATTTTTGTCAGAGTGTCCATTTTGAAATGCTTTTTTACTAAATACTTGTTTAATGGTCTTAGATTTATAACGGGTCTCATTTTGCCATTTTTCTTTTTTACTAGAAAAAAGGTACTGTAAAAACCTTGATGAATTTGGTTCAAAGGAACTTCTTCTATAGCGTTTTTTGCTAAAAGAGAATCTATTTCTTCCAAAATTAAAGATTCTTGAACATGTGGAACCCTTGTTTTCACAATTCCTGAAAAATTTGGTATTTGGCTGAATTCCATTTTGTAGCCTTCTTTTATGATTGACAAGACCCACTGATCTGTGGTAATTTTCTCCCATGCTGACAGGAAATATTTGAGTCTTCCTCCGACTGGATAATGGGGAAGAAGAGATAAAGTTTGACTTACTAAATTGTCATTGTTTCTTGGGTATCCGAAAGGAAGGAGGCTTGTTCTCCACATCTTTCTTCTCAGTTCTATTATATGAATCATTTTTCTTGTATCTGAAATTAGACTCTTTTAAATCATTAGATTTAGGCCTTGACTTACTATATGTGTCAGTTTTAGCCATTTTGTACTGAGGGGTTGAGAGCCTATTTTCATAACTGTTAGGCAATTTTCTTTTAAAACTAGGCTTATTAAAAAACTCTGGAACAAGGTCTGATAATTGGTCCTTGTGTTCCTTTCTATCTTTAAGTTTGTCATGTAAGCCAGGTCCAAATACACCCTCACTACTTAATGGTAGAAACATAACTTTGGAGGTTATATCTTTCAGAGTTATTAACCCTGAATCTGACAAGGCAGCTTTCCTCCTGATCATGTGATGAAAAGCCCCTGAACGCCCAGCTTGGTCCAGAGCTTTATTAGAAATATCAAACATATCTCTTACATTTTGAACTGCTCTGTCAAGATTTGGTTCTGTATTGTTTAAATTATTTAATAGATTGCCTAGACCTTGTTGTAAGTACGCCATAGCTATTATGTTCATTCTTGAAGCCAATTGTCCTTGATAAGCTAGAGTTTCAATTGATTTCAAAGGCTGAGTACATAAACTCTTGTTTTTACCCCATGGTTTAAAACTCTTGGGTCCATGTCTTTTAAGAAGCATAGGCTCTAGTAATTCATCAAGTCCAGGGACTTGTAGAGCTTCAACCGACTTTTGGTTGATAGGGAAACAGCGACGATATTCCTCTTTGTAAGAAGACATACGGTCTGGAGCGTCACAACGCCAAGATTTTTTGAGGATATCTAACTGGTACGGGTCTAGCACTAGCCCGTTTTCAGACGTTTCTTCCTCATTATGAGCAAAACCAAAAATTTCCCTTAGTTCAGGTTGCTTAGAAAGTTCAAAATTTCTACTTTTGCCTGACAGAGAATTTGTGCTGGCATTTGAAAAGGAACCTTCAGACTTGTCAGAACAAACTGAACCTGACCTGCACAAGTTCCTAACTTCATTCTCACTGGGATGAAGGGACACAATATCAGGGTCTATCCCATTGTTAAGACTAATAAGAGGTCTGTGCCTCCCAGAGGGAGCACTATTCTCACTTGTAAGAGGTCTGTGCCTCCCCGAAGGAGCACTATCCCCAGTAAAATTGTGATCAGATATCGGCGCGGCCGAACCGCCCGTCTTCTGAACACTTTCTTTCAAAGAGTCAAGAGACTGAATTATAGCCGAGAGGCTATTGTTCATATTAGTCTCCATCAGAGAAATACGTTTATCCAAGCCAGATAAACTTAACTTATTCTTAGAAGTAGAGGAAGACTTCGAAACGTTGCGAGTCGGACTCGATGTGATTGTCGTAGCACGTGCTCCCGGACTAGCGCAACGTTTCGAGGTATTATCTACTTCAATTATAGGAAAAGACGATAAATCGTCGTTCTCCATACTTACAATACACAAATTCAACTAATAATTGAAAAAAAAATATTCTCAATTTACCTGTGAAGTTGTAAAAACTTCAGACAAAAATCGCGTCTGGTTCTCCTCACGCTGAAAGTGAAACTGACGATGTAGGAGATTACACGCATGACACCGGATCGGTGTCATCCGGGCGCTTTGTTTATATCGATATAAAGCGTCCAGCGAGTCTGGTTTAACTGAGAGAGAAAATCCTTATTGTAAACAATAATTTGGTAAGATAACAGAATGAAATGAAATTATTAATTTTCTAATGGAAGTGAGTAGTTGTCTCCCTTTGATATCAAAATAATGTAATTTCCGATTTGTCCAATCTAAATAACAGTTGACATAAATCCTACCATTAAATCTGACATGATGATAACATTAGAAATACAATGTACATTTAGATATAAGTAGGAATAAGAGCAGTAGTCCTGTGGTAGGATGTGCGCTAAGGGGTTGAAAGGTCCCAAGTTTGAATCCCACCAGGGGCACTGCTAATTTCCTTGAGCAAGAAATTTACCGGTAATTACTTCACTCCACCAGTTGTAAATGGGTACCTGCGAAGGTGGGTATAATTGCTGCACTAGTAAGTGGAGTAAAAAGACTCCCCAGGGAAATTGATTTGTTCCAGTAGCCCAAAGACCAGGGGTAATAGCTGTAAAGTCGGTGATAGTGCGTAAGCATGAAACTTAGACTATAAAATGCAATTAATTTACATTACTTAATAAGTTTCTGAGAAATTTTCTGTGCCCATATACATAGTTTTGCGTAACAGGAATTCTACATTTGGAAATTTTTGGGAGGAGATCCAGACAGTATATAACACGGCTGGGTGAACAATACACACCTCCTCCCCCATTGAGTATTCAAACATATAGAAAACAACAACAATAAACTTACTTTCTGGAAGCTTCCATTTCCCATCGACTTTTCAAGGCACTAACATTTCCTGCTAGCGGGGGTGTTGCCCTTCCTTCAGAATCAGTCTCATGATCACGTATCACAGCAGGAAGACTGGCAGATAATGGAACAAACTGATACTCTTGAGGGTTGCTAAGCAACGCTACAGCTTGTGATTGTTTACATTCATCCAATATAGGCAATATCTCACCAAAGTCTGGTCGGTCCTATAACAAGCAGAGTAAGAAAAAAATTCTATATCATATGATATACAATGTATCAATAAAGAATAGCTACTGAATGTTGATGTCTATATTAAATGATCCATCACCCACCAGGCCAATCTCCGTAAACAGACAGGCTGTAGAGCATTGTCGTACAGGATCTCTACTACCTCAATGCAGGGCCACATCGAAATGACATTTATGTCGACTAATCAATTGTAGCTTTCATTTAGACAAAACACTATTAATAACATTTCGATTTTGTAATTTCTATTTTTAGACCACTGTTTGCAAGCTAATTTAACAGCGGTATTATTCACAGTCTGCAATTGGACGGCTCATTTCAAATTGCGTGACATAGACAATGCAAACAAATTACGTATCATTACAATTTCGTCATTAATATAATGATGAGAAAATGTCACCTTAACATGACCCTTGTTTGAGAAAAGGCCAGATCTAAATTAGCATGTTGGCGAGCAGAAAGTTTTAGATCGGGTTTTAATCAGATTGCCGCCAGGCTAGCTCAGCTGGAAGCCCACAAGTCTACTGATAAAAGTCAATTGAGGGGTCATGGGCTTGATTGCTGGGCGGGGCATACTTTCATGAGTATATGAAAGTGATGGAATTATTTCTATCGACATTTTCCCTCCTACCACTGGTTCTAAATCATGTAGGGCGGTTGTCAGTCAGTGAGAGAAGTATGCATCTAATAACTACATGTAGATCATCTAACGTCTAAATCCATAGATTTAGCTTTTTCAGGAATGGTGAGAAGGTTGACTAAAAAAGTCATTAACAAAAAATGTAATGTGGAAACCACATTAGACTGGATTTAAAAACTTTAATGCAAAAATTACAAAAGGAAATAATCCATAATTAAGCCAGGTAGAGTTGTGGTTACTTTCTAATTCTGTCCATCACATGGTATGTTATAATTGTATGAAGTTTCATAAAGATCTGACAATTAATGGCAGAAATCTAAGGAAAAGAAAATCTTTAACGCAATTGTTAACAACGTCGGACATCCACCCACCAAACTTTTTCATTGAAAAATCTGGCTAAAAACAAACAAAAAAACTTATTAGAAATATGCCATAAATGTTCAAATTCAAAATATAAGTGAACCATTACCATGTAGCATCTGATACATTTCTATGATAAAATGAAAACCTGGGGCTGTTACACCTTCCCATAAAAACTTGGCAATAATGCCAACTATACTGCATTCATAAGGTATTGAAAGAAGTTGCCAGCCTTGTGGAAGAGTAGGTGAGTACTGGATACAGACAAGCTTAGAAGAAAGCCAGGTTAGATGTGCTGGTTGCTGTAAAACAACTTAAATTGTGATGACACAGCATTAAACTTAAGTATATAAAGTAGGGCTGTCATCGATAGAAAATTTTGTATCGATATATGGAAAGGCTAGTATCCGAGATATAATGGATATATCAAATTAGACAAGGATTGTTATAGAAGCCTCTAGAACTCCAGTATATTGTATACTGTATATATACTATATCGAGGGCTTAACGGAAGACTATTGTAACTCTGTTTTTCAAAACTTTTCAGGAGAGCAAAAAAACTGTCTCAAACTTTCAGTTCACTTTAAAATTAAGGTTTCTGGTTATAAAATTGTACATTTGGACATCTTAAAACTATGTTATTTGAAAGAATAAGAATAACTGTTAAATATTCTTGAATATTGAAAATTGATAAACTTACAATAGTGTTACGCTGAAATAAACATGTGGAAATTGAATGAAAAACTATTGTAACTAGTAGTCACAATAGTTTTCCATTAACATTCAATTTCAATACATTGTTCACTCAAAAGGTATAGTATCTCATAATTTATTTCAATATATTCAAACTAGGTTGCTATGGGTATCTATCTCATCATATTTGTTGAAATGAAAACTATGAGTTGACTTTTAATTAATTAATAACAGTGATTTTTGTAAGTTACATTAGTTTATCATTAAACATATTATAGATGTTCGCACTATTCCAATAGAATACTATTGTATCTCAAGTAACAATAGTTTTCATTTACCAAAAATTCCTTTTTTGAGATACAACACTTTAACAACTTATGATTTTTAAATGTTATAGTAAAGTTATGGATTTGATATTTTGAGAGGTTACATTGTATGAGGAAGTCTAAAATGAAGTGAAAAAGCAAAAAAATCACTTTTGAAAAAAAAGTGAGTTACAATAGTCTTCCGTTAAGCCCTCGATATAATGTTGTGATAATATTTGAAACTGTGTTTGTGACAACCCATTTCATCAATTCAGGTGAAAAAAAGATAAATACAATGCAGGTATGTTAAATTAAATGTCACCATCATTTAGTTTTTAGCTTTATAAAATGCTAGATTGTATTGATATTCTAAAATGCGAATCTATATCAGATTGTCTTTCATGAATCGGTGATGCATCCATATCGCAATTTCCAATGACAACCCTAATATAAAAAAAAGATTAAATAAAAGAATCATACCTCTGGGTTAGGGTTCCATCCTCTTTGTATCAATGTCACTAATGGTTTAGGAAAGGTGACAGCTATAGGTGGTCTAGTTTGATGATAGGCCATCTCAGCAGCAGCCGCAGCTACAAGTATAACAATGATTACATAACCATATCTACATACAATCATACCAGCTGTCTGCTGTAATAATCGGGGTTAACATACTTTCCCATGTTTGTTTGCTTGTTTGTTAGTTGTTTAACGCCAAAGCAACACATTGTATAGGTCATATAACAGCGGTCAGTCAACCTACTCACTCCTACTGGAAAGGCTAAATTTCTAGATTCAGCAGTTAACCAACTACTAAGCGCAAACTTTTGTCAGTGACTGACAACTGCCCTACATAGTTAAAAATCATTGGTAGGAGGGAGAATTGCCATAGAAATAATTTCATGACCAAGCTCCACAAAAGTATAACCCGCCCGGGAATTGAACTCACAACCCCACGATCAGTAGACTTGCATGCTACCAACTAAGCTAGCAGGGCTGCTCTACTCTCCCATGTGAGATGACCAAGATTAATAGTAGTCAAGAATGTTAGTGTACAAAACAATGTGTATTGTTATTTTTTATATAATTATCAGTGATGCATACATTAACCCCACTGATTCAAATACATTGCTATAACAAACATCAAGCATCTAAAAAAATTGTCAGTCATGCATACACAAACCCAGCTAATAAAAATACACTACTTAAACAAACATAAAACATCTAAACAAATAAAAAACTGCCAGTGACTCATACTGTTAACACCAACACCAGTTACTGTTTAACACTTTATTTACACTACACAATATAAGATCATATACATAGCCTTGCTAAGGTAAACATGACTTCATGACATCACAATGACGTCACTAATTGTTGTTTTCAATTGAAAAGTGAAAAATGACATCATATAACATGAAGTTAACACATACATTTATCATACTAATTTAAATACTCTACTGTAAAAATGATAAAACATGTAAACAATACCTGGTTTAAGATGAGCAAATGGTAATTCACTAGCTAAAAGTTCCCAGAGACATAAAGAGAAACTAAACACATCAGCTTTTGTACTATACTTTGTACATTGTGTAAATATCTCTGGTGCCATCCATCGTAAATTCTAAAATATAAAAAATAAATCATAGTTCCTCTTTTTTGTTAAAATACAAGTTTGCCTCTTAGTTGTTATTGTTGACATATGTTTCTAGCAACCTAGGTCTTAGTAGGGGTGTATCAATATGGTGAAAATCATATTGCAATATATTGCAATATTCAAATCCTGTATTGCAATAAATTGCAATACGTATCGGTTTTTTTAGTAAACATGCAAAGAATGAACTTACGAAGATAATCATTCTTTCGTTTGACAATTTTTTTTTGTTTTAAAGCACTATTAGATTATCTCAAGTTTTCAACACATTTTAAATATTCATTTAAATATATGAATTTCAGACTCTGATAAAAAAAACAATCAGTATGGCATATAACTACAAAAACCAGTTCATGGAAAAACAAACCGGTTATAAAACTGTTTGAACTCATATTGCGATATCAACCAGTATATCGGTTAACCATTACACCCCTAGGTCTTAGTAATGACATCTTTAAAAGATTATCACAAAAAAGTTATGGACAACTAAACTTTGACATAAGAAGCCAAATTAAGGGCAACAATATGAACTAAGTTAACACCTATGAAAAAATCAGTTCTATTATTAACAATATGGGACAGTTATAAGCAGTCTTGTTTTGCCCTGTTGTACATATGTCTGGGACAGTGGCGCTTTGATTTTTATTTCAAATTTTTTACTTTAAACCGTATCAACACATTGTAAAAGTCATATCATGATGGTCAGTCAACCTACTCATTATTACTGGTGAAAAAGATAAAATTCTGAAATTAAATGTTAACCAGTTACTAGGTGCATACTTTTGTCAGTGACTGACAACTTGTCTAACATGATTTATAATCAGTGGTAGGATAATGGTCATAAACACTTATTCATGACCAAGCACCACAATAGTATGTCCTATCCAAGAATCTAACCTATGACCTCTCGATTAGTAGACTTGTACACTCCTGCTGAGCTAGCTATGCATCTACAAGTCTTATAACTGTTTTTCTTATATAAATTCTACAACAAGACAGACACTAGTACCTACCCCTGGTTGTTTTGTCATGTTGTCATCCATTGTACGAAGAAATTGAGATTCTGAAAACAGAGAGATTCTAAATAACAAATCTTCAAAATACATGAAAACATATTATAATATTTACATTGAAAAATCTTACGGTAAACACAATTCTGAGCAGTTCAAACACATGTACATGTACATGTATAAGAATATAGTGAATGTATAAATTATTATTTTGGTTGGGTTCAACACTGAGGCAAATTGAATAATGATGATTTTGCAGCAGCAAGATCATCTAGCCAAGTTCTCCTGGATGCTTGTCTGAAAACAAAACTTATCACCCTCCACATTGACAAAATATTCCTCTATTAACCTTATTATTGATGGAAAATCAACTTTATTATCATCTTTTAAAGGAAGTGTATAACCAGCCCAAGTGGGTTTTAACCAGCAACCAGGTGTAACAGGCCAATTTTTCCCCCCTGGCCAATCTTTCCCCGGGGAAAAAAAGGCCTAGGCAATTCCCCCCCCCTGGGCAAATTTCCCCCCCTTGATGAAACTGTTATCATGATGCTTTTTATTGTATATCTCAGCCAATCTTTCCCCCCCTGGCTAATTTTTCCCCCATTGTTGGAACCAATGTTATTATGCTATTTCATTGTACATCTCAGCCAATCTTTCCGCTAATAAACTGTTATTTCTAGGCGGGGGAAAGATTAGCGAGGGGGAAAGATTGGCCGAGATGTATATTGAAAAAGCATATAATGACAACAGTTTTATCAGCAGGGGAAAAATTAGCCGGGGAAAGATTGGCAGAGATATATATTGAAAAAGCATAAAATGACAACAGTTTCATCAGCGGGGGAAAAATTAGCCAGGGGGAAAGATTGGCCAAGATGTATATTGGAAAGCATAAAATGACAACAGTTTCATCAGTGGGGGAAAATTTAGTCAGGGGGGAAAGATTGGCCAAGATGTATATTGAAAAAGCATATAAAGACAACAGTTCCAACAACAGGGGAAACATTAGCCAGGGGGGGGGGGAGATTGGCCGAGATGTAAATTGAAAAAGCATAAAATGACAACAGTTTCATCAGCAGGGGGAAAAATTAGCCAGGGGGAAAAGATTGGCTGAGATGTATATTGAAAAAGCATATAAAGACAACAGTTCCAACAACGGGGAAAAATTAGCCAGGGGGGGAGATTGGCCGAGATGTATATTGAAAAAGCATATAATGACAACAGTTTCATCAGTGGGGGAAAATTTAGTCCGGGGGGAAAGATTGGCCAAGATGTATATTGAAAAAACATATAAAGACAACAGTTCCAACAACGGGGGAAAAATTAGTCAGGGGGGAAAGATTGGCCGAGATGTAAATTGAAAAAGCATAAAATGACAACAGTTTCATCAGCAGGGGAAAAATTAGCCGAGGGAAAGATTGGCTGAGATGTATATTGAAAAAGCATAAAATGACAACAGTTTCATCAGCGGGGGAAAAATTAGCCAGGGGGGAAAGATCGGCTGAGTTGTATATTGAAAAAGCATATTAAGACAACAGTTCCAACAATCGGGAAAAATTAGCCAGGGGGGAAGATTGGCCGAGATGTATATTGAAAAAGCATATAATGACAACAGTTTCATCAGCAGGGGAAAAATTAGTCAGGGGGGAAAGATTGGCCGAAATATATATTGAAAAAGCATATAAAGACAACAGTTCCAACAATGGGGGAAAAATTAGTCAGGGGGGAAAGATTGGCCGAGATGTATATTGAAAAAGCATAAAAGGACAACAGTTTCATCAGTGGGGGAAAATTTAGTCAAGGGGGAAAGATTGGCCCAGATGTATATTGAAAAAGCATATAAAGACAACAGTTCCAACAACGGGGGGAAATTTAGCCAGGGGGGAAAGATTGGCCAAGATGTATATTGAAATAGCAGAATAACAACAGTTTCATCAACAGAGGAAAAATCAGCCAGGCGTGAAAGATTGGCCGAGAGAAAAAATGTTGTATCATATTACATATAAATTCTAAACAAATGTTAGGGGGGGGAATTTGCCCAGGGGGGGGAAGGCCTGGGCCAATTTTTCCCTGAGGGAAAAAAAGGCCTGGGCCAATCTTTCCACGGGGAAAGATTTGCCTGGGCCTTTCTTTCCCTATGGGAAAGATTGGCCAGGGGGAAAAATAGACTGCTACACGGGGCCCTTTGAGACACTTAACTCAAAATCCTGCACATAGCTAACTGAACAACTAACTTGAAAGAATAAATTACCATCTGAACCTTAAACATTACTATTACATCACCAATGTTACCAATAATTTGACCTTCAGGAGTGATCTTGACCTAACACAAATAAACATCTGCTTATTCAGTAGTTGTCTCAACCTTGGAGATTGGTAAAAATTCACATAACAATTGTTTATACAAGCTGCATCCGTGCAGAATGAAGTTAGTTGATATATAACTTCTGCAACACTGATTAAATCCTATTGTTCTGTGCACACACATTTTTTATATCGACTTTATTTCACAAAGGTAAATCCTGTACAGACAAAGTTTTTCAGCTGGAAAAAACAATCAAATTTGTTATACATACCAAATTATCTCTATAGTTTTAATTATTTTTCACTTTTTTAACCATTGCACATAGAGTTCATCTTCCAGTGTGACCTTGACCTGATTAAGCGACCTTGAAATGACAATTGACTAGAGAGAATAAAAAACATAACTTACCACCGAAATCAGCCACTATAGCTCGACCATTTTCATCTAACAATATATTTTGACTATTCAGATCTCTATGAATGACTGGTTGTGTTAAATTATGTAAATAGTTCATTCCTTTAGCTACATCAGATGCTATGATTAACTTAGAATAAATGTCTATTAATCTGAAAATATATCATATTATACAGTGTCATTCATAATTACCTATGTAAATGTGTGATTTTTATCTTTTTACAAATTCTTGAGAAATTAAAAACATTTCTTTCGTGCTGTACGGTGAAACGTCACGTTATTCAATGAAAATATACAATGAAAATATTATGTATAAATTATGTAATATACATCTGACAAAACACAAAACAATGCATGAAAGAAACAGAATATTCATCAACTTCTGTGTAAGATCTGTTTTTATTTCAACTCGTGAACTCAGAAAGTGACATTTTCACTCGTGGCTATGCCACTCTTGTAAATATGTTTTCTGAGCACACTTGGTGAAATAAAATTTGATCTTACACCAAAGTTGACAAACATCCTCTATATCTCTTTAGATAAATGTACATGTTTATCAATTAAAATTGTATTCAGTATCATCACTCATCTTTCAAATGTTACAATATATTATAACTAGCAAAATGTGCAAATACATCAAATATAAAATCTAATTATACCATTGCCAGCTTTTTATAAGTGTAAGGGTAATTTTGGACGGCACTATTCTAAAATAAAGATCTTGGGTTAAATTCATACACACAATATTACAGATAAAGTAAAGATTTCAGTTCCTGCTACATGTATAAAGATCAAATTGGTTATATGAAATCATGCAAATTGTGATGATTTTAATTTAATAAGAAATAGATCACTTAATTCAGGCCATTTAGCTACTAGGACCATTGATTTTGTTGTAATTTAGAATATGTTAAATCTAAAAACAAAAGCTTAAGAGTAAAGTGTGTGATAGTAAATTCAGCAAACTATTTATTTATACTGGGTTTAACACCCTTCCACAGGGACGGAAACTTCTCCACATATCTTATTAATGGAAGAAAATTGACGTAATTGTCAAATTTACATAGTATAACCTCCCTGGGTGAGATTTGAACCTGCATCCCCTTTAGGACACCAGATTCGAAATCACTGAGACAGTGTTTGGGCTACCAATTGTGCTACCCACCGGGTTTCAGTCAACTATAAACTAGAAATATCAATGATTTATCTCTATTGATCCTACCTTTTTTGTTCATGTAATAAACTATACAGTGAGCCACCTGCCACATACTGTGTAACTATAGCAAATTGCTGAAATAAAAATAAACATAAGAACAACCACATTATGATATGAACAGATAGGTCTAAAACATTTACCGCATCCCCACTGACAAAATAGCCCTATTCCACAGATGGTACAGTATTGCCTTTCATTTGTGACAAATATACATCTTTTATGAATTTATGCCAACATAAATGGTCAGTACGGCACTGCAGTGAATATTGTGTACATACATATATTGATGTATTGATGAAATATATTTCTCAACATACTGATATTGACAATAGGCTTCGAGCCCAATCAAAGACATCGTTGGCACCCAAAGTACTTTCTTACATTACTATCTCCTTTTCATGATCAGCATGAGGCAGGGGTGACCAATCTTCTTCAAATAAAATAACATGTTACAATTTAATAACAATGAAGTCATACTGAGATTTCTGTACATAAATAAAAACAAACACACATGTTTATTTCTCAAAGTGGTTACAAATGGCCCATGGTACATAAGTTCGTTTTTTTTTAAAGTCTGCTTCCATATACATGTTCCGCCAACTTTACAATCTTGAACAATAACTCCTGATCATTGAAATCATCCTCAGGCAGGTCATCCCTCACAGCACCCATTTACACCTGGGTGGTGTGGAACAATTGTAAGTTAATTTCTTGCTCAAGGAAATTTGCTGTGCCCCATGTGGGGATCGATCTGGGAACCTATCGATCCCTAAGCCCTCCTCCTTCCACTGGACCACTGCACCTACATAACGTAGCATAGCAAAGTCATGTATCGCAGGATATCCAATTATGAATCATTGAAAGCTTCAGACAAAACATCAAATAACTTACACTGGGATCATCCAAGCAAGCACCAACAAAGTTGATCACGTAAGGACTGTTCAGTTTAGCTAAAACAGCAACCTCTCTACAGAACATGTCTACATCGGACTTAGTACCAAAACTACTAGCTTTATATCTGAAAAGATGACAACAATGTTAGCTATAACAAGATTGTTAGAGTTTTAGTCATATCCCTATAATGTCAGCTTTATATCTGAAATGATGACAACAATGTTGGCTATGACAAGATTGTTAGAGTTTTAGACATATCCCTATGATGTCAGCTTTATATCTGAAAAGATGACAACAATGTAAACTAAAACAAGGTTGTTAGAGTTTTAGACATAAACACAAAATGTCAGCTTTATATCTAAAAAGATGACAACAATTTTAGCTATGACAAGATTGTTAGAGTTTTAGACATATCCACAAAATGTCAGCATCAATGCTGGATTTAACAAAAAAGTCAGAGTTTTAGACCTAACCACTATGGTCAAAGTTTTAGAAATAGAATCAATGAATGGACTAAAAACCCAGACTGATAGCGCAGTATTTAGAGTGCCAGGATTTCCTATCTAGTGTCCTGAAGGGTTCAAGTCCCATTAAGGGCTGATATACTTTCCTTTGAAAATTTGACTCTAACGTCAATTTTACTCCATTATTCAACTTTACAAAGAAGTTGCCAGCCTTAAGGAAAACTTGATGATGTAAGCTGGCTGCAGTAAAATAGGCTTAACTGTGTAGCAGCAGTAAATCCATTATAACAAGAAATGTAAAGTGGAAACCACATTAAAGACAGAATAAAAAACTTTAAAGCAAAAATTACAAAGGGAAATAATCCATAATAAAGGCAGGTAGAGTTGTGGTTACTGTCTAATTCTGTTCAAGGGATGGTATGTTACCATTGTATGAAATTTCATAATGATCTGACAATAAATGGCAGAAACTTTCACACAATTGTTAACGACACCAGAGGCCCAACCACGCACCCGCCTGAGTTTTGCCAAACTATAAGCTGAATTTTTTTGTTGAAAAATCTGGCTAAAAATAGGACTTATTTTCACACAAAGGTTTATCTCAACAGGCCACTCACCTTTTCACAGCAACAACTTTCCCTCTACACCGACCTTTATAAACTTTACCAAATGACCCGCTACCTATGACATCATTAAATTCTATGTCAGATATTAGTATATGAAACTGATGTGGCAAGTCTGCTCTTAATTGTAGAACATCTATTTTCTCTGTAAATGCATAAAATACACAAAAAATAAGCAAGTTAGTCTAACGCTAAAAAGATCAAATTCAGTTGAAAGTCTTCTGCCTTACACTGTATAACAGGTAATTTTCTCATGGGTTTAAAGTATGCTATAATACCATAACAACAATAGGGCAAATTCAAAACCCCCACAAATATATATGCATGTGTCAATACAGATTATACTTGTAATAATGGGATACACAATTGAAATAAAATCAACTCCCAAAAACATTGCATGACCAATTGCTTCTTGGGAAAAAAAATTGCAGACTTACAGGAACTTGAATTGGCATCAAAGAGACTTCTCCAAACTAAGCTCTCAGGCTGCTAATAAAACCTCCCCATAACGTGAACAGGTAAGTACTGCAACATTAGTCCAGACTTAAGTCAGATTTTACTATAAGCACAGGGATGGAGTTACTGAAAATCTACTTTCATAATACATAGAGTAATTATGTTTCAAAGTACTTAAAATCAGTATTAATACTGAAAACTTTCACTTATGAAATCAAAATCAATGCCTCACTGTATCCATAGAAACAATAAATTCAATATTTTACCTCTTGTCATACTCTTTAGTTTCCCTATAGGTGAAGGAACCGAGACATATGACCCTTCACCTCCTGGTTGTGCATAATCTCCATGCGCTGACTCATCATGAGGTCTTTTATGATGTTTGACTAGAGTAACTATTGCATCATGCCCTGAAATATAACATAAATTATATAAATATCATAAAATATTATTATACAAGAAATGAAATGTGGAAACCACATTAAAGTCGGATTTAAAATCTTTAACCCAAAAATTACAAAGGGAAATAATCCATAATGAAGCCAGTTGTGGTTACTGTCTAATTCTGTTCATCACATGATATGTTATCATTGTATAAAGTTTCAAAGATCTGACAATAAATGGCAGAAATATATGCTAAATTGAAAACTTTAACGCAATGTTCGCCCGAGTTTCGCCAAATTATTAGCTGTATTTTTTCTTTCAAAAATCTAGCTAATAAAAAGTGACCTTAAAGTTTTACCTTCATATGACCTTGACAATAAATTTTGGTTAAAACCATTATTGATCAAGATATGACCAAATCTGTTTTCATGACCTTGACATTAAATGTTTGACTATAACTACCATTTTACCTTTGCATTACCCTAAGATAAAATGACTTTTAAACATTGACCTTACTTTGACCCAATTCAGACAATAAAATACAAGTAAAACCCTATTATATTATTTTTTGCAAATCTTTAATTTATAGTTTAACATTAAATTACCATACTATTCATCTTAAAGTGCATTTAAAAACACTTAAAATGCTGACATAAATACGACCATGTTAATGTCTATTTTTAAAATGACCTTGAAGTGTTGACCTAAACATTGCCAAAGTAACTAACCTGACAACCTTGACCTATATATTACCTTGTTCATACGCCCACATTAAAGCAGTTTGATCTTCTCTTTTCTCACTACCACCACTTTGTTCACTTACAGAAGCTACAAGATTTATATCAGCACCTTTTTCAAGTAAATATTGCACAACTCTAATGTGTCCATGGTAACAAGCACTATGGAAAGCTAAAATTATATAAAAAATATTGTACACATCTGATGTGTCCATGGTAACAACCACTATGGAAAGCTGAGATAATATAATAATTCTATATATATATTTATAAATAAACCCCTTGATCAGCAAGCAAACCTATGACCCCTTGATCTGCAAGCAAACTAATGACCCCTTGATCAGCAAGGGAACCTATGACCCCTTGATCAGCAAGGGAACCTATGACCCCTTAATCAGCAAGGGAACCTATGACCCCTTGATCAGCTAGCAAACCTATGACCCCTTGATCAGCAAGCAAACCTACAACCCCTTGATCACCAAGCAAACCTATGACCCCTTGATCACCAAGCAAACCTATGACCCCATGATCAGTAGCAAACCTATGACCCCTTGATCACTAAGTGAACCTATGACCTCTTGATCAGCAAGCGAACCTATGACCCCTTGACCAGCAAGTGCACCTATGATCCCTTGACCAGCTAGCAAACCTATGACCCCTTGATCAGCAAGCAAACCTATGACCCCTTGATCTGCAAGCAAACTAATGACCCCTTGATCAGCAAGGGAACCTATGACCCCTTGATCAGCAAGGGAACCTATGACCCTTAATCAGCAAGGGAACCTATGACCCCTTGATCAGCTAGCAAACCTATGACCCCTTGATCAGCAAGCAAACCTACAACCCCTTGATCAGCAAGCAAACCTATGACCCCTTGATCACCAAGCAAACCTATGACCCCATGATCAGTAGCAAACCTATGACCCCTTGATCAGCAAGTGAACCTATGACCTCTTGATCAGCAAGCGAACCTATGACCCCTTGACCAGCAAGTGCACCTATGACCCCTTGACCAGCTAGCAAACCTATGACCCCTTGATCAGCAAGCAAACCTATGACCCCTTGATCAGCAAGCAAAACTATGACCCCTTGATCAGCAAGAGAACCTATGACCCCTTGATCAGCAAGCAAACCTATGACCTCTTCATCAGCAAGAGAACCTATGACCCCTTGATCAGCAAGCGCACCCATGACCCCTTTATCAGCAAGCAAACCTATGACCTCTTCATCAACAAGGGAACCTTATACCCCTTAATCCACAGACGTGTGCTGTGCTAAGTGAGCTAGCCAAGTGGCTATTATCACACAATCTTACCTGTATGTCCATCTTTACTCTGATGATTTATCTTAACACCTGTATTGCCTACTGAGCTAGCCTGCGGTGACTACCGAGCTAGCCTGCGGTGCCTACTGAGCTAGCCTTCGGTGCCTACTGAGCTAGCCTGCGGTGCCTACTGAGCTAGCCTGCGGTGCCTACCGAGCTAGCCTGCGGTGCCTACGGAGCTAGCCTGCAGTGTCTATGGAGCTAGCCTGCGGTGCCTACTGAGCTAGCCTGCGGTGCCTACTGAGCTAGCCTGCGGTGCCTACTGAGCTAGCCTTCGATGCCTTCTGAGCTAGCCTGCGGTGCCTACAGAGCTAGCCTGCGGTGCCTACTGAGCTAGCCTGCGGTGTCTACCGAGCTAGCCTGCGGTGCCTACTGAGCTAGCCTGCAGTGCCTACTGAGCTAGCCTGTGGTGCCTACCGAGCTAGCCTGAGGTGCCTACTGAGCTAGCCTGAGGTGCCTACTGAGCTAGCTTGAGGTGCCTACTGAGCTAGCCTGAGGTGCCTACTGAGCTAGCCTGAGTTGCCTACTGAGCTAGCCTGAGGTGCCTACCAAGCTAGCCTGAGGTGCCTACTGAGCTAGCCTGAGGTGCCTACTGAGCTAGCTTGAGATGCCTACTGAGCTAGCCTGCGGTGCCTACTGAGCTAGCCTGCGGTGCCTACTGAGCTAGCCTGAGGTGCCTACTGAGCTAGCTTGAGGTACCTACTGAGCTAGCCTGGGGTGCCTACTGAGCTAGCCTGTGGTGCCTACTGAGCTAGCCTGAGGTGCCTACTGAGCTAGCCTGCGGTGCCTACCGAGCTAGCCTGCGGTGCCATCTGAGCTAGCATAGAGGATATTATCACACAATCTTACCTGTATGTCCATCTTTACCCTGATGATTTATCTTCACACCTGGTTGATCTATCAGAAATTTTATCATATCTAAACTTTTACCACTTGTACAAGCACTGTAAATATATGAATGAAAAAATGTGGCTTTTTCTTTACGGAAAAATGTTATTCAATGAAAATATATGATGAAAATATAAAATCTTACATATACGCAGTCAACTTGACGTCATTTTAGTTGATAAATGACGTCACCTTGGAGAAGAATAATGTCACCTTATCTATGTGTGAAATACATCTAACAAAACACAGATCTAAGCATGAAAAACATTATTTCACTTGGTGAAATATTAATAAATTGGCACAAAATTCAAAGCTACAAAAATGCATATCAAAACAAATAAATGAAAGCTGCAATGAAAACTGTCCCATAACTTATAGTGACCATGACCTACTATTAACTTTGACCATTGCATGATCTAGGATGATACATATTTATTGTTCTCCATGTAATTTGACCTTAGTTGACATTGACCTAAGATATAGTGGTTGCCATCTTTACAGAAGAGTAGATGAGTAGTGGTTATAGACAAGGATATAAAAGGTTAGGTATGGTGCACTGGTCTCTGTAAAATTACTTAAATTTGTTTTGATAGGCAGTTGAATTAAAGTTTGATAGGCAGTTAACCACAGTAGAAAAAAAAAACTTTGAAGTGACCTTGACCTTAAAGTGATATAACCTTCAGGTGACCTTTGACCCTAAAATCTTACCTATGTAATGGTGTTTCACTAAAGATATTCTCTTTTGTTACACTATCTAAACCAGTTCTTGATATTAATTGTTTCACAACCTCAACTTTGCCATTATAACATGCTCTGAAAAAAGTATACATAAATTTAAAATACAATCAATTTAGTTTGTAAGCCCCCCAGCTAGCTCAGTTTGTAGCATGCAAGTCTACTATTTGAGGGGTCATGGGTTTGATTCCCGGGGCATACTTTCGTAGAGCTTAGTCATGAAATTATTTCTACGGCCTTTCTCCTTCCTACCAATGATTTTTAATTAAGTAGGGCAGTTGTCAGTCACTGACAAAAGTATGGGCTTAGTAGTTGGTAAACAGCTAAATCCAGAGATTTAGCTTTTCCAGGAACAGTAAGTAGGTTAACTGTCGCCGTATATGACCTATAAAATGTGTTGCTACAGCGTAAAACCAAACAAACAAACAATTAAGTTTGTTTATATCAAACTATATGAAAAGCGATGTGTAGTGCAACTCAGTAGAGATGTTAACATTGTCTTGTGATGTAGAATCATAACAACATTACATTCATAAAAGGAAATTTAAAATACAGTAAAACATATACAGTTATAACATACTCGGTTATAACATACACTCGGTTACAACATACCACTTTTCCTGGCCCATTCTTCATATTTTGTATGTAACATACTTAGTATGCTATATGGATATAACATACCTCGGTTATAACATACCTTATTTCTTTGGCCCAGCGAGTATGTTATAACCGAGTTTTACTGTACTATGTATGGGGTAAGAGTTGATGACTATGAATGAAATCAAAATAGTGGTGATTTTGTTCTATGTTAATTTATTTATTCTATTTTATTTATTGGAGTTAACGCCGTGTCAACACAATTTTAGGTCAATTTACTGCGTCCAGCGCACCTAACCTAGCTTTCCTGGACCATTGTCTATAACCAGTACTCACCTACCCTTCCTCAAGGCCGGAAACTTCTCCATATTATCTAATCAATGGAGGAAAATGGATATTATAGTCAAATTTTCATGGAAGGGTATAACCTCCCCGGGTGGAATTCGAACCCGCACCCCCTCAAGCAAGAGTATCCAAATCCCAGTGCGCTACCAACTGCACTATCGACCCAGGTTCAATGTGAATTTAAGCCAGCATTCAGGTGAGATAAAATAAGTCAATGTGCAATTGTGTATGAATGGTAACTTTATATGTAATAGCAACTTTATATGTAAACCAAACATCACTGAATGGTACTTAGAATGACCCCTTCTGGTTACCAAGATTCAAAGTCAAAGGTCATTTCCTTTAAAGTAAAAAAAAACAAAACATTTTAATCCAAGAAAATTACAAATTTTGTCAAACTAATGAGGTGCTCCAGCACTTTGATTTATTGATGGTAAAATGTGCAGTTATCAAAAACAGAATTACTGGGAGATAAAAATTAATGCCAACGGGAACTACATACATGTTTCATATACTTAACAAGAGCTGTCAGTAGAGACAGCATGCTGGACTATTTGGTGTGCTTAAGTAAACAAAAATATAATACCTAACAATCACTCATTACTCATTAGTAACAAGGGGGAACAAGTAAATCTGTGAGCTAATGCTCACTAGTGATACCCCCGCAAAAATCTAAAAATATGCGACAAACAGGAAGTAGATGAGCAAGGAGCATGAAATCGCTTTACACCACATGGGACTATTGGATGAAGCAATATGCAAAGTATTAGGCTGCTGCATGTTATAGTTGCTGAGAAAACTGCAACGGAAATATTGTAACGGACGGACGGACAGATAGACGGACGGACAAGGGTAAAACAGTATACCCCCCTCTTCTTCGAAGCGGGGGTATAATAATTTTGTAACAAGTGCGTGCTAGAGTTATGAATCTTATCATACATCACGTGGGTGATGATTAAGGAAGGAACATAATTATATTTGAAGTTTTAAGTAGGTACCTTCAGAAATAAAGAAGTTAAAGTAAAAATTAATGTTTTTCAAAGAAAATTTTTAATTCAAGGGGAGACAATTCTGAAAATATGTATTTTAAGTTATGAATCTAGTCACATGAGATGTGGTTGATAATAATAACATATATTAAAAGTTTGAAGATTATAACTTAAGAAATAAAAAAGTTGTAGCAAAAATATATTATTTTACTGCACAAAAACTTTAATCAGAAATATGGACGCGAATGCCGACGCTGGCTTGAGTAGAAGAGCTCTCCATTTACTTCCTAAAGTCCAGCTAAAAATGTAAAGATATATCAGAGATTTAGCCTTTCTAGGAACAGAGTGTAGGTTGACTGACTGCTGATATGACCAATTCAATGTGTTGCTATGGTGTTAAACCTACCCCCCACACACACACAAAAATACTTACAAATGTAGTGGTGTATCACCGTATATATTAGTTACATGTGGAGCAGCTTTCTGTTCTAATAAATAATGTAATACAACTAAATGACCAGATTTACAACAAAAATGTATAGGTGTGTGTTCTTCATCGTCTGTCACATTAACTGAAAATATAAATATGTGATAAGTTTAAAAAGTTAAAAAATAAATTTATCTTGATATTAAACAAATAAATCATGGCATCAGCTATTCAAAAAGTTATCTACATGTTCAGCTGACTTAACAATTATTATACAATAACCTCTGATTATTGACTAGCTGGGAGGCTTAAAGAATTGAAAATGCAGAAAAAATTCCCCGAACATTTCATTTTTGTTGCTTTTTTTTCTCTCAAAAAGGGCACTGCCATGTTTCCCCTTAAAGTGAAAATAAAAGCTGCCAACCTACCATTAGCTTTGCTTTTCCCGGTACCTTCCACGAGTAGTTGTGTAACCCTAACATAGCCTTTACCACAAGCTAAATGTAATGGTCTATCACCCACACTACCACTGATGTTGACGTCTACTCCTTGATTTAATAATATCTCTACAACCTTGATGATAGAGAGAAGAAGACAAAACTTGTCATTTATACAGAACCATCTATTAATTCTTCAAAATTAAATGCCAAGGGTAATAAAGTCAATTTTAACAATACATTAAAAACGGGATCCTCTGAAAATGGGATCTTCTAAAAAGAGGATCCCCTGAAAATGGAATCCTCTGAAAACGGAATCTCTGAAAATGGGATCCTCTGAAAAAGGGATTCTCTGAAAATGGGATCTTCTAAAAAGAGGATCCCCTGAAAATGGAATCTCTGAAAATGGGATCCTCTGAAAAAGGGATTCTCTGAAAATGGAATCTTCTGAAAACAGGATCCTCTAAAGACTGAAATCCTCTTACAGTCTAAAAGTTCCAACAATCTCTGTTATTTATTCAATTTAGAACAGTTTACATTGGAAAAAGATTCTAAGAGCATTAATAAGACAGGTCCCTTGTCATTTCTATGAGAAAAAAATACATAATAATATCTACAAATTCTTTATAACTGAATGCCTGGGCTAATTAAGTCAATTTTAGCAATACGGAAAAAAACTCCAAAAACTGGATCCTCTCCGTAATCCGAAAGTTTTACAAGTCCCATATTTTCGCTTTTTTTTGCTGAAAAATATCCTCTAATAATGGAAACTCTGAATTCCAAATACTTGATATTTCTTCACTTGATATTGTTTTGTTATGGCTTCAAAAGATCAGTAAGCCAAATAAAATCCTCTAAAAATAGGATGTCAAGTGTTCACTTTCTGTGTATTGAAACATTTAGTAAAACAGGTGACATGTTCAATTGTCAATTAATGGTGACATGCTATATCTATGCAGACGTGAAGACACTTGTCATCACATGTGTAAATTAATTTAATAACAGTGGCTCAAGACACTAGTTAAGACACTGTAACTCTAGCCTGGGAGTCAAGAGTTCTGAGAGTTCCGTAATCCTACATACCTTATCATGACCAAAGTTACATGCTATATGAAGGGGAGAGAACTGTACAGCGTCACCACAGTTAACATTAGCATCATGTTCTAGTAGACAACTTGCTATCTGAAAACAAGAAATGTATACTAAATATACAACACGTCACAACTTTGTAGGATTATCAAGCGTAAAACAAAGAAAAAATACACTTAAATGTATAAAGGCTAAAGCTACAGTCCCATAAACATAAAAATAGCCGTGAGGGCACCGTACGGGCACTGTGCGATCAAGTTCCGCAAGGACACCTACGAACTATTGCGTACCCGTACGTACTGTTATGTTTTTAGCAAGCTCTGTGAGATGAGCCCAGGATACACGTATCAGTTTCAAAGTCAAATTGTGGACACAATCGTGGCTGAGTATGAATCAAACTTGCAAATCTTCCAGCTACGGCTCCGTATGGGTGTGCTGTTTTGTGCCATGTGCGTACAGTCACCTTAGCACGCAATGTATATATGTATAATGTCATATTTAAGAGAATAACCTCGTGTGAATTGTGTACAGAATGAAGGCTTATAATGAACTATTTTGTCAGTTATTTTTCCCTGATAAAATTTGAAGAAATCCAATTGGTAAGTATGTCCTTAAAGTTGGAATCCTCGAATTTTATCATTGAATTCCAATGTAAGGATAATTTTGGCAAATTGACATTGAAAAGTAAGTATAAAATCCAAGTAATCCAACAAATTGGACCTACCTATTTCAAGAGTAAACACAGGGAAATAACTGACTAAGGTCCTTTATTATTAGAACCAAGGTAAATGTGACTATAAAATGATTGTAATCACTGAATCTGCTTGAGACACAGCTTTGATTACTTTTGCTTTATTTATCATGGAGAGTCTATTAGATAGTGAAAATGCTAGATAGAATAATATTTAAATCCAATTCTTTATTCTCTTTTCAATTTAACAGCTAAACCCATGTTTGAAAATTCTCAAGGGATTGATACTTGTGCTAGTGACAAGGGCTAAGTACAGTCAACAATGATCTTAGTTCAGTGAGTAAAGGAAGATCTGTTTAACTGTAAGAAAAGTATAGTCCTTCAAAATTAACCTGAGCTTGATCTTTATGCAAGAATATATTAAACTCGATATTTACTGTCTATCTTTGTCTTCGTTTGCTAATCGTGTTTTATCGGAAGCTTTCGACAAAATACACATACTGAACAATTAATTTTATTTTCATAAGAATGAATAATTTGAAACTGTGTCACAATATTACTGACTTACCTTATCCCCTATAATCTTATAAGTCCAAAATTAAAAGTACAATAACTTGCAATGTTTACAAAAATGGTTTATAGTCACAAAGGCTGTTTTACACACATGTAGAATCGTTTACACGCTAACGGAAATTCACGATTTAGTGTAAGTGAAGTTTGCAATTATTTTAATAAGGAAGTTCAAGCTCAGGTTAATATTGTCAGACTATAACACAAACCTCACTGTGTCCACACATGGCAGCTATATGTAAAGCAGTCAAACCACTGTTACCAGTCTGATTAACATCAGTAGAACCTTCCAATAATCCATGAACACAGTCTATATCACCCTGTATAACAAACATATATCTATAATAAAAAACAAACATCGAGGGACAACCGTTTGACTGTTCCCAAATCACACATAAAATAACTGTTTTATTACCTGATCAATTACCATTTTAACAGTACTTGGCATGTTTAAAGCGTCTGGTAAAGTCTAAAATCCCGTAGCAGTTACTTCCCTTTATATAAGTATAGTAACAGTTCGTGACGTCAATACGTGACGTCATTACGTGACGTCAGAGCACGCGCGGGAAACAGTCAAAACTATTGACAGGTCAACAGTTCACTCAGAAAACAGTTAATCAAATTACACTTATATAAGCAATCAGGTAATAATAATCATTATTATAATTACTTTAACTATTACTTTTACTATAACTATTGCTATTATTATTCTCATCGACATCATCATCAACAAGCTCATTTTAAACTAAAGTACATGTACTCAAAAAAGGCTTCAGTGACTCTGCTTAATATTAAATTAATAATATTTTCAACATAGCAGAAACAATAGCAATAAGTTCAAGAAAGATAGTTAAAAAACAAAAAAGGTATACCTGCATTTCAAGACTCCACTAAACAATTTTGAGAATAAAAAGAGGTTTTTGCTGTAAAACCTATTTTTGTGTTGGGGTTAATGCTGTAGCAACACATTGTATAGGTCATATAATGTCAGTCAGTCAACCAACTGACTGTTCCTGGAAAGGCTAGATCTCTGGAATAAGCTTTTAAATAATTAAGAATCATTGGTTGGAGGAAGTGACCAGGCTTCGCGAAAGTAGGCCCCATCCAGGAATCAAACCCATGACCCCTCGATCAGAAGAATTACATGCCAACTGAGCTAACCTGGCGGCTTTGTAAAACCCATGTGTCAGTTACATATTCTAATGCAAGCTTTGTCATCATAAGAGACATAAGAAAGACATTTATAAAGATAAGAATTCAAGAAAGACAGACATGACTATAGAAAATGGAGATCTACAAACCTTATATGTAGCTAAATGTAATGCTGAAAATTGATTCTTAGTTAAGCTTCCAGGTTTAACCCCTTTCTGTATTAATACTTCAATTAAATGTTTACTACCTGAAAAAATAGTGTACAACAAAAATATAACCTTCCATATAACCTACATGCATACATTAAAAACAGATCAAAATTGTTTTAGATGCTATCATCAAGATTGTAACTGAATAATATGAGACAAGAATATTTTATCAGCCTATACAATAACAACAAAAGAGGTCTTCTGTTTTTTCTAGAATAATAGGGGTTGTTAATATATTATATAAATATGCCCATTTCTTTTACATCTTTTTTTTCCATGCACAATTTTCCCAAAATCCAAAGTTGACTTTTGAATTTTTCTTCTCCTGTCTATTTAGTTGCAATAGAAATTCCCCATATGTTTTTTTTATAAAGTAAAGAATTTTACCCCTTCCTAAAGTACTGGAAAAAGGGCCAAGGGCATAGTTTGTTAAGGTCCTTTCGTAAAATAGGGAACACAGTAAAAAAGTTACAGTTAAGTATCAAAATAAAGCAACCTACTTTAAATTTTATGTCAAGCCCCGGACTTATTTCTTATCAAAGAAACTATTTGGGCCTAAAAAAAAATCATAGAAAATTTTCTAATTTTTCAATAACCAAGGTAGTCATTCTAGCAAAACTTTACAGTGTAATTTAAAAGGGTAACTCACCACCAGATAGGCAGGCTATATGTAGTAGTGTAAGTCCTGTGTCTGTCTTCTCATGTATGTTTTTATTAGATAATAGTGATATCACTTTTGTTGTGTCACATAAACTATAAGACATAAAACATTAATATTATGTATACATGTAGTCTTCATGAGAAACTTTCATACTAGATAAGGCCATGCCAAATTGGAATTTTGTTAAGCGTCAACTCAAGTTTGACAAACCTAGGTACCTATTCACAAAAACACACAAACCGAAAACAAAAACACATGTTCATTCCAGCTAGTATTCACACAAATAAATACTTGGTAGTACATGAATGTTCACAACATTAATGTACGTGAGATTAAAGTTATCCTATAAAAACGTATATACAACATACACATTTACATTTTCATTAATCAAATACACAGAAACAAGGAACTATCAGTATTTCCTGAGAAAAAAGTAATCAAATCCCAGAACAAAATAATTATTTAAGAAAATTTCACCAACAATTTTGTTGTTTTTTGGATTGAGGATTCTAAAACCTACACGCACAAGGACGCTTAACAAAATTGCGATGATATGGCATGGCCTAACTCTTTCAAGAAAAGTTAACAAGTTTTAAAGGAAATCATAGATCTATAGATAAACATAAAACATCTGCAATACTTAGGTAACCAGTGTCACAGTCAAATTTAATCAGATTATTTTCACAAACTATTAAAGGTACTCATTCACAGATTTCAAATTATAAAACATCAGCTTTTTCTGAACCTATTTTAATTGTGCGGAAATATTTTTTTCAAGCAGGAAATAAGTGATTTGATAATGACAATTTAGTGCAAATTGACATATAACTACAAATGATGGTGTTTCAAGTAGTGAAAATCTACCCTGTAGGTCAGGGTATAGACAATTTTAGTTTATTTTTGTGACTTTTATTATATTTCTTGCAATCTATTGTTCAGGCTGTCCTAAAATATAAAGAATTAATAATTTTTTGACACAATTACAGACACTGAATGGTATTTTGAAAATATAGAAAAAAAACTTTAATTTATAATTTACTAAATTAAAACAAAATATTGAAATCATTTCAATGAAATGTGAAAATATTAATCTCTGAAGGACTGCAGGCAGTGGTTATTCCTTTAATAAAGGGAAATAACCACTGCAGAAGTTTGTTGCCTTGAGTGTTATACCTGCAAGCTAGTTGAATATCCGACCAATCTGCTTCTTTATTTGGTCGTAAATCCTCTATTACATGAGAACGAAATAATGAATAACTTTCACTGATTTTCTTCTTCAATTCATCTGAAAATTAGAACCAAATAATTTGACAAGGTTTTTATTTATTTATTTACTCCATTTTTGAAGAGCATAACATATATACAGTATAGATATAAACACACAATTATATTAACACAGTTACGGATAAATACAATAAAAATGCATGCACATGCGATATATAGATATGAGTGAATATTGCTCATAGAGAAAACCTTATGACGAAAACGAAACATAAGGCATTACGATACGAACAAAAAAAGAAAAACACACATTGAACCACTCACTAAAATTGCCTTCGAAATAAGAAGACGGGGGCTTAGTGATAGGTTCTTATTACATGTTTAAAACAACATTATGATCAATAGTTTTTATTTTATAAAAAAACATAAATGGCAGGAATAAACTCTGACCTTGGAAGTAATATACATAGATGGCAAATAAATGATACACTTCTTATAGTACTACTGAGGTACTTGTATTTATGATTTATCTTATTAAGTATTTTAAACATCTGATTAGTTTATTATAAATATCCAAAGTGGCATTTGTAATGACGGTAGGATAAGTCACGACAGTAAATTTTCGTTCATTGTGAATAGTTAAGCATATTGAAATGTTTTCTGATGTTTAAAAGTTGAAGCAAACTCATGTTATTCTATTCCAGGCTTTTCTTGCAAGGGTTATAGAGTTCGGCACTCCCAGAACCCTAGACCCTGGGTCTACAGTTACAATAAGCTTACTCTAGCTACTGCCTAGCAATAAACTAATGATTCAAAGTCTACAAACCTGCACAGGAGATGGGAGGTCTTGACTTGTAATTTCCCATTGTCTGTCTTCATCTTTCTTGGTGATAACAATGGAATGGCTACAAAGAAGCTTTCATTCTAAAAAGTTATCAAGTTTTCCTCAAGTATTAGTCACCTTTACATGGCTTAACATTACAAAAGGTCATCCTAAAGATTCCTATTGCCCATGATGACTTATATAAATTTGGGTTTGGGCAACTTGTAATCATTAATACCTAGTCAACATTTTGTTCAACCAAATGAAATATGCAGCAGTTTGTCAAAGCAGGCAACTTACTTCAAAAATCAAGATCATGTCCTACTTATACAAAAAAAAACTCAAAAGCTAAAATCTAAATCAGTCAATGAGTCATTCATCTACACTCATGTCGTTTGAAATTATTATTACCATAAGGAAAATAAATGGATATTATTTATAATGCAGACATTTAACAAAATATACAACTAAAAATATTGATAACATTAGGCAAATCTAATAAAATAACATTTAATGATCAAATCAATTAAGTTTCAATTAAAAAAATGTCCGAATGTCAATTCTGTCCGAAATGACGATACTTCAATCAGAAGCTATTTCCACAGATTCAAGACAAGATTTCCGTCATCCCTTGATAGAATAACAAAGTTTAATATAGGTTTCTAGCATAACTTCCAGAAATAATTCAGGAAATACAAAAATTCGTAGAAATAAGCAAAATACACAAAGTTTACTCACATTTGTTACATTCGGATTGTTTCGGACAAATGAGTAATGGTATGGCCTAAGACGCTAACGACAATAATGGAATACTTTCGCTATCGTCTAGCGCTGGACTCCGCATATATCTTTATTTTTGGCAGAGACTTATCTAAGTGTCTGGTTACATATATTTTTGTCTAAACTTAATTCACGGATATTATATCTTAAACTTTTTTGTTTTGTTTAAATATTTTTTCGACAAAGTTGCAACAAATTCCTTCCCACTGTCACCAGTCCTCACACTCGTTAAATACGCATGCACACATAATATTTTGTCAACTAACGAAATAAAAATTTGGTCCCGTATACATTAAAGTGTACGAGTTATAACTATACTTTTATCATAATATTCATATATAATGTAGTGTGTGTGCTGGGAACTATATATAAGGATATAAGGACGTACGCATTATTTTAAGATCATAAGATGTTGGACACTGGTGCCAGTTTTCCTTCCGTACAACTTTTGTCTTCATTCTCAAGACATCCATGGGCGTAACTTTATCATTGTGAAGTATTCTATTGTCCTTCTTGAAGTTTATGCCGGTGATTGAGTCATTAATATAACTTTAGAAATCACAATCAAACTCAACCAAAGTGTAAAACTAATAATTTAACCACTTGTGTTGAGGAGCTGCTAAAAGCCCGCATCTACCACAGTCCGTGCCATATGGCAACAGACAATGCTTAATGATAATGGTCGCTGAAAACACTTAACCAATATTTTTACCCAGTTACAATTTTAATCAACATTTGACAGAATTTTCAAGATAAATTATTTGATAACATGAAACTCAACAAAGAGAAAATTTACTTAATAGCACGTTTATTCAAAACTCGAATTCTTTCTTTATAAGTATGCCATTAAAGATACAACATTTTACAAAATGGCATTTTTATGGTTTTGGTGCATTTATGTTCATTAACCAAATACATAGATATGATATTAACTCCATTGATTAGAGTTGTATTGTAGTGATTATTCAAATGAGTGGGGTAAATGTTTGCACTACTTACAGTTGAAAAAAGAACAATACAAGTCCTACTATCATGGCTTAAACATCCTCGTACCCAAATGCTATTAAGATTCTGTAGTGAGATCGAGATTCTTGATAAACTACGGGTACGAGAATGGGTTTGAAACGTGCACATCACTTAATTTTTGAAAAGCAATATTAATTATAGTATTTTATCACAGACGTGTCGACAGTTGCAATAGTTGTAATGATTTTAAGTTATATTGAACCCATTTATTGTTGAATAATGTCCATGATTTCATTGTTAAGCCGCCAGAAACGAATGCATGTCATCCTGGTAAGGTTTCGTATAGGGTCTGATCCCAAACTTTAATGCTGCATTTAAGATGATGTAACGTTCTTGGGTTTCATATAAAACTAGAGAAGCCAGGTAAAATGATAAGATGATGTTTATTGTAAGAACTATGTTTAGAGAGTGATATTAAATCAGCATGCACAAGGTTATATTCAACAGGGGTTGTTTCCCTTTATAACATACATGTATAATGTAACATCTCCTTTCTTTTAAATAAAATCACCAGTCTAAATTAATTTTAAGAGTTCATCTTTGAACAAATATGTTTATTAATTCATTACAGTTTCTACACTAAATTGATTTCCTGTTCAATGTTTGATCTTCAAATCAAGTTCAATTTATACAGGAACTGGCGATTATCTTTAACAAATAACACATTTGTTACTCAAAGGGAAAGTCTTTGAGGTTTCTTAATAACACGACCTGATCTTGTAATATAAGGGACAGGGCTTGGTTCTGGAGTATCAATTTCAATATTTGGGGTTAATTGGCCTCCTGGACTTGTTTCCGTGTCTTTTTGTTGAACAGAAGTTCTGGAACTAATATCCTGTTCACTAATTAGTGGCTTTTGGGGTGTGATTTCTGTTTCTTTGAACTGAACTTGTGATTTTTTGAATGTGATATTTTCGTTTGATTTTAACAGATGTTTTCTGTTTCTGCGATACTGACCACCATTCTCTGTTTCAACTAGATAGGATCGGTCATGAAATTGTTTTTGTACAATTGCTGGTTTCCACTGTTTTCCCCATTTAATTCTAACACCTTCTCCTATGTTTAACGGCTGTAATATTTTTGAAGTTCTATCATGGTAAAACTTAGATTTTCCTTTTGTATTTGTTATTTTATCTCTGATAATCTGTTCATCAGGAATTTGAGGTTTTAACTGACCTGAAATAACCGGTAAAGTAGATCTTAATTGCCTACTCATTAACAATTGAGAGGGAGATTTACCACATGATAAAGGGGTATTACGATATTCCAATAGTGCTAAGTAGGGATCATTCCCAGACTGTTTAGCCTTGGTGAATAGAGCTTTGATAGTTTTAACGGTAATTTCAGCTAACCCATTACCCGATGAATGACCTGGGGATGATGTTGTGTGTTTGAAGTCATAATGCTTTACAAACACCTGGAATTCTTCAGAGCTATATTGAGGGCCATTATCACTGTGAACTATTTCTGGGATGCCATGTCTGCTGAAATAACTTTTTAATTTATTTATGACAGTGTTGCTTTTTGTATTTGATAATGTGCTGACCTCAAAATATTTGCTGTATGCATCAACTAACAATACATAGTCATTATCATTCCAGTGAAATAAATCAGTGGCACAAATTTGCCATGGTCTATCAGGAATGATGCTTGGATTAAGTGGTTCTTTAGCATTTGAGGGCCTATGTTCAATACAAATTGGACATTTTAGAACCATAGATTTTATATCTTCACTCATACACGGCCAAAATAAAATTTCTCTGGCACGTTGTGTGCATTTTTCAATACCTAAATGGGCTTCATGAACTTTCTGCAACATGAGTGGCCTTAGTGACTTTGGAATAAGGATTTTTAATCCTTTTAGAATTATATTATCAACTACAGTTAATTCATCTCTGTAGTTCCAAAAATCTAACAGTGATTTTGGACATTCTGACCTATCATTTGACCAACCTTCGGAAATAACCTGCATGAGTAATTTCATTTGAGGGTCATTCATAGTTTCAGTGCGAATTTGTTCCATTTTCTGATCACTAACAGGTAGATTAGACATAATAGCATGTACCTGGGCATCTAAACCATCTGCAATATCAGGGCATGTATCTGGGAGAAACTTGCGCGAGAGCGTGTCAGCTAACGGAATATTCTTCCCAGGGACAAATACTAGTTCAATATCATATTTTTGAAGTTGTAATAACATGCGCTGTAACCTAGGGGGTGCTGAGTGTAAGGCTTTCTTAAACACAGCTAGTAATGGCTTGTGATCAGTTTGACATCTAATACGTCTTCCATAGACATATTGATGGTACTTCTTACAACCAAAAAGTATAGCATATAATTCTTTTTCTATTTGACCATAATTAATCTCAGTGGGGGTCAAGGCTTTGGATGCAAATGAAACTGGTCTGTCGTCTTGCAACAGTACAGCAGCCAATCCATATTTTGATGCATCAAGTTGTAACGTAATTTCCTTAGAAGGATCAAAATACGCCAACACTGGCCCTGGGCATTCAGTAATAATGCTCTTAATTTTTTCAAGTGCATGTTTTTGGGGCGTGTCCCACGTAAACAAAGCATCTTTTGACAACAATTGTCTAAGAGGGGTAGTTATCTCTGATAGATTAGGGGCAAACCGTTGAAGGTAAGTAACCATGCCTAAAACCGTTTGAAGTTCAGACTTACAAGTAGGGTCTGGCATATCTTTTATGGCTTTGACCTTGGAAGGATCCATTTTTAACCCTTTTGAGGTAAGAACATGACCAAAGAATGGTATTTCAGTTTTACCTATTTCTGTCTTATCAGGATTTAATCTAATACCCATAGCTCTACAACGTAACAACAACTGTTCTAGATTTCTATCATGAGTTACCTGGTCCTTTCCATAGACAACAATATCATCTACAATGGTTCGAACCCCGGTGAGGTTCTCTAGGCATTGATCCATTTTTTGTTGAAACAAATCATTTGCACAGTTAATGCCAAATGGTAACCTAAGAAACCTGTACCGACCAAATGGGCTATTGAAAGTGGTTAAATAAGATGACTTGTCTGTTAGTTGTATCGACCAGTACCCACTGCGGGCATCAAACTTTGAAAATACAGTTGCTTTACGGAGATCTGGAAGTATATCATCCAGCATCTTATTTGGATAGTGAGGTCTTTTAATTGCCTCATTCAAGTCTTTGGGGTCTAAGCATACCCTCAGACTACCATCAGCTTTTTCAACAGTGACCAAACTGTTTACCCAAGCTGTTGGCTCTGTAACTTTAGATATAATGCTTAAATTTTCCATTCGATCAAGCTCTGTCTTTAGCTTATCTATGATGGAAAAGGGAACTCTTCGAGGTGGATGCACTGTAGGTGAGGCATCTTCTCGGATTTGTATCTCAGATTCACCTGGCAATTGACCTATACCAGTGAATATATCAGGGAACTTTTTTAGAAGGATTTCTTTTGTGAGTGGACACTTTGTTGATAGTGTTTCTACTAGTTTTATCATGTTGAGTTTTAAACATGCATGTAATCCTAATATCGGACTTGATGTTGTATCTACAATGTAGAATTCATCAAATGCTTGCTTGTCATTATAACTAAATGATAAATTAATTACACCATCAATTGTAAGTGCCTGACCATTGTATGCTGTGAGACATGTATTTGTGGATCTAAGTGGTTTATTGATATTCAACATTGTGTAGGTTGACCTAGGTATAATGTTAACCTGTGCACCAGTATCCACTTTCATACTGATGTCTTTAGAGCATATTTTAATGGTAGCGAATACCTGATTGGTGGATTTGTTGTGGTGTATTGTATCTACGACAAAATTTGGGGAGGACAAGGACGTTTGGGGAACAAGATCAGACGAGTTATTTACCTCATTGATACGTTTCTTATCCTTAGTCCTATTCCGACACACTGTCGCGAAATGGTTCATTTTGTCACATATAAAACACTTTTGACCTTTTGCAGGACAATTATTGTCACCATGTTTCTTCCCACATTTTCCACATTTCTTCTCCTTCTTTTTAATGTTCCTTTTTACTGCATGAACTTCTGGCTGCTCACTCATTGCCTTGCATTGTTCTTCACTGAGTTCATGTGTTCTGGCAATGTCAATACATTTGTCCAGTGTCAAGTCTGATCCTTCATTGATCAGTTTTTCTCTCACTAGAGTTGAACTAATCCCAAAAACAATATGATCTCTTAGTAATTCATCATGTCCAATAGGATTATATCCACACTCTTTGATCAACAGCTTCAGTTCAGTCACAAAACTGTCGAACGACTCTCCGTCTAGTTGTTTTCTCGACTTGAAAATATATCTGTTGTATATGTTATTAGTTTTTGGCTTACAAAACCTCTCAAAAGACTGAAAATATGCGTCTAATGTTTTTCTTTCATCTTGACTCATTTCAAAAGTAGAGAAAATTTCTCTACCCTTATCACCAATCCAAATCATTAGGTAATTACATTTTACTTCTTCTGATTTTCCGCTTAAGGGTCCACCAAACATAAAATTGCAATGTTCCTTAAACTTTTTGAATTCCGTTTTTAGATCTCTAGCTTCCCAATTCATTCTGGGATTAAGTCCAGTATTTACATCCATTGTTTCAAAATAGACTGATAATCACTTTTTTTACAGTGTTAAATACACAACTTTAAATCCACAGAATGTTTTATTTCAAGATAAAGTGTTTAATTTCGTAACAAAAATTAAACTACCACTTCTGACACCATGTAACGTTCTTGGGTTTCATATAAAACTAGAGAAGCCAGGTAAAATGATAAGATGATGTTTATTGTAAGAACTATGTTTAGAGAGTGATATTAAATCAGCATGCACAAGGTTATATTCAACAGGGGTTGTTTCCCTTTATAACATACATGTATAATGTAACAGATGAAAAAAGTTAAACCGGCTTATTAAGTTTTGGAAGTCATTTACTACTTCCCATATTCAAACGATATAGTGTTTTAAAGAAATGTTAAATAGATGTCGCCTGCTATAATTCACTTTCATCAAAATTAAAAAGCCAATACTACATGACCCTGCACTACAGTAAATGACTCCACGCATTAACATTTCATCGTCTGTAGCATAGCATTTGTTTAATTTGCAAATTTATTCATAATGTTTGTAAAGCACAACAGTGGAGTTTGTATTGAAAATATGCGGGCACTTTTAGAAGGACCAGATCAATGGGATCCCCTATGCGTACTGGAGGACAAATTATCCCGAGTGTTAATGCTTTTGTTTAATCACTTCGTTTAAGATCTTTTTAAGTGATATTTTAAACATATTTTATGACGTTTCGTACTTTCATTTGGTGATCTTATATTTAAGCTAATGTGAAGGAAAGGATATGGGTTCGTTGTGGGATCAAATAACGCATTATGACCTGACAATTATTGGTCCATTTTCTTCTAGAAATGATTTTTCACAAATAATCTGCGGGCGTTTAATTTTCATTGGACAAATATGAGACAAAGATTGGTACCATTATTAAACGACTTTTATAACAAATGTCATTTTATGTTTTTATATTTCCCGTCATGCAATTCTTGTTATCCGCCACGCATTCGTTAACCATCGGGTAATTCCGTACCCTTCGTGAAATACACTATATAGTCGGAAGCATGGTAGCCGACGGGGATCAGTTTGTCTGTCCGCCGTTCTGATGTGAAAACTAGTTAGTTTCATTAGTGGGCTAAATGTGCGCTTTTTAGTGTAATCATTACAAAATATAAACTATAATACTAGTTTTAATAGTTACAACGAAATTTATTTTTCTTATGGAGTTCGTATAAGAAGATTTTTTTAATAATTGGTGTTTGGACACAAAATACATGTACATATACATATACACATGTATATAATAAAGTTTTGGAGCAATGATTTAAAATCGTAGCATAAGTTTACATTGTTATAATGTTTCTAATATTTGATGGATGAATAGATAAATAATTATAGCTGATACATAATATCGATAGCTCATATATGTGCTAAACTTGAATGTTAACTTCGAATTCGAATATCAGTATTTTTCTAATTCGAATTTTACTCAGATTATTGATTCATTAATTAAGACTAATTAAAACGTTCCTATGGAGATAAGTAGTTGTATCCTTGATATGTTATTGTATGGTCGCATAGACAGACACGGAGATGGAAAAAATAACAATTTTAACAAACAAAGTAAGTGTCGACTTATTTCATAATTTATGTCCGTGTTTTTATGTGAAACGTTCGCATGTGCATGAACATTTGAATAGAAATAATGTTACATTTTGTTCTACCTGTTTGAACAGCCTAACTCTAAACAATATTTTGAGAACGAAATAATATTTGGTAAACGCGAAATAATATTGGACAAACCGAAATAATATTGGATAAAAACGAAATCGTATTTGGTAAAAACGAAATAATATTCCGTAAGTACGACTGAATAATTATTTCGAAAAGAAAAATAGTGAAACATTTTTTCGTTAAAATGAATTGATATTATGTTAAAACGAAATATTAATCATTGTGAAAATGAAAACAAATATTTGAAAATGTCACTTTGGCCCGTTTAGGGACTCCGTAGGATAGAGACGCATGACGAAGATCCATGGGTATTCTATCTGCCATTCTGCCATGCAATTTATCATTTACATGTATTTTTTCAGAAATCTCTACGGCTACAC
This sequence comes from Mactra quadrangularis, assembly GCA_025267735.1. NCBI lineage: Eukaryota > Metazoa > Mollusca > Bivalvia > Venerida > Mactridae > Mactra > Mactra quadrangularis. The sequence continues at coordinate 33,770,812 of CM046311.1, forward strand.
CACATGAAATCTTCATCTCGCAGAGTACGATACCAGGGGCTGGGTATGGAGTATTTTCAACCACTGTCATCAAAAAGGGGACAGATATAGGGCCCTATCCGGGAAACTTTGTCAGTAACCTTGATTTTAGAAAATCTGATTCTTCTTGGGAGGTAATTATACTCGTACAGTTCCCTTCATAAGTTCTTTGCAAAAATAATTTTTTAATAAAAAATGGCTAAGTATTGTGTACATTGTTTTACTATGATTCAAGCTTATTTTGAATCATATACAGTGCGATCCAAGTATAATTTTAAACTTGTAAAAAAACGAGTACTAGTAATAATCAATACAATAAAGTTTTATTTTATATGTATTTACATGGTTGTTGTTTTTAAACTGCTATTAGCACTTTATTGATCACTAATTCTTAGTTTTATATTACTCTTCAGTTTATGTTTTTTTTAATATTTTATCATCTCTTAATCACTTTCATTTTCATTTAAACTTGTTTTTCCTAATTATGCATTTGATTGTGAAGCGCTTTTGAACATATATTCAATATGGAAAGAGCGCTATACAAATGCGGTATATATATATATACGCATTAGGATAGTTATAAAAAAATTAACATTTGAAAGGGAGTGGTGATAGTTTATAAGAGTGTCATTAGTATACAGTACACGTATCTAAAGAAATGATTTGAATTTCCTAGGTATATATATATATTGGTATATGGTAATATTGGTAATGGTATATGTCATTCTCCTTCCCAGAGTCTAGTAGGATTCTCAATACTAACTATAATTGTGAATCCTACTAGACTCTAGGAAACTGTCAGGATCTTAAATACATTCGTGACAAACATTTTAAAGTTAATTCACTTAAGAACTTTTTGAGTCTATACCATCATATGCGATAATTGAATCATATGTTGACACACTTATTAATGCTGGGTTTGAACTTTGCTCAAATGACTGTTTTCAAAGATGAATGTAAATCGTTGTATCCTAAAAACACTGTATATCATGTACGATTTATATATGCAGCCTTATATAATTAGTTACAGAGCCATAACAATATGATACAACATCCCCAGGGCTGATAACTATGGATTCTGAGGCTTGGCCCTACTAATGACCCTATAGGACCCTTAGCCCCACCGACTTTAAGTGACGCTACTATACAGTAGTTCCAAATCTTGTCCAAACTTAAACTGAGGGACGTGCTTTAGTACAGCCACGCGACTAAGTTCGGCGCATATAATATGCGTATCATTGTTCCATACTACCTCGTCATTTAAAAAAAAAACTTGATAATAACTTGATGAGCCCATCCGGTTTGCTCAGTCGGTCGGTAGCGCATTAGTGTACTGATGGGCGGATTGTAGGTTCGATTCCTAGGTAGGGCATACTTTCGCGGAGCCATTGTCCGTTCTACCACTAATTCTTAATCATGTATATAGAGTTTATGTCTGTCACTGACGGAAGTATGCACCTAGTGACAGCTTAACAACCATATCAAGAAATTTAGCCTTTCTCGGAACGGTGAGCGTGTTGAATGACCGCCATCATATGACATATACAATGTGTTGCTACTACTGTAAAACTTGACAAAATCTTATCTCAAGTAATTTATATTCACAGATCTTTAATGTCAATGGGGTAATACTAGGATTTATAAACGGTGGTACTCATTCTGATCATTGGATAATGCACGTGCAATGTGCACGTTCTGAGAGAGAACAAAATCTGGAAATTATACAACTTGGAACAAAGTTATTCTACAGGGCATTTCGGGTAAATATTTTTTTGTATTTTGAATCAGTAGTCCAGTGGTGCTTTTAACCAAAATTCTTGCAAAAAATCTTCGTAAGTCAAAAGCAAGAAACATTAATAATACGCTCATTTTTTGGCTTATCAATTCTAAGTATCATAGCTACAAATTGTGTATACTGTTTGAATATCATATCATAGTTATGTTTATTATCCCTCTGACTTTGACGTGCTAATTATATGAAACTGGCTTACCAAGATTATTTCCATAAGAATTTTGAGAAATTCGTAACGTGTAACATCTGGCGGACGTAGCCTAGTGGTTACTTGTTACGTTGGACTGTTAATCATTGTATAGCAAGTTCCGCGTTGGTTCGAATCCCTTCTAAAAACTCGTTGTTACTTTGAGCAAGAAACTTTATCCTACTAGCTCAATGCTGGAGGACTAAGAAGCGATCGAAAATTATAAATATAAGTTATATATAAGTACATGTACTTGTTTCACAATCAAGCTAGAATAAATTAGTATTAACAGAGTAGTTCTGGCTTCCAAAACTTTGTAAGTCATTTAAAACTTTGTAAGTCATTTAAAACTTTGTAAGTCATTTAAAATGGTAACATTCGGAACACCTGTATAATAGCTATGTTGAACCTAATTTTTCACAACCCGTGTTTTTCACAACTTGTGATAAACACGTACGCATTTTTCACAACTTGTGTGAAAAACACGTTAGCATACAAAATTGAGGTTCAAAGTTTGTTACAACCCGTTTTGTAATAATAACCCGAATTGTAATAATTATTACATAACGGGTTATTACAAACATACAGACGCATTTTGTATAAAACCCGAAATGTAATAAAGTGTCTAGTTGTATTAGTTTGATTATAAAATATAGTTTAATACTTTAAATTAATAGTAAAGAAAGAAAATAATGCTAAACGAGCAAACATTAATTCTCAAATAGACAAAATACTTATATTTTGCCATGTTAATTTGAAGATTTCGACAGAAAAACAAGTTGTCATATTTTATTGCAAACGAGTTATTACAAAATTGGCTCAACTTACCAACCCGTTAATAATAAATCTTTAATATAATTAGGGTTTTTATAACAAAACAGGTTGTAATAAACGTGGAAAAAAACAACAATCGTAATTTTTTCAGGTTGTGAAAAACACGGTTTGTGAAAAATGAGGTTCAACGTTGAACCTCATTTTTCACAGAACGCGTTTTTTACAACCTGTGAAAAAAACACGTTTGTGAAAAACGAGGTTCAAAATGGCAACTTTGCTCAATATGTATAGGTTATTAAACAGGGCAAGTGTGCCTTAAGGAAGATATCGGCACACTTGCTTAGGTATTGGCCCGAGGGCTTTAGCAAGTTTCACAAGTTGTGAAAAACACGGGTTGTGAAAAATGAGGTTCAACAATGCTTCCATAACGAGCATAGGGCAGTTGCTAGCGACAATATAGGTGTTTTTACATCGAATTGTTGTTTGCCACTGTACATTGGTGTGATCAAGTGCAAGTTAAGCGCACATTTATTGTTACTTCTATATTTATTGAGGGAAACTCCTGTGCTCCGTAACGGCTATTTTGCGTAACAAGTATTTCACATACTATATGATATAATTTATGGAAGAAACAAACTGTTTTTGTTTTCGATATTCCTCTTTTGATCGCTTGAGCATGTTAAAAGCAAAATTAGGCCTTAGCAATAACAGTTACGGTATGTGTGTAAGAAAAACATATTTTAGTGCAGGTACAGGATGAAGCATAAATCTGAAAAAATTGTGATGGATGACTTTCAGATTTTCAATTTTACAATTAATCTTACTTCCATTGACTCATTTATTTAAGTGGAAAGAAAAATGTTGATGTCTCTTTCATTAAGAATGAAAATTCATTTCGTTACGGAGCATAGTGAGCTTGTTACGGAACATAAATTGAAATAATAACGATTCACGTGATCACTGAATTAATTTGAATGCATTTCACATTATCACAATACTTTTACTACATAAACAGACTAACTGAACGTTTTCCAGGCTTATACATGTATGATGAAAATTGATGAAAATTGTCGGGTCCTTGAAGATTTACATATTTGACACACCTGAATGTGTTTCAAATTCATAACAAAACAATAATTGTGAAACTAATTTATACAAAATTATGATCATAACAACAATACAGAACATATAATCTATTTATTTCCAGAGTTGCCCGCAAGACTGAAGTAAGATATTTGGATTAAAGAGCGAGTTACTACAGTCTTGAGAGCAACCCTCCTTTTATATGACTTTAATGTAATAATGTACCTTTCATGTTTTATGAACTAAATTTTTCTACGATCTTTATTCCGCCTACTACAACATAAAATTAGGCTTCATTCAGCCATTGGTAGAATCCAAGTATTGATGGTTTAAAGTTATATCTCCATAAAAATTTCGTTATAAAGTAATGTACGGTATAATACATGTACAGCTTAAAGTAACCATAATAAACGTAAACATAACACTATTCATTTTAAAATATTCATAAGATTATATATTTCAATATGTCAATGCTACCTCTTAATACGTAAATATGTATATTATAATATATATATATATAATAAAAAATAAAATATAAAAATAAAAATTTATGCATTTGCTAGGTTTCGAACCAGCGACCTCTTGAACTTTTCATGTCATATGCTTATTTCCTTTCCTTCCCTTTAGCCGACTGAGCTATTTGGGTCCTAAAAAACTGAGCATGTAACAATCGTTAAATACTGTAAAAAGGACATTAAATATGGGGAAGATAATTTTGTAAGATGAATCCTAAATTTAGTGAGTTGTTATCAAATACAAATAAACTGCACTATCAAATTAAAAAAAGCAATTAAATTGTGATTGGTAAAAAACGTATTAATGATAGTTATGAAATTTCAAGTAAAATAATCCCATGTACGATTTATTTGACATACTAATTAATTATGCACAGCGCTATTATTTAACTGAAAACCTTGTAATTAATATTTTGTATGTAGACCCATAGACGTTCTTGTAAGAAACAGAACAGTTTTGCCTGTTCACTTTGTCAAGCGTTTTTTGGCGAAGCATTTTACTGGCTCTGGTCGTTTCCAAACACCAAGTCATTCCTTTTTCTTAGAGAAGGGAAATTTGGCATGGTTACCAGAGCTGTTGATGTTTTGCTAGTACTTGGTCAAACGCTTTGTTTTCTGCGTTCGTCATCGTGAGATGACGAAACAACCTGCATGAGTCGTGTATGTGGTCGCACGATCATGGCGCTCTATCCTGTCTCGCCACCCTATATTTAATGAAATAACTATATTGAAAACGATTTAATATTTCTTTCATCTTTAAAAAAATATTAATGAATACATGTACACTTTAAAATGGATTAACTTGCTATGTCCACTTCATACAATTCTGTACTTATTACCCTTTCGAAAAATTCATAATGTTTTAAATCCAACTTCCTATAATCGAAGACAGGAAGAGTGCCATGGTCAAAATGCAGTATTATGATAAACAAAAATATATTCAAAAATACATAAAATGAATTTCTACGCACCCGCGTCACGTCAGTGTAATGCATTGCTTCTCATATTTAAAATATGCAAACAATATGAAACCATTAAAATAGTTTTGTCGGAAAAATATTGGCATTTTGAGAGAGGTCGATCGAGGAAGTTATAACTTTACCATCGGACTTACCTCGGCGATCTTCTATGCAGATAAATCTCGGATATCATAAGGTGAAAACGTTGATCTACGAAGTTAGTTTCTGTAGAAATGTAGTCTGAACTGCACAGAAATACTACGTGTGAGACGTTGTTTCTGACGTGATGATGAGATAAACGTGTAACAAGGTTATTATTAAATGCTGACATGCAATTGACAAATGGACGTGTTACTATGTATATAGAGACAGTCCAGGGCCATTTGCTATGACTTCTGAGTGTTGTTTGTATAGCTAATTAGTAATCTAGCATACACATTTTTTAATAATATTGATTTTACACGTCGATGTATAAACAACTTGCCAGGGAGTTAATCGTCGGACCTTTTAGACTGGTAGTATTTCTACAACGTCTGATTTCCGAGGTATATCTTCGTAGATGATCGCCGAGGTTGTTCCAAATGATAACTTAGCCAAAAATTTCAAATATTATCGGTCGTTTTCAGTTCCTCTGTTCGGTTAACATGTGGTATTGTATTTTATTTCGTATTCACGATTCCATGTTCTAACAGAAACCAACATCTTATTATAGTTTATAATAATACTTTTTAATATATCATGCTTGTTTGTTTGATTGTTTGTTGGTTTTAACGCCGTGGCAACACAATGTATAGGTCATATGACGACGGTCAGTCAACCTACTCACTCCTCCTGGAAAGGTTAAATCTCTGGATTTAGCTTTTAACCAACTACTAAGTACACACATCGTCAGAAACTGACAACTGCCCTACATAATTAAAAATCATTGGTAGGAGGGAGAATAGCCGTAGAAAGGCTTGGGCAAGCTATTTAGGGGCGCTTGTCTATTTCAGAGACATGACTTGTTATCCATTGTTGTTCACTGTCCAAACAATGCAGTTTTGGCTTCTCAATTAATATTGTTTTACCTGAGTTCCTACGAATTGTGAGAAAATAGGTTGAATTATATTCTGTGGAAATAAGGAATATATTAAATGAAAAAGAATGACTTTTTATCATTATTGTTTTATCATTATATTTATAATGTAGATCAACAATGTTATAACGATATCTTACGTTTATATAAAAAATGTTCTCTTTATCAGTATGATTGTAGGTTTATTTCCTGAGTTGCCCGCAAGACTGAAGTAAGAGCTTTGAATTAAAGAGCGAGTTACTACAGTCTTGAGAGAAACCCACCTTTTATATGATATACTTTAATGTAATTATGTACCTTTCATGTTTTATGAACTAAAATTTTCTACGATCTTTATTCCGCCTACTACAGCATAAAATTAGGCATCGTTCAGCCATTGGTAAAATCCAAGTATTGATGGTTTAAAGTTATATCTCCATAAAAATTTCGTTATAAAGTAATGTACGGTCTAATACACGTACAGCTTAAAGTAACCATAATAAACGTAAACATAACACTATTCATTTTAAAATATTCATAAGATTATATATTTCAATATGTCAATGCTACCTCTTAATACGTAAATATGAATATTATAAAATATAGATATATAATAAAAAATAAAATATAAAAATAAAAATTTATGCATTTGCTAGGTTTCGAACCAGCGACCTCTTGAACTTTTCATGTCATATGCTTATTTCCGATCCTTCCCTTTAGCCGACTGAGCTATTTGGGTCCTAACAAACAGAGCATGTAACAATCGTTAAATACTGTAAAAAGGACATTAAATATGGGGAAGATAATTTTGAAAGATGAATCCTAAATTTAGTGAGTTGTTATCAAATACAAATAAACTGCACAATCAAATTAAAAAAAGCAATTAAATTGTGATTGGTAAAAAACGTATTAATGATAGTTATGAAATTTCAAGTAAAATAATCCCATGTACGATTTATTTGACATACTAATTAATTATGCACAGCGCTATTATTTAACTGAAAACCTTGTAATTAATATTTTGTATATAGACCCATAGACGTTCTTGTAAGAAAACAGAACAGTTTTGCCTGTTCACTTTGTCAAGCGTTTTTTGGCGAAGCATTTTACTGGCTCTGGTCGTTCCCAAACACCAAGTCATTCCTTTTTCTTAGAGAAGGGAAATTTGGCATGGTTACCAGAGCTGTTGATGGTTTGCTAGTACTTGGTCAAACGCTTTGTTTTCTGCGTTCGTCATCGTGAGATGACGAAACAACCTGCATGAGTCGTGTATGTGGTCGCACGATCATGGCGCTCTATCCTGTCTCGCCACCCTATATTTAATGAAATAACTATATTGAAAACGATTTAATATTTCTTTCATCTTGAAAAAAATATTAATGAATACATGTTCACTTTAAAATGGATTAATTTGCTATGTCCATTTCATACAATTCTGTACTTATTACCCTTTCGAAAAATTCATAATGTTTTAAATCCTACCTCCTATAATCGAAGACAGGAAGAGTGCCATGGTCGAAATGCAGTATTATGATAAACAAAAATATATTCAAAAATACATAAAATGAATTTTTACGCACCCAAGTCACGTCAGTGTAATGCATTGCTTCTCATAATTAAAATATACAAACAATATGAAACCATTAAAATAGTTTTGTCGGAAAAATATTGGCATTTTGAGAGAGGTCGATCGAGGAAGTTATAACTTTACCATCGGACTTACCTCGGCGATCTTCTATGCAGATAAATCTCGGATATCATAAGGTGAAAAAGTTGATCTACGAAGTTAGTTTCTGTAGAAATGTAGTCTGAACTGCACAGAAATACTACGTGTGAGACGTTGTTTCTGATGTGATGATGAGATAAACGTGTAACAAGGTTATTATTAAATACTGACATGCAATTGACAAATGGACGTGTTTCTATGTATATAGAGACAGTCCAGGGCCATTTGCTATGACTTCTGAGTGTTGTTTGTATAGCTAATTAGTAATCTAGCATACACATTTTTTTAATAATATTGATTTTACACGTCGATGTATAAACAACTTGCCAGGGAGTTAATCGTCGGACCTTTTAGACTGGTAGTATTTCTACAACGTCTGATTTCCGAGGTATATCTTCGTAGATGATCGCCGAGGTTGTTCCAAATGATAACTTAGCCAAAAATTTCAAATATTATCGGTCGTTTTCAGTTCCTCTGTTCGGTTAACATGTGGTATTGTATTTTATTTCGTATTCACGATTCCATGTTCTAACAGAAACCAACATCTTATTATAGTTTATAATAATACTTTTTAATATATCATGCTTGTTTGTTTGATTGTTTGTTGGTTTTAACGCCGTGGCAACACAATGTATAGGTCATATGACGACGGTCAGTCAACCTACTCACTCCTCCTGGAAAGGTTAAATCTCTGGATTTAGCTTTTAACCAACTACTAAGAACACACATCGTCAGAAACTGACAACTGCCCTACATAATTAAAAATCATTGGTAGGAGGGAGAATAGCCGTAGAAAGGCTTGGGCAAGCTATTTAGGGGCGCTTGTCTATTTCAGAGACATGACTTGTTATCCATTGTTGTTCACTGTCCAAACAATGCAGTTTTGGCTGCTCAACTAATATTGTTTTACCTGAGTTCCTACGAATTGTGAGAAAATAGGTTGAATTATATTCTGTGGAAATAAGGAATATATTAAATGAAAAAGAATGACTTTTTATCATTATTGTTTTTATTAATATTTATAATGTAGATCAACAATGTTATAAAGATATCTTACGTTTATATAAAAAATGTTCTCTTTATCAGTATGATTGTAGGTTTATTTCCTGAGTTGCCCGCAAGACTGAAGTAAGAGCTTTGGATTAAAGAGCGAGTTACTGCAGTCTTGAGAGAAACCCACATTTTATATGATATACTTTAATGTAATTATGTACATTTCATGTTTTATGAACTAAAATTTTCTACGATCTTTATTCCGCCTACTACAGCATAAAATTAGGCATCGTTCAGCCATTGGTAAAATCCAAGTATTGATGGTTTAAAGTTATATCTCCATAAAAATTTCGTTATAAAGTAATGTACGGTATAATACATGTACAGCTTAAAGTAACTATAATAAACGTAAACATAACACTATTCATTTTAAAATATTCATAAGATTATATATTTCAATATGTCAATGCTACCTCTTAATACGTAAATATGTATATTATAAAATATAGATATATAATAAAAAATAAAATATAAAAATAAAAATTTATGCATTTGCTAGGTTTCGAACCAGCGACCTCTTGAACTTTTCATGTCATATGCTTATTTCCGATCCTTCCCTTTAGCCGACTGAGCTATTTGGGTCCTAACAAACAGAGCATGTAACAATCGTTAAATACTGTAAAAAGGACATTAAATATGGGGAAGATAATTTTGAAAGATGAATCCTAAATTTAGTGAGTTGTTATCAAATACAAATAAACTGCACTATCAAATTAAAAAAAGCAATTAAATTGTGATTGGTAAAAAACGTATTAATGATAGTTATGAATTTTCAAGTAAAATAATCCCATGTACGATTTATTTGACATACTAATTAATTATGCACAGCGCTATTATTTAACTGAAAACCTTGTAATTAATATTTTGTATATAGACCCATAGACGTTCTTGTAAGAAACAGAACAGTTTTGCCTGTTCACTTTGTCAAGCGTTTTTTGGCGAAGCATTTTACTGGCTCTGGTCGTTTCCAAACACCAAGTCATTCCTTTTTCTTAGAGAAGGGAACTTTGGCATGGTTACCAGAGCTGTTGATGTTTTGCTAGTACTTGGTCAAACGCTTTGTTTTCTGCGTTCGTCATCGTGAGATGACGAAACAACCTGCATGAGTCGTGTATGTGGTCGCACGATCATGGCGCTCTATCCTGTCTCGCCACCCTATATTTAATGAAATAACTATATTGAAAACGATTTAATATTTCTTTCATCTTTAAAAAAATATTAATGAATACATGTACACTTTAAAATGGATTAACTTGCTATGTCCACTTCATACAATTCTGTACTTATTACCCTTTCGAAAAATTCATAATGTTTTAAATCCAACCTCCTATAATCGAAGACAGGAAGAGTGCCATGGTCAAAATGCAGTATCATGATAAACAAAAATATATTCAAAAATACATAAAATGAATTTCTACGCACCCGGGTCACGTCAGTGTAATGCATTGCTTCTCATATTTAAAATATGCAAACAATATGAAACCATTAAAATAGTTTTGTCGGAAAAATATTGGCATTTTGAGAGAGGTCGATCGAGGAAGTTATAACTTTACCATCGAACTTACCTCGGCGATCTTCTATGCAGATAAATGTCGGATATCATAAGGTGAAAAAGTAGATCTACGAAGTTAGTTTCTGTAGTAATGAAGTCTGAACTGCACAGAAATACTACGTGTGAGACGTTGTTCTGATGTGATGATGAGATAAACGTGTAACAAGGTTATTATTAAATGTTGACATGAAAATGACAAATGGACGTGTTTCTATGTATATAGAAACAGTCTATGGCCTTTTTCTATGACTTCTGAATGTTGTTTTTTAGCTAATTAGTAAACAACAGGTCGTATTCTAATCATGCGTGTTATTGTACTTTAAGGGTGTATCGGGATTTGAAATTGAAAAAATCTATGAAGTGGGTGTGGTGACTAAACTATTAAAATATCCATTAATTCTAAAATAATTTTTATATATTTTGTGAGTGATGCATTAAATGTATAGATGTGATAGCGAAAATAAAAAAAATCAACAAATAAGATATTTAGAAGGAAATGAAAACATTTAACCTCACCTTAGAATAGCCTTCCGAACGTCAATCCAAACACATATTTAAAGTTCTTTTTTCATAAATCCAAATGTTGATATAGGTTGTCTATGTAACATGTTACAATGTCTTAGGGTAAATCACACAAAAAGTATTTCCCAAATGTAAATTTGATAATTCATCTCAACACAAACATTACCAAATATTACACGTTTTAAATTACAGTTTACACACAAGTTCCCAGTGCAATTTTCTACTCATATTGTATGTTCTATGTGTGTAATAAGAAGGAAAAATTTATCGGGTTCCTGTGTGAAATTGAAAATAAAATCATGTGTGACGAGTGTTGTGATCAATTATCAAATTTACATTTTGGAAACACTTATTGTGTGATTCACCCTAGGACATTGTAAAATGTTATATGGACATTCTATTACATCTTTTGGAATTATGAAAAAAGAACTTTAAATATGTGTTTGGACCGACGTTCGTAAGGCCATTTCCAGGTTAGGATAAATGTTTTCGTTTCTTTCTAAATGTCTTATTTGTTGAGTTCTTTATATTTTCACTGTCTCATCTATACACTTAATGCATCACTTACAAAATAGATTAAAATTATTTAGAATTTATGGATATTTTGATATAATTAGTTACCCCACCCACTTGATAGATTGTTTTCAATTTCAACAAATGATAGATCCTTAAATAATGGACTTTTCTACTATATAGGTGAATACGTTGATGCATGAACCGCATTTTACTGATTTAAACACACCACTTTGATATTCGATGTTTATTTTAAATATTGTATATCTTCTTTGTAAATGTTTTATAAACATGTGTATTAAAACAAGTGTAAACAAACCAAACTATAAAATTGTATAAATAATTCACCCCTAATTATTGGTGTGTAATTAAACTGGCCATACTTATATACGCAATGTTTACGTGGACGACCTGTAGCATACAATTTTTTTAGATAATATTGATTTTACACGTCGATGTATAAACAATAATAGTACTACTTGCCAGGGAGTTAATCGCCGGACCTTATAACCTGGTTGTATTTCTACTACGTCTGATTTCAGAGGTACATCTTCGTAGATGATCGACGAGGTTGTTCCGAATGATACTCTAGATGTGGTCAATGTTTTGTTGTAGACCCCAATGACGTCATTTTTACAATAATAATAGTAATGAGCGCCATAAGCGCTCGTTACAACATAAATGTGATTATTATTCTATCTGTTATACGTTCAAAATATCGTTTTGTACAGATCGTTAAATATGTAGAGGTTATTTAACAGGGCAATCGTGCCTTTAGGAAGATATCGGCACACTTGCTTAGGTATTGGCCCGAGGGCTTTAGCCCGAGAGCTAATGCCTAGGAAAGTGTGCCGATATCGACTTAAGGCACACTTGCCTTGTTTCATAACCTTTTTATTGCATATGTTGACCAATGCATGTAATGATGATTTTTCTACAACAAAAATACAATTTTTTCTCGACGTAACGCGCTATTTTGCACGTTTACGTTACGTCACATGTATTGTTTGTTTTTCCAAAGCCGAAACGTTGGAATCTAATGAATGCTTGTTATAAAACGTAAGTCTGGTTGTTGATTATCTCATTAATTTTCAATATGAAAAAACCAACGTCGTAGAATTGAATAGCTTCTTGTTGAGAATTTCACGTGCGGAAAGTCTGCGGTTGTATAACTGCAGTTGCGTAATGACCGGAAGTTGCCTTAATATCAATTTTTGGCACACTAGGAAGTGAGCCAAATATCGATATTTTGGCACACTTGCTCAATACGTAGAGGTTATTAAACAGGGCAAGTGTGCCTTATGGAAAATATCGGCACACTTGCTTAGGTATTGGCCCGATGGCTAATGTCGAGGAAAGAGTGCCGATATCGACTTAAGGCACACTTGCCCTGTTTCATAACCTTTTTATTGCATATGTTGATAAATGCACGTAATGACAATTTTTCTACAACAAAAGTAGATCTACACTAGCTTTTTCTCGGCGTAACTCGCTATTTTGCACGTTGACGTTACGTCACATGTTTTGTTTTTTCAACGCCGAAACGTTGAAATCTAATGAACGCGTGTTATAAAACGTAATTCTGGTTGTTGATTATCTCATTCATTTTTATATGAAACAACACACGTCGTAAAATTGAATAGCTTCTTGTTGCTAATTACGTACGAATTTAACGTGCGGAAAGTCTGTCGTTGTTAAACTGCAGGTGCGTATTGACCAGAAGTTGCCTCAATATCGATTTTTGGCACACTAGGAAGTGAGCCAAATATCGATATTTTGAGACTATATTGGCGCAGTTTCTCGTTGATTTTGTTACTATTTATAGTAACATATGCAATAATGGAATATATTGACCGCCTCGAGGTTTCATCGGCACACTTTCACAGCACTTTTGTTACTATCCATGCAAAATATAAATTCCAGTATTAAGCGAAAATAAAAAATCTGACAATGAAATCTGTACCTCTGAAATTGACCACTGTGTTACAATTCACACGATATAACTCACTAATATCAAATGTTTGCATAATAAAGATTCAATGACCTTTACTTTTATATATCAATTATCTATGCTGTAATCATATTTATTTAAGTTTAATATGCATGCATCTTCCCAACATTAGGCTTTTTTACCAAAGGTACAAAGTGTATATCTCACCAAAATATGAAATGCTGTAGAATTTTCATGTTGCCATCGATGCATAATAAATGAATATTAGTGTCAGGGCGTACAATGGGTTGTGTGCTTCATGCTTCGTTCCCCAAGGAGTCGCTAGTTTGAATCCCTCTCCTCCACTTAAACGACCAAGGCTCGACAGAATTTGCTATGGACATAAATGTTACCATGGATATTCGTGCTGTGCTTGGGCAGCTGATACAAACCTTGTGAATACGGACATTATAACAGATGTATGTGTTTACTATGTACCTTAAGGTGGCTTCTCTATGTTCTAAAGTGGTTGCTTGTACGTACTCGTAAAGGTAGTAAAATAAGGTACAATACTGGCTTGTTGAACACGTTAGGGTAGTTTGGACATCTTGCACTCATGTTGCGATGTAAACCATTTAAATAAAATATTTGAAAAAATGAAACATTAATTTTGTTTATTATATACTTGAAAATATACTATGATATTGACCAATGTTGTGAAAATTGCGTTAGGACTAAAAATCGAAAAAATGTCTAACGTAATTTTCACATTGCTCATTTGTGAAAAACGCGTACGCAATTTTCACAACTTGTGAAAGTTACCATACCCAACTTTTAGACCCATCAAGATTTTCGCATTATGATACAGCCATATAGCTCTGATTGTAGATACGTCTGTTTTGCGATGATATAATCTACAAGCCGCGACCCCATGTTGTGATCGATGAGATAAAATAAGGATCATAGGTCACAATTTCAAGTCATATCAGGCGATTAATTAAATCCGTTGTAGACTAATGTTTTATATTGTCAATTGTACAACAAGTGTAAATTAACAGATAAATGTTTCACAACTTTTAAGGTGACATTTTGTATACAATACAGTCAGATGAAACAAGAATGATGATTGAAATAATTATTTGATGGTCAAATTATGTTAGAAATGAGAATTATGTACTCATCCACCATTTTAATTTATTTATTGCCCATCCGTTAATTTGGACATGCCTTATATTTATTGTTATAAAAGCTTTAAATTTAAATGAATAGCTTTGCACCAATATTCAAACCTCATCGTTATCGTTAAGCCGCCAATAGCTGTTATTTTGTTTCGTCTGCTGATTTATTTTACTTGGACTAAAATGCCCATGCACTTATTTGCATAAATGTTTTATTCATTTTAATATTTCACCTTTTTTATGCAATCGTTCTACAATGATTTGTAAACTAGTAAACAAATAGTTTTCAATGTACATGTATTAACGTTTTAATTAATATAATTGTAGAGGTAAACTAAAAACAATTGATGTCTTTCATTTATCATTATGCCGCCAGAATAAAGTAATATGTTTATGATACTGTTTTCAATAATTCGTATAATCGAGTAAATCTTCCCGAACAATAATTCTTTGAATAAATAAATAAATTACATGTATGTATTCTCTAACCGGCCTAGAATCTTAACACTTTAATTATGATTATTTCAGAACCTTTATTACAACATAATTTGACAGATACAAGTACATGTATATATACAAATAGATATCTATAAAACAGAGACAGGAAGGTAATCCTGTCATAAAAGTGTACCCGCTGTGCCTTGCTATGCGCAGTGTATTATACAATCACACCAGGGGTCCATAAATCCGAAAGCGCACACTATAAATTTAAGAAAAAAATACTTTAAAAATGCAAAACTTTTGGAAAAAAGTGCATATGGGACCAAAACTTCATTAAGATATTTTAAATTTAAAAAGTGCTCCGAAAACTGGAAACATACGGCTTTTTCATGTCATTTGCACAAATTTGATCAAAGAACCGGAAAGGCTTTATTTTTTAACTTATATCAGCAAGGGTATTTATTTCCCTTCTTTGTTTATAGTAACGTGAGTAATCAAATAAAACCTAAAAAGGGACAAAAACTTTACAATTTTACAAAAAAGTAAAAACAATCAAATAAAAGAAGACAGTTTAAACTTTATTGCATCATTTGCACAAAATTGATATCTTGAAAAATAAAAGAGTTATGACCGTTCAAAGAATTTTTCCCTATACTTTTCTATTGAAAATAAAATATCTAATTGGGATTATGTATGGGCCTAAAAGTTGGACATGCTAACGTGTTTTTCACAAGTTGTGAAATTTGCGTACGCGTTTTTCACACGTTGTGAAAAACACGGGTTGTGAAAAATGAGGTTCAACATAGCTATCATAGCTGTAGTCACACTTGATCGTCAGTTTACGGAATCAATCGAGTTTTCCGAAGGCCATGGAAACTTAAAACTGCCGAATAAGTCCAGACAACGCCCATGGAAAAATGTCATAAATTTTCTATGACAAAAGGTCGATTTTTTCTTCATTAATAATGTGTATGGAGAACTCACCGGCCTTGCCAAATGGTAGGCGAGCAGTTGTAATAAACAAGGATCCAGGAAAGCTGGCCTCCGTAAGATTGGACACAGTACATGTATAATAATAATTTTCTGTATTCTAAATTTTATGTAAATATATTTTACAGGACATCGGATTAGGAGAAGAGTTATTTGTTTGGTATGGTAAGGATTATAACTTATACATGGGTATACCATACTGGAATAAAACTAAAAATGAACGACTTATTACAGAAGGTGAGTTGTCTGTAACAAATGCCAACAGATGCCTAGGCGGAAAATTATTACATAATTATACTGTAAAACCCAGTTATAACATACTCGTCATTTTTCTTAGAAAAGATTATGTAATAACCGAGTGTATAATATCCATATAGCATGTTATTAACAAACTATACATCAAATAAAGCCATGTTGCAAACATGGCCTGTAATTGTACTGTTAATTTTGGACTCACCCGTTTATGGGGGAATAACGTAAGTCCGCAATATTGTGGTGCAGTTTTCGCGTATTTTTCTAATTGTTCTATATATGTGTTAACTCACTTGTTTTTACATCAACAAGAATACAATATTTCTAATAGTGAGCGAAGGTAATGTCATACTTAGGTTAATTATCAAGTCCTATTCTGTTGCCATTTGCTCGAAAACATGATGCTTGTTTATTTTTAAAGTCCTTTTCTGTACCCTTTGCTCGATCTCAGAACGGAGTTGTTGTCCACATCTCTTCATATAAAATGGAATTTAAGCTGACGTGTAAAAGAACTATCTTTGCTTATAAGCGCACTACTTTTTTCAGAGGAACACGTTGAGGAATCTACTAAAGATTTAACACTTAAAGGACGCTGGCAATGTGTGCTGTGTCAACGTGGATTTAACTCGCGGAGTAATCTACGTTCGCACATGCGTATTCATACATTAGAGAAGCCATTTTCATGTAAATATTGCTCAAGAAAGTTTAGTCAGTCTTCGACTTTGAGAAACCATATCCGTCTTCATACAGGTAATTTATAGTCATTCTCTGTTTTGAATATCATTTTAAAGCCCCATTATTAGAAGTATTTTGTCCAAGGACAGCAAAAGACGTTTACCTATTTCAAAATGCAACTGTCAATTATTTGTTGCATTTCAAAAGTGTAGTAGATTGCAACTGAAAGTAGAATTTGATTGTCAATGCTTAAAACAGTAGTTTTAATCACAGTATGTTTAAGATGAAGTCTTGTGGTAGAAACAAAACTTTCTTCAAATGATATAATTTATAATTCAGCCCTGAAACGATTTTGGATCATGTGTAGTCAATGTAAACAAAAGCATGATAATAGTGTGTTGTTTAAAAGAACCCCGTTTCAAACATAATTTTAGACAACAAAATGGTTTGAAATGTTTATTGTGATTTTTGATAACTTCATGGCTGTAGGCCAGTTTTCATATCTGCAGTAAATGAACATGTCTTCATAGAGTGGCTTTAACTTAAAACACTATTTGACGGACGGAACAAAGTCCAATTGAACAAGACGGTTGTTGCTTATTTTAGTGAGCAGACTGAAATTAATCATATAACAAGAGAACCAAGAACCAAAAGATTGAGTTATCAGAAGTTTTGTGTTGGTAATTAATAAGAAATAGACAATTGTAAATTAATGCATGCATGAACTTTAGAATTTAAAAACGATGAGAGCTAGATTCGCTACTTACACGATCAAAACAGTTTGGATTGCCGACGATCAGGTCCTGATCTCAGGACGTACGCTATTAATCTTATATTTAGCAAATATTTTCGGAAATGACTGACAACTTTCCATGTGGAGAATATCTCGTATAAATTGGTAGTTCACTCCCTTTATTGGGAGTAAAAATATCGAGATTGGGTTTGTTCCCTTTACATCAAATTTAGAGTTCAATAAAATCGTTGCGTGTGGTGTCATAAATCGATTGAGAATCGATAACATGGACCCATGTTATGGTTCATTGCACATAAGCAGGAGATACTTGGAGATAATAAACACTGTCAGTAATTAAGTTTTATTACTCTTTCAACCTGGGATAAAATTATAAAACAAGACATGACGTTTTTTGAAAATTTTATTCATTTGTTATGCATTATATATGCGTAAAAATTTTGAATATTTCAAATTTTCAAAGAAACAGAAAATAACAAAATTATTAATACAAATATTTATAAATTGTCATATTAAATATCAGTGATTTGTACTAATACGTATTGAAAGGAAAAGCAGTGGAATATTGAGATTGTCGTATTGGGAAATTAATTTGTGCTCGATGATCTACTGTTGGTTTTTTTTTATTAAGTCAATTAATTTTTCCTTTTTGCGGACTCTAGTTACAACACCAAGATTTTTCAACTTTTCCTTAAGTTCTCCAACGGTCATTTCATCTATTTCCTTTAATGATTTACACTCACTAAGATATTTTTCATGTGCCTCAGACATTTCATTCTGAATTCTTATGCGTTTAACATGAAAATTGTCATGTTTACCATTTTCCCAAAATTCCAAGCTTCGCTTGGTGTAAGGTCTCTTCTCCCTAGAACAATTTTCCGAATGGAGTAATTCAATGCGCTTTCTGGTGATAATTTCATCGTGCGTTTGATTCTGTTTGTTAGATGATTTTTGATGAATTGACTTTAAAACATCATTCAGTTTTTCAACAGCTTGCCCGCTATACGCGGGCAGTGGACCATGAAGTTGTACCATGAAAGGAATGTGGTACAATAATGTATGCATATAAGGTGTAATTCTATTGTAACCGAGACGGCCTTTCTTTGACAAATTTTGAAATGTTTTCATCCATTCTTGTATTTGTTTAAATAGCGCGCGTTGGTCAGAGACTGGTTCGTTTATTTGTTTATGAATAAGACAAAAATTTCGCCACAAGAAAGCAACATCATCATGAGTCTCATTTTGTATTACAAACAATAATATTTAGGGTAATTTGTCCAAAAGTTTTTTATAATCATTACCAGAGAGAGAAGTCCAATTTAATGCTAAGGAGTTTTTCTCGGTCCATGTATTAAAGTTTACCCCACAATCTCTAATTTTTGTCACTAAATCGTCTAGGTGACGGGGTTTCATTCCCAAAACTGCCAATTTGGAATCCAATTGACGACAGTCATCAATTAAATTGGTCAAAAGGACATCACAAATTCGGAGCTTCAAGTGAAGTTCATCAGGAATAACATTTTTTGGGTCTATGCAAATCAAAGGGGGGTACTTAGATCCTAGGGTTTTCTTCAGTGAATTAGTTTGCAGAGAATCACAAGTTCTACTTAAGTCAGAAGTATTATAATAATTTATGTCTTTGTCTAAATTGCAAATATCAGCCTTGCTAACGTGACACCATATACAAGCATGTGTGGCTGTTGCACCGCTCAAACCTAAGCATAGCTGCAAAAATTTCATATCCCCCCAAATTTTATATCAATGTGATAAACTTTGTCATTTATGGTGAGTGTATCGTTTTTTATGATGTCATTTATTTCCTTGAATAAAGGGTCACAGGCAACTTTTATGCTCTCGTAATTCTCGGCACATTTAATAACGGCCAATGTACTTAAAGATAATTCTGATTGACATTTCCCCTCGTCAATAAATGTGAGTGACATAGTGACAAAATTTGATACCCTACTCACTTTTGACCCATCTCCTGACACTTTAATTCTTATGGGAGTCTCTGGATTTAAATCTTTCTTCAGAATATGATTAATTATTTCATTTTTCACAGAAACATACGTTCCAGGTATATTTCCCGGGCAACGCATAATTTGAAAATGAGAATTAATTTTTGTTCTTTCTTTTTTCACTGCGTACAGAGATGGTAAACTGTTGTCTGAAATCATGGCAATCTCGTGATAACTTAGATCACTTATTGAAAATTTATCAAGAAGAAAAAGAATATTTCTTACGCATTTTTTATCTGAATCATCAAGGTCAGAATAATGAAGATTTACAGAGACATTCTCGTTTGCCCTATTTTTGCATTTCAATACCGTTGGCTTTAATCCGTAATGTTCTGCAAACCAAAGAGCAGTTGATGCTCTCCCCCCAAGATTGTTAAGATGTTTAGATTTATTACTCCCCATGCCAACTGGATGCGAAAAATTTAAATCAGAATTTATTGCCCTTCTCAATTCACAATTTTCCTTTTCAGTTAGTAATTTAGATTCATCCAATTCTTTTATTTGTTTTTGTTTTAAAGTTAAACTCTCTTCCAGGCCAATTATATGGCTACCGGCATCAGCGACGTCAGACATTAATTTAGAATTTTCCTTTTCAATCTTTTTGATTTTACTTAAAGAGGACTGCTCACTGACGATTAGACTACTGTTCTCAAATTTTAAAGCGTCTACCTCAGTCTGAGCTTTTATCAACATATCAAAAACTTCTGCACTTTTAATTTCTAATTCAACATTATCAGCTTTAAAGGATTTAGCCTCAAACGAAAGCTCCCTAACATTTTGCAATTCATTATCAAATATAGAAATAGAATGCATCTCAGACAAATAGGCACATCTCTTACGCCCTGACCGAAATTTAGTTTTAAGCAGACCTTGCGTTTTATAAGCTAGATTGGAAAGTCTTTGTTCAAGCCTTACTGTGGGAATCAACTGGAAAGAGTCTATTTGTGAATTTAATAACGAAACGTAGTCAAAATCAGTTTCACTTTTAGCCTTATGCAAGTCCCTGAGAAAGACATTACTCAAATTAATAGCAAATGTAGAAGAGGGGAGGACGCTTTACTTAACGAACGGCGATACAGAACCAATTTTAATATCTTCATTAAAAGCCAAATGCCCGTTTTGTTTCTCTGACATGGTTACAGTTGAAATATGGCAAACACCAATAAAAACGAGGAGGAAGTATAACAACACACACAACATATGTATATTCATATACACTGTAAGTGAAATAACACGTCAAAATAAAGAAAATGTTAACTAAACATAGAATATTATTATGCATACATATACACATACACTGAAAAATATAATGTTATGATATTTAAAGCAAACGTGATATAACAAACGATTTTTAAGACTAAAATTTACATTGAGTGTTTATATGTCACAAATCTATGTTGTTTGAGTCAAATATCATAATTGTATGGCTCAATAGAGCTGATGATTTTAATTGTCTCAACGTGTGTTAGTAGGGAAGTAACCTTTCCTTCTGAGATAACTCTCTTTTTCTTCGATCTAAGTGATGGTACGAATCTCACGGTGGCGAACCCACGTGACTTCATCCGGGTATTTTTTACCATATTTGGAATATAGGTCACTCGCATAAGGTAGGTTTTTTGCTTTTTTCTTACTAATCACGTAGTGTTTTTTTCCAAGAATACGCGCATAAACCCCCTGCTTACGGGATATGATTGCTACAGTAATTGTTTTCCTGAAATATTTAGTCGTCTTGGAGTAATTTGGTACACAAATTTCGATGCGATTGAAATCGTCAGGGTAGCGTTCATTGTATTTCAACGGTTTATGCGTTTAAATGCCTTTATTTGTGCCGACAGTTATGCACATGGTATATTTATTTCATATACACTTCCAATTAACCCTCTATATACGATAACGATCTTCGAAAAGAGCTAGTTTGTAAATTATGAGAGAATGTGGATAATGATAACGTTCATTACCCGTGATTTTTCGGATAACGTTCATTTCCTACGTAGAGTTGTCCAATTTACTCACCACAGTTTCTTTAAAAGATGGTAAAGGTACATAATTAGTCCAATTAATTAAATACCTTGCAGATTTTAGTAATTGAAGTTCACAATCAAAGATATTTTTGATGAGATATCGTACACTCAAGGTAATACGATCCCTAGACTATAGTAAGATAATGATGACGATCCAGAAGTAGTAAAATATATGACATGAATCTCAAATTGTTTACTAATCCAATCATGTTATTTTTTTATATATTTCAGACAATGTCGTTTTGTGTTACATACATGTGTGGATATATGTTCAAAAACAAAAAATGTGTTGATGAGCATGAAAGAATATGCAATGGCCAGTATAGAAACTACTGTTGTGGCAATGGCTTCTTATCTAGAGCAGACCTTGTTAGACATAAGTAGACAATTAACAAGTAACAAGTTTGATTGATTTGGGTAGCTTTCCTTTACCCTTGCATATAACCAGTTCTCCCCTACCATTCCACAGTGTCGACAAATGTCCATAAATTTATTTTTCCAGCGGGCAAAATCGACAATTGAACTTTTCATGGAAAGGAATAACCAGCGACGTCTTCGAAGTATTAGATTGGTCATCCACGAGTTAACATTGTTACTTTTTTAATCGATTAAGTCATTCAACATCTGTCATGGTCGACTTCATTTATTAACGTTAGTCCAAATTCGATGCCACATAAGGTAGAATGACAAACTGTGCAACCTACCCTGGGATCCTATTATCGTTTGCTTGTTGCAGAGAATTGAAAAATCACACAGCATGATTTTAAAAAAGTTATCTATGAAAAGTTTGTGCATACATGTATGTACAAATAGGGAGGTACTGTCTAGCACATGGACAGTATGTTTAACTATCGTTCACTTTCTAAAGTGAAGTATCTTTTGGATTACGCTCCCTTCTCAGCTCAGAGAACATGCTAAATTAGTAAATTCATGGTTTATGATATTCACTTTGAACTATTGAACAACCAATGAAAGTTATGTAATTAAACATGGTTGTGTCTTACTCTAAAATAGAAATATCCGTTAGCCCATGGTCATTTAGCAGACTGAAAAAGTGCATGTGTTCACGACTTTTTTAGGGATATTTTTCAACAGATATTACTATGGTGAATTATTCTTTCATTAAAAGTTTATATTGATTAACGAATTGTGTTTTTTTTTCATTTATGCAACATCACGTGTCTTATCGATGTGACCACGGTATAGCAGTGCATATATGCAAATCTAAAATAGAATCCACATCGAACTAACTTCCTCCATGATATAAATGACTTAGAGGCCGATCTGCAACCTCTCAATGATAAATGTGATGGGTTCGAACCAGCTTCTGACAATGGCGTTTAATTGCTAACAGGAATAAAGTCTAATGCTCACACTCAACTGGAACGTTTAGCAGATTTAGCAGATTAACTATCCGTCTCATGACTGAGATTGAAAAGCCACAAAAAACAAAGAAGAGATTCACTGTTTTCAAATATATTATCTATATACGACATGTCAGATTACTTCTAACTTGTAATTCTTCAAATTTGTGTATGCATACTTAAAATATTTAACAAGAAAAATAATCATACAAAGTCATGATCAATTGTATATACCATGTAAACTTGAATTTTATCCTTGTGATCCATGTAAACACTTTATCACTTAACTTCTGATTTTTATTGTATAATATGGATTCTAGCAGAAATCCCTTCTGCCATACAAAAAAACCCACACTCAGTATAATACATTGGGAAATTATTCAAAATAGCCTTATAAATTGCCATATTCAATGAAACTTTGTTTAAAATAAATCTCTGTTCTCATTAAGCCATCACAGTTTGAAGAAACTTCATGGTAAGTATTACTAACAGCATCAATGGGGCTTTCAGATGAAATATTATTTATATCATGATACTTTGAGGTAACTTTTTGTCCAAAAATTTCATCAAATGAGTCAGGCCAATACTGAGGACCACTCTTGGCTTTTTTAGGACTTGATTGTGCCGATCTACATCCATTTTCTCTTCTATCTTTTTTCCATTAAGTGTTAGTTTTAATTTTGTCTTGCCCATTTCTGAAATTTAAAACATAAAGAAAATAGTTGAACAAAAAGAAAGATTGCTAATGTAAATTCATTTAAAAATGTCTATGCAAAAAATAGAGTCATCCTAGAATTCATGCATCTTCGTACATTGACTTTTAATTTTTGACCTATTCAATAGTTTTACACGTCAGGGTATACGTATTTTTTGTGCGTCACTAAAAAGTCTTTGTATTAAATCTACATTAAGTGGTCAACTAAAATCTATGTTGAATCCTTTGCATATGTATATAAACTCTAAGTTGCATCCAATGCAATTTGTATAATGTTTGAAAATCAAAGAAAGGTC
The DNA here is from genome assembly GCA_025267735.1 of Mactra quadrangularis. NCBI lineage: Eukaryota > Metazoa > Mollusca > Bivalvia > Venerida > Mactridae > Mactra > Mactra quadrangularis. The sequence continues at coordinate 33,795,191 of CM046311.1, forward strand.
ACATGATACATCCCTGTACGTAGTCATAAAATGCAATGCACTATTTAGGTCATTTTTAAGAAACTGTGGTGAGTAAATTGGACAACTCTACGTAGGAAATGAACGTTATCCGGAAAATCACGGGCAATGAACGTTATCATTATCCACATTCTCACATAATTTACAAACTAGCTCTTTTCAAAGATCGTTATCGTCTATAGAGGGTTAATTGGAAGTTCATATGAAATAAATATACCATGTGCATAACTGTCGGCACAAATTAAGGCATTTAGACACATAAACCGTTGAAATACAATGAACGCTACCCTGACAATTTCAATCGCATCGAAATTTGTGTACAAAATCACTTCAAGACGACTAAATTTTTCAGGAAAACAATTACTGCAGCAATCATAACTCGTAAACAGGGGGTTTATGCGCGTATTCTTGGAAAAAAAACACTACGTGATTAGTAAGAAAAAAGCAAAAACCTACCTTATGCGAGTGACCTATATTCCAAATATGGTAAAAAATACCCGGATGAAGTCACGTGGGTTCGCCACCGTGGAATCTGATAGGTAATGAAACTTTCACAGCACTGAGATTTTTTTTCACAACATAAAACCAACTATCTCTTACTGGTAATTTGTCACTAATTGACTTATAACTACTAACTATGACGGCATCATCGGTATGAAACATATATCTATATATGTCAAGATCAATGTTCACTTGATGGTGAAAAGATCTAGATGTCAATCTTTTCTCAAAAGAAGATTCAATATTCTGTGCAGCTTCATTTAATCTCTCTTGACTAATTGTAGGTGATAAGAATGATTCAATGATACCATTTGGAATATTTATAGTCGGTTCCCAAGTAGATTCGTCCTTGTGATAACCAGACCACTTGACTAAGTACTCGTCAGCCTAAAAGGAAAGAAAACGAATTAACAATTTCCGTTTGAAAGAAAATCACACGATATATAATATACCGTATTATCTTTTCATATGCATTACATGTACCGGGTACCTTAATTACAAACGTTGTATAGTAATTGTGTGTCACAACAGAAATTTTATGTCTTATAAAATACTTGGTCATGAACAGTTAAACAAATCCTTGTAACTATTCGCGTAGTCAAGAGATTATATACATTTTACTCCATGGCTGTTAATTAACAATGATAATTGTATAGGTCTGTGTTTACACCTACTGTGATGGTACCCATAGACCTTACAATATACAGCACACAAGATAAAATCAGACACAGTTAGCATCTTCCCACTAAATAGTAGTTATACACTTGAAGTCATAGCATATCATAGATAATTGTTACCATTTTTAATAATCATATACAAATATGCACGTATCAATTATCAAAATATGACGCGTTATTCATAATTGCACTTTTAATTCTGGATACATGAATCTGTAGGATGGCTCAGTGAAAAAAGAGTTTAGATAGGCATATTACACACTACATTTTACATAAGTAATAGAATATTTCTCGAAAGGTGCACACAAAAACTGTTAAGTGTATAACAATAGGTATAATTTTTTTTTTTTTGAATTATTTAATTGAACTTAAAAGTCAACGAAAACTAGTAAAACATGTTATGAAATCAAACACTCATATCCGAAACTATTTTCATTTAAGTCTGATCTAAGTACAGCATGTATATAAAACATAAATATTTAACATGAATTTGATATTGTCTTTAAATGTGAACCATTGTGAACAAATCTGGCAGTGAAAAAAATGACTATACGCACTTTAAATACCTAAAACTATCACACTTTTATGGAGAATAAAAATATTTTGAACAAAATTTTATAAAACAGGTTTTAAAATATTAAGTAGCTAATGAGTGCTATTCCCAAGTGTAATATATATTTTAAAACCATTTAAAAGTTGAAAGAGTTGGTGCACTTATTAATGCGCAGGTTGAAAAATTGGTATAAAAAATCGATTATTATCTCTGATCAAATCAGAGATGATTTGAATAGCATTGATTGATTCCGTGCATTGCAAAAGATTCATAGTACAATTGATATAAAATAATAAAGAGCACTAATTTTACATATTCTTAAGATACAGCCTTTTCAATATTGACTAAACTGATGCTGGACACATGAGTGCGAACCTTTATGTTACTTTATTATATTAAGAAAAAGGCTATATAGCCGTATCAGATACATGGATGAGTAGTGAGTATTGCGATAATTGTAAGATAAAATGATACGAAACATGATAGCAAAATTACTTTAAAATATATTGAAACGTAGAAAGTGTTTATACTTACAGCAGACTTATTAACTCTTCTAGCAATAATTCTTTCGATCAAATATTCTCCTGGTAAATTACGATCAATGTGATCAATGATATTCACAAAGTTTCCATTGTGTAATAATTCATAATCCACATCTTTACGAACACGGAGTGACTTAGAATGTGCCATGGCTACGTTTGGCTAAATTATGAACAACTAAATCTATTCAAAAATATGCGGCCACCTAATTGATTGTATATACTCAACAAGCAATTATTTAGTATTATAACACATTTTGTTTTCATGTTTTTGTTCTAGTTCTCTGTAAACAAAAAGATGTTTGTATAACCATTATCACGTCTCCTTTTTATGGTGTGATGGTATATGTATATTCAATTATTGTTTGTGACAGGCACATGTTTGTCAAGCAAATGTATAATATTGCCATCTTTATTTTCATAGGTGTTACAACATGACAATTATAGCCTACTTAATAAGGGTAATAATTTTATCAATTCAAACATAATAAAAGCTTGTCACACATAAGTATACATAAGTATTAACTTAATTGTCCCCATTGTTTAAGAAGGTACAAAAATTGACACTATACATGCGCTAATCTATTTCAATTAAGGATATATGCGAAACTAACTTTCTTTAGAAGTTCTATCAACTTGCATTATGTAAGAAGAATTATGTCACTCTTAACATAATAAACGATTTTTACTTAGTATTGCACTTACAAGAATTTTTATAATTTATGATTAAAGCACATATTTTTGCATGCCTATGTTTTTTCATCGTAATTGATATCTAAAACATGAAGAGAAGTCGTATTTCGTACATAAAAATCTATTAACTTCAAGGAATGAACACATTTTTTTGAAATATTGTTTACAACATCAACCACATGTACATGTATATCGTAGTCTTCTTGGGGCGAGAACTCAACCTTAGAGACATAGATGATTTTATCCATGTCTCTGAAAGCCTAAATAACGTTACCTGTAATGTAAAGTGCGCATGTACTTAAACGCCCGATTTTCTTCAATTTTCCATTTTCAACGATTTTGTAACAAAAATGGAAGCAAGAAGGCAATATTTCATTTTAAATTAAAAACTACCATCTTAAAGCTGATTACCCATAGATTGTTTGAATAGGAGGAAAAAAATTCAGATTTATTGCAAAAGTACGCTAATTTTCGATTGAAAATAGAAAAATTGCATGTCAGCAATATTTTTACTCTACATGTATTTTTAATATGACTCATAGTAGTCAACTTTAAACTCAAATGGAAGCAAGAAGACGTTACTTAAACTCATTGAAAAATATACCAGATTAAAGAGGATGGACTAAACTTTGTCTCAATAGGAGGAAAAATATTGGCATATTTCAATACATTGTCGAAAATTATGATTATAATATTTCTCACTCTATATTCTATATGATAAATTTCTCTATCGATTCAACCGATATCGATTTTTACTAACGCAACAAGGGGGACAACTTTCGGCGGATTATCACAATATGTTGGGTATGCTTGATAGTAGTAGGCTGAGAATTACCATGTGTAAATATTTGAGGACGAAACTTCAAGATAAACAAGTTCTGCCTGCTAATCGAACCCATGACGTAAAACACACTGTTACAAATGTTTATACATGTATATTGAAATCTAAATGACGTAATAGACATTGAAACAAATGGCATGCAGGTGTATTTAAATCTGAATGACGTAGAAAACATTGAAACAAATGGTGATACGTGTGTATTGAAATCTGAATGACGTAAAAGACATTGAAACAAATGGTGATACGTGTGTATTGAAATCTGATTGACGTAAAAGACATTGAAACAAATGGTGATACGTGTGTATTGAAATCTGAATGACGTAAAAGACGTTGAAACAAATGGTAATACATGTGTATTGAAATCTGAATGACGTAAAAGACCATGAAACAAATGGTTATACATGCGTTTAGAAATCTGAATGACATAAAAGATATTGAAACAAATGGTAAAACATGCATATAGAAGTCTGAATGACGTCAAATACATTGAAACAAACGGTTATACATGTGCATAGAAATATGAATGACGTAAAAGATATTGAATCAAATGATAATACACCAGAATAGAAATTTGATTGACATAAAAGATATTGAAATAAATGTTTATACATGTGAATAGCAATCTGAATGACGTAAAAGATATTGAAACAAAGATAATCCATATGTTTTTATTTTGTATCTATTTACAGGAGAGAAACCATACAAATGTATTCGCTGTAACAGTTGTTACTCACAATTGGCAGGATTGAGAGCACATCAGAGAAGTTCTACACATAAACCTAGTCTACATTAGATGTTGAACTGAGGTTTTGCCTTATAATGTAATTTAACTTTAACGCCATTGTTTATGTCATATCACGGCGGACAGTCAACCTCCCCAGGGTTCCTGGAAAAGCTAAATCTCTTGATTAAGTTGTTTACAATTACTAGACGCATATTTCTGTCAGTCACTTACAACTGTTCTGCATGATGTAGAATCAGTGGTAGGAGGGAAAATGGCCATAGAAAACGTTATTACTTGATATTCTAGCTTTTATGTTTAATTCATCTTGAGGAGGGTAACTTCATTTCGATTCAGCTACCTGAGGATATAATAGATATTTTATTGGATGTGGACTTAGTATTAAGCAACTGGTCCGATCGTTTTAAAAAGTCCGCTCGGCCATTTTATATTTCTTGAACCATTGATAGGATAGGACACATGTTTTGTTTTATAAACCATTGTATTTAATGCAAGCTTTGATTTTCTTGACAGTTTTATATGTACTGTAGCACGTGTACATAATATGTACAAAATTAAATATTACATTTTCTTTCATTTCGTTGTTTTGTCTTTGTACTCCTGTACAAGTACTGCATGCAATTTAAATAAGCTCAGATGTAAACATTAGGGATGAGATAATACGTATCGATACGAAAGGAGACGATATGATTATTTACGATACGATACTATACGATACTAGTAGTTATTGCAAAATTACAAACATTCACATTCTTTTACATACGACCAATCGTATTACATTGTCAATCCGTTGAGTTGTCTCTACTTGAAGGTTGAGTTGTTTTTCTAACGGCCACGGAGATTATATTTTTTGAACGAATACGGCAAACCCGTCGAATGCTGAAAATACAGCGGCTTCCATCGATAACGAATGTCAGGGTTGTATACATCTTGCTGTGCCACGATACGTATCGACATTGTAGCAAAAAAGGTTCTTAAAACTTATATTGAGCAACCACTCTTGCGTTCGGTTCCCGGTCTCCTAAGTATTTTAGCTATTTGGTAAAATAATGCTCAAGGAAATTACAATATTCAATCACAGCTGACTATTCCAAGAGTATAATTGAAATAAATACACAGAATTCTATTTTGTAACCATCTAGGTATTACGGACTACACGTGTACGTGCTTTATCATTCGGATCAACCTCGGCGATCATCTAGGAAGATATGCCTCGGAAATCAGACGATGTAGGAATACAACTAGGTTATAAGGTCCGGTGACTGTCTTTTTCATGTCAGCATTTAATAATGACGTTGTTACACGCTTTATCACATCATTTCATCAGTACAATGTCTCACACGTCGTACTTCTGTGTAGTTCAGACTATGCTGCCACAAACTCCTCACAGCGGTTACGTCACGCGTTGCTACTTAGATAAAGGGAGATAACCGCTGCGGGGAGTTTGATGCTGTCACAGAAACCAAATTCCTAGATCTACTTTTTCACAATATGATATCCGGTGTTTACCTGCGAAAAAGATTCTCGAGGTTGTTTCGAATGGTCCTTTAGTGTATTTTTTTTAAATCACCGAGCATGACATGTGGGCAGTTTTGTAAGCAAAATAATTGGAACTGCAGAACACCTCATAAAGAAAATTACATATTGATTTTTTGATCATCAATCTTCTGTCAACTGTCAGTGGCGCTTACATTAACCCCACCGATTTAAATACTCACGATAGTACTTATGTACTCACGATCGACAAAAGAGTTATCCGAATTAAAATATAACTTACGAAGATTATCAAACAAATACCAAGGATTTAAATCTGCGGGGTAATGTATGCGCCACTGGTAAATATAACAATAGTTATAGTATACATTGTACATGTATTTATACCTTACAAATTCATGACATTACAGTGCATTATAAATTGTACTGCTTTAAATGTATTGACTTAAGACCACATTTTAAACTGTATTTAAACGTATCAATTTCATTTTATTTCAATTGTTTTAAATTACAAGTGCTAAGTAGGTCGTGCATAACTAATTCATAGTTTTAATTCAAAACCGTTTCGTCTAGGCTGAATTACTCCAGAAATATAACGTTCCTTATACTGGTGTTTGAATTTGTTGGGAAATATATAACATTCCAAACATGGATAACTGACAAGTGGCATAGCTGTCAATGGTTTACACGTTGTACAATATCAATTGCTAGAAATCATTTTCCACTTTAAACAACCTAAGAAGAAATTAAAACAATAGAAAATTGCTCGTCCTCATACTATCGTCATTTTCTGACCTTATTATTTCTCTTTTATTTACGGGTCACCATTCAAAGGTCAATAGGTAAATTCAACTTTATAATACAATGTATTTAAACCAGTTTAACATATGAAACCATAACACAGTCTTGTATGTCGGAATATTTTCATTTTTAGCGGTGTTTCAAGACTTTTTCGAGAGAGAAATTAACGGTTTATGTGAGGTATTGTTACATGAAAATGTGCGTTAACTGATTTCTTTAAATGTATTTTACACAATTAATCATTCCTTTGATTTTAGTTATTTATGGTGACTAGCCAACTGTTTTACCAAGGCTGGAGGAAAATATGTCAGCAAACATATCAGGAACTGCAACAGTAAAAAACACGGACTTACCACTCAACAAAGAAGCAAAGCGGAAGATTTTTCAAATCTTTAGACTTTTATTATGAAGAGGATGCCACAAATAAACAACGAAAACAAAAAAGGATAACTATTTTCATTTCAAGACTAGACAACACTTCATGAAGATATGACCGTGTTTTTACGGAACCACAACTATAGACTGAACAGTATATAATAAGCATACTTCACCGCTTCAACGAACATAATATACGGAATATTCAAATTTAATTTCGTGGTTCTGCGCGTTATAAAGTAAATAGCAAAACATGTCTCTTTCATCACGTTCAGTGAAGACAACTAGCGTTAAAAGAGTGTCATTTGAGGACACGGTGAATGAAACGTTCAGGGAATCAAGAATGGACAAGAAACATGATGTAGAAATCACGGAGATGTTCCCTAACACTAACACTCCTTCAATACTCAAAAACTCGAAACCGTTACGAATAAATACACTGGCACCAATGTCAGAGGAAGCCAAGCAGTTTCTGAATAAACGAAAGAAGAGAAAAGCTCAAAACAAACGTTCTGGGCTCAAAGAACTAAAGAAAATCACTCCAATCCAAGAATATTTACCAAATAAACAACCAACCGAGTCACTTGCGCATGCGCTGTTGAAAGCAATGACTCATAAAATTCCAACCAAACGTTCTAAAGCAATTTTGCCTAAAATAACGCTTATACCGGATGCTGGACGAAACAGACGAGTTTATTCCCCCGGAAGTAAATCTACACTTACTGCTAGATCCTTACAATCATTAAAAAGCAGCTCCTACCTCGGATCACGTGACTCGGATACGCAGACGTCATTTATAAACAATCACAGAATTCCACTTCCGGAAATAATGACTAGTTCCGTTGAGACAAATGTTATTCAAATTGACAGAGCTTGTGGAATATGCCGTCGTAACTGGAGACTTAAACTACGACCAGCCGCCGGTTATTGTAAATTCTGTGATGAATATTTGTGTGGGGATTGCGTAATCAATCACCGGAAGACGCTGACTAAACTTCATCCGGTCCTCGTGTTTTATTGTGACACGTGCAAAGAGATGAACATTCTAAATAAACCAGGTTCTGGGTATTGTATAAAGTGTAAACATTTTTATTGTTCTGTTTGTGTACTGTTACATTGTGGAAAAACTAATCACGAAGTTTTGGAGGGAAATGATTTGCTGGACGTAACTGACGTTATGATCGGAAAGAAATCATATTCTGTTTGATAACACGCAAATTAGACCTAATTCCGAACTCAAATTTATGTTGCTTTTTTTCAATCCGTACACATGCAGTACAAACAATTTTACACATTATTGCTGAAAAGCACGAAACACTGATTATATTCAATTTTTTTTCGTACATATGTTCATTGCGATGGCGAGAGTTTGTTTGTACTTCTTGGGGTATATACTCATGATCGGAGACACAAAGCTCTACAAGTCAGTCACTTCTTGGGGTATATACTCATGATCGGAGACACAAAGCTCGACAAATCAGTCACTTCTCGGGGTATATACACTTGACCAGAGACATACAGCTCTACAAGTCAGTCAATTCTTGAGGTATATACACGTGACCGGAGACGCACAGCTCTACAAGTCAGTCACTTCTTGGGGTTAATACACTTGACCTGAGACACAGCTCTACAAGTCAGTCACTTCTTGGGGTATATACACTTGACCGGAGACATACAGCTCTACAAGTCAGTCACTTCTTGGGATATATACTCATGATCGGAGACACGCAGCTCTACAAGTCAGTCACTTTTTTGGATATATACACATGAAGAAAGACACACAGCTCTACAAGTCAGTCACTTCTTGGGATATATACTCATGATCGGAGACACGCAGCTCTACAAGTCAGTCACTTCTTGGGATATATACTCATGACCAGAGACACACAGCTCTACAAGTCAGTCATTTATTGGGTTATATACATAAAACCGGAGACACACAGGTCTACAAGTCAGTCACTTCTTGAGGTATATACACGTGACCGGAGACACACAGCTTTACAAGTCAGTCACTTCTTAGGATATATACACTTGACCTGAGACACACAGCTCTACAAGTCAGTCACTTCTTGGGGTATATACACTTGACCGGAGACACAGCTCTACAAGTCAGTCACTTCTTGGGATATATACACATGACCGGAGACACACAGCTCTACAAGTCAGTCACTTGTTGAGGTATATACACGTGACCGGAGACACACAGCTTTACAAGTCAGTCACTTCTTAGGATATATGCACTTGACCGGAGACACACAGCTCTACAAGTCAGTCACTTCTTGGGGTATATACACTTGAACGGAGACACACAGCTCTACAAGTCATTCACTTCTTGGGATATATACACAACCGGAGACACACAGCTCTACAGGTCAGTTACTTCTTGGGATATATACGCAACCGGAGACAACAGCTCTACAGGTCAGTCACTTCTTGGGATATATACACATGACCGGAGACATACAGCTCTACAAGTCAGTCACATCTTTGGGTATATACACATGACCGGAGACATACAGCTCTACATGTCAGTCACATCTTGGGATATATACACATGACCGGAGACTAACAGCTCTACATGTCAGTCATTTCTTAGGATACATACACATGACCGGAGACTAACAGCTCTACAAGTCAGTCACTTCTTAGGATATATACACATGACCGGAGACTAACAGCTCTACAAGTCAGTCACTTCTTAGGATATATACACATGACCGGAGACATACAGCTCTACATGTCATTCACATCTTGGGATATATACACATGACCGGAGACTAACAGCTCTACAAGTCAGTCACTTCTTAGGATATATACACATGACCGGAGACTAACAGCTCTACAAGTCAATCACTTCTTGGATTATATATACATTTAATATTGCATTTGTGGCATTCTAAAGGTAAAACAAACAAACAAAACTATGAACAACTAACACACTTTTTAACACCTTCATAATTCAACTTCATAAAGTTTGTGACCCTTTGGGCTTGCTAATTTTGACCCCCAGGATAAAACTTCGACTGACAACTGCCCTTCATGATTAAGAATCGGTGGTAGGAGCGATGATGGCCAAAGAAATATATTATGACCCAACTCCACGGGAATCAAACATACGATTCTCGATCAGCAGATTTGCGTGCTACAAACATTTTTATCGGGTTTAACGCCGTGTCAACACAATTTTAACGGCGTCCAGCGCATAAACTAGCGTCCCTGGACCCTTGTCTATAACAAGTACTCACCTATCCTTCCACAAGGCCGGAAAATTCTCCATATATATTGTTAGTTTAGGAAAATTGACATTATTGTAAAATTTTCATTGAAGGATATAACCTCCCAGATTCGAACCCGTACCCCTTTTGGAACACGAGATTCCAAATCCCGGCGTGCTACCAACTGCGCCACCGACCCGGGTTGCTAAAACTACTGGGGTGATACTACATCCTAAATATATAATAGTTCTAGGTCTCATGATTTTAGAGAAAAACATATTTCAACATTTAGCAATGTAACCCCATGTTTAAATTTAGACCTATGGGACGGGACTTTTTATGACCCTGAGGCACAATTAAATCAAATTTTGTAGAAAACTTTAAGTGATGCTTCATAGGCGAATCTAGCGGGGGTCAGGGGTCCTAGAATTTTCTAAATGCACCTGTCCATAGGTTATTTTTTGACTGTAAGTCATTTTTAAGTAAATTTTAGACGCATTGATTTAATAGGTGAGTAGTTTTTATCATTTATATTTTGCACTTTTCTGCAAAATGTGTATAATGTTGTTGTGGTTTGAAAGTTTGCCCCCCCCTAGAAAAAAATCCTGTATCCCACCCTGAATGCTTCATGAAAAATATGTAAGGAGTTGGCGTTATGACTTTGAAATAGAAATCATTTTGATACTTGTAAATTTAATGACCTTGGGACGAGGCAAGTTTTGATCCCATTCTATGCTTTAAAATGTGTATATATGACTTAAGCTACATATCAAATACTTCAACTACATATCAAATATTCTAACTTAATCTCAAAATAATCTCTATTTACAAGTAGTTTCCGTTATAACAACAAAATTGCATTCGTCATTATATTTTACACAAAGTTGAAAACGAAACAAGAAGTAAAAAGTCTCACATTTCAAGGTGAAAATGGCTGTGGGCGGCAGTAATCAGATGAATTTGTCGGAGGAAGCATTCGATTATATTTGTTCTGTGTGTGACCGAAAAAATATAACAAAAGAAGCTGTTAAATATTGCATTGACTGTAAGGATTACTGTTGCAAACCATGTACAGCTATGCACAAAGTTTTTGTGCCTTTGTCTGGTCACAGTTTCTTGGATGTTGGACAAGGAAACCAATTTGGAAACCAAGCAACCAATTTTCCTGAGTTCCCGACGGAAAGATGCTGCAAACATAAGGGAAAAGTCATCGATATGTATTGCCAGGAACATGATTCTGTAGGTTGCTATGCGTGTATAGCAACGGAACACAAGTAAGTGCTAAAAATAATATCTAATCACTATAATTACATTTAAATTTATTTCTGATATTTTATTATTATTGATAGGAGATCCTTTAGTATGTGTAAGTGACTGGTAGGTGGTGTTAATCTGTTAATGAAGGCAAATACATTTGTTCTAATAATAGCATAGTTAAATCTATACGACTAAAAATATATACATAATTAAGTAATCATAAAATGAACTAGGTTACGTCAACAAGGTTTAAATGTAGAAAACATGTCGTTTAATAGGTTATGAGTATTCATGTACTCAAATAATGGAGCTAATTTTGATTTAGCAGATCATGATTGTAGTCGCAATGTTTAAATAAATAGACTTCTTTGTGTACGTAAGCAATGATTATTAAACTGGTACATAACGTATTTTCGAAAATGTTTGTGGGTCGAATTTTAGAAGTCATAAAAACGCTCAAGTTATAAATAGATACAGTATAAATCAAGTATGCTTTTTAATTTACTGTGTACACATGCATTATACGAGGTATAGTTTGTTTTTTCTTAACTGTCAAAAGATGTATTATTTCACAGTAAGTGCGTTTGTAAAAATTATCGTCTTGATACATTCATGAGTTTCCAAAAGTGTATAATATAATCGCCTTATGCTGGTTATACTATATGTCATGTTTTGGTCCAGGTATATTTAATAACAATCAGGCCGCTAGTACAAAAACAGTGCAATCAGTCACCGTGAAATTATTAAAGCGTTGAAATTTGACACGGACTATGCAGTAGTTAAAATTTCAATTCATATAGACTTTAAAACGTTTTGTACGTGTTAACATTCGAAAGTGTTATAGTTTTTATTACATTACATTTATAAAAGTTCATTTGTTTAAAAAAAACAAACTTTTTTTTTCTTTCACCTTCATCAATTTATATATTTCTTAAAGAGTAAAGAAATACATATAGAATTTTTTACATCGGTCAAAGAACATGCTTGTTTCAATTGACTCATGTCTTGACGATCACAAATTATTATATCCAATTTTTTCATAGACATTTTCATATTTTGGAATTAAATTGCTTTGTAGTTATCTGAATCACGAAAAGAGTAACGTATTGTTACCGAGTTGTTATAAGAGTTTGTTTAAACATCAGTTTCTATATATATGTGTGTGTAGAATAAATTTGTATCTTTTCAGATCATGTCCAGACAGTAAGATTTACTCAGTACCTGACGTGTTGAACGTTTTGTTCAACTCATCTGATAGCAAAGAGACAGGGAGTCGTCTTAAACAAATGGTGACTTCCATGTCAAAATTGAGTGAATCTAAAGATACACAATTAGATGCACTTTGTGAATCAAAGAAGAAAGCTTTGGAGCAAGTTGCTACATTCCAAAAAGTGATTGAAGGTATGGTTAGACATGCTGCAGACAAGTCAAGACAAGAAATAGAAGAAGCGTTCAAGAAAATTGAGAAGGAAATACTGGAAGATAAAGGAAACATTGATGACACTAACAAAGTGTTACAAGACACCGATGATAAGCTTACCAAATCAGCATCTAATAGAGCACAACGGTTTGTATGTTCAAAAGTAGCTCAGAAAAGTACCACTGTAGCAGAGATGGTAAGAGCTAAACAACAAACTGGTGATTATCGAGAAGTAAAGATATCTTTTGATCCTGACAATGCACTGAAAGATTACATCCAGAGTTTATGTGGAATTGGTAAAGTACAAATTGCTAGAAAGAAGAGAGCTGACCTTTACAAGTTAAAAGGCTGTCGTGATATCAAAATTAGGGTGCCTGATGATACCAATAACTGCCATTTTTTTGGCTGCTGTCTCATATCAGATAAAAAAATACTAGTCACTGATTATTACAACGAGAATATTAAACTAGTTGATACCAAGAACATGACTGTAGTTGATCATTGTTTATTAGGCTGTTATATATATGGCGTATGTTTGGTCAATAATAAAGAAGTTGCGGTCGGATGTAAAAATCCAAACAAGATTCAGTTTGTCTCTATTGAAAACAATATGAAGCTAACAAGAAAGATTGATACAACCCATTGCTGCTATGGTATTGCTATTAAGAATGATTATACTTATATTACTGATAAGAATGCTTCCCTATATGTTTATGATATCAATAGTACATTGTTGCGGACAATAACGCACGACAATGCAGGTAACAGATTGTTTACTTACAGTGCACATATCACCTTCAATGCTGTTGGGAACAAAATGTTTGTTGGCCACGGTGGTAAAGGATTTGTATGTTTGGATGGAAATGGCAACCACCTGTCTACAATTAATGATAATGATTTGAAAGGTGTAAGTAGTGTATGTTGTGATAACAAAGGAAATGTATTTGTTGCTGGAGGAGATTCTCACAATATTGTACAATATAATGAAGATGGTAAGAAGATTGGTGTTGTTTTGAAACAAGAAGATAGGTTATTCCGCCCGATTTCTATTGCTTTTAATCCAAGATATAATAGATTATTTGTGACATTGCTCAGCTCAGATGTAATGAAAGTCTTTGACTTTGAATAGAAACAAGAACATTTCCAATGTTAAAGTGAAGTTTTGATTCAGTTTGATTTTTAATATTTATGTTGTTTAGTATAAGAACTGGCATTCAACACGTGTATATAAAACTACATTATGTTTTGTTAGAATTTAACCAGACTGGTTACATCTTACATACATTTTTACATTAACATATTATCTTTTTGCGTGATATATATATTTCCTTGGTAACTTAATACATTTATTATATCTATCAACAGTAATAGGTCTGACAATTCAAGCGAAGTCTAATTAGAAATATTGCTATGCATATGTACATTATTTTGTTAATGACTCAAATTTATCAAGAAATTTGATAATAGAGAACAAGTACTGTTGTAATTCAAGTAACTTTTTGTAAAAACTGATTTTTTTATATATCTTATGAATTTAATTGGATTTTTATACTTTTAGTAGTGTATAGTCTTTTTTATGACACACAGGTCTTGATCATTGTATAAGTAAACTTGTAATCTATTTGAATAAATGTATGAATATTTATCTAATCATTTACCTTATTTCATCAAATATGAATACATGTATACTATCTTTTGATATCACTGGTGACCGTAGGCTTCAATTTATCCCGTTTTACTTACGTCTCTAGGAACAGAGAGAAAGAGAGAGAGAGTGTGGTAAATAATTAAGAGGATAATTACTATATAAAGTTTATATCCTTGATCTGTTTAAATGCCGCAGCAACACATTACAAAGGTCATATCATGGCGGTCAGTCAACTTATCATTCCTGAAAAAAGGTTAAATCTCTAGAGATAGCTGTTAACCAGTTATTAGGCACATAATTTCGTCAGTGACTTAATCATTGAGAATCAGTGATAGAAGAGATTATGGCTGTAGAACTCATACCCGGGAATCGAACCCGCGACCCATGGATCAGTAGTTGTGTGTGTTACCATCTGGCTGGTTGGCATTACTTTAGGAACTGGATATTTCATGCTTAAGTATTAAAAATACTAAGAAAAATATAAAACACACAAAAAAGAAAGAAACAGATTATTCTTCAATTTTAGAGAAGAAACTTTTCACCTAATGAATTAAAATAATGATATTTTTATTTACTAGGGGTTATGCCACTCTTGAAAATATAATATCTGAGCTCTCTTGGTAAAATAAAAACAAAACAATCTTACACCAAAATTGACTAAGATTGTTTATGTTTCCTCATCCATCATTAGACGCATTACCTGTCGGGCAACTACTGTGCCCTTCGAAATTTCTCGAATATAACGAATGATCACTAGTCGAGCTTATGAACTTAGATGAAGAATTTAGAAATTTGAGGAATTTAGGACAATCATCACTCTTTTGTTTGGTTCTACAATGTTTATTAAATACTGACAAATGAGTGCCTTACTAATGTTAACACATAAACTGACATAGTTAAACTGGATATAACCCAGTTCAAGGACTTTGACCTAAAAAGATAATTACATATAAGTGAAATTATACGAGTTATGTCATTTCAATACATATGTATATTCCGTAATCTAGATATAAACTCAATTTTTCGTATAAATGAAGGTCTAATTTTATCATAAATTCTCTCAAATTGACGAGATCTTCAATTTCGATTGGCCATATCCCTGACCAAGGGGTGTAACCATAGAAGGTAAAAGATGTATAAATAATTATGACCTTTCCGACAATACAGATGAGTGTTAAGTAAAAATTCGTTTCTCTAAGATATAATCGTCAAATGCAATGATACATTAGGTCCAGCTTTTTGTAATTTTTTTTATAATCTGTCGTTTGAAGATGTACTAGACAAACACGCAAAGATATACACATATAGACAGACAATACGGAGTAACATATTTTGGTATTTCTTTTTCTTAGTTTAATGAAACAGTAAAATCATAATGAAATGATATCAAATATACTATATACAAACTTACGCACGGCTACTTGAATTATATGCTTTGTAATTTGCGCAACGTAATATTAACGTCGTTGTTTTGAAGGTAATTGTATTTGAAAGCGACATTGTGAAAAATTGAGAACGTTCACTTTCCTTTTTTATTTCATAAAAATGACACAAAAGGTGTGTAGTTTTCAAAAATCGCAATAAGAATTTGACCACCGTTCTGCATTAATTTGTATGATAATAGTGTGTTGTTTAAAAGAACCCCGTTTCAAACATATTTTAGACAACAAAATGGTTTGAAATGTTTATTGTGATTTTTGATAACTTCATGGTTGTAGGACAGTTTTCATATCTGCAGTAAATGAACATGTCTTCATAGAGTGGCTTTAACTTAAAACACTATTTGACGGACGGAACAAAGTCCAATTGAACAAGACGGTTGTTGCTTATTTTAGTGAGCAGACTGAAATTAACCATATAACAAGAGAACCAAGAACCAAAAGATTGAGTTATAAGAAGTTTTATGTTGGTAATTGATAAGAAATAGACAATTGTAAATTAATGCATGTATGAACTTTAGAATTTAAAAACAATGAGAGCTAGATTCGGTACTTTTACGATTAAAACAGTTTGGATTGTCCACGTTCAGTTCCAGATCTCAGGACGTACTCGTGCGATATTAATCTAATATTTTGGAAATATTTTCGGAAATGACTAACAACTGTCCTTGATAGTAGTAGGCCGAGAATGGCCGTGTGTAAATATTTGAGGACGAAACTTCAAGTTAAACAAGTTCTGCCTGCAAATCGAACGCCCATGACGTAAAAGACACTGTTACAAATGTTTATACATTTATATTGAAATCTAAAT
Organism: Mactra quadrangularis; assembly: GCA_025267735.1. Classification (NCBI taxonomy): domain Eukaryota; kingdom Metazoa; phylum Mollusca; class Bivalvia; order Venerida; family Mactridae; genus Mactra; species Mactra quadrangularis. The sequence goes on from CM046311.1 coordinate 33,812,215, forward strand.
GACGTAAACGACATTCAAAAAATGGCATGCGAGTGCATTGAAATTTGAATGACGTTAAAAACGTTGAAACAATTGGTAAACATGTGTATAGAAGTCTGAATGACGTCAAATATATTAAAACAAACGGTAATACATGTTATAGAAATATGAATGACGTAAAAGATATTGAAACAAATGGTAAAACATGCATATAGAAGTCTGAATGACGTCAAATACATTGAAACAAACGGTAATACATGTTATAGAAATATGAATGACGTAAAAGATATTGAAACAAATGGTAAAACATGCATATAGAAGTCTGAATGACGTCAAATACATTGAAACAAACGGTTATACATGTGTAAAGCAATCTGAATGACGTAAAAGATATTGAATCAAATGATAATACACCAGTATATAAATTTGATTGACATAAAAGATATTGAAACAGATGTTATACATGTGAATAGCAATCTGAATGACGTAAAAGATATTGAAACAAATATAATCCATATGTTTATTTTGTATCTATTTGCAGGAGAGAAACCTTATAAATGTATTCGCTGTAACAGTTGTTACTCACAATTGGCAGGATTGAGAGCTCATCAGAGAAGTTCTACACATAAACCTAGTCTACATTAGATGTTATAACGTAATTTAACTACAACGCCATTGTTTATGTCATAACACGGCGGACAGTTAACCTCCCCAGGGTTCCTGGAAAAGCTAAATCTCTTGATTAAGTTGTTTACAATTACTAGACGCATATTTCTGTCAGTGACTTACGACTGTCCTACATGACGTAGAATCAGTGGTTTGAGGGAAAATGGCCACAGAAAAACGTTATTACTTGATATTCTAGCTGGCATGTATAGTTTATCTTGAGTAGGGTAACTTAATTTCGATTCAGCTACCTGAGGATATAATAAATATTTTATTGGAACGTGGGCTTAGTATTGAGCTACTGGCCCGATCGTTGTAGCAGTCCGCTCGGCCAATTTCTTTTACTTGAAAAATGAAAGGAACGGACACATGTTTTGTTGTATAAAAATCATTGTATTTAATGCAAGCTTTGGATTTCTTGAGACTTTTATATTTACTGTAGCACGTGTATATAATATGTGTTCAAAATAAATATGACATTTTCTTTCTTTTCGTTGTTTTGTCCTTGTTCTCCTGTACAAGTACTGCATGCAATTTAAATCAGCTCAGATGTAAACATTTGGGATGAGACGATACGTATCGATACGAAAGGAGACGATATGATTATTACGGTCGTATCTTGATATATCGTGCTGTGCCACGATGCGTATCGTGACTTGTCGTATCGATATTGTATCGATATATCGGTATATCGTCTCATCCCTAGTAAAAAGGCTCTTAAAACTTTTATTGATCAATCACTCTAGCGTTCGGTACCTGATCTCCTGAGTACTTCAGCTATTGGGTATAATATTGCTCAAGGAAACAACAATATACAAAGCTGATTATTCGAAGAGTATCATTAAAAAAATACATATACTTCTCTTTTGTAATCATCTTGGTATTACGGACTACATGTGTACGTGCTTTATCATTCGGAACAACCTCGGCGATCATCAACGAAGCTATAGAACATCGCCGAGGTTGTTCCGAATGGTCCTTTATTACACTGTAGTATAATTTTTCAAATCACAGAGCATGACATGCGAACAGGTTTTTAAGCATAATAATTGGAATTACATAATACCTCATAAAGAAAATACACCTTGTTTGGTCGAAATTTTTACATCTATGATATTTCAGTATCGTTTTCATTTCTACCATGTCCTCCAAAAGTTCTTGAACAAAATTCTGGTTTTAGGATAAAACGATTTACATTCATCTATGAAAAACAAGCGTTTGAGAAAATCTCAAGTTTATCAACAAATGATTCGCACTATAAATGTAACATGAATAAGCATATTTGTAGTAAAACAACCTGCACTATTGTACACATGATCAGTTCTTTCTCTCAAAATTATCATTTGTCTGAGAACTTTTGGAGGGCACTGTATTAGCCTGTCAGTGGCGCTTACATTTACCCCGTCGATTTAAATACTCACAACAGTACTTATGTACACACAATCGATAAAAATAGTTAAGATTATCAATCAATTATCAAGCATTTAAATTCGCGGGGTTTGTGTATGCGCCACTGTAAATATGACAATAAGTATACATGTAAATGCATTGTAAAAAAATTTTAATGTACCGTGAAAATTTATATTAATACATTTTACAAATAATAGCATTGCATTGCGTTAAATGTATTATCAAAATTCTATTTTTAAACTGTATTTAAACGTATCAATTTCATTTTATTTCAATTGTTTTAAATTACAAGTGCTAAGTAGGCCGTGCGTAACTAATGTATGGTTAAAGTACATATCCATTTCGTCTAGGCTGAATTACTCCAGAAATAAAACGTTCCTTATATTGGTGTTTGAATTTGTTGGGAAATATGTAACATTCCTAACATGGATAACAGACAAGAGGCATAGCTGTCAATGGTTTACACAATTGCTGAAAATTATTTTCCACTTTAAACAACCTAAGAAGAAATTAAAACAATAGAAAATTGCTCGTCCTTATACTAACGTCATTTTCTGACCTTATTATTTCTCTTTTATTTACGGGTCACCGTTCAAAGGTCAATAGGTAAATTTAACTTTATAATACAATGTATTTAAACCAGTTTAACATATGAAACAATAACAGTCTTGTAGTTTGGAATATTTCATTTTTAAAGACTTTTTGAAATCGACGAACAGACTTTTTCGAGAAAGAGAAGTTACGATTTATGTGAGGTATTAATTACATTAAAATCTGCGTAAAAAGATTTGTTTAATTGTATTTTACACAATTAATCATACCTTTGATTTTGGTTATTTATGGTATTTTGCCAACTGTTTTACCAAGGCTGGAGGAAAATATGTCATCAAACTTATCAGGAACTGCAACAGTAAAAAACACAGACTTACCACTCAACAAAGAAGCAAAGCGGAAGATTTTTCAAATCTTTAGACTTTTATTATGAAGAGGATGCCACAAATAAACAACGAAAACAAAAAAGGATAACTATTTTCATTTCAAGACTAGACAACACTTCATGAAGATATGACCGTGTTTTTACGGAACCACAACTATAGACTGAACAGTATATAATAAGCATACTTCACCGCTTCAACGAACATAATATACGGAATATTCAAATTTAATTTCGTGGTTCTGCGCGTTATAAAGTAAATAGCAAAACATGTCTCTTTCATCACGTTCAGTGAAGACAACTAGCGTTAAAAGAGTGTCATTTGAGGACACGGTGAATGAAACGTTCAGGGAATCAAGAATGGACAAGAAACATGCTGTAGAAATCACGGAGATGTTCCCTAACACTTACACTCCTTCAATACTCAAAAACTCGAAACATTTACGAATAAATACACTGGCACCAATGTCAGAGGAAGCCAAGCAGTTTCTGAATAAACGAAAGAAGAGAAAAGCTCAAAACAAACGTTCTGGGCTCAAAGAACTAAAGAAAATCACTCCAATCCAAGAATATTTACCAAATAAAGAACCAACCGAGTCACTTGCGCATGCGCTGTTGAGAGCAATGACTCATAAAATTCCAACCAAACGTTCTAAAGCAATTTTGCCTAAAATAACGCTTATACCGGATGCTGGACAGAACAGACGCGTTTATTCCCCCGGAAGTAAATCTACACTTACTGCTAGATCCTTACAATCATTAAAAAGCAGCTCCTACCTCGGATCACGTGATTCGGATACGCAGACGTCATTTATAAACAATCCCAGAATTCCATTTCCGGAAATAATGACTGGTTCCGTTGAGACAAATGTTATTCAAATCGACAGAGCTTGTGGAATATGCCGTCGTAACTGGAGACTTAAACTACGACCAGCCGCCGGTTATTGTAAATTCTGTGATGAATATTTGTGTGGGGATTGCGTCATCAATCACCGGAAGACGCTTACTAAACTTCATCCGGTCCTCGTGTTTTATTGTGACACGTGCAAAGATATGAACATTCTAAATAAACCAGGTTCTGGGTATTGTATAAAGTTTAAACATTTTTATTGTTCTTTTTGTGTACTGTTACATTGTGGGAAAACTAATCACGAGGTTTTGGAGGGAAATGATTTGCTGGACGTAACTGACGTTATGATCGGAAAGAAATTATATTCTGATAAATAATACGCAAATTAGAACTAATTCCGAGAGCTCTCCAATTTGTGTTGCTTTTTTCAATCCGTGCACATACAGTACAAACAATTTTTACACATTATTGCTGAAAAGCATGGAACACTGATTATGTTCAATTGTTTTTCCAGTGACCTTAATTAACTGTCTTTATAAATCATCTGTTGATAGCAACGAATATAAGGACTGCATCCATATATCTGTGAATCGTATCGGAGGTATTATGTTGTATCGAAACCGAAGGAACGATATTCATTTCAAGATACAAATGGAAAAAATAAAAAATGGCGAAATACGGACTACTCTAATTCTTTTCTGACTCTAAATATCGCTTGTTTTAACCTGCTCCGCTATGATGGCATATTACGCCATCAGAAAACTACATAACTAACGTGTTACTTGAGTGATTAACAAGTTACGAAACTAGTTAACCACTCATTATTAGGCTGTTGAAATAGTACAAAAATGGCAATTGTATGCAATGCACTAAATTGCATTTATTTCCTATGATTATTAATTAATTGAAAAAAACTAGTTACGTAACTAGTTAACCACTAATTAAAATGTTAATTAAGTAGTTTTCTTGTTACATAAACAGTAAATCACTTGAATACCATGTTAATTATGTAGGTTGAGTGTTCAATTAGATATTTAAAATAATACATACAAGAGTAAAAGTAGGTTAATGAATATGACCAATGTATTAAAGAGCTTGTAATTTCAAGATTGCAAGGCTTTTTTTAGAACTTATTACAGTATGTATGAAAACAAACAAATAAAGGTAACAAATTGAACAAGTTTAGCGTCTTCAGTCATTTTGCTTTCTCCCGATGCACAAAGATATTGTGTTATTTGTTAATGATGTTTTTAGAGTAGTGTTTTTTGTGTAGAGATAACTTATAAAGTCCCTACACAATCAATTTTATACAAGTACATTTAATGCATTCTAATATCGAAGAGTAGTACAAAATTGTACAATATTGCATATTCTTTGAGCTGAGAATAGCAATAATTGCTAGCTTTTACTTCGAAATTGAACATTTTTGTATAGGTAAAAAAACCGACTATTTATTAAGCATCAATGAAAGCGGTTGCACTAATAAGTGATTTACTTTTACTATATCGTGATACATATTGTATCGCAACTACTATTTATAAAACCTATAATATCGCATTGTGACCCGAGTGCGCTCTCTTGGCTGCTCAGTTAATACTCTACCGTTACTTCACAATGAACGAGAGGGAAATATTCGGACAAAGTACAAGAGAGTTTGACCTGAGACACAAAGCTCTACAAGTCAGTCACTTCTTGTGATATATACACTTGATCTGAGACACATGGCTCTACAAGTCAGTTACTTCTTGGGATACATACACATGATCTGAGACGCACAGCTCTACAAGTCAGTCACTTCTTGAGGTATATACACATAACCGGTGACACTAAGCTCTACAAGTCAGCCACTTCTTGGGATATATACACTTGACCGTTGACACACAGCTCTACAAGTCAGACACTTTTTGGGATATATACACTTGACTGGAGACACACGGCTCTACAAGTCAGCCACTTCTTGGGATATATACACTTGACCGGTGACACACAGCTCTACAAGTCAGTCACTTCTTGGGATATATACACTTGACCTGAGACACACAGCCCTACAAGTTAGCCACTTCTGGGGATATATACCCATGACTGGAGACACACAGCTCTACAAGTCAGTCACTTCTTGGGATATATACACATCACCGGATACACACCGCTCTGCAAGTCAGTCATTTCTTGAGATATATAAACTTGATCCGAAACACAGCTGTACAAGTCAATCACTTTTTAGGGTAAATACACATGATCGGAGACATACAGCTCTACAAGTCTGTCACTTCTTGGGGTATATACACATGATCGGAGACATACAGCTCTACAAGTCAGTCACTTCTTGGGGTATATACACATGATCGGAGACACACAGCTCTACAAGTCAGTCACTTCTTGGGATATATAAACATGACCGGAGACACAAAGCTCTACAAGTCAGTTACTTCTTGGGATATATAAACATGACCGGAGACACAAAGCTCTACAAGTCAGTTACTTCTTGGGATATATACTTGACCGGAGACACACAGCTCTACAAGTCAGTCACTTCTTGTGATATATACACATGACCGGAGACACACAGCTCTACAAGTCTGTCACTTCTTGGGATATATACACTTGACCGGAAACATACAGCTCTACAAGTCAGTCACTTCTTGGGATATATAAACATGACCGGAGACACAAAGCTCTACAAGTCAGTTACTTCTTGGGATATATACTTGACCAGAGACACACGGCTCTACAAGTCAGTCACTTCTTGGGATATATAAACATGACCGGAGACACAAAGCTCTACAAGTCAGTTACTTCTTGGGATATATACTTGACCGGAGACATACAGCTCTACAAGTCAGTCACTTCTTGGATTATATATACATTTAATATTGCATTTGTGACATTCTACAGGTGAAACAAACAAACAAACAAAACTATGAACAACTTACACCCTTTTTTAACACCTTCATAATTCAACGTCATAAAGTTTGTGACCCCTTGGGTTTGCTAATTTTGACCCCTAGGATAATGTCTCGAACAACCTCTGTAACGAATCTTGGGATGATACTTTCCTGTTGGGGTTAACGCCGTAGCAACACAATGTATAAGTCATATTACGGCAGTCAGTCAAATTACTCATCTTTCCTGGAAAGGCTTAATCTCTGGATTTAACTTATGACTACTTATAAGTTATTAGGTGAATACTTCCATCAGTGACTGACAACTGCACTTCATGATTTAGAATCCGTGGTGGGAGCGATGATTGCCATAGAAATATATGATGATCCAACTCCACGGGTATCAAACCTACGGTTCTCGATCAGTAGATTTGCGTGCTATTAACTTTCTTATTGGGTTTAACGCCGTGTCAACACAATTTTAACGGCATCCAGCGCATAAACTAGCGTCCCTTGACCCTTGTCTATAACAAGTACTCACCTATCCTTCCACAAGGCCGGAAAATTCTCCATATATATTATTAGTTGAGGAAAATTGACATTATTGTCAAATTTTCATTGAACGATATAAAGGGCGTTTTTTTTAAAGTCTGCTTCCATCTACATGTTCAGCCGAGTAGGAGCAGTAGTCCAGTGGTCGGACGCGCGCTTAGGGATCGAGAAGTCCCGGGTTCGATCCCCACTAAGGGCACTGCTAATTTCCTTGAGCAAGAAATTAACCTACAATTGTTCCACTCGACCCAGGTGTAAATGGGTACTGTGAGGGATCGCCCGCCTGAGGGTTATTTCAATGACCAGGAGTTATTGTACAAGATTGTAAAGTCGGCTGAACATGTAGATGGAAGCAGACTTTAAAAACCGCCCTTTAAGGATATAACCTCCCGATTCGAACCCTAACCCCCTTCGGAACACGAGATTCCAAATCCCGGCGTGCTACCAACTGCGCCACCGACCCGGGTTGCTAATACTACTGGGGTGATACTTCATCCAAAATATATAATAGTTCTAGGTCTCATGATTTTAGAGAAAAAATATTTCAACATTTAGCAATGTAACACCATGTTAAAATTTAGACCTATGGGACGTGACTTTTTATGACCCTGAGGCACAATTAAATCAAATTTTGTCGAAAACTTTGCGTGATGCTTCATAGGCGGATCTAGCAGGGGGGGGGGTCAGGGTTCCCCTAGAATTTTCAAAATGTACCTGTCAATTAGTGTATTTATTGACTGTAAGTCATTTTTAAGTAAATTTTAGATGCATTGATTTAATAGGTAAGTAGTTTTTATTATTTATATTTTGCATTATTTCTTCAAAATGTGTATAATGTTGTTGTGGTTTGAAAGTTTGCCCCCCCCCTAGAAAAAAAATTCTGGATCCGCCCCTGAATGCTTCATGAAATATACGTAAGGAGCTGGCGTTATGACTCTGAAATAGAAATTATTTCAATACTTTACTGTATAACTCTATCTATATTGTAAATTTAATGACCCTGAGACGAGGCAAGTTTTGATCCCATTCTATGCTTTTAAAATATGTGTATATGACTTTAGCTACATATCAAATACTTTAGCTACATATCAAATATTCAAACTAAATCTCAAAATATACTCTATTTACAAGTAGTTTCCGTTATAATAACACAATTGCATTCATCATTATATTTTACACTAAGATGAAAACGAAACAAAAAGTTTTTTAAAGTCTAACATTTCAAGGTGAAAATGGCTGAGGGCGGCAGTATTCAGGTAAATTTGTCGGAGGAGGCATTCGATTATATATGTACCGTGTGTGACCGAAAAAATATAACTAAGGAAGCTGTTAAATATTGCATAGACTGTAAGAATTATTGCTGTCAACAATGTACAGATACACACAAAGATTTTGTTCCTTTGTCTGGTCACAGTTTCTTGGATGTTGGACAAGGAAATCAATCTGGAAACCAGGCAACCAATTTTCCTGAGTTCCCGACGGAAAGATGCTGCATACATAAGGGAAAAGTCATCGATATGTATTGCCAGGAACATGATTCTGTTGGTTGCTATGCCTGTATAGCAACGGAACACAAGTAAGTGTTAAAAAGAATTATCTAATCACTATAGTTACATTTAAATTTATTACTGATATTTTATTATTAAAAGGATATCTTTTAGTATGTGTAAGTGACACATGGGTAGTGGTAATATGTCAATAACGACACATATTAATTTTGTTCTAAAAATAGCACAATAAAATCTATACGACTAATACATATACTGGAGTAGTGTTCCATCGATATTATAAATAAACTAGGTTACGTCAACATGTTTTAAATATAGATATATATGTCGTTTAATAGACCATGCGTGTTCATGTACTTAAAAAACTAAATCATAATTAAGCAGATCATGTTTGTAGTTGCAATGCTTAGATAAACACACTGCTTTCTATACAAAAGCAATGATTATTAAACTGGTGCACAATGTATTTTCGAAAAATAATGTAGGTCAAAATTTAGAAGTTATAACAATTCTCAAGTTATAAATAGATACAGTATATAATAAATAGTTTTATTCATGTTATTTATATTCTTGCTTTTTAATTAACAACATTTAACATGCGTTCATCAAGATGTATTAGTTAAAATGTCAATTTGTACATACTTATAAAAGGTTATGATAACGTTTCATATAGTACAGCATCTGAGGCTATTTTTTTGATTAAGATATTTTATTTTTTGATAGAATGATGTCTGAAGTTCAAGGGATATACAGGCAAATGCCTGTGCCAAACGTATAGAACCAAGTTTAGTCTTAAAAACAGTAAAAAGGATGCAAGAAATCACTTACTTATAACAGTTGTCACGTATAACTTTCTTTTTGTCCAGAGTTTATTTGGTCATGAATTTTTGATAGAAGGATGTCTGAAGTTAAATTTTAGCGAAGGTGAACATCTGAACTCATGGCGGTTACCATGGAAATCAAGATGGCGTCAAAGTAGATACCATCTTTATACACTATGGCTGGTATTTTTCACACCGTAATAACTACAAAATGTCTGCTGTACTTAATAAATTAACGCTTGCTTATTAATAAACAGACATGGACCTTTCAACTGATGTGGCTTTCAAGGTCATGGTGGGTCAAATCATGGTCAAATCATAAAAAAATGCAGTACAAATGTGTTTTTATAACTTATTTTTGTTGACATGGGAGAATTTACTCACCAAAACCGCTTAAAAAATGTGGTATTTTCCTGTTGTGGTATTCTGTAATGTTATTAAATATGATTTTATATTTATGAAGTAATTTATTTATACACTACTCAAAAGTTCTAAACCGCCACTAGATACATGGCTATATTTTAGTGTCAAATAATTATGGAATGATTTGTTTTCCGTTCTAACATAAAAGTCAATAATATTATTGCGTTTATTTCATCATTTTATGTATATCATATTAATATAACCCACAAAATTTTACGTAAACGTAACAAGCCCAAAAATCAAGAATTCACTGTTATAAATTATGCGACATGTGACAATCAGCAACTGCAATGACAGCCCGACAGCGACGTCTCATGAACCTGATACAGTTTAACAGTTACTGCATGCTGTAGAAAACTGTTAAGTAAAAGGTCAACCAGACGTGAAAGCTCTTGCAAATTGCCTGGTTGTGGCTGGCTTTGCATTTCCCTTTCTACTCTGTCTCACACGTTTTCAACAGTATTTGGTCGGGAATTCCATGCCGTTGGTACTTATCAATAAGTTGTTGGGTGGAAGAATGATGCCCATAGGCGGATCTAGTGGGGGTCAAGGTTTCCGGACCCTCCTGAAATTTTCAAAATGTACGCACCCTTGAGTGTATTTTTAACTGTAAGTTTTTTAAGTAGCATGAAGCAATTTTTCTGGGACTCGCTTCGCTCTTCCTTGTGTTTTACAAAGATAAATGGTTAAGTTATATTTATTATGATATGTTGCATTATTCTGCAAACAGTGTATGATGGGGTAGTTGTTCAAAAGGTTCAGACCCTCCCCCCTAGAAAAGTTTAGACCTCCCTTAAAAAGATTCATAGATCAACCCCTGTTGTCTTTGTTATTTCCTCGAAATCACAATTAAACACATGAGGACATTTAAGACATTAAATAAAACTTAAGTTGACTCCTTTTTAATGATAACAATAAGACCGCAAGATTGATAATTGACACACCTGCCTTACAGAGGTACCAGGTTCGAACTTCCAACTGCAATTGCGCGTTCTTTAAGCCTTATTCTCGCCATGTTTTGTGTTTTTCTTATGTCCTAAAATGAAGACTGGATGAAACGATGTCAATAACATGTGCAGCTTACTGCATGTGAATTTTGTGCTCTTTTTTTCGGAATAGCAACTTCCGTTTCGGTTCACCGCACGCTGCTTAAACCGATGTCGATTTGTGCAAAATACGATTCTGTAACTTGTAATTGACAACCATTCAAAATTTCATATTTGAAAATGAAAGAATGTTCAAGTAATTCGAGTTTTATTAGTGGCGGTTTAAAACTTTTGAGTAGTGTATTTTATTTATTGGAGTTAACGCCGTATCAACACAATTTAGGTCATTTCACGGCGTCCAGCGCACCTAACCTAGCTTTCCTGGACCATTGTCTATAACCAGTACTCACCTACCCTTCCACAAGGCCGGAAACTTCTCCATATTATCTAATCAATGGAGGACAATCGACATTATTGTCAAATTTTCATGGAAGGGTATAACCTCCCCGGGTGGGATTTGAACCCGCACCCCCTCGGGCACGAGTATCCAAATCCCGGCGCGCTACCGACTGCGCTATCGACCCGGGTTATTTTTGAAGTAATGAATATGGAAGTCAATATAAACAAAAATTTAAAAAAATAGCCTTAGATACTAGACTAATAGTGTTTAATATTTTTTCATTGTAATACATCAATAAAAGTTCATTTGTCTTACATTGTATTTTGTCTTACATCTGTATCAAATAACATATTTCCTTTAGAAGGAAAGAAACTTCCAATAGAAATTTCTTAAACCAGTCAATGAAATTTCTTGTTATCAAAAGAAGCATGTCATAATAATCACAAATACTTTAAATCCTATCTTTTAATCAAAATTTGAGGATTAAATTGTTCTCTTGTTATGTTAATCACGAAAAGAGCAAACATGTTTCCCAAATTGATATGGGAGTGGTTTTTTTCAGCATCAGTTTATGTATACATATGTAAATGTTTCGTTTCAGATCATGTCCAGAGAGTAAGATTTACTCGGTACCTGACATGTTGAAAGTTTTGTTTAACTCATCTGAAAGCAAAGAGACAGAGAGACGTCTTAAACAAATGATGAATTCCATGTCAAAATTGAGTGAATCTAAAGATACCCAATTAGAGGCACTATGTGAATCAAAGAAGATTGCTTTGGAGCAAGTTGCTAAATTCCAGAAAGTGCTTGAAGGTATGGTAAGAGATGCTGCAGACATGTCAAGACAAGAAATAGAAGATGCGTTCAAGAATGTTGAGAAAGAAATACTGGAAGATAAAGGAAACATTGATGACACTAACAATGTGTTACAAGATACCGATGATAAGCTTACCAAATCAGCATCCAATAGAGCACAACGATTTGTATGTTCAAAATTAGCTCAGAAAAATATCACTGAAACAAAAATGATAAAGTCACAACAACAAACTGGTGCTCATCGAGAAGTCAAGATAACTTTTGATCCTGACAATGCACTGAGTGATTTCATTTAGGGTTTACATGGGATTGGTAAAGTACAGTTTCCTGGTAAGAAGAGAGTAGACATTTACAAATTAAAAGACAGTCAAGATATCAACATTAGGGTGTCTGATGATACCAAAATGTGCATGTCTTTAGGATGCTGCCTCATATCAAATCAACAACTTCTAGTTACTGATCGGGACAACAAGAAACTTAAACGAGTTGATATCAAGAAGATGGCTGTAGTTGATCACTGTTCAATAGGCTGTTATATATATGGCGTATGTTTGGTCAATGATAAAGAAGTTGCAGTCGGATGTGAAAGTCCAAACAAGATTCAGTTTGTCTCCATTGAAAACAATATGAAGCTTACAAGAAAGATTGATACAACTCATCCCTGCTATGGTATTGCCATGAAGAATGATCATGTTTATGTTACTGACTGGGATGCTTCTCTGTATGTTTATGATATGAATGGTACATTGTTGAGGACAATAAAAAATGACAATGATGGTAATAGATTGTTTACTTATAGTGCACATATCGCCTACAATGATGTTTGGAACAAAATGTTTGTTGGTACCTTTGGTAAAGGATTCGTATGTTTGGATGGGAATGGTCACCACCTGTCTAAAATCGATGATAATGATTTGGATGGTGTAGATGGTACATGTTGTGATGGTAGTGGAAAAGTGTTTGTTGTTGGTCGATATTCTCACAATATTGTACAATATAATGAAGATGGTAAGAAGATTGGTGTTGTTGTTAAGCAAGAAGATGGGTTATTTGAACCAACTTCAATTGTTTTTAATCCAAGAGATAATAAATTGTATGTGACATTGTTAGGCTCTGATGTATTGAAAGTGTTTGAATTAGAATAGACACAAGTGTATTACCAATGCAAAAGTGAAGATTGATTCAGTTTAAATTATTTCTACCAGGGTGTATTAAAATATTAGACTAAGAATAGACACTAGTACATTACATGCAATGTAAAAATGAAATTCTGATTTAGTTTGCAATACTTTAGTTGTAAAAAGTAACAACTGACATTTTACACGTGTTAGTATAATACAATGATAACGTACATTTAGGGCGCATATATTGACTATTAGCTGTTTCAATTGTTTCTAAAAAACGATATAGAGATTACCTTTAATCAATAAATGCTTTTCAAATGACTACATGTTGTAGTTCTATGTGATAATACTGTAGTTTACTATCGTAATAAAATATAAACAAAGTAACACAGTCCCGTTATCATCCTTGAAGCATTCACAAAACATCTTTAAGATGGGAATATTTTGCTTGGTTCAATTCATCATCACTTCTCAACTAGGGTTCACACACATTTGTCGATTAACTGAACCTTTTGTTAAGTGCATGCGGTCCTTAACATGATACATGAATGGTTGGGTAAACAAATATACAGTGATATCCGAAATTCCATTTTCACTTGAAAAAATGTTGGGGTTTTCATTTACACTATTAAATTTCATTTTAGATGTATTTATCTTGTTGGGTATGTATAATATATTATAACATTTTTAATGGAAGAAATTCTACTTTAAACAATTATATTTGCTATAATTTACATGTACTCAAAGTTACGATTTTATTTTCTCAAATGTTATATTGATAAAATTGAAAATCATATATATTTACATAAGGGTAAGGAAAGTACGGATGGCAATGTTTATTGATTTAGTTCATTTTTTCTCAACTGTCAATAGGCGGATATTTTTTATGGTGACGTCGTTCTTATAACTAACATTTGTGATATTGTGATAATAACAATCACCATGAAAGTTTTCAAATTTTGGCAGTTGAGAACAAGACAATACGAAGTTCAGAACCAGCAAAATGTCTTTTTTCAACTAAGGTCACAACAATGATATTCTGTTAAATAGAAAATTGTACTGGATTCTATGTATAGGTTATTAAACAGGGCAAGTGTGCCTTAAGGAAGATATCGGCACATTTGCTTAGAGAAAGTGAGAAAGTGTGCCGATATCGACTTAATGCACACTTGTCCTGTTTCATAACCTTTTTATTGCATATGTTGACCAATGCATGCAACGATGATATTTTTACAACAAAAATACATTTTTTCTCGACGAAACGCGCTATTTTGCACGTTTACGTTACGTCACATGTATTGTTTTGTTTATTCAACGTCAAAACGTTGGAATCTAATGAACGCTTTTTAAAAAACGTAAGTCTTGATAAATTGTTGATTATCTTATTAACTTTCACTATGAAAAAAAACAGACGTCGTAAAATTGAATAGCTTCTTGTTGCTAATTACGTACGAATTCCACGTGCGGAAAGTCTGCGGTTGTTAGACTGCAGGTGCGTAATGACCGGAAGTTGCCTCAATATCGATTTTTGCTTCAACTAGGAAGTGGGTCAAATATCGATATTTTGGCACACTTGCTCGTTACCGGAATGTATTGCCCACAGTGAGGCTATATTGGCGCACTTTATCGTCGATTTTGTTACTATTTATAGTAACATATGCAATAATAGATCTTATTTCATGTCCCTTGTTAATTGTCAAAAAAGTTCCAGCAACTATTCATTGATTTCAAAACTCATAATACTTGGTAGTAATTTAGAAACAGTGTAAGCCCCAAGTAGCGAGACAGAGCCAAGTTTCATGACCTTCTTTCTTTAGCTGTCAAAGTTATATCATTGTCACAATGGTCATACAATAACATCTATTGTTACCGCTTATACGCCGCCCGGCTAGCTCAGTTGGTAGCACGCAAGTCTACTAATCGAGGGGTCGTTGGTTTAATTCCCGGGCAGAGCATACTTTCGTGGAGCTTGGTCATAAAATTATTTCTACGGCCATCCTCGTTTCAGCCAATGATTTTTAATTATGTAGGGCAGTTGTCAGTCAGTGACGAAAGTATGCTTTAGAAGTTGGTTAACAGCTAAATCCAGAGATTTTGCCTTTCCGGGAGAAGTGAATAGGTTGACTGGCCACCGTTATATGACCTATAAATGTGTTGCTACGGCGTTAAACCCAACAAAACAAACAAACCATTACAATGAAAATATGTGTCAGTCATTGACGAAAGTATGTGCTCAGTGGTTGGTTAAGAGCTACATTCAGAGATTTAGCCTTTCCAGGCGGATCGAGTGGGTTAACTGTCCGCCGTTATATGACCAGTACAATGTGTTGCTACAGCATTAAACCCAGCAAAAACAAACAACAAACAAGTTACCGCTTATCTTTTATCTCTTTCTGGTTAGACAAACATCCAGTTCATTAGACATTATTGCAATATGAGCATATTGTTTTCACAGAACGTTCAGCCGTTTGAGGACATTTTGTTATTTTTCTTATGGATGTAATGTAGTGTCAACTTAAATAACCATCCTTGTATGACAATGAAATCATGTGACCTATTGTCCAGGATCCTCCTCAACACATATATTCACATTACTCTTACACAAGGTTGGCAACTTCTTCTACGATGCATAATAGATTATGATCGGAGACACACAGCTCTACAAGTCAGTCACTTCTTGGGATGTATACACATGACCGGAGACACACAGCTCTACAAGTCAGCCACTTCTTGGAATATATACACATGACCGGAGACACACAGCTCTACAAGTCAGTCACTTCTTGGGATGTATACACATGACCGGAGACACACAGCTCTACAAGTCAGTCACTTCTTGGGATATATACACATGACCGGAGACACACAGCTCTACAAGTCAGTCACTTCTTGTGATATATACACTTACCGGAGACACCATCTCTACAAGCCAGTCACTTCTTTGGATAAATACACACGACCGGAGACACACAGCCTTACAAGTCAGTCACTTCCTGTGATATATACACATGACCGGAGACATACAGCTCTACAAGTCAGTCACTTCTTTGGATGTATACACATGACCGGAGACACACAGCTCTACAAGTCAGTCACTTCTTAGGGTATATACACTTGACCGGAGACATACTGTCCTACAAGTTAGTCACTTATTGGGGTATATACACTTGACTGGAGACACACAGCTCTACAAGTCAGTCACTTCTTGGGATTTATACATTTGACCGAAGACATACTGTCCTACAAGTTAGTCACATATTGGGGTATATACACTTGACCGGAGACACACAGCTCTGCCAGTCAGTTACTTCTTGGGGTATATATACTTGACCACAGACAAAGAGCTTTACAAGTCAGTCACGTCTTGGGATATATACACATGACCGGAGACACACAGCTCTACAAGTCGGTCACTTCTTGGGGTATATACTTATGCTCGGAGACACACAGCTCTACACGTAAGTCACTTCTTGAGGTGCAAACACTTTATAGTACATTGGTGGCATTATACAGGTAAAACAAACAAACACAACTATGAACAACTGACACCCTTTTTTAACAACTTCATAATTCATCTTTATAAAGTTTGTGACCTCATGGGTTTGGCTTTTTTTGACCCCCAGGATAATACTTTGAACAACCTCTGTAACGAATCTTGGGGTGATACTTTCCTGTTGGGGTTAACGCCGTAGCAACACAACTCATCTTTCCTGGAAAGGCTTAATCTCTGGATTTAACTTATAACCACTCATAACCAGTTATTAGGCGAATACTTCCATCAGTGACTGACAACTGCCCTTCATGATTTAGAATCCGTGGTAGGAGCGATAATGGCCAAAGAAATATATAATGACCCAACTCCACGAGAATCAAACCTACGATTGTCGATCAGATTTGCGTGCTAAAAACTTTTTTATCGGGTTCAACGCCGTGTCAACACAATTTTAACGGCATCCAGCGCATAAACTAGCGTCCCTGGACCCTTGTCTATAACAAGTACTCACCTATCATTCCACAAGACCGGAAAAGTCTCCATATATATTATTAGTTGAGGAAATTTGACATTATTGTCAAATTTTCATTGAAGGATATAACCTCCCAGATTCGAACCCGTACCCCCTTCGGAACACGAGATTCTAAATCCCGGCGTGCTATCAACTGCGCCACCAACCCGGGTTGCTAAAACTACTTGGGTGATACTACATCTTAAATATAAAATAGTTCTAGGTCTCATGACTTTAGAGAAAAAAACATTTCAACATTTAGTAATGTTACACCATGTTAAAATTTAGACCTATGGGACGGGACTTTTTATGACCCTGAGGCACAATTAAATCAAATTTTGTAGAAAACTTTAAGTGATGCTTCATAGGCGGATCTAGCAGGGGTCAGGGGTCCTAGAATTTTCAAAATGTACCTCTCCATTAGTGTATTTCTTGACTGTAAGCCATTTTTAAGTAAATTTTAGATGCATTGATTTAATAGGTATGTAGTTTTTATTATATATATTTTGCATTTTTCTGCAAAATGTGTATAATGTTGTTTTGGTTTGAAAGTTTGTCCCCCCAGAAAAAAATCCTGTATCCCACCCTGAATGCTTAATGAGAAATATGTAAGGAGTTGGCGTTATGACTTTGAAATAGAAATTATTTCAATACTTTACTGTATAAATCTATCTATATTGTAAATTTATTGACACTGGGACGAGGCAAGTTTTAATCCCATTCTATGCTTTAAAAATCTGTATATATGACTTTAGCTACATATCAAATACTTTAGCTACATATCAAATATTCAAACTTAATCTCAAAATATACTCTATTTACAAGTAGTTTCCGTTATAATAACACAATTGCATTCGTCATTATATTTTACACAAAGTTGAAAACGAAACAAGAAGTAAAAAGTCTCACATTTCAAGGTGAAAATGGCTGAGGGCGGCAGTATTCAGGTGAATTTGTCGGAGGAAGCATTCGATTATATTTGTTCTGTGTGTGACCGAAAAAATATAACTAAAGAAGCTGTTAAATATTGCATTGACTGTAAGGATTATTGTTGCAAACCATGTACAGATATGCACAAAGTTTTTGTGCCTTTGTCTGGTCACAGTTTCTTGGATGTTGGACAAGGAAACCAATTTGGAAACCAAGCAACCAATTTTCCTGAGTTCCCGACGGAAAGATGCTGCAAACATAAAGGAAAAGTCATCGATATGTATTGCCAGGAACATGATTCTGTTGGTTGCTATGCGTGTATAGCCACGGAACACAAGTAAGTGTTAAAAAGAATTATCTAATCACTATAATTACATTTAAATTTATTACTGATATTTTATTATTATTGATAGGAGATCCTTTAGTATGTGTATGTGACTGGTGGGCGATGTGTATCTGTTAATAAAGAAAAATACATTTGTTCTAATAATAGCATAGTTAAGTCTATACTACTAAAAAGACATATATAAGTATGTAATCATAAAATGAACTAGGTTACGTCAACAAGTTTTAAATGCAGAAAACATGTCGTTTATTAGGTCATGAGTATTCATGTACTCAAATAATGAACTTAGTTTTGATTAAGCAGATCATGATTGTAGTCGCAATGTTTAAATAAATAGACTTCTTTGTGTACGTAAGCAATGATTATTAAACTGATACATAATATATTTTTGAAAATGTTTGTGGATCAAATTTTAGAACTCATAAAAACGCTAAAGTTATGAATACATACAGTATAAATTAAGCATGCTTTTAAATTTACTGTGTACACATGCGTTATACAAGGTATAGTTCGGTTTTTCTCAACTGTCAAAACATGTATAATTTCACGGCGAGTGTTTTTGTAAAAATAATCGTCTTGATCCATTCATGAGTTTCCAACAGTGTATATTTTGGTCGAGTTATGCTGGTTATACTATATGGTATGTTTTAGTCCAGATATATTTAATAACAATTAGGCTGCCAGTACAAAATCAAAACATTCAGTCACCGTGAATAATTCAAGTTTTAAATGTTGAGAAAACACGAACTATACAGTAGTTAAAATTTCAATTCAGACAGACTGAAAAGTTTTTGTACGTGGTAACATTCCAAAGTGTTATAGTTTGTTTTGATTATATTACACTAATAAAAAATCCTTTGTTTTAAAAAATAAACATTTTTTTTCATTCACCTGCATCAGTTTATATATCTTTTAAGAGTAAAGAAATACATATAGAATTTCTTAAATCGGTCAAAGAACATTCTTGTTTCAATTGACTTATGTCTTGATGATCACAAATTCTTATATCAAATTTTTTCATAGTCATTTTCATATTTTGGAATTTAATTGTTTTGTTGTTATCAAAGGAAAAGAGTAACGTATTATTACCAAGTTGTTATTAGAGTTTGTTTTAACATCAGTTTCTATATATATGTATGTGTAAAATAAATTTGTTCCTTTTCAGATCATGTCCAGACAGTAAGATTTACTCAGTACCTGACATGTTGAACGTTTTGTTCAACTCATCTGAAAGCAAAGAGACAGAGAGTCGTCTTAAACAAATGATGACCTCCATGTCAAAATTGAGTGAATCTAAAGATACACAATTAGATAAACTAGGTGTATCAAAGAAGAATGCTTTAAAGCAAGTTGCTACATTCCAGAAAGTGCTTGAAGATATGGTTAGACATGCTGCAGACAAGTCAAGACAAGAAATAGAAGAAGCGTTCAAGAATGTTGAGAAGGAAATTCTGGAAGATAAAGGAAACATTGATGACACTAACAATGTGTTACAAAATACCGACGACAAGCTTACCAAATCAGCATCCAATAGAGCACAACGATTTGTATGTTCAAAGTTAGCTCAGAAAAGTATCACTGAAGCAGAGATGATAAAGGCTAAACAACAAACTTGTACTTTTAGAAAATTGGAGATGACTTTTGATCCTGACAATGCACTAAAAGATTACATCCAGGGTTTACATGGAATTGGTAAAGTACATGTTCCTGATAAAAAGAGAGTAGATCTGTACAAATTAAAAGGCAGTCATGATATCAACATAAAAGTAGCTGATGATACAAACACGAAATTTTATTTAGGATGCTGCCTCATATCAGATCAACAACTATTAGTCACTGATCGGGACAACAAGAAACTTAAACTAGTTGACATCAAGAAGAGGACTGTAGTTGATCACTGTTCATTAGGCTGCAAAATATTTGGCGTATGTTTGGTCAACGATAAAGAAGTTGCAGTCGGATGTGGAAGTCCAAACAAAATTCAATTTGTATCCATTGAAAACAAGATGAAGCTTACAAGGAAGATTGATACAATTCATCTCTGCTATGGTATTGCTATGAAAAATGATCATCTTTATGTTACTGACTGGGGTGCTGCCCTGTATGTTTATGATATGAATGGTACTTTGTTGAGGACAGTAACAAATGACAATGCTGGTAACAGATTGTTTACTTATAGTACACATATCACCTTCAATGATGTTGGGAACAAAATGTTTGTTGGTACCTATGGTAAAGGATTTGTTAGTTTTGATGGGGATGGTAACCACCTGTCTACTATTATTGATAATGATTTGGCTAATGTAGATGGTACATGTTGTGATGGTAGTGGAAACGTATTTATTGTTGGACGAACTTCTAACAATATTGAACAATATAATGAAGATGGTAAGAAGATTGGTGTTGTTGTACAACAAGGCGATGGGTTAACTAGCCCATCATCTATTGCTTTTAATCCAAGAGATAATATATTATATGTGACATTTTTAGGATCAGATGTATTGAAAGTGTTTGAATTAGAATAGACACAAGTACATTTCAAATGCAAATGTAGAGTATTATTCAGTTAAAAATAATTCTACTAAGATGTATTGAAAATATTAGACTAGGAATAGACACTAGTACATTCCATGCAATGTAAAAATGAAATTCTGATTTAGTTTGCAATACTTTAGTTGTAAAAAGTAATAACTGACATTTTACACGTGTTAGTATAATACAATGATAACGTACGTTTAGGACGCATATATTGACTATCAGCTGTTTCAATTGTTTCTAAAAAACGATATAGAAATATAGAGATGAGCTTTAATCAATAAATGTTTTTGAAATGACTACATGTAGTAGTTCTATGTGATAATACTGTAGTATACTATCGTAATAAAATATAAACAAAGCAATACAGTCCCGTTATCATCCCTTGAAGCATTCACAAAAAATCAACGATGCTTTCAGTATTTCCACATCTGTAAGTTGGGAATTTTTTGTTTAGTACGGTTCAATTTATTATCACTTCTCATCTAGGGTTCACGTGCATTTATCGATTTACTGAACCCTTCGTAAAGTGTATAAGGTCCCTAACATGATACATGAAGAGTTGGGTAAACACATACATTTAACAAACTTATAGGTATACATGTATATTTTGGCTAATATCTAAGTAAATGTATGTTCGATTTAAGTAAAGTTAGTCTAAATATATAAGAATAGTCTAAATATGGAACATCATTATAATGTTTATTTCATTACATAGAACAAAAGATTTAACAAGTAATTACAAAACATCACAGTGTGTGAAAAAGTCAATGTAACAAAATGAGGATTGCGATCTCTGTAGTTAATGTTGTAAAAGGATAGCGACATTCGGGTAAATGTGTCTCTGATTCTCTCTCTAATAACGAGTGTGACCTCCATGGCTGTTGAGAACCGATTGGCATCGCGTTCTCATGGATCTCACATACTGATGAACGTGATGCTGACGTATACCTGTCCATTCGCGTACAATCCTTCCACATAGTTCAGCTAGGGGTTGGGCTGCAACAACACAATGTACACGGCGGTTCAATTTATCCCATATATGTTACTTTATGTTTAACTAGAGATTTCGGTGATGTGCACATTCGGCGATGTGGTTGTAATGAAGAAATCCTGTTGTCGCTCTTGTTGTGTTGGCTGGCGCGCAATCTATTTTAACAACCAATAGCAAATTCTGGCTGTTCTATCGTTAACCGGCTCATTGTGTGTTTTTGGAAGCGTGGGTCGTAATACTGTCCACAACGACCATGTGCAATTTGGATTAGCGCCAGACACGATTTCCTCGTGCATTTAACGAATTTCATCTATTCACTGTTCAACGCATCGGTTATATTACTTTCGTAGAAGTGACTACGCAGCAATAATTGTATAATCAATAGCAGATGTACAAAGTTTCGATAAAAAATATTTGTTCATAAAAAAGTTGTACGCAATTGAAATATACATACCTTTTTAGTTTTCTTAAGTGTATACAGTGCTATCCGAAATTCCATTTTCACTAGTACAAATGTTGGGTTTTTCCTTTATAGATGTACCATTAAAATTCATTTTAGATGTATTTATCTAGTTGGAAATGTATTATAAACTATAATAAGGGAGAAATTCTGCATTAAACAATTGTATTTGCTATAATTTACATATATTCAAAGTTATTACTTTGTTTCCACAAATATTGATCAAAATTGAAGAACAAATCACACAAAAGTGTATAGGTAATTACGGATAGCAATGTTTATTGATATTGTTTATTTTTTCTCAACTGTCAAAAGATGAATATTTTTATGGTGACGAAATACTCTTTAACTAACATTCGTGATATTGTGATAATAAAAAATCACCATGGAATTAATCAAACTTTGACAGTTGAGAAAAAATAGACTTTACAAAGCTTAGAACGAGTAAAATGTATTGTTTTTTTTTTCAACTGAGGCTTTTTCATTGTTGTCACAACAATGATATTCTGTTGAATAGAACATTGTACTGTTTTTTTGCTGTTCGAGTAGATCTGAAGTTCTTATTTCATGTTCCGTGTAAATTACCAAAAAAGATGCTCTAGCAATTATACATTGATTTCTCTACTCACAATACTTGGTAAAGATTTGGAAACAGTGTAATCCCCAAATAGCAAGACAGAGCCAACTTTCAAGACCTTCTTTCTTTAGCTGTCAAAGAAAGATCATTGTCACAATGAATATACAATAACATCTATTGCAAATGCTTATCCATTATCTCTTACTGATTGGTGAAACATCCAGTTCCTTAGATATTATTGCAATATGGGCATATTGTTTTCACTGAATTTACAGCAGTTTGTGAACATTCCTTTCTTTTTCTACTGGATATAATGCTGTGTCAACTAAAATGACCGTCATTGTATGACAATGAGCTCATAAAATCTATTGTCCAGGATCCTCCTCTATACATATACTCACACTACTCTTCTACAAGGTTGGCAACTTCTTCATATACATTATTAATGTAGGAAAATCAGCATTGTCAAATTTTCATGGAAGAGTGAATTTCATCAACTCTTTTCTTCAAACATAACTGTTTTATAATAACCGATATAAAGCAGATAATGAGAATACTGCGTTGATTGAAAACAGAAAACGATGATAAATATAAAACAAAGTAGAATTCTAACTCAAAATGTTTATTTAAGATCTTACACAAAACATAGAAGTTACAACATATAGATGACACATTGTTGTAATTGTTTACAGTGAGATGTTGGTATGGTGTTGATATTTGATGGTGTTTAAGGTAGTTTGAACCATTTATATAATTATCAAGATGAGTGACACAGAGTGGTATTATCTTGGAATCTTGCATACATATTTATAATAAAAATTTAGATCCACACACTAGATTCATATTATTTAATTTTTGTTGACCAAAAACTGTAACCAGTTGATCTTAGAATTTGGTGACTAGATGACAAAAGCACCAAATGTTTACTGATATTTTTTCCCATTTTTTGTACATTATGAAATTTTTTCTTCAACACCATACATTGGAATAAAGATATATTTATTTGACTGTTGTTTTGGGCAATAGATAGAAAATTCCGAATAGATAATAGCTTAAAACGATTAATAAAGTTTCTGTATTTTTTATGAAAGGTAATTATGAAAATGACTTATAACAAGTTCGATAATTTCGTCTTTTAAGGATTACAATTTTTCGTGCTTAAAACATTATTAATGCAAAATAAAAAAGCCACAAATATTTACTGCAGACCATCACCAGAGATAATTAAATAAAAACAGACTGAAACAAAAAAACATTGAAATCTTGAGTACATATTCACATTCTTGCAAGTCGAGCAAAAACATAAATATGTCACAAAAATGTACCTATGGGAATAAAATTTTCTTAATTCTTTTCTGCATTGAAATACGATCTTAAGGAATAAATAGAATCTATCTTTTGTTTTAGGATTGTAATTTTCATAAATATTAATCATCAAAGGGAGACAATTTCAGATAGTAGTAATCATTTATATTAGTTAACAAGATTTAATGTATATTAGAAATTTAACACTTGATTTAAATTAACTGTTTATAAATTAGCCGGTTATATAATATGTATTTAAGTCCAGAGAAGATTACACACACAGTTTCATATAATATATCGTAGTAGAGTTATTATAAGCCTAACATATAACATCTATTACAAAGCCTATTAAATATAAGAAAATACATAAAAAATTGTCCATTAATATTTAAAAACAACTTTATGCTAGTTCACAAACATAGACTGTGTAAAGTCGGCGTAATCATATGCATCAGGTATGACACGTCCGGTTCTATCCACGTACGGTTTCATACGACCAATACAATAATCAGCTTGTTCCTTCGTAAGATTCTGAAATAACAAAATGGAAATGTATTGATAGTAAATTGATAATATCTAAGTTGTTTTTCAAACTATCCATATTAAGTGTTTTCATTTTGTTTTGTATGGAATAATTTGAAAAACACTGAAATAGTAACAAAATGGAAATAGATTGATTATTGATTGATGATAAACCTGTTTTTCACTTCAAAATACCCACATTAAGAACACTGAGGAAATAATTTGAACAGCTAAATCATACTGCACTTAGTATGCCTAATGTTTTTGGCAGTTTATGATAAAATACTAATTACAAAGAATTACACAATAGCTTAGATCAAATGTAAGGAAAAATCGACTTTCAAGTCTATTTGCATTACTTGATATCACTTATGAATAATTAGATCATACTGTTTATTTAATTACAAGAAAATCAACCTTTTTTACTCTTGATTAAACTATATAGAATAAAATCTTAAAGAATGGTCTCAATGCCAAAATTCAACTAGCAACCGTTTTGTATTTGCTACCACTTTGCTTAGACTAAATGAAAATGTTGGGCTTAAAACTTGCATATACAATAAAACATTATAAAAATAGTTATTGATATTAAAATTACTTAACAGCATAAAGTTCGTTTGACGTAATAAATGTTTTTCTCCAGATGTTAGAGCTCGGAAAGCTTGTTCCACCTCCGAGCTCGACTGGACGTTCTCTGTCTCACGGCTTATCATAAACGCCATATATTCTTGTAGTGATACGTGGCCATCTCTGTAAAATGTCAAAATCCAAGTATGTTTAATAGTGAACCTTTAACAAACAACTTGATGACTGCATGAAAAACATATATTTGGTCTGAAAATCTAGTTTAACTCGACACAATATAATGGTGGCAGGAACCATTTTTAGTTATGATTATATAACGGATCTATAAAACAGCACTTATACTTGATACAGTGCCCACTTGCAACTTTAGTAGAAATGGGACCTATTCCAAGCCAGTTATAACGGTGACTTGGACAGTGTCTACCTTCAACTTAAGTTGTAAGGGGTCCTTTTTCATTTTGGACAATTTTTTTAGGGGGGGGGGTATTTTACACAGGTTATTAATCGGGCTACATACTCATTCACTGGTTTCCTGTACTTCTTACAAAGCCTGTCAAATGATTTTGAACAAGCAAATAAATAGTGAGTAATAAAATAAGGGTTAATATAACTGAAAGTTAAAAGAGACTCAACAACACTTGTTATGTATCAATCTGTCCCAATGTCAATCTGACGAGTCAACAAAGTAAAATCATGATAATACTATCGCAGTTTCTCTGGTCGGAGTGATCAAACTACATATTATCAAGTTAAAGATTACACTTACCTGTTAGGATCTACCATATCAAGTATAGCTTGAAACTCAGGATCAACTTGTCCATCTTCTACAACAGGCAAGTCATAACCTATAGCTCATAAACTAGATTTAAATTCTTGATGGTCAAGTTTACCAGATTTGTTTTTATCAAAATGTCTGAAAAAAGTAAATATTTGAATTTGATTTAATTGTTAACATTTCCTGCACAAAATGTGAAAATATGGATTAATCTGTTTGTAATGCAGGTAGCATAAGATACAATTATTTTATTGATCTTATTATATTTGATTACATTTAATGCTGTACCAACACATTGTATAGGTCATATCACGGCAGTCAGACAATCTACTCAACATTCAAAGAAAAGCTAAATTTATAGGCTTAGCTGTTAACCAGTTACTTGTCTATGCGCGTACTTCCGCCATTGAACTGAAAGCTGCCCTGCAAGATTAGAAATCTGTGGTAGAAGGGATGATGGCCGTATTGATCATTTCATAACCGAATTCTGTGAAAGTAGGGTACTCCCAGGAATTAAACCTACAATCTATCGCTCAGTAAATGTTTGCCCCTCTGACTGAGCTAGCCGGGCTGCTTACATGAAAATAATCATAATCAAGTTTTTTTTTCAAAAAATCATAAATATCTTGAAAGAACGGAGCAACGGATTTGCACAAATAATCATTCATTTTCAATAAGCGGGTGCATTTTGGGGGTATGAAAGACAGGAAAATCAGTGTTCTAGAATTCTTAATTTAGCCTTTTAATCGAAGAATATAACCTGTAAACTGCAACTTTCTGAAATATTTTGATCATGACATCAGTAATTGTTGTCATATGCTTATTTGAAGTACGACTGTTAGGGGAACAAATTTGCCATGAAATGTTCGTTATGCTAACTTTCAATGGTCGCTTACCATAAATAGTTGGTATATTACACATTTAAGAATTTTCCCTAATATAAACAAACATGGTTCATATAGAAATTTCAACTTCAAATTCAAGGACTTTTCCAGGACATTCAAGGACACATTATTGTTTTTCAAGGACACGTTTGGTACAAAATATGAGCTATAAAACCCATTTTAAAGGTAATAAGAGCTGTCAGAGAGAGGAGACAGCGTGCTCAACTTAGTAAGTATTTGTCACAGAAGTAAAAATGTATAAGGAGTTATGAACCTTGTCACATGAGATGTGGTTGATCAGGGGTTGCAAAAACGCCAAATTCGTTTCGGTCCGGCAGTTTGATCGAGCCGTCGGTCCGGCCGACCGGCGTTTTTTCTCACGACATTTTTACATTTTTCGCCGATAATTCGTTCCATACTTTGGTTCGAAAATCATACAGGCCGAATCAGTGTGAACCAGGAATATTCCTAGGACGCGATTTCCTGCATAAAAACGGCAAAATCGCATTAAAAGTTCTTAAATGCGAGAAAATATCGCACCACTTTTCTAGACGCTTTTGGACGTCTAAAATTATCAATAAAATCGTGACACTGTTAATCAAAAAAGTTTGAAATCGGCGAAAAATAGTTAAACAAATTTTCATAGTGTACTAAAATTAAATTCCTTAATTGGTCGTCGATTGTTAATCCAGATATGGGTTGTGAAGAATAAGACAAAATTTACATGATACAATGCCATTCAAAAGTTCTTTTAAAACAAATGATTAGAATGATTAAGCCAACTTCAAGAAATAATATAGCAAAATTACCTGTGGTATCATTGTATGCATGATGTGTTTTTCTTAAATTGTTTATCATTTTGTTCTAAAATTAGGTATTTTTGTAGGGCACTGTACTTTTGGGTCATATTATAAATTTTATATTATGCGATACATCAACTGATAACGTTTGTCATTCAACAAAAAGCATAAATATTTTATTGATTTCATCAAAATTCAAATTGCTTATTTTACACCGATTATTCGAGGAAGGGGCGGATCCATTTTTTTCTAGGGAGGTCCAAACTTTTGAGAGAGATACTTACTTTCTAGGCTTTTTAAATGATACACAGTTAATTGCTTTAAATATGTCAGACAAATTTAAAGGTTTATATAATACATACGTCTCATATGATTCTCAATATGAATCTTGTATTGACTATATACTAACTCCTATTGAGCAACTAAGCTGTGTTAATAAATGCTTAGTATTAAATGATAATGTTCTCAATTTTTCAAGACATAGACCAGTACTATGTTCAGTAGATTTGTACATATGCAAGGAGCGAAATCAAAGCACTGAAATGATAGATTCACTATTCGTTAACTGGTCAAAAGTTAGCTCTGATGAAATAATAGCCTATCAAAATGCATTAGATTTAAATCTCTTGTCTTATGATATGACAAATATGAAACTAGAAAGTGAACTTGATATAGACAAATATTATGATAATGTAGTGACAAGTATTAAGAAGGCATCTGATTTTGCAATACGCAAAAGAAGATTTAGACCTTTCTTAAAACCATACTGGTGTGAAGAGCTTACTAAATTAAAGAAACATACCTCAATGTTACATAGTGTCTGGACGCAACGTGGAAAACCCCGCACGTATCAAGATGATTCTTATTTTAAATACAAAGAAGCTAAACCTAACTTTAGGAAAGCTCATAGAAAATGTGTTGCAAATTTTATGCAAAATCAGGACAATGAATTGAGTTCTACGGCTGAAATGGATAGTAAGCGTTTCTGGAAATTATTGAATAATAGAAAGAAGGGTATAAACAATAAAACATGTGAGCAAATGAACTTTAATGGTACAGTATATAGGGATGCTGATTCAATAACTGAACAATGGGTAAATTATTTTCATGAACTTTATACACCAAGCACATATGATCAGTTTGATGGAGAATGGAAAAATGAGGTTGATCATCAATTGGGTGAATATATTCAGCAAACAGAATTGAACGGTGCAAAAGTATCAGTGATTGTAAATACAGATGATATCTCAAGTGCAATAAAGCAATGTAAGCGTGGTAAATGTTGTGGTGAGGATGGTGTATACTATGAGCATATCATCCATGGAACTCAAACTCTTACAATCAGTCTCGGTAAATTATACACTGCCATGCTGCAATATGGGCATGTTCCTACTGAATTAAATAAGGCTAGGATAGTAACCATTCACAAAGGCGGTAAGAAGCACAAAGATGATCCGAATAGTTACAGAGCTATATCGCTATCGTCATGTATATTAAAATGCTGTGAACAAGTCGTAATACGAAAAATGGAACCAAAATTATTAGATACTATTAACAATCAACAATGTGGATTCCAAAAACAATTAGGATGTGTTATGACATCGTTCTTACTTAAAGAATCTATCATGTACAGGAAAGAACACAATAGTAAAGTGTATGTTGCGTACTTAGATGCCCGCCAAGCGTTCGATCGAGTATGGCACAATGGGCTACTGTATAAACTTTTTAATACTGGCATTGACTCTACTTATTGTAACTTTTTTGTGAGTATGTACAAATCAATGCAGAGTCGTATTAGTAACGGTTCTTACAAGTCATCATGGTTTCCAGTTAACCAAGGTACCAGGCAAGGAGGGTGTTCATCACCAATTTTATACCTGTTATACATCAATGAGTAAATATGTAAACTTAAGAAAAGTAATCTTGGAGTTTGTGTTTACGATCTGCACGTATCTAGTCCAACAGTAGCCGATGACATGGTACTTGTGTCTTATTCGAGAAGTGGTCTTCAATCAATGCTAGATATATGTAATGATTACGCTAGAAAATGGAGATATCTATACAATCCAGACAAATGTTCTGTAGTTGTTTATAACACACCTAAAAGTGAATGTAACTTATCCGAGCGATGCTGGTACCTTGGTGATGCTACTATCAGTGAAAAACTATCATATAAACATCTAGGAATTGATCTAGATAGTTATTTGTCAAGCAATACAAATGATATCGACGCGGCTAAAACTTTACGTTGTACACTGCTTTCTATAATGAGTAATTCATTGAAACAGGCTAGCTTAAGTGTTTCAACATGGAGAACTAAATACAAACAAGTAGTTATACCTAAATCCCTGTATGGGTGTGCTCTATGGACTAACGCATCAACTAGTGCAATCTCAACGCTGGAGCGATCACATCGTTTCTGCATTAAAATCATGCAAAATCTTATACCATATGCCGATTCAGATCTATCATTGAGTACATTTGGAATTACCTCGATAAAGACTGAAATATCTCTGCAAAAATTAGTTTTTCTCGGCCAATAATGTCGGCTTCCAATCCAATATCTACCTAAACAAATGTTTGTGAATAGACTTACCCATTATATAAATGATGAACGACAAGTACAGGGATTTATTCCTGATATTTACCGCATTCTCAATCAGTATAATTTAACTGAATACATTGAACTATATATAAATACAGGTAGTTTCCCGTCTAAGTACCAGTGGAAATCAGTGTTAACTCGCAATGTTATACATGCAGAATATGACAAAGTTAGGCAAACTATTTAAGATAAACATCCTTGGATAAATACGGATATGTTACTTATACGTAAACAGTATGTTCATTATGGCAAATTGATAAACATAAACCAATGTACAAATATCATGAGGTTGCTATACAAACTTTAATAAAATTAGCCTCAATGCCAATACTTACTAAGTGTAGTAAATGTGACTTTTACACTGAAACAATTACCTTACATCGTATATTTCATTGTCAGTACTTTATTACTGAACATAATGTCTAGGCTGAACTAGTTTCATTTTTTTGGATTAAGTGCGTACAGATATATGATAAGGCTGTCCTGTCTTGAACAGTGCAATTATTTATTTTTGGCAGCACTTACAGGTTCTGCCGCTTTTAGATTATTTGTATGTGAACAAAGTCACTCATTGATGAAATGTGTATCTATGTTTTGTTAATATTTACATGCTTGTATATATAACATGATTTATGTTTTTTGTTCTTTCTGTTCTCTATGTCTATAACTATGTACTAGTTTACTTTTGTTTATTTACTCATACATTGTCTGTAAATATGTAACTTATGTAACTCTCCAAAACTGGAGGTAATAAAAGTATATATATATATGCTAATGACTTACTGTCAATTAATACACTAATGGAAAGACACATTTTGGTAATTCAGGGCGGGGATCCGGACCCCCGCTAGATCCGTCTATGGGATGGTATTTATAAATTGATTTAACAAGATACATTTTCCTCTGAAAAAATCCTTGGACAAAATCCTGTTTTGAGGATAAAGTGATTCACTTAACTAAATTTTGATTTTTACAATTATATTTTTTATAAATCATAGACGACGGACAGACGAACGATGGATAGCTGAAAAAAACTGTGTTCAAAATTAATCTAAAAATATACTCTATTTACAAATAGTTTCCGTTATAGTAATAACATTGCATTCGTCGCTATATTTTACCCAAATGTGAAAACGAAACAAGAAGTTTAAAGTCTCACATTTCTTGGTTAAAATGGCTGACGGTGGTAGCAGTCGGATAAAATTGTCGGAGGAAGCATTCGATTATATTTGTTCTGTGTGTGACCGAAGAAATATAACTAAAGAGGCTGTTAAATATTGTATTGACTGTAAGGATTATTGTTGTCAACAATGTACAGATATGCACAAAGTGTTTGTACCTTTGTCTGGTCACAGTTTCTTGGATGTTGGACCAGGAAACCAATCTGGAAACCAAGCAACCTATTTACCAGAGTTTCCGACGGAAAGATGCTGCATCCATAAGGGAAAGATCATCGATATGTATTGCCAGGAACATGATTCTGTTGGTTGCTATGCCTGTATAGCAACGGATCACAAGTAAGTGTTAAAAGAATTATCTAAGCACTACAATTACATTTAAATTTATTACTGATATTTTATCATTGAAAGGAGATCTTTAGGTATGTGTAGGTGAATGGTGGGTGGTGTTAATATGCCAAAATAGACAAGTATATTTATCATAGAAATAGCACAGTTAAATCTATACTTAGTCTACTAAAAGATATACATGGTTAGTGTTATATCTGTTTAGTGTTATCAAAAATGAAATAGGTTACGCAAACAAATTTATATTTAGATATACCTGTCGTTTTAAAGGTCATGCAAATTCATGTACTTAAATGATAAACCTGTGTAGCGTGTTCAATTACACAAAACGTTACAGAACGTTACATAACGATACATTCGGAACCCCTCGGCCATTCGCTGCGAATAACCTAATCTAATACACAAATTTGAGATCGTTAAGGCAATAAGTGATGTTTAAAAATTTACGGACTAAAAAGGAAACGTCACTCAATGTCTAAACGATCATATATTTGTTTACTTTAACACCGGTAGTTTCAAAATAGAGTCTAAATATGTCCGAGATTTTTCGCAGCGAATGGCCGAGGAAATCCGAATGTATTGTTACGGAACGTTTTGTAACGTTCGCGGTAACTGAACGCATAGCATGTTTGATAGAAACATACCATGTTTATAGTCGCAATGTTTAAATAACCATACTGCTTTATGAACGTTGTCAATGATCATTAAAGTGGTACACAATGAATTTTCGAAAAATTGAAAGAGTCAAAATTTAGAACGCTCATATCATAAATAGATATAGTATTAACAATGTATGGGTTTTTTTTATTTACTGTATACAAATGTGTTCTCTAAGGTGCAGTTGTTCAAATATCAATATGCTCATACTACAGAAAGGTTCTGCACGTGGTAAAATAATAACATTACAAATCACAATAGTCATTTGTTATAGAAAATAAACTGTTTTTCTTTCATTTGTATTAATTTATTTATTTCTTAAAGAGGGAAAGAAACTAATATATAATTCCTTTAACCGGTCAAAGTAAATTCTTGTTTCAATAGACTCATAACCTAATGATCACAACTTCTTAAATCTATCTTTTCATACACATTTGGGAATTAAATGTTCCCTCTTATCTGAAT
This sequence comes from Mactra quadrangularis, assembly GCA_025267735.1. NCBI lineage: Eukaryota > Metazoa > Mollusca > Bivalvia > Venerida > Mactridae > Mactra > Mactra quadrangularis. The sequence goes on from CM046311.1 coordinate 33,845,536, forward strand.
CGCAAAAAGAGGAACATATCTTTACGGAGTTGTTATTAGAGTTTGTTTAAACACAAGTTTCTGTATATACATGTATGTGTAGAATAAATTTGTTTCATTTCAGATCATGCCCAGAGAGTAAGATTCACTCGGTACCTGACATGTTGAACGTTTTGTTCAACTCATCTGAAATTAAAGAGACAGAGAGTCGTCTTAAACAAATGATGATTTCCATGTCAAAATTGAGTGAATCTAAAGCTATCCAGTTGGAGGCACTCAGTAAATCAAAGCAGAATGCTTTGGAGCAAGTTACTACATTCCAAAATGTGCTGGAAGGTATAGTTAGACATGCTGCTGACAAGTCAAGACAAGAAATAGAAGATTCGTTCAAGAATGTTGAGAAGAAAATACTGAAAGATAAAGAAAACATTGATGACACTAACAATGTGTTACAAGATGCCGATGATAAGCTTACCAAATCAGCATCCAATAGAGCACAACGATTTGTATGTTCAAAAGTAGCTCAGAATAACATCACTGAAGCAGAAATGATAAAGTCACAACAACAAACTGGTGCTCATCGAGAAGTCAAGATAACTTTTGATCCTGACAATGCACCGAAAGATTACATCCAGGGTTTACATGGAATTGGTAAAGTACAGTTTCCTGGTAAGAAGAGAGTTGACCTGTACAAATTAAAAGGCAGTCAAGATATCAACATTAGGCTTTCTGATGATGACAAAGCGTGCAAGTCTTTAGGATGCTGCCTCATATCAAATCAACAACTTCTAGTTACTGATCGGGACAACAAGAAACTTAAACGAGTAGATATCAAGAAGATGGCTGTAGTTGATTACTGTTCATTAGGCTGTTATATATATGGCGTATGTTTGGTCAATGATAAAGAAGTTGCAGTCGGATGTCAAAATCCAAACAAGATTCAATTTGTCTCCATTGAAAACAAGATGAAGCTTACAAGAAAGATTGATACAACTCACCTCTGCTATGGTATTGCTATGAAGTATGATCATTTTTACGTTACTGATTGTAGTGCTGCCTTGTATGTTTATGACATGAATGGTACACTGTTGAGGACAATAACAAATGACAATGCTGGAAGCAGATTGTTTACTAATAGTGCGCATATCACATGCAATGATGTTGGGTACAAAATGTTTGTTGGTACCTACGGAAAAGGATTTATATGTTTTGATGATGATGTCAACCACATGTATACAATCGATGATAATGCTTTGGCTGGTGTAGCTGGTTTGTGTTGCGATAGTAGCGGAAACGTATTTGTTGTTGGGCGATCTTCTAACAATATTGTACAATATAATGAAGATGGGGAGAAGATTGGTGTTGTTGTGAAACAAGATGATGGGTTCACTCGCCCTACTTCTATTTCGTTTAATCCAAGAGATAATAAATTGTATGTGACATTGTTAGGCTCAGATGTATTGAAAGTGTTTGATTTAGAATAGACACAAGTACATTTAAAATGCAAATGTGAAGTTTGATTCAGTTAAAAATAATTCTACCAAGATGTATTGAAATAATAGACTAAAAATAGACACTAGTACATTCCTTGCAATGTAAAAGTGAAATTCTGACTTAGTTTGCAATGCTTTAGTTGTAAAAAGTAATAACTGACATTTTACACCTGTTAGTATAATACAATGATAACGTATGTTTAGGACGCTTATATTTACTAACAGCTGTTTCAATTGTTAAAAAAATGATATAGATAACAGCTGAGCTTAAATCAAATACGTTTTTGAAATGACTACATATTGTAGTTCTATGTGATAATACTGTAGTATACTATCATAATAAAATATAAACAAAGTAACATAGTCCCGTTGTCATCCTTGAAGTATTCACAAAACATCTTTAAGATGTGAATATTTATTTACAAAAACCCAACGATGTTTTCACATATGCAATTTGGGAATTTCTTGTTTAGTATGGTTTAGTTCATTATCATTTCTTATCTAGGGTTCATGTGTAATTTTATGAATATGAGATAACGAGATAACTAAGAATTATCTCGTTATAACGAGATAACTAACTCGTAATAATGAGATAGTATAAACCTTCAATATTTATTTTTATGCTTTCGTAATTTATCTAGTTGGATATGTATAATAGATAACAACAAGGTGGAAAATTCTACTTTAATTATTGGTTAATAGTATTTGCTATAAATTACATTATTAAGTTAATGTTATCAAGATATTATTTTATTTTTTCAAATATTATTATGAAAGAAATTGAAGAACAAATAATAAAAAAAGCAAAAAAAAAAAACAAAAAAAAACAAGTGTAAAGGTAATTACGGACAACAATGTTTATTGGCATATATAGTTCTTTTTTTCTCGGCTGTCAAAAGATGAATTATTTCATGGTGAAGTCGTGCTCTTTAACTAACATTCGTGATATTGTGATAATAATTAATCAATCAACATGGAATTATTCAAATTTCGGCAGCCGAGAAAAAAGACAATATTAAGCTTAGAACGAGAAAAGTGTCTTGTTTTATTTCAACTGAGGCCACAACAATTATATTTTTTGAATAGAAGATTGTACTGGTTCTTTTGCTGTTAGAGTAGATTTAAACATTTCATGTCCCTTGTAAATTACCAAAAAGATGTTCTGGCAATTATCTATTGATTTTAAAACTCACAATACTTAGTAGTGATTTAGAAACTGTGTAATCCCTAAGTAGAAAGGCAGAGGCAGGTTTCAAGATCTTCTTTCCTTAGCTGTCAAAGATAGATCATTGTCACAATGAATATACAATAACATGTATTGTAACCTCTTATCCATTATCACTTACTGATAAGGGAAACATCCAGTTCCTTAGACATTCATGCAATATGAGCAAATTGTTTTCACTGAATTTACAGCAGTTTGTGAACATCCTGTTCTTTTTTCTACTTGATGTAATGCTATATCATCTAAACTGGCCGTCATTGTATGACCATGAGCTTATATAATCTAATGTCCCGGATCCTCCTCTTTAACATATATTCACACAATACGGTTTTGGTATGGTGTTGATATTTGATGGTGTTTAAGGTAGTTTGTACCATTTATATAATTATCAAGATGAGTAACACAGAGTGGTATTTTCTTGGATTTTTGCATACATATTTATAATAAAAAATTTACACACTATATAACATCACGTTTGATTTTTTTGTGTTATTGTATATACATTATGTTTTTTTATGATGGAGGGTTTTTACTTACATGTATTTATTTTCTATAACATTTTTGTACAACGCCATTGAATATGTGATATAGAAATAGGCGATTAATCAAATGAAAAAGTTTAAATTTTAGGTTATTTGATGGTGTTTAAGGTAGTTTGAACCATTTATATAATTATCAAGATGAATAACACAGAGTGGTATTTACTTGGATACATGAATACATATTGATCATAAAAATTTAGATCCACAAACTAGATTAATAAGATACGATTTAATTTTTGTAACTGTAATCAGTTGATTTAAGAATTTAGCGACTAGATTACACAAGCACCAAATGTTTACCGATATTTTTTTCAATCTTTTGTACAATATCGCTCAAATAAACATACATATATAACTAAATTGGGGAATGGTGGCATATTTCTGCCATCAGATATACATAATTAACGTGTTTCTTGAGTGATTAACTATTTACGTAACTAGTTTTCCACTTCTTATTACGCTGGTAAAATAGTACAATAATGGATATTGTATGCTCTAGTTTGCATTTAATTCCTGTTTTGATCATTAATGCCTTAAAAAATACTATATGCCAATTGAATGTACAGACAATTGCAAGATTGCAAGGCCTTTGTGATAAGAACATGTTACAGTATGTATGAAAACAAACAAACAAAATTTGATTTGGTTTAACGCCGTGTCAACACAATTTAGGTCATTTTACGGGGTCCAGCTCACTTAAGCTAGCTTTCCTGAACCCTTGTCTATAATCAGTACTCACCTACCCTTCTTCAAGGCCGGAAACTACTCAATATTGTCTAATTAATGGAGAAAAAATTGACATTATTGTCATATTTTCATAGAAGGGCACAACCTCCCCGGGTGGGGCTCGAACCAGTACACTCTTCGGAACACGAGATTCCAAATCCCGGCGCGCTACCAACTGCGCTATCGACCAGGGTTGAAAACAAACAAATAAATGAAACAATTTGAACACGTTCAGCGACTTCAGTCATTTGCTTTTTCCCGCAGCGCAATGATATTGTGTTATTTGTTAATTAAGTTTTCAAAATAGTGTTTTTGTGTTTTAAATTGAGAATAGCAATAATGGCATATACATTTAATGCATTCTAATACCGAAGAGTATTACAAAATTGTAAAATATTGTACATTCTTTGAATTGAGAATAGCAATAACTGCTAGCTTTCACTTCGAAATTGAACTTTTGTCTATAGGCTTTAGTAAAAGACCCGGCTATTTATTTCACGGCGTCTCAACGCCGTGATATTGTGGTGGGTAGATTTTGATAGCAATGGGCAAAAGTCACGTGATAAAAAATGATAAAAATCCTTTCGATTTCCACTGCCGACAAATTTATTGTTTTTAATGCAGTCATAGTACAGCCCATTTCCGTTAAAAGTTAAATAGAAAAATCATTTTTGGGGGAATCCATATAAACAATTTTTCTTGCAACAATGCAACACACGAAAAATCAGCGTTTTATATCAACACATTTCCGCAAATCCTTTCGAATCACACGAAAAGGGGTAGGTATAAATCGCGAACCAACCGGACCAGGAGACCAGTTTAGTATACGGATACAGTTTAACAAATATGCGTATCATAATGTGTGTATAGTACATATATTATTGATATTTGCCAATATTTTATTTGAAAAGATAAGACACCAATATCGAAATTATATTTTAAGAAATAACTTTGCAGACTTTAACTATTAAAAGAATCGTCGATTGCTTCATCACATATTGTTGTAAATATTATATATTTCAACTGTTAGAGCATTTATCATTTGAAAACTAATTTGATATGATTCATATATTTTAATAATATACCTTTTTTCTTATTAGCCGACTGTATAAATAAAGAAGCGTAATCGTGTAACATTGACTCTTAATTCTTACTCTTATTGAGCATAAATGAAAGTGGTCGCTGCTCAGTTAATACTCTACCGTTACTTCACAATGAACGAGGGGAAAACATTCGGACGATGTACAGGTGAGTTTGAACGGAGACACACAGCTCTACAAGTCATTCACTTATAGTGATATACACACATGATCGGAGACACACAGCTCTACAAGTCAGTCACTTCTAGGGATATATACACCTGATCATAGACACACAGCTCTACGAGTCAGTCACTTCTTGGGATATATACACCTGATCAAAGACACACAGCTCTACAAGTTAGTCACATCTTGGGGTAAATACACTTGACCGGAGACACATTGCTCTACAAGTCAGTCACTTATTTGGATATTTACACTTGACAACAGACACACAGCTCTACAAGTTAGTCACATCTTGGGGTATATACATATGACCGGAGACACAGGGCTCTACAAGACAGACAATTTATTGGGGTATATTTGTTACTGGCATTTTGTTTATTTAGGCAATTTGTAAAATGCCTGGCCATTTGATGATGCACAAGAGGGTATGATCGGAGACACACAGCTGTACAAGTCACTTGGTGGGACATATACACTTAATAGTACATTAATAGGATTATACATGTACAGGTAAAAAAACAAATAAAACTATAAACAGCTGTCACCAGTTTTAACACCTTCATAATTCAACTTTATAAAGTTTGTGTCCCCTAGGGTTTGGCTAATTTTGACCCCAGGATATTACTTCGAACAACGTCTATAGAAATGATACTTTTCTGTTAGGGTTAACGCTAAAGAAACACATTGTATAAGACATATTACGGCAGTCAGTCAACTTACCCATCGTTCCTGGAAAGGCTTAATCTCTGGATTTAGTTTTTAACCAGATATTAGGCGCATACATCCGTCATTGACTGACAACTGCCCATCATGATTAAAAACCGGTGGTATGAGCGATGATGCCAAAGAATATATTATGACCCTACAAGTATGCCCAACCAGGCCCAACCTTGCGTGCTGCAAACTTTTTATTGGGTTAAACCACATGTCAACACAATTTTAACGGCGTCCAGCGCACCTAAACTAGCGTCCCTGGACCCTTGTCTATAACCAGTACTTACCTATCCTTCCACAAGGCCGGAAAATTCTACATATATATTATGAGTTGAGGAACATTGACATTATTGTAAAATTTTCGTGGAAGGATATAACCTCCCCGATTCGAACCCGTACCCCCTTCGGAACACAAGATTCCAAATCCCGCCGCGCTACCAACTGCGCCACCGATCCGGGTTGCCAAAAACTACTGTGGTGATACTACATCCTAAATATAAAGAAGTTCTAGGTCTCATGATTTTTGAGGACAAAATATTTCAACATTTAGCAATGTAACACCATGTTAAAATTTAGACCCCTTAATCTTTGTACAGGTCCTTAAGGTGATACCTCATATCATAAGGACGTTCTTGGCCTTATTTTTGACAATAAGATTTTTAATGATTTATTAACGACAGACAGACGTACGCTGGATAGCTGAAAACGAACTCCACATTATCTAATTTAATCTCAAAATTTATTTTAGTGACATGTAGCTTCCGTTATAATGATAGAATTGCATTCGTCGCTGTATTTTACCCAAATTTAAAAACGAAACAAGAAGTTTAAAATCTCACATTTTAAGGTAAAAATGTCGGACGTCGGCAGTATCCAGGTGAATTTGTCAGAGGAGGCATTCGATTTTATATGTACCGTGTGTGACCGAAGAAATAAAATCAAAGAAGCCATTAAATATTGCAAAGACTGTAAGGATTATTGTTGTCGACGATGTACAGATATGCACAAAGATTTTGCTCCTTTGTCTGGTCACAGTTTCTTGGATGTTGGACATGGAAATCAATCTGGAAACCAAGGAACCAGTTTACCAGAGTTTGCGACGGAAAGGTGCTGCATACATAAGGAAAAAGTCATCGATATGTATTGCCAGGAACATGATTCTGTTGGTTGCTATGCGTGTATAGCAACGGAACACAAGTAAGTACTAAAGTAATTAAATTAACATACATGCATATAGTAACATTTTAATATATAATTACAGTTTACTTTTGGGTATGTGTAAGTGACTGATGGGTGTTGTTAATATATCAACAAACGCATATAAAATGACTAAAAAGATTTACATGTATGGAACGCCATAGCTGTCTGGTGGTGTTTTCATCTGTATTATCTAAATTAGTCTTATTATTTCTAAAACGAATGTATTTTTTCTAGGTGATGACTTGTCTAAACTCCGTCATATTATGTCAAAATGAAGTGTTATTATGTCTACATATGGTGTCTTATCCCAATTCAATCTTAACTTGTATAAATGGAGTGCTATTATGTCCAAAATTAGTGTTGACTTGTCTTAATTCCATCCTATTATGTCTAAATATAGTGTAACCATGTCCAACGGTGATGTTGACTTGTGTAAATGATGTCTTATCATGTATAAAAGTAGTATTTTCATTTCTTAATTTGGTTTTGACAAGTCTAAACGTTGTTAAAGCTTAATATGTCCATTTGTAGCTTAATTATTTCAAAGCACGATCTTGATTTGTCTATAAATTGTCTTATTGGGTCAAAATCTAATGGTGTTGATATGTCCAAATACCGTCTTATCATAATATAAGGTAGTGTATGATGTCAAAATTATGATAATTTGTCTAAATCATGTCTTATTATATCACAGTAAGATGTTTCTTTTCCAAATACTGTGTTGACTTGGCTTAGCGCTGCCTTATCATAAATCAGTGAAGTGCCATTATGTTCAAATGTAGTGTTGACATGTCTAAACAAAGTCTTATTATGTCTAAATGTAGTGTCGATTTTATTTAATGTAGCGTAGACTTGGCTAAATGTCATTTAGACAAGGTATTGACATAATAAAACATAATTTCGAAAAGTCAACACTACCTTTTGACATAATAACACTATGTTTTGACATAATAAGACAGTGTTTAGACAAGTCAACATTAAGAAAATTCAACACCACATTTGAACATTATAACACTATGTATATAAGGCAGGGTTTTGATAAGTCGATATTTAGATAAGTCAACACTTCAATCGGACATTATAACATAATGTTTTGACTTAATAAAACAGTGTTTAGACAATTCTACACCACATTTGGACATAGTAACAAAATATTTTGACACAATAAGAAATCATTAGACAAAAACAACACATTTGGACATAACCAGACAGATCGTAAACAAGTCAACAATACTGATTACAAAATCAGACGTCATTGGCGTTCCATACACATGAGATGTATTATATCGGTTATCTCTGTTATCATAACACAAACTAGATTATGTCAACAAGGCTTAAATGAAAAAATGAAGGTCGTATTCTATGTTTATATGTTATATTATATGTTTAATATGGGGCGAGTTGAGCAATATTTTGATTTTTGTCAATTTGACTCGCAATAATAGATGCGTTTGGCTTAACGTTTCTCTGAACAGAAAATTTGATCTTTCAGACACCAGTACGTATCACTTTGTGTCTATTTAAAAGAATCTAATTCTAATGGAAAAAAAACACAAACTGATGTAGGGCGTAGAAGTAAGAGAAACCTCTCCTTCTAGAAGGAAAAATAGGCCTCAGCAACTGTAAGGAGCGTTTCTTCTGGTGCAATGTACGTCAAATTGTGAAAATTCAATTCGGTGGTGTTTTTAAGCGTTCTGTGTAATATATAAAGTAATGCACCGTATATTCTTCAAACATAAAATGCTTTATGGCTAAACTTAATTTAAAGTGAGCACTCGTGATTTAATCATATGCGCATCAAAGCTCGATCCTATATTTATCATACAACATACTATATAGACAACTGTAAGTTATTCCTTAATTATATGATGATACATTGACATTGGATGATTATCAACATTTGGCATTCTTTTTTAAAATTCATATTAAAACATACAGCAAAATGCCATAATTATGCAAGTCATATTACAGCAATGCCAGAACCAATTATATTCTGAAGTATTTCTGGAAACCGCATATGTAATGCAGTCACCAGTAAACAATCTTCGGAAATGTTTACTATAAACACTTTTTGTTTTATGCAATATTGCACATGCTGACTTTAATGAATACATGATACGCAGATCTTTCTTTACTTTACTATGATAAATCATGCTTGCTATTTGGCGAGATTCCTTTTGATTCTACCCTGTTTGTCTCTTTGAAAGACATAATTTTTTATACTTCCACTCTAGTAATCTATTAAGCTAATCGTGAATTTTACATCTGGAGAAAACATTTCCTGTTGTAAAGTCACAGTTTTGCAACAATGTATGTGGATTAATGCGCAGCTTCATTGTAGGTTGTATATTTAATATCACACGCTGTACAATCATTAACTGAAAATTTGGAACTGAACCATACAACTATAATATCAGTTGTCTCTTAATAAAACTATAAATGACATTACTTATCAATTTGTCACTAAAACTACATACGGACATTTTGTATCAGTACGGAAATTATGAGACATAATGGACTCAACTTGCCCCGTCACAAACAGACAACTGTAGTATTGCATGTACATATTATGCATGCATCAGTTCCTCAGATGACTATCGTTAGCTTAAAGACATGTAAATGAGTAGCATAACTACATAAATAAACTGATGTCATAACTTTACAATAATTCGAGTACATTCGCATATCAGTTTTCAGATTTTATACAAGAATAGAGAACATTTAAATACTCCCTTCTAACACACTTTTCTTTGTGGGCTTGTAGAATTCAGTATGGCGAATCTTAATGTCGTATGACTGGATATCTTAAAATTATAGTGTCATGTATATTATGTTTTTGTGAACTACCTGAGAGGAGATGTCTCAACTAACCCCTATGCTCAACTTGTCCCGCCCCCCCCCCCCCCCTATTAAAGTATTCAAATAATGAATATGGTTTTAATGAATCTGGTCGTGTTTATAGTAGAAAGGATAATCTTAACGAACTTTTTGTAGTCAATGAATGAATTTTCTAACATTTATGAAGGTCAAAATTTAGAATTGAGAGCAGCGTTCATATTATGAATATAATTATTAAGTGTACATGCGTTTTGATTTACTTTATCACACAAGCGTCCTCCAAGGTGCACTAGTTAAAATTAAAGATGTTAATTTTTAAAATGAAGAAGGGTTGTGTACTTGTTTTAAAACATTACATAGTGTTAATCTACGTTTCATTAAACTAAAGATTATTTGGAAAAATATAAAACAAGCAATTTTTATACTCCTATGAAATGAATGTAATGCATACTGCGACTATTTAATTTTATCTTAATCACAAATTCAGTAAAATAATGCACGAATGAAACAGTTTTCTTGTAATCTGAATCACATAAAATAAACAAATGATTCAATTAGAATGAGGCTTTTGATTAAAACATCCCTGTATGTATGTACGTGTAACATAAGTTTGTTTCTTTCAGATCATGTCCAAAGAGTAAGATTTACTCTGTACCTGACATGTTAAATGTTTTGTTCAACCCATTTGAAAGCAAAGAGACAAAGAGTCGTCTTAAACAAATGATGATTTCGATGTCAAAATTGAGTAAATCTAAGGATACACAATTGGAGGCACTGTGTGAATCAAAGAAGAATGCTTTGGAGCAAGTTTCTAAATTCCAGAAAGTGCTTGAAGGTTTAATTAGACATGTTGCAGACAAATCAAGAAAAGAAATAGAAGAAGCATTCAAGAATGTCCAGAAGGAAATCCTGGAAGATAAAGGAAACATTGATGACACTAACAATGTGTTACAAGATACCGATGACAAACTTACCAAATCAGCATCCAATAGAGCACAACGATTTGTCTGTTCAAAATTAGCTCAGAAAAATATCACTGATGCAGCAACACATCAACAAACTGGTGGTTATAGAGAATTGAAGATATCTTTTGATCCTGACAATGTACTGAAGAATTTCATCCAGGGTTTACAAGGAATTGGTAAAGTACAGATGAAGAAGATAGTTGACCTGTACAAATTAAAAGGCAGTCAATTTATCAACATTAGGATGTCCGATGATATTTGCAAGTGTGTTTCTTTTGGATGCTGTCTAATATCAGATCAACAACTTCTAGTCACTGATCGAGACAACCAGAAACTTAAACGAGTTGATATCAAGAAGATGAATCTCGTTGATCACTGTGCATTTAGCTGTAATATATTTGCCGCATGTTTGGTCAATGATAAAGAAGTTGCAGTCGGATGTGAAAGTCCAAACAAGATTCAATTTGTATCCATTGAAAACAAGATGAAGCTTACACGACAGATTGATACAACCCATCTCTGCTATGGTATTGCTATGAAGGATGATCTTATTTATGTTACTGACTTTGGTGCTTCTTTGTATGTTTATGATATGAATGGTACATTGTTAAGGACGATAACAAGTGACAATGACGGCAATAGATTGTTTACTAATAGTACACATACCACCTTCAATGATGTTGGGAACAAAATGTTTGTTGGTACCTGTGGTAATGAATTTATATGTTTGGATTGGAATAGCTACCAGCTGCAAAGAATCAATGATAATGACTTGAATGGTGTAGATGGTTTATGTTGCGATAATAGTGGATACGTATTTGTTGCTGGACGACGTTCTCACAATATCTTACAATATAATGAAGATGGTAAGAAAATTGGTGTTGTTGTGGAACAAAGAAATGGTTTCCAGTATCCGGCTTCGATTGCTTTTAACCCAAGAGATAATAGATTATTTGTGACATTGGAAGACTCTGACGTATTGCAAGTATTTGACTTAGAATAGAAACATTCTTATTACCGATGTAAAAGTGAGTTTTAATTCATTTTGCAATATTTTAGCTGTTATGTTTAACAGCTGACATTCAACACGCATATGTAAGTATAAAATTATGTTTTGTTCATTGCCAATCAGGCTGGTTACATTTAACTTTTGACAATATGCAAACACATACCACATGTGCTTATTATAAGTTTTTCCTTTATAATTAAAACTAGTATATTGTGTATAGATTATACGACTGGATGCAAAACCTGAGTTTCTTATACGAAATATTGCTAAGTTCATGCTCAATGTTTTGAATGAAACGTGATAGCAATAATCCTGATAGTAGTGAAGTAATGTTGTAATTCACGTAGTATAGTCTTGTATTGTATAATCTATGATACAAATATAATCTTAGTTGTCTATTGAAATGAATGTTTTTTATAACTTTTTAACCTTATTATAAAATATAAAAATATGCTGACGAGTTGATTCCTTTTTTATTAGTGATACCGCATCATATCAAATATGAATATACCTGTTCTTTCTGATGTCACTGGTGATTGTAAGCGTCTATTTATCAAACTTTACTGACACCATGAGGGTATGAAAAAACGCCGAGAACATGAGAAACGGGTAAATATTATAGAGAATTTGGCAAAACGCATATTTTAGCTTATACTTTACGATGAAATGTGGTGTAATTGGATGAAACGTACAACGTACAAATAAAACACAGAAAAGCATGAAAGAAACAGAACATTTGTCAATTTCAGAGAATATTTTTCAACTTATGAGCCATGTGGCTTCAAAGTTCAAACATTATATCACTATGGCAAAATATAGCAAGGACACCCCTTTTGAGATCATATTTGACTTTAATTTCATGCCTAGAAGCTTTCAATCATTTATTTTAATAATTGACTGAGTCCAATCACAAGGTAATTGAAGCGAAAGAAATAAATAACTATCACGGGCTAGTGATTTCAGATGAGGAATCTAGGGTAAATATCACCCTCTTGTACGGTGTACACCAAATACATTACATACATTTATTTTAACGATTGTCTTGTAACTGTTAACCAATAGACTGACATACATAAACTGGTTGGCTATTACCCGGTCCTAGAACGTAGAAGAAAAGAATTTAAATACACGAATGTGAAAAGGTATTTATGCCATAAAAAGCAATATATCTATCAAATTGTCTCGATCTTCAGTTTAAAAGGCTAAAACTCGGAGTAGGGTGTAGACCAAAAAGTATATACACAAAAGTGTAGATAATATTACGATCTTTCCTACATAAAACTGTATGTTTTGATAAAATCTATTTTCGGAGAAAAATTCGTCTAAATGTGCCACCATTTCTAATATATTGCCTTTATCCCAGTTGTCTGTTTTTGACGAGACATTGAACTTGTTTATGCTCCCACATTATGTTATCTGTAATCGTGATTGAAGAAGCTCAGAATCATATGACTGGTTTGTTAATGCAAGTAAACCTCATGAAGATTGATTTGTACAGATAGAATAGACACTTGAAAAAAAACTGTTTTACATGTACTATGTAGAGGTATGTCTAGTTTTGTTTATTCTGTCTTCTGGGTGTGTTTTAGACACGCATAAATAAATATCAAGATAGAAAAAAAACATAGAGAATATTAAATTACTTTATATTTGTTTCCTTCTTCTTAACGTGTACTGGAAAATCATACACACATATTGATTGAAAAACCACACGAAATGCCAAATTTGTTTTATATTTGTTTATTTGTTAATCTAATTAAACAAAACATCACAATAAAATTTGAATCATATTTATTCTATACACATCTATCACACATCTGATTTATATTCTAAGTTATATGTGCCCATTTCCTCTTTACAGCACATGCACAGCAAAACCAAATTTTGCATCAATTAAAAAGCATGTAAATCATGCAAGCAGACGACAGTATAGTTGTATACAACTTATCATTAAAGACACAACTTATAAATCTTGGACATCAAAGGAAAGTTGTAGTATTGTGGTTACGTCATAATAGAGATGAAAATTTCAAGTATTACATGTTTCATGACATGTTCGTGTATAAACGACGGTTAAACTAACTAAATTATCCTCTTACTCATTACGACGCCAGCGAACCGATACATAAAACCCCTTTAATAATTTCACAAAGGCTACATCCCTTAAAATGGTAATAGTTATTTATCAAAGGGAGGTAACTGAGGACGACCCTGGCGATATTTGAAAAGAAATCCCGAAAGTTGCCCTGCTCTAATCATGGCCGAGGAGTTCCGATGTATCGTTACGGAACGTTTTGGAACGTTTAGGGTTATTGAACAGGCTTCTTACCAACGACGTATGCCAAATATTATAATACGAAATTGATTAAATTTGTAAATTTCTATGCAACGCTATACATGTTGTATACAGAGAAATCTTCTTTTTTAAAGAAATCTTCATCGAAATTCAATGCAACACTTTTAATCAAAGGCAAAATTAATGGCTATTAACTGGACCAAACGTGCACATTATGTACATACGACCACCAAAAAATGTATTGCATGCCAATATGATAACTCTATACATCACGGTAAGTATAAAATCAAATTAAAATTTTCAATAAATAACTTTATGATATATTGTGACCCCCCCCCCTCCCTGTCGGGACTCATGAACGTTAAAACCCTTTAGCCTGAATTGTGTCAACATTTCAATATTAGATATACTGCATAACCAAAAAGCTGAATATAGACAATTACCCGTATTTAAGTTAAATTTTACTCTATATACAAATAGTGTCCGTTATAATAATAAAATTGCATTCGTCGCTATATTTAACCCATAAGCGAAATCGAAACAAGGGACTTAAAGTCGGACATTTAAAGGTAAAAATGGCGAGCGACGGCAGTATTCGAGTGAATTCTTCGGAGGAAACATTCAACTATACTTGTACCGTGTGTGACCGAGGGAATAAAACTAAAGAGGCAGTACAATATTGCATAGAGTGTAAGGATTATTGCTGTCAACAGTGTACCGATATACATAAATTGTTTACGGCTTTGTCTGGTCACAGTTTAATGGACATTGAACAAGGAAATCAATCTGGAAACCAAGCAAACAGTTTACCAGAGTTCCCGACGGAAAGATGCTGCATACATAAGGGAAAGATCATCGATATGTATTGCCAGGAACATGATTCTGTTGGTTGCTATGCATGTATAGCAACGGAACACAAGTAAGTGCTAAAGGAATTAAATAAACACCATTATTAGATTTAAATTTATTACTGATATTTATTTATTTAAAGAAGATCTTTCAGTATATGTAACTGACTGGCGGGTGTAAAACTGTCATTAAGACAAGTATATTTGTTCTAATAATAAGTTAAATCTACTTGACTAGAAAATAACTATACATGAGTAGTGTTATATCGTTATCATGAATGAACTAGGTTACGTCAACAAGTTTTAAATATAGATATACATGTCGTTTAATAAATCATGCGTATTCATGTACTTTAATACTAAACTTGAATATAATGGAGCAGATCATGTTTGTAGTCGCAAGGTTTAGATAAACACACTGCTTTTTGTAAGCAATGATTATTAAAGTGGTACAAAATGTATTTTCAAATATTTATAAGGGTCAAAATTTAGAACGCTCATTTCATAAATAGAAATAGTATTAACTATGTATGGGTTTTTTATTTACTGTTTACAAATGTGTTCTTGAAGGTGCAATAGTTTAAATATCAATTTGCACATACTACAGAAAGGTTCTTTACGTTGTTACTATAGAAAGGTTCTGTACTTGTTAACATTACAAATTGTTTACAATTTGTTTTATCATATTACAATAATAAAAGAGGAAAAAGAAACGCATATAGAATTTCTTAAACCAGTGAGAGAACATTCTTGTTTCAATAGACTCATGTTTGATGATCACAAATTCTTATATCCGATGTTTTTGTACACATTTTGGAATTTATTGTTCTCTTGTTATCTGAATTACGAAAAGAGGAACATATCGTTACCGAGTTGTTATTAGAGTTTGTTTTAACATCAGTTTCTATATACATGTATATATGTATGTGTAGAATAAATTTGTTTCATTTCAGATCATGTCCAGAGAGTAAGATTTACTCAGTACCTGACATGTTGGACGTTTTGTTCAACTCATCTGAAAGCAAAGAGACAGAGAGTCGTCTTAAACAATTGATGACTTCTATGCCAAAATTGAGTGAATCTAAAGAAACACAGTTAGAGGCACTGTGCGAATCAAAGAAGACTGCTTTGGAGCAAGTTGCTACATTCCAGAAAGTTCTTGAAGATATGGTTATACATGCTGCAGACAAGTCAAGACAAGAAATAGAAGAAGCGTTCAAGAATGTTGAGAAGCAAATACTGGAAGATAAAGGGAAAATTAATGACACTAAAAATGCGTTACAAGATACCCATGATAAACTTACCAAATCAGCATCCAATAGAGCACAGCGGTTTGTATGTTCAAAGTTTGCTAAGAAAAATATCACTAAAGCAGAGATTATAAAGGCACAACAACAAACTGGTGATTATAAAGAGTTCGAGATAACTTTTGATCCTGACAATGTACTGCAATATTACATTAAGGGTTTACATGGGATTGGTAAAGCACATGTTCCTGGTAAGAAGAGAGTAGACCTTTACAAATTGAAAGGCAGTCAAGATATCAACATTACAGTATCGGATGATTCCAAAAAGTGTACGTCTTTAGGATGCTGCCTCATGTCAGATGAACAACTTCTAGTCACTGATCGGGACAACCAGAGACTTAAGCTAGTTGATATCAAGAAGAGAACTGTAGTTGATCACTGTTCATTAGGCTGTAATATATTTGGCATATGTTTGGTCAATGATAAAGAAGTTGCAGTCGGATGTCAAAATCCAAACAAGATTCAATTTGTCTCCATTGAAAACAAGATGAAGCTTACAAGAAAGATTGATACAACCCATCGCTGCTATGGTATTGCTATGAAGAATGATCATCTTTACGTTACTGATAGTAGGGCTTCCCTGTATGTTTATGATATGAATGGAACATTGTTGAGGACAGTAACAAATGACAATGCTGGAAGTGGATTGTTTACCTTTAGTACTCATATCACCTTCAATGATGTTGTGAACAAGATGTTTGTTGGTACCTATGGTAAAGGATTTATATGTTTTGATGGGGATGGCAACCACCTGTCTACAATCAATGATGATGATTTGGATGATGTAGATGGTACATGTTGGGATGGTCGTGGAAACGTGTTTGTTGGTGGACGACATTCTCTCAATATTGTACAATATAATGAAGATGGTAAGAAGATTGGTGTTGTTGTGAAACAAGGCGATTGGTTAACGTACCCATCATCTATTGCTTTTAATCCAAGAGATAATAGATTATTTGTGACATTGTACACGTCTGATGTATTGAAAGTATTTGAATTACATTAGACACAATTACATTTCCGATATAAACGTGTAGTGTTGATTCATTTTGCAATATTTTAGCTGTTATGTTTAATAGCTGACATTCAACACGTATATTTAGATATATCATTATGGTTTGTTCATTGCCTCTCAGTCTGGTTACATTTACTTTTGACAATATGCAAAGACATACCACATGTGTTTTTATATGTTTTTCCTTTGTAATAATAAAGTGAATTTGTCTATTGTTATAAGAATTTTTAAATTCTACGACTGGATGCAAAACCTGAGCCTCTTATACGAAATATTGCTATGTTCATGCGTAATGTTTTGAATGAAACGTAAAAGTAATAATCCTGATAGTAGTGAAGTAATGTTGCAATTCAAGTAACTTAAGTAACAACCAACATGTGTTTAGGCCATGCCATACCGGAATTTTGTTAAGAGTCCGCGTGCGCGTAGGTTTATGAGTTCTCAATCCAAAAACAAATTGTCGGTGAAATTTTCTTAAATAATTATGTTGTTCCGGAATTCGATAACTGATTTTTTCACAGGAAATACTGGTAGTTCCTTTTTTCTGTGTATTTGATTAATGAAAATGTACAGGGGTATGTTGTATACAATGTATACTTTTATATTAACGAATTACGTGTACTTAAATCTCACATTAATGCCACAAGCATTCATGTTCTACAAAATTCTTATTTGTGTGAATATAAGCTAGAATGGATATGTGTTTTCGCTTCCGATTTGTGTGTTTTGAAAATAGGTACCTAGGCTTTTCAAATTTAAGTTGACGCTTAATAAATTTCCAATATAGCATGGCCTTATATCTTGTGAATTTATATACTATAGTCTTGTATTGTATAATCTATGATACGAATATACATATATATAAATAATCTTAGTTATCTATGTTACCCAGGTTTTAGTAATTGATTTATTATGTGTACAGATGTAGGTAGCCATAACAGTATGTAGTTAAATAATTAGTTATTGGTTTATGCATAACGTAGTGTAACTGTATTTAAACTTTAAAAGTTCATATCAGTGTACTGCACGGGAATTGTTGAATTTACGTGCGTAGCTATTTTTATTGTAGAAATAAACTGACAGTTCTCTGGTATCTAGGAATTTAGTTAGATCTTGCTTTTATCACGGGTTTTTGTAGTAATGTAAGGATTTTGTGAATTCAGTGAAATCCGTGCGTAGATGGCGCGAATATTGCCTATTTAAGTACACGTATTCATCGTTTTACTGTCACTTCTCATTTTGCGTTTGGTTAACTCGTACGTTTATACTACTATTATTGGCGTTGTCTATGATTATTGTTATGGAATCATTTTAGCCTGGCTGTATTGTTGTATTGCTGTATTGCAGTATTTTGTAACTAATATATTTGAACACTACACCCTCGTTGTCTTTCTATATTCAACCTGGTTTACATCTATTTAAATAAGTATATGTATTTTTTTATCTTTTTAACCTAATTTTAAAATCTAAAAATATGCTGACGTGTTGATTCTTTTTTATTATTCTTACCGCATGAAATCAAATATGAATATACCTGTTCTTTCTGATGTCACTGGTGATTGTAAGCGTTTATTAATTCCATTTTACTTACACCATATAGGTATGAAAAACACCGAGAACCTGATAAACGGGTGAAAAATAAAGTGGATAGTTCCTTTAACAACTGGGTAAATTTACTTACGAAAGAATTATTAGGCAAAACGTAATTTATCTCCTATATTTAAACAGAAGTGAGTCATAGTAAAGTCTATGCAGTAATATTTCTTCTGTCATGCTTTGTGATGAATTGTAGTGTAGTCGGATGAAAACGTACGACTTATAAATAAAACACGAAAAACGCATAAAAGAAACTCAACATTTGTCAATTTCAGAGATTTTTTCAATTCATGAATCATGTGAAGTAAACACTATATCCCTATGACAAGTTATAGCAAACCCCTTTTGAGATAATATTTTTCTCATGAGCGTGACCAGAAGCTTTAAATAATTTAATCATCGACTGTGTTCAAAACAGGTATTTGAAGCGAAAACAGATGATAAAATACATCAAAACGAGCTAGTGAAACAAGACGATGGATCTAGCGCTTATATAACTATCTGTTATGGTTTTATAGAGTAGACAAATAATTATCTAAATGATTGCTTTGTTTCTGCTAACAAAATCGTTAACTGACTGACTTAACCACAGTCCAAGATCAAGTAATCAAAGAAGATAATGTGAAGATGTAAATATGTCTTTTCAAAAAAGCTAGATCAGTTTTCTACAAAAAATATTCTGATTTCGGAGAAATAATGCTCAATAATAATATAATAGTTTAATAGTTTTATTAAACTGACTAGATCTTCAGTTTCGACTGGTTATATCTCGAACCAAAGATGGTGTACAAAAGTATATATATATTATTACAAATATAACCTTTTCTGAATTATATGATGAGTAATATGCTTTATTGCAGTTAAAACTACAGGTAAACATAGAGTTAACTAACAAGATTATTCTTTCACACATTATGGCACTAGCATACGATCACATTAAGCCTCTTTACTAATTTCACACTATGCACTACGCTACGCACCTTAAAACAGTACGAATTATTTAACAAAGGGAGGTAACTGAACTTGGGTGCTATAAATATAGATTAGGTCAAAATTTCAATACGAGTAGTCTTTCTTCAAAAAAATCTTTTGAAAACCTTCAGTAGGCCTTATTCATAGGCGGTAGTCTTTCTTTAAAAAATCTTTTGAATACCTTCAGTTGGCCTTATTCATAGGCGGATCCAGCGGAGGTCAGGGTGGTCCGGACTCCCACCTTGAAATTTCCAAAATGTACCTGTCCATATGTGTATTTCTTGACTGCAGGTCATTTTTAAGTAGCATGAAAAAAAAATTCTCGGTGCTTGACACAGATTTAATCGTTATGTAGTTTTATTATTGATATATTGCATTATTCTACAAAAAATGTATAATGTGGTTGTGGTTCGAAAGTTTGGACCACCCACCCCTAGTAAAAGTTCGGACCCCTCTAGAAATATCCGGATCCGCCCTGTTATCTAACGATTTATTAACCTCACCTGCAGAATTTTTAAATCTTTATAATTTCATTTTTTCATCCCCGAAGTCCATATAAAACATATAAAACCTATGGAACTTTTTAAGATTATGATGTTAATACTTTACTTTCATCTCTTACGGATTTGACATATCTAACTTATTATACAGTAATATGTACAGGTATACAAATTTGTTCAGGCTTGCATAAGTTCCCGTACCTTTTCTTCTTAAAAAAAGACTGGAATCTATGCCTGGATTATTAATATGATCACAATCAATTTACAAAAAGCCACTTATTAATATAGACTTTGTATTTACACATTAATGATCTTCGTAGCTACTAGCATGAAAAAGATAAAGCTACTAACGCCTATGACATCTCTAAGCTGGGAAAGGCGGCTAAACTACCCATTAAGTGTGCACAACCTTTATGTCCTTTATAAGAGTTATAACATCAGTGGTTGATGATGGCAGCTGGTTCCAGTTCTGAATTGTGCGTCGGAAGAATGACATGTTGTATGTGAGGTTGGTATGTAGAATTAACGTGCGTCTCTTAAACATTATGTCACTAAGCATGATGTCATTTTGTGGAAATTCCATCAGGCTCTGATTATCTTCAAATCGGTATGATGGGAGCAAGCGTTGCCGAATGGTAAGGACGTTAGGATTTTATTTTATTTGTAAGTTTCTTCTTCCTAGATTTAATATACTGTAAGAAATTATTTTCCTAGTCCGTCTACTTATCAGCTTTGTTTGACGTTTGATGGTCGTGTCACAATCTTGTTTAATGCATGATAACCTTGCGTGGATATACCATTGATTTTTCTGTCACGTGATAAAAATGACGTCTCTTTACATTTACATATAGTCGATTCTACTTTTTGTGAAGTCTGTCTTACGGGAATCTCCTCTTCAACGATGAGTGTACAAACATATCAGAAAAGTGTCTAGAAATCTTCAATGTTAGCATCTGCTAGAGTGATGATGTTGTCAAGTAAACAGTTGCATTTCTTCTACACGCTTAAGGTATATGATTTACTACATATGGAGCTTGTCTATCTGTATTTTAATGCAATGTGCTTTCATGTTGCTACATACTACAAAGTGATTACTGCTGCCAAGTATGGGTGATCATTGGTTAGATGTTGCTGTCACTGAAATTTGTCTAAAAATACCAATGCTGATCAAATTAACTCAAAATTCACTTTCAGCTGACAGTAGATCAGACTAATGGCGCAGTCCAAATATTATAATACGAAAGTGATTACATTTGTAAATTTCTATGCAATGCAAAACAGGTTGTATACAGAGAAATCTCGTTTTCAAAAACATATTCACATAAAAATACAATACATTCTAATACTTTTAATCAAAGGCAAAGTTAATGGCGATTAATTTGAAATATCATATTTAAAATTTTCCTTAAAAAACTCTGTGATATATTGTGACCCTCCCTGTCGGGACTGTGTCAATCTTTCAATATAAATTATACTGTATAATCGAATAGCTGAAAATAGACAATTACCCGTATTAAAGATAATTTTTACTCTATCTACAAATATTTTCCGTTATAAAAATACAATTTTATTCGTCGCTTTATTTTACCCATACGTGAAAACTAAACAAGAAGTTTAAAATTTCACATTACAAGGTGGAAATGGCTGACGGTAATAGTATTCGGATAAATTTGTCGGAGGAAGCAATGGATTATATTTGTTCTGTGTGTGTCCGAAGAAATATAACTAAAGAAGCTGTAAAATATTGCATAGACTGTAAAGATTATTGTTGTCAACAATGTACAGATATGCACAAAGTGTTTTCAACTTTGTCTGGTCACAGTTTAATGGACGTTGAACAAGGCAATCAATCTGGAAACCAAGCAACAAGTTTTCCAGAGTTCCCGACGGAAAGATGCTGTATACATAAGGGAAAAGTCATCGATATGTATTGCCAGGAGCATGATTCTGTTGGCTGCTATGCATGTATAGCAACGGAACACAAGTAAGTGCTTAAAAAGAATTAAATTAACAGTATAGTTACATTTATAATACATAACTGATATTTTATGTTTGACAGGGATCTTTGGGTTCATTTAAGTGGCTAGTGTTTGGTTTAAAAATGTCATTAAAGACAAATTTATTTGTTCTTAAAATAGCCCAATTAAATCAACACTACTAAAATGGTAAACATGAGAAGTGTTATATCGATTAGCATAAAAGAACTTTGTTTTAAATGTAGATAAACATGTCTTTTAATAGAGGATTATGGAGACTTCGGTAAATGACTATATCGGTAAATTGATTTTATATAGTAAATCGTTTGGAGAGATAGGTAAATTGATATTGTATAGTGTAATTATTCTGAATGTGTGATAATCAATGTTCATTATGATTTGTTTGTACATTATTGTTTGAACTTGTTTGTTAAATGTTGTTATATTTTAATAAAATCATAATTTCTCAATATTGAATAATATTTTCTTTTTTCTTGATATATACGAGTGATTTATATAAGTCATGGAGTTCAGATCAAATTGCATATTTTAAAAAAAGATATAAGAATAAAAAATAACTAACATAAATTCATCAATTGTTTTATTAAATATGTCATGCATAATATGTCATATTTAAAAAAAAATGATAACAGTTGATAGCACGTCGTGAAACAATTAATTATAAAAAGATTACATTATATAAATAGATAATTTGTTCCAATATTTTCGACGGGAATCTTACCAGACCTGAAATACACGAAATAAAATTAGAACAAAGTATAAAAAAATACATATAATATACATTAACTCAAGTCATTATAAAAAGTACATTGTATGTATCAATTAATAAATCGTTGTAATATATCGACGGGAATCAAACCATGCCTGAAAAAAAAACGATAAAAAAGGTAAATAAAATCATATTTTTTATAAAATATTAATGAAGTCAAAAGATAATTCAGTGAATTTATTAATTAATCCACGGGAATCAAGCAAACAACATAAAAAGTATAAGATAATACAGAATTTTTAGAAATATATTTATCAAACCATGTGATAATAAAAATTACATCGTATTTGTTATAAAATGCAATATATTCACGGAATCGAGCCTGAAACATAAAACAGTAAAAAAATGGAGTCGAAAAAATCTATGTTCACTCAAAAGATAAATTGCCATTGATGACAGCCAATTAGCTAATAAAATACCGGTGCGTTTAAAACAATCATGATTGTTCATATTCGTTCATATTAAAGTTTGAATGGCTTAATTGTCATCAATTGGCCAATTAAAGTTTGGTCACAAACAAGTCAGGTGTGCACATAATTAGCACAATATTTGTTGTAAATCTTTAATTTCATATCAGTCATTAAGTTGATAAAAAGTCAACAATAAAATAGATTTATAAATTTTATTTACTATTTCATCTAAGTTAATACACATTCACAATGATCCACTTTCTTTACTTTATCAAACGTTAATTTTTTTAATACAATGAATAATAATTACATAGAAATGAGAATATGAGATCGGACAAAACACATTCTTTAACATTTTCATCCAATCTTTTACTTCATATATGTACATCTTCAAAAGCGATTAAAAAACGATAAATAAATGATATTATTATACTTTTTCCCTGTTGCTGCCAATGTATCTTCATTGTCTTCTGTAATAGTAAAATGAAAAAACAACAGCAGCGTGTAATTGTTATTTTTACAATAGTAAATCGTAAATTTCAAAATATAAACTGCCAAATAGGACAACTTAAATAATAAATATTTTAATGTAAGTACATTTGTATATTAATTCATTTTTATTTAATCATTAGCGACTGTTATTCACACCTACTTAATTTACACTATACAATATCAATTTACCGATCTCTCCAAACGATTTACTATATAAAATCAATTTACCGATATAGTCATTTACCGAAGTCTCCAGATACCTTAATAGATAAGCGTATAAATGTACAGTAAATAATTCACTTGGTTTAAATGAAACAGGCCTTATGCAGCCGCTATGTTTATCTTAACGAAGTGTTTTTAAGTCGATGATTATTTAACCAGTGCACAATATATTTTCGGAAATTTATGTAGGTCAAAATTTAGATCTGATAACAATGATCATGTTATGCATAGATTCATTGTATTATGCCTTTTAATTTACCACAATAAACATGCGTGTTTCAAGGTGCAGTAGTAAAGACGTCAATTTGCACAGACTATAGAAGGGTTGTGTACGAGTCATTATTCCAAATTATTAAATTTTGTTTTATAAGGAGGTTAACAAATCACGGATTTTCACGGAAATCACGGATCACGGATATTGTTACTAAAGATAACTAAACTCCTATTTATATACGGAGAATATAACAAATCAAGAACGATTTTTACGGTTATCAATTTTTAGACATAACAGTTTACGGATATTCTACTAAATAATAACAAAACACGGACGATTTTTACGGAAATCTATTTTAGACATAACAATTCACGGATATTCTACTAAATAATAACAAATCACGGACGATTTTACAGAAATCTATTTTAGTCATAACAAATTACGGATATTCTACTAAAAAATGACGAAGTGTTAGCAATGATTTCATCCAATATGCCAAGAAATAAAATTATCAGAAAGACAAATTAAACAATCTAAATCTAGATCTTTAAAATGTCTAAGATGTAGAAATTAAATGTAAAAATTTCAATCAATCTTTTTTTATTATGAGTTTCAGTATCTTACAGATCAAATGCTGATAAATCATGGATTATTACGTAAATTCCGGAAATAACGGATAATCATGAAAAATCCAAAATTCACGGATTCTATGCAAAAATCACGGACTACTGGCGGAAAAGTCGGAAATCACGTATTTTAATTTACCAATTACGGACGATCATTATGGTAAACTATGTTGATTTTGTGGATAAATACGTATATTTCGATAGGAATTCTCGATAATTGTACGTTTTTGGAAAAAAATAATAAAAAACTACATGAAATATGAAAATCCGTGATTTCCGTGAAAATCCGTGATTTGTTACAATTGTTTAAATTTCATTTGTTTTATTAAAACTTCAGCATATTTCCTTACGTTGATCAGTTAATATATTTACAAAAAAACGCTACGCCGTACAGAAAGTTCTTTTAACGGTCAATGAACATTCTTCTTACATTAAAATCATTGTAGCGTATTTTTTATCGATTGAATGTTAGGATGAATTGGAATGTTAGAATGAATGGGAACGTTAGGATGAATAGGAATGTTAGATGAATGGGAATGTTAAGATGAAGGGGATCTTAGTAGAATGGGATGTGAGAAGGTATGGGAGTGAGTATATAATATATGACTGTATTGTGTTTTGCCTGTCAGATAGACATTACGGAGGGAATAAATAATTAAAGGTGTTTAACTTGTTGTATTTTCTTGTAGCGAGATGCGTTACATCATGTTATACTGATCACTTTTTTTCAATCAATCTTTCAATCAATTTTGCAAACAGAACATATTCTTCTCTTGCTATCTGAAAAGAGGAACAAATGTTTACCTTGTCGATATTAGACTTTATTTTAGCATCAATGTATGTATACACATGTACGTGTATATTTAGTTTGTTTCATTTCAGGTCATGTCCACAGAGTAAGATTTATTCTGTACCAGACATGTTGAAAGTTTTGTTCAACTCATCTGAAAGCAAAGAGACGGAGAGTCGTCTTAAACAAATGATGACTTCCATGTCAAAATTGAGTGAATCTAAAGATACCCAGTTGGAGGCACTGTTTGAATCAAAGAAGAATGCTTTGGATCAAGTTGCTACATTCCAAAAAGTGCTGGAAGGTTTAGTTAGACATGCTGCAGACAAATCAAAGGAAGAAATAGAAAAAGCGTTCAATAATGTTGAGAAGGAAATACTGGAAGATAAAGGAAGCATTGACGAAACTAACAATTTGTTACAAGATATCGATGATAGGCTTACCAATTCAGCATCCAATATAGCACAACGGTTTGTATGTTCAAAATTAGCCCAGAAAAATATCATCGATGCAGACATGGTAAAGGCACAACAACAAACTGGTGATCATAAAGACGTAAAGATAATTTTTAAGTTTGACAATGCATTGTGTGATTACATCCAAGGTTTACATGGGATTGGTAAAGTACTGATTTCTGGGAAGAAAAGAGTTAACAAGTACAAATTAAATGGCAGTCAAGATATCAACATTAGCTTATCTAATGATACTAACAAGTGCTCGTCTTTTGGATGCTGTCTCATATCAGATCAACTACTACTAGTCACTGATCGGGACAACAAGAAACTTAAACGAGTTGATATCAAGACGAAATCTGTAGTTTATCACTGTTCATTAAGCTGTTATATATTTGGCGTATGTTTAGTCAATGATAAAGAAGTTGCAATCGGATGTAGCAATCCACACAAGATTCAGTTTGTCGGCATTGAAAACAAGATGAAGCTTACAAGAAAGATTGACACAACTCATCTCTGCTATGGTATTGCTATGAACAATGATCATATTTATGTTACTGATATGAGTGATTCCCTATATGTTTATGATATGAATGGTTCATCATTGAAGACAGTAACAAATGACAATGCTGGAAGCAGATTGTTTACTCATAGTACACATATCACCTACAATGATGTTCGGAACAAAATGTTCGTTGGTACCTACGGTAAAGGATTTGTATGTTTTGATGGTGATGTCAACCACATGTATACAATCGATGATAATGCTTTGGCTGGTGCAGATGGTTTGTGTTGCGATAGTAGCGGAAACGTGTTTGTAGTTGGACGAACTTCTAACAATATTGTACAATATAATGAAGATGGGGAGAAGATTGGTGTTGTTGTGAAACAAGATGATGGGTTCACTCGCCCTACTTCTATTTCGTTTAATCCAAGTGATACGAGATTATTTGTGACATTGTACAACTCTGATGTATTGAAAGTATTTGAATTAGAATAGACACTAATACATTTCCAATGCAAAAATGTAATTTAATTCATTTTAAAATAAGTTTACCAAGATGTATTGAAAATATTAGACTAAGAATAGACACTAGTACATGCCATCAATGTAAAAATGAAATTCTGATTTAGTGTGTAATACTTAAGTTGTAAAAAGCAACAACTGACATTTAAAACGTGTTAGTTTAATACATTGAAAACGTCAGCTGTTTCAGCTGTTTTTAAAAAAATTGATATAGATAATGAGATGAGCTTAAATCAAAAATAAGTTTTTGAAATGACTACATGTTGTAGTTCTATGTGATAATACTGTAGTATATTATCATAATAAAATATAAACAAAGTAATACAGTCCCGTTACCATCCTTGAAGCATTCACAAAACATCAACGATGTTTTCAGTATTTCCACATCTGTAAGTTGGGAAAATTTTTTTTAGTATGGTTAAATTTATTATCACTTCTTATCTAGGGTTCACGTGCATTTATTGATTTACTGAACCCTTCGTAAAGTGTATAAGGTCCCTAACATATTACATAAAGGGTTGGGTAAACACATACACTTAACAAAACTTATAGGTATACATGTATATTTTGGCTAATATCTAAGTAAATGTTTGTTCGATTTAAGTCAATTTTTCAACATATATAGTCTGAATATGGAACAACATTATATTGTTTATTTCATTACATAGAACAAAAGATTTAACAAGTAATTACAAAACATCACAGTGTGAAAAAAAGTCAATGTAACAAAATGAGGATTGTGATCTCCGTGACTTAGTTAATGTTGTAAAATGATAGCGACATTCGGGTAAATGTGTCTATGATTCTCTCTCTAATAACGAGTGTGACCTCCATGGCTGTTGAGAACCGATTGGCATCGCGTTCTCATGGATCTCACATACTGATGAACGTGATGATGACGTATACCTGTCCATTTGCGTACAATCCTTCCGCATAGTTCAGCTAGAGGTTGGGCTGCAACAACACGATGTACACGGCGGTTCAATTTATCCCATACGTGTTCTTTTATGTTTAACTAGAGATTTCGGCGGTGTGCACATCAGCGTGATGTGGTTGTAATGAAGTAATTTTGTTGTCGCTCTTGTTGTGTTGGCTGGCGCGCAATCCATTTTAACAACCAATAGCTAATTCTAGCTGTTCTATCGTTAACCTTCTCATTGTGTGTTTTTGGATGCGTGGGTTGTAATACTGTCCACAGCGACCATGTGCAATTTGGATTAGCGCCAGACACGATTTCCTCGTACGTTTAACGAATTTCATCTATTCACAGTTCAACGCACCGGTTATATTACTTACGTAGAAGTGACTACGCAGCAATAATTTTTATATAGTCAATAGCAGATGTACAAAGTTTCGCTAAAAAATATTTGTTCATAAAAAAGTTGTACGCAATTGAAATATGTATACTTATAAGTTTTCTTAAGTGTATACAGTGCTATCCGAAATTCCATTTTCACTAGTAAAAATATTGGGTTTTTTCCTTTATACATGTACCATTAAAATTCATTTTAGATGTATTTATCTAGTTGGAAATGTATTATAAACTATAATAAGGGAGAAATTCTGCATTTAACAATTGTATTTGCTCTAATTTACATGTATTCAAAGTTATTACTTTGTTCCCTCAAATATTGATAAAATTGAAGAACAAATCACATATATACAAAATTGTAAACGTAATTACGGATGGCAGTTTATTGATATAATTCATTTTTTCTCAACTGTCAAAAGATGAATATTTTTTATGGTGACGTCGTGCTCATTAACTAATATTCGTGATATTGTGATGATAAGTAATCAATCACCATGGAATTATTCAAATTTTGACAGTTGAGAAAAAAAGACTATACAAAGCTTAGAACTAGTAAAATGTCTTGTTTTTTCAACTGAGGTTATTTCATTGGTTGTCACAACAATGATATTTTGTTGAATAGAACATTGTACTGTTTTTTTGCTGTTATAGTACATTTGAAGTTCTTATTTAATGGTCCGTGTATATTACCTAGCAATTTATTCACGGATTTCAAAACTCACAATACTTGGTAGTGATTTAGTAACAGTGTAATCCCTAAGTAGCAAGAAAGAGTCAAGTTTCAAGACCTTCTTTCTTTAGCTGTCAAAGATTGATCATTGTCAAAATGATCATACAATAACATCTATTGTTACCGCTTATAAGCCGCCCGGCTAGCTCAGTTAGTAGTACGCAAGTATACTTATCGAAGGGTCGATTCCCGGGCGGGGTATACTTTTGTGAAGCTTGGTCATGAAATTTATATCTACGGCCATTCTCCATCCAACCAATAATTTTTAATTATGTAGGGCAGTTGTCAGTCACTGACGAAAGTATGCTTTAGTAGATGGTTAACAGCTGAATCCAGAGATTTAACCTTTCCAGGAGGAGTGAGTAAATTGACTGTCCGCCGTTATATGACCAGTACAATGTGTTGCTACGGCATTAAACCCAATAGAAACAAACAAGTAACCGCTTATCCTGTATCTCTTTCTGGTTAGGAAAACATCCAGTTCATTAGACATTATTGCAATATGAGCATATTGTTTTCACTGAACTTACAGCCGTTTGTGAACATTCTATTCTTTTTTCTACTGGATATAATGCAGTGTCAACTAAAATGACCGTCATTGTATGACAATGAGCTGATAAAATCTATTGTCCAGGATCCTCCTCTACACATATACTTACACTACTCTTCTACAAGGTTGGCAACTTCTTCATAAACATTATTAATGTAGGAAAATCAGCATTGTCAAATTTTCATGTAAGAGTGAATTTCATCAACTCTTTTCTTCAAACATAACTGTTTTATAATGAACAAAATACAGCAGATAATGAGAATAGTGCGTTCAGTGAAAACAGAAAACGATGATAAATATATAACAAAGTAGAATTCTAACTCAAAATGTTTATTTAAGATCTTTCACAAAACATAGAAGTTACAACATATAGATGACATATTGTTGTAATTGTTTACATTAAGGTGTTGGTATGGTGTTGATATTTGATGGTGTTTAAGATAGTTTAAACCATTTATATAATTATCAAGATTAGTGACACAGAGTGGTATTAACTTGGATACATGCAAACATATTTATAATAAAAAATTAGATCCACAATAGATTCATAAAATATTATTCATTTTTTGTTTATCAAAAACTGTAACCAGTTAATCTTAACATTTGGTGACTAGATGACAAAAGCACCAAATGTTTACTGATACTTTTTCCCATTTTTTGTACAATATGAATTTTTTTCTTCAACGCCATACGTTGGAATGATATATTTATTTGACTGTTGTTTGGGGCAATAGATAGGAATTTCCGAATAGATAAAAGTTTCTGTATTTTTTTATGAAAGGTATTATAAAAATGACTTATAACAAGTTCGATAATTTCGTCTTTTAAGGATTACAATTTTTTCGTGCTTAATACATTATTAATGCAAAATAAAAAAGCGACAAATATTTACTGCAGACCATCACCAGAGATTATTAAAGCAAAACAGATTGAAACAAAAAATATTGAAGTCTTGAGTACACATTCACATTCTTGCTTTTACAGCAAAAACACAAAAATGTCACAAAAACATTTCTATTGCATTTAAATTTTCTTCCCTTTTCTGCTTAGAATTCAATTTTAAGGAGTGAATATTACCTATTGTTTGTTCTTCGACTGTAATTCTTCATTTATTGTAAATAAATGTTAAGATAGACCAAGAAAATATTTTCAATAATGACTCCATATGAACTATGCAGCACTAAGGGAGGTAATATTGTAGTTCAAATTCACATGTTCTATAAGTCAAGGGAGGTTATTACCAAAGGAAGTCAATTTCAGTAATTGTTTATACTTATAAAAAGATTTTATGTATATTAGAAATTTAACACTTGATATAATTATATTGACTGTTTATAAAATCATATCATATATTTAAGTCCAGAAAAGAATACGCACAGTTATTTATATACTAAAGTAGTTATAAGTCTCACAAATAACATCTATTACATAACCTATTAAATATAAGATAATACATAAAAATTGTCCATAATTATTTTAAAACAACTTTATGCTAGTTCACAAACATAGACTGTGTAAAGTCGGCATAATCATATGCATCAGGTATGACACGTCCGGTTCTATCCACGTACGGTTTCATACGACCAATACAATAGTCAGCTTGTTCCTTCGTAAGATTCTGCAATAACAAAAAAGAAGAATTGATTACTAAATGATGATAAACCTTTTTTAATATTCATGTTACTTTGCACTCAGACATGGGTTTTGAAGCAGTACATACATACAGAATAAAGAAACTGATAGGAGTGATATAAGAGAAGTTTTCCTCACAGTGTACATAAGCCAAATAAGAAATACTTGCAATATAATTATACAATCAGCATATTGTTTGCTTGTTAATGGTTAGTGCAGACTACATCAAGTATTCCTTAAGTTGTGCATGCCTGGCCGAATGTAATCTTCTGGCGGGTTGTAACAAGGATTTGCTACAGTCCGCAACTAAAAACAAGGAAACACTTAGTATCACTAATGAATTATTAGATTATGTTGTTAATTACAAGAGGGTCAAATAACAGGAATTTAACCTCTTATTTGATTATACAGAATATTAATGGTTTTGAGGACAGTCGGATCTGGCAAAATTCAATTGCAATACTTATACACATTTAACCACTTCGCTAAAACCAAGAAATTGAAATTTGTAGGGTCTTAAACTAGCATATATAGGAAGAAATTACAAAATAATAATTGTTAAAAGAAAAAACTTACAGCATAAATTTCGTTTAACGTAATAAATAGGTTTTCTCAAGAAGTTAGAGCTCGGAAAGCTAGTTCCACCTCCGAACTCGACTGGACGTCCTATGTCTCACGGCTTATCATAAACGCCATATATTCTAGTGATACATGACCATCTCTGTAAATATCAAAATACAAGTATGTGAACCTTGGTGACTGCTTGAAATACATATAAGAATTGATCTGAAAATCTAGTTTTACTCAACACAATACAACGGAGGCATGAACCATTTCTAGATATGATTATGTAACGGAGGTATGAAATATACTAGTATGAATTTATACTGCCTTGCCCTTAAGCAAGAAAACGGAGCATTGATACAGTGCCCACCCACAACCTGAGTTGTAAGGGGTTCTATTCCAATTTGGACACTATTTTTTGAGGGGGGGGTAAATATTAGATAGCTAATTTTTGTAAGACTACATGATACATCAATGTAGTGTTTTCATATTTATAAATATTCACTGCTTTTTTGTACTTCTTACAAAGCCTGTCAAATGGTTTTAAACAAACAAACAAATAGCAAGTAATTACAAAAGGGTTAATATGACTGACAGTTGAATTAGATTCCCTTGTTATGTTTCATTCTGTTCCAGGCCAAGCTGACATATCTACAAGTCGTAATAAAACTGTCTCAGTTTCTCAGGTCAGAGTGATCAAACTACATTTTATGAAGTTAAAGATTACACTAACCTGTTAGGATCCACCATATTAAGTATGGCTTGGAACTCAGGATCAACTTGTCCAACTTCTACAACAGGCAGGTCATAACCTAGAGCTCTTAAACAAGATTCAAATACCTGATGGTCAAGTTTACCAGATTTGTCTTTATCAAAATATCTGAAAAAGATAAGAAGTAAATACATAAATTTGATATAAGTGTTAACATTTCCTACACAAAAAATGAAAATATGGATTATTCTGTTTATTATACAGGTAGCATAAGAGACAATGATTTAATTGATCTTATTATATTTGGTTAGTTTTAATGCTGTAACAACATATTGTATAGGTCATATCACGGCGGTCAGACAATCTACTCGTCATTCAAAGCAAAGCCAACTTTCTGGGTTTAGCTATTAACTAGTTACTAGTCTATGCGCATACTTCCGCCATTGAACTGAAAACTGCCCTACATGATAGAAATCTGTGGTAGGAGGGAGAATGGTCATATTCATTATTTCGTAACAAAACTTCATGAAAGAATGGTCTGCCCTGGAATCGAACCTACAATCTTTCGATCAGTAGATTTTTGCCCATCAGACTAAGCTAGCCGAGGTGCTTACATTCAAAAATTATTATAATCAAGTTTTTAAAAATCATAAATATGTTGAAAGAACACAGCAATGAATTTGTATAAAATATGAGCCGTACTCAATAGCGAAGCCGTTCTGAAGAACCTTCTCGGTCTATATTTGAATTCTAATATTTCGATCTAATTCAATTCAGGGAGTGTCATTTTAATTGGGGTGGGACCAAGACCCGAATTCCATATTTTAATTTGGTGATATGTAATGTCTCTGTAAGTAAATTATTGACTGTACAAAATGTACATGATATACAAAACCTTTCAAAAGTTCTTAAACATATGAAAATTTTTAGAAGAATGATTTTGCCAACTCAAAAAAAGTTACTCAGATAGGATGTACTCCAATTGTAGTAAAATTACTTGTTTTATCATTCTGGTTTTTTTTTAAATTGTTTATCAGTTTGTTCTACAAATAGGTATTTTCGTAGGACACTTTACTCTTGCGTCATATTATAAGTTTTATAATATGCGTCATTTCAACTGATAACATTTTGTAATTCAACGAAATAGGTGTTACTATTCATTGATTTCTCAAAATTCAAATTTCCATTTTACATCGGTTATACGAGACAGGGGCGGACCCAGGATTTTTTTCTAGGGGGGACTTTGTTGTCAAATGGAGGTCATGTTTTAAACGTTTGTAACCATTTTACGTTCATTTATCATGGATTAAAACGATATCATCAGGAGACTGGAACGTAATTTCTAGTGTATTTGTGTTTTTCAAACTTTAAATTGACGATATGGATGTAAGGATTATGTATGGAAATACACAAGCCAAGGCGCTGAAGTGAAGTGATGGGTCATTCATTGATTTTCCGAAAATGGCATGGACGTTGCTGATGATTTCTTGAAACCAGTTCCATTATATTTAATTTATGCATGGCTTGGCTTTGGTAAAACAATAGTCAACCTACGCATTTACTGTATTATGGCTGTATTAAGGAATTCAGTTCGAATTTCGGAGTTTATATTTGACAGCGTCAACGGTTGAGTGTCTGTTGAATTTGAATGGTGAAGTAAGTGATTTATATCGAAATTATGTATTTGTAAAATCTCAAATAAATCTTTTTTGTGTCTTATATTTTTGTTTAATCTATCCTGAAATTGACAAAGACTTAAGAATTCTTTCGGCCGCCATGTTTGAAGCTACTGCTACTTGATGACGTAATAAGTGCGCGTGCACGCATTCAGCGCCTATTATGCATACTCGGCGAGTTAAAGGCGGCCAAAATCGCATAATACGGTAAAAAGTCCCGTAATGGCCTTGTTGACTAGTCAATTTTTATACTAGATATAGTAACAAACGTATTCAATCTATGTAAATCCCCGAGCAAAAATTGCTTCATGCTACCTAAAAATGACTTACTGTCAATAAATACATTAATTGAAAGGTACATTTTGGAAATTCATGGGGGGAGTCCGGACCCCCTGATCCCCCGCTAGAACCATCTATGCGAGGGTATTTAAAAATTGATTTCACAAGATACAGTGTCCTCTAAATAGGCCTTGGACAAAATCCAGTTTTTAGAATAAAGTGATTCACATTTATCTATGAAACAGTATAGGAGCAAACTACAATATCAGCATTAATTAGTTAACTGCAAATGAGTCCAACTATATTATTATGTCACATGAGTAAGTTTCAATTATAGTATAACAAAGTGCAAATACAAATCATTTTATCACAAAATTTATTTTGTCAATGAGCTTTTGAAGAGCAATGCATGTTGAATTACATCCTATGAAAAATCCGATTTTGTAAAGTCAAGAATACTGACAAAGTTTTCCGGATAGGGTGCTTTACCTGTTCCCTTTTAATGACAGTGGTTGCAAATTCTACATATCCAGCCCTTGGTATCGTACTTCGTGAATTGAACATTTGATGTGGCGTAGCTGTAGAGTTTTTGAAAAAAGGATAAATATACGCCATTTTTAGATTTTTCAAAACAAACTTATACGATAAATTATCATAAGACAAAAAACATAAAAAACGATAGCTGTGTAACTAGCTTTACAAATATTTACAAACTTATTTATATTTTAGTTGTTTTTTCTTGGGGGGATCACGCCGTAGCATAACATTGTATAGGTATCATTTCATGACTAACCCCGCGAAAAAATCCCCACCTGATTATCGAACCCACGACCTATCGATCAGTAGACTTGTGTGCTATCAACAGAGCTAGCTGGGCTGCTGCTTGGTGATATTACATCCTAAATAAATTTCAGTTTAGTTTACGGCCTTACAGACGAAACCTTTTTTGATGTGACATGCTTTAAAAATCTTTGTACACGACTTAAAACTACATTTTAAGAATGGAAGCTCTTGTCCTGCTAATTTTAGAAAGAAAGGAATAGTTTTACATTTCCAAACATATTTATATCGATTTACATGTAAAACTTATGAACCTTAGAGCAGTGTTAATAATAAGCAAGCTTACCAAAGGACTTTAAGATAATGCCACTTGACAAATGTGGTAGCTATTGGCGATATGGCTTTAGACAAGGACATTTTAAAGATGATCTTTTAAACCTCTAAAAACCTATTACTTTCATATTCTTTTTACAGGACTTTAGGTAATACCTCATGTAATATGGGAGCTCTGGCCTTAATTTTTGACAATTAAATATTTTGATAAATTATAGACGACAGACAGACGAACGCTGGAAAGCTGTAAAACAGATTCCACGTTTTTGACTGGGCGGAGTTAAAATATAATAGGGTGGAGCTATTTGGGTGGGCGGGATTTGCTTGAATGTTATCTGCTCTGTCTGATTGTTGTACATAAAGATTTTACGGTGAAAACGAAACAAGAAGATTAAAGTTTCACAATCAAGGTGAAAATGGCAGACGGCGGCAATATTCGAGTTAATTTGTCGGAGGAAGCATTTAACCATATCTGTACTGTGTGTGACCGAGGGAATAAAATTAAGGAAGCTGTTAAATATTGCATAGAGTGTAAGGATTATTGTTGCCAACAATGTACAGATATGCACAAATTGTTTACGCTTTTTTCTGGTCACAGTTTAATGGACGTTGAACAAGGAAATCAATCTGGAAACCAAGCAACAAATTTACCAGAGTTCCCGACGGAAAGGTGCTGCATACATAAGGGAAAGATCATCGATATGTATTGCCAAGAACATGATTCTGTTGGTTGTTATGCATGTATAGCAACGGAACACAAGTAAGTGTTAAAAGAATTAACTTAACTCTATCATTACAGTGGCTAGAGATACGGTACCGTAACTCTACACCTAGGTTCTAGAGTTACGGAAGTTCCGTAACTGTAGACAACTCCTTTGTCTAAAAAGTCACACTGCACAAAATTAAGTACGCGACAAGCTATTATCGGTGGACCAAACGTTTAACTTAACATTTAAATCATTTAAACAACCGTATATCTCGTGAAATTTCACGGTTATTTTATCTGAAGAGTCGGAGACAAACGACTGTTGCACTCATGGCACAAAAAGTTATAACCCCTTCGTAGCACTTTCATTCTTGTGAAAAATAATAAATGGACCAGCGTAATACACCTGATACATTTGCCTCAATTAAATATATACAAATATGGTTTCTAGTGAATGTTTGTTGAGGTGAAATTGGTGCTATCAGTACACTTTTTGTCTAGGGCATCTGACCCATTGAGCATAAGGAACTGATGAAACTTAGTCACGTTTAAAGAGTTGTACAGTATACCACACGTTTCATTTATCACGTGATCTGTGTAGTAAA
Organism: Mactra quadrangularis; assembly: GCA_025267735.1. Lineage (NCBI taxonomy): Eukaryota > Metazoa > Mollusca > Bivalvia > Venerida > Mactridae > Mactra > Mactra quadrangularis. Next base: position 33,882,904 of record CM046311.1, read on the forward strand.
CAGTAGGGTACGTCCGAGGACAACTGTCAAAATTTATCAGACGTATGAATTAGCGAGGCAGAATGAAATAAAGAAGCTTCATTTTGGTAATAGTAAAATTACGCAAAAACTAATGTATTGAACTATAATTCGTAAATAAATTACTTTTCCCACGTTTATTTGGAATGTTTTTATGCATTTTGACAATTATTTTTCTTAGGCGTCGAAATAACACGTGACCGGGTCCGCGCATGCGTGAATTACGTAAATAAACCGGAAATTCATAGTACGGCGAAATCAGATCCTCGTCGAAAACAGATGCCGTCAGGATATATGTGTTGAATGCGACGTTAACAAACAAAAAACAAACAAACAAACAAACTAGAAAAGTACATTCCACTTTTCTATCATATTTTTGTTGATATTTTATATTTGAAACAAATCCAAATCCTTCCTGAAAAAAACAGGACCATTATCTGAAAACTGTCATGGCGGCTAAAAATAGATGACCTACTTTTGAATTTCTACCGAATTTAGCTATTTGTGAGGTTATAATTAGCTGTCACATGACTTTATGAGCAGAAGACAGGAATGGCTACCTGCCATGTGCTTGTTTTGCAAAAACATACTTTTAAACAATTTTTAATGGATTGCACTGACATAGAAAAAGGTAATAAGGATTTACTGAAAAATATTCACCTCACAAAATATTCATTTTAAAAACCTGTTTCTTGCGCATTATTCTCGTTTGACGGTTGAAGTTGCGTCGATTGTTTACTTTACATTGTGCACACGAGTTGATGACGTCGTACGCAATAATATAGCAAAGTAAACAACTTTTTTATGAAAGGTTCGAGATCAGATGAGGTCCGAGAACAGGTGTGTGTATTATTTGACAACATTAAACATGCACTTCATTAGTTTCCGTATCGATTTACGGATTAGCCCGTATACGTTCGTCAAGTTTCGTTGCTTAAATAAGTGACAATACAAGGTATGGATAAAAATGTAACAATTGTATTATATCAAACGGTTTGTGGTGCAGAGGTAAAGTACTGACTTGTCAATCGAAATACCCCGGGTTCGATTCCCGCACAGGTTGATATTTTTTTTTAATTTAGCAAATACAAGTAACATAGTAGCAACACTATGGCTTACTTATTACTTTTACTAATTGACTGAATATTAATTATTTATCATTTAATGACATTTGTTTTCTCTTCATTATCATACTATTTTCTTTATTCATATTTTTATTATAATTTTGTAACATGGTTAAAGACTGAAGGACTTTCATAAATGAAAACGTCCATTATGTGTGTAATACACTTTCGCTCAGGTTTTTTTTTTAAATCATGGAATCAGTGCGCCGTCGTGTTAACAATTATTTGTAAAGCATGTACCGTTTATGTTTAAAATGCAAAAAAATAAGATTTTATATGGGATCGAACCTGTAGGCTCTTGATTGTGAGGTGGTACATTTTACCACTACACCAAGTTTTTAGATGCCTCTTTGTGTCCTATTTTTAAACCTTAAAGTAATATAGTCGTGAATTTAGGGAGATTTCCTACGGAAATTCACGACTATGTATACAGTGCATGTTTAATGTTGCCAAATAATACGATAAACATCAGGAAATTTGTTTATATTCATTATTACTCGAAATAAACAAATATTTTCCGACGTGACTTATCCTATCGTTATTTAAAACGCCATTTTGGATATATTACTAATAAACTTACCGGATGTTCGGCAATACGCTTGTGGAACAGGCTCCCTGACAGTGTAGCTACAGCATCTTCCCTTGAGGCATTCAAGGAGAGCCTGTCAGTGATCTAATGACTTAAATGCCTGTACAAAGTTTTATTGATTTTAATGATCACCTACCATTTTAATTGTTAAACTTGCACCCCACGATGACGTTGTTTCTTGTCATTACTGTAGGACAATTTCCGAATAGGCAGTGGCTAGAGTTACGGTACCGTAACCCAGGTTCTAGAGTTACGGACGTTCCGTAACTGTAGACAACCCTGTTAGGGCTGTCTAGAGTTACGGAAGTCAAATAACATGCGTATGTTTCAACTTTTTAACATGGAAACACTTGTTTTATATTCAATATTACTCGAAATAAACAAATATTTACCGACGTGACTTATCCATTTGTTATTACACCCGCCATCTTGGATATGACTAATAAACTTACCGGATGTTTAACATACGGGGATATGACGTTGTCGTCTCATAGTGTCACACACTTAGATTACTTTTCAAGAGCGATTTGTTACATAGTTTGGACCGAATATGTCTCATTTGGACAGAATCAAAAGCAAATTGTCTTCAATTTGATAAAAAAATGTTGATAAATGATATATTTTTCATTGTCACGTTTAAAAGCGGCGATCTTGACTTAAATCATTAACCAATTCATTGAATTTAAAAATGTCTGCAATTTTCCCCAAGATTTGCATACTAATTAAAGAATCACGGTGTTTTATTACATGTATATTGTACGATAAGTATACTGAGCTTTTTTTGTGGAATTTGCGAATTTAATTGAAGAGACAAAAATGCGATTTTTTACTAGATAACTGCCGAGTTTATAGTAAAATTGCTGACTTTTGGTTATGAATATGAATGGGTATTTTTTTAATGAGATCGTTTATAGTTTCGTTAAATTTTTAAAGATTTGGTGAGGAATGATACGCTGGATTTTTTTACAAAAACATCGACATTCTAACTATTCATTTAACGTATTTCCCCAAGTACTAAGCTCTTTTTATCAAGCTAAATTCCCATTTTGTTCACGAAATTTAAGTCATTTAAACGTTCGAAAATCGCCGACTTTCTTACGAGAGACTCTTGCAAATTATTCACAAGTAAAAGTACTTTAAGAATCGACTATTTCCTATAAATATTTCCTATAAATTCCGTACAAAAATTATACATATTCAGTCCAAATTATAATCACACTCTATAACTTATCGCTCAAGTAAACTTATGATGTGACACTTCGAAGACGACAACGACATATCGCCGTATATTAAACATCCGGTAAGTCTATTAGTCATATCCAAAATGGCGGGTGTAATAACAATTGAATAGGTCACGTCGGTAAATATTTGTTTATTTCGAGTAATAATGAATATAAACAAGTTTTTCAATGTTTAAAAGTTGAAACATACGCATGTAATTTGACTTCCGTAACTCTAGACAACCCCGGCAGGGTTGTCTACAGTTACGGAACTTCCATAACTCTAGAACCTGGGTCTAGAGTTACGGTACCGTAACTCTAGCCACTGCCTTCCGAATAAGGAATCTGTTCAGTAAAGGGAAAGGTAGAAGAAGAAAGTATCACACAATAAGTTTACTTGAGCAATAACTAAATTATAGAGTTTGATTTTAATTTGAAAAGAATTAAAATATTTTTCATTGACGATTTCTTTAGTATTTTTACTGTAAAAAATCTTAATTGTCTTGTAAAAAAACCGGCGATTTTCGAATGCAAAATTTACCATTATTTTGGACAGAATCAGGAGCAAAATGTCTTCAATTTGATAATAATGTTGATAAATGATACATTTTTACATTGTCAATTCCCCCAAGATTTACATACTAAAGAATCACGGCGCTTTACCTACATGTACATTGTACTATGGAACTATAGGTAATTTAATTGAAAAAAAACACGCGATTTTTCTACTACTCAGATAACTGCCGAGTATTTAGTAAAATTGCTGAGTTTTGGTTATAAATAGTATTTACTAACACGAGAACGTTTATATTCTCGTTAAAATTTTAAAGATTTAATGTGGAATGACAAAGTGGATTTTTCTCAAAAACATCGACTGTCTAACAATTCATTTAAGGGTTAATCATTTATTGAAATTGAAAAAATCTATTAAGTGGGTGGGGTAACTAATTATATCTAAATATCCATAAATTACAAATAATTTGATGTATTTTGTAAGTAATGCATTAAGTGTATAGATGTGACAGTGAAAAAATAAAAAAAAACTCAACAAATAAGACATTTCGAAAGAAATGAAAACATTTATTCTAACCTTGAAATGGAATTTCGAACGTCATTCCAAACACATAATTATTTAAAGTTCTTTTTTCCTAACTCTATACCTTATCGCTCAAGTAAACTTAGTATGTGATACTTTGAAGACGACAACGTCATATCGCCGTATATTAAACATCCGGTAAGTTTATTAGTAATATCCACAATGGCGCTTGTAATAACGATTGGTAATTTCGAGTGATAATGAAGTTTTCCGGTGTTTTTAAGTTGAAACATACGCAAGTTATATGACTTCCGTAACTCTAGCCTACCCTTGCAAGGATTGTCTACAGTTAAGGAAATTCCGTAACTCTAGAACCTGGGTCTAGAGTTACTGTACCGTAACTCTAGCCACTGCCTTGAATTAATTACTGATATTTATTTATTGAAAGAAGATCTTCCAGTATGTGTAAGTGACTAGTGGGGGTGTTAATCTGTCATTAAGACAAGTATATTTGTTCTAATAATAAGTTACATATATTCGGCTAAAAATAATTATACATGAGTAGTGTTATATCGTTATCATAAATGAACTAGTTTTGAATTTAGATATACGCGTCGTTTAATATGTCATGCATAATCATGTAATGATAAATTTGGTATTAATAAAGCAGATCATGTTTATAGTCGTAATTTTTAGAAAACATGCTGTTTTCTGTACGAAAACAATTAAACTGGTACTCAATCTATTTTTGAAAATTGATGTTGGTCAAAATTTAGAACTCTGACAGTTAAGTTAACTCAGTTATGCTTAAGTTATAAATAGATATATTATATATAAATAGTTTTATTCATATGTAATTCATATGCATCCTTTTAAATTAACATCATTGTATAGTCAGATTTTATCCGGTGAGCCGTGACTTCACTTTCATAAAAGGTAACTCAGCTAAGTTAACCATCCAACTGATTACTGCTTTCATTATAATAATACTAGAGTGATTTATATGTCTCCGTGGTCGTGACGGTTATACACTTGGATTGAGGTACATTGATATTGTTTCTCCGGGTTCGAATCCTGCCTGGTACCATTTATTTTTTATTATTATTTTTGACGTCATGGATATAGTTCTATTTTGATAACCTGTCACAACTTGAATAATTACACGGTCACTACTTAATCTGTCAATTTTGCTTCCTTTCGAACTTGTTATTTCCCTGAAATTCAAAATCGCCGCATATAAAGTTAAATCAAAGATAATTACTATTGGTCCGTGGATTAATTAAAAAGAAGTTGATTAAATACACATTCAGTGACCGTGTAATTATTCAAGTTGTGACAGGTTAATAAAATAGAACTATACATTAATCGAAATTTCTGTTCAGCACGCAGCAAAATGTGAATAAAAAATAGAATAATTATGCACATTAGTCTTCGTCTGTGCTTAGTTATTGCTCCGATGTCTTACACTACACTGTAGACTGCTTCTGATTGGAGTGATTCTAAAGTAATTGTATAGAACGTACATGAGAAAGCGAAGCAGAAGGAGATGCAGATAACATTGGCACATTCGTTAAATAGGACTCTTTTCCGATTTCTATACAGCCACTGCAAGTTAATCCGAATATATGTATTTTTTTGGATATATGGCTGGTTAGAAAAAAGAAAAAATAATAAAATGTAACTATAACAATAATATATGATATGATACATGTATATATTAATTCAAGAATGAATAAAAAATATGGAGGCGTTGAAGTTCGAACCCCTGTAGTGAAATTAATGCATGTGACATATTTTACGCCTTCGTTACCGAATGCGCTGTTTTAAACACTGATTCTTATAGCACTATATCATTTGGCTTTATACTTAATATATTATAGTTTGTATTGATTTTCAGTGTTGTATAGTACGTAAAATTAGACCCCGTTTATTCAACACATTATCCTCATGGCCACGGTGTATTCGAGCATTAATACTACATTCGTATTCAATGTAATGAATATTCTTGCATAAAGGTCAGGTCGGGGTCAAACTTTACACACACTATTTACTGGTTATACCTATCGTCATGGTTAAGATTAGACTCGTCCAACCTGTCACGGCTCACCGAATAAAATCGGACTATACATGCGTTCTTCAAAGTGCAGAAGTTTAAATGTCAATGCCTAGAAGGGTTGTGTTAACGTTTCATTGTGTGAAATTTTGTCTAATTGATGTACAACATTAAAGTTCATTTGGTGAAAAATTAAACATTTTGTCTTACACTTGTATCAATTTAAGTACTTAAGAAGGAAAGAAATGTCTTATAGAATTCCTTAAAACGGTAAAAGAAAATTTCTGTTTCAATATACATGTACTCATGTCTTGATTATCACGAATTCTTAAATCCAATCTTTTCATAAAAATTTGATAATTAATTTGTTTTCTTGTTGTTTGAATCAGCAAAAGAGGAACATCTGTTACCGAGATGTTATAAGCGTTTGTTTTTGTATCAGTTTCTGTATACATGTAAGTGTTTAATGAGTGTGTTACATTTCAGGTCGTGTCCAGACAGTATGATTTACTCTATTCCTGATATGTTGAAAGTTTTGTTCAACTCATCTGAAAGCAAAGAGACAGAGAGTCGTCTTAAACAAATGATGACGTCAATGTCACAGTTGAGTAAATACAAAAATACCCAATTAGAGGCACTGCGTAAATCAAAGAAGAATGCTTTAGAGCAAGTTGCTACATTCCAAACAGTACTTAAAGATATGATTAGACTTGCTGCAGACAAGTTAAGACAAGAAATAGAAGAAGCGTTCAAGAACGTTGAGAAGCAAATACTGGAAGATAAAGGAAACATTGATGACACTAACAATGTGTTACGAGTTACCGACGACAAGTTTTCTAAATCAGCATCCAATAGAGCACAGCGATTTGTATGTTCAAAGTTAGCTCAGAAAAGTATCAACGATGCAGAGATGGCAAAGGCACAACAAAGAAATGGTGATCATGAAGAAGTAAAGATAATTTTTATTCCTGACAATGCACTGATTGATTACATCCAAGGTTCACATGGAATTGGTAACGTACAGGTTCCTGGTATAAAGAGAATTGACCTGTACAAATTAAAAGGCAGTCAAGATATTAACATTAGGGTATCTGATGAGTTCACCCGATGCCGTTCTTATGGGTGCTGTCTAATATCAGTCCAACAACTTCTAGTCACTGAATGTAACAGCCAGAAACTTATACGAGTTGATACTAAGAATATGACTGTAGTTGATCACTGTTCATTAGGCTGTTATATATATGGCGTATGTTTGGTCAATAATAAAGAAGTTGCAGTCGGATGTGAAAGTCCAAACAAGATTCAATTTGTCTCCATTAGAAAAAAGATGACGCTTACAAGAAAGATTGATACAACCCATCGCTGCTATGGTATTGCTATGAAGAATGATCTCCTTTACGTTACTGATAGTAAAGCTTCCCTGTATGTTTATGATTTGAATGGTTCATTATTGAAGACAGTTACAAATGACAACGCTGGAAGCAGATTGTTTACTCAAAGTACACATATCACCGTCAATGATGTTGGGAACAAAATGTTTGTTGGTACCTATGGTAAAGGATTTGTATGTTTTGATAGAAGCGGCGACTACCTGTCTTCAATCACTGATAATGACTTGGAATGTGTAGATGGTGTATATTGTGATGGTAGCGGAAACGTATTTGTTGCTGGACGAAGTTCTCACAATATTTTACAATATAATGAAGATGGTAAGAAGATTGGTGTTGTTGTGAAACAAGAACATGGGTTAACTAACCCATCATCTATTGCTTTTAATCCAAGAGATAACAGATTATTTGTGACATTGTTCGGCTCAGATGTATTGAAAGTATTTGAATTAGAATAGACTCAAGTACATTTCCGATCTAAACGTGAAGTTTATTCATTTTGCAAATAGTTTAGCTGTTATGATTAACAGCTGACATTCAAAACGTGTATGTTAGTATAACAATATATTTTGTTCATATCCAATCAGACTGGTTACATTTTATACTTTTGATAGTGCCCCTACACATTCAGTCATGTTCTAAATATATGTATTTACTAGGTTAAATAAAGAAATAATAAACAGTACCCACCAAAAGTTTGGACACAAAGGAAATTCAATATTTTTTTTTAATTTCATGGATCTTTTCGGTGGAACCATTATTTTAACTTATCTAATGTGATTGATGATTAAATGAAAACAAATTTCTCCAATGCATCGCATTTATAAGATTCAGCATATCCCAAAGCCTTTAAAACAAACTTCAGTGCAATTCTTCTCAAAAACAAAATATATTTTAAGCTGCTTTGGTAGTCTCAACTATAAATAATACCATAACAAAAATGCATCACTAAAAAGAATTTCAAAAAATAAATGACAATCAAATTTTGGATTTCTGATAAAACCTATGTAGTAGACATACAAAGGGAAAATGTCTGTCTCTAAACTTTTGGTGGGTAATGTATATCTACTTATCTATTGTTATAACAATTAATAAATTCTTTTGCTGGATGCAAAACTGAGCTTATAATACGAACTTTTGCTACGTTCCTGCTTTTTTAACAAAACGTAAATTAGCTCAAGTAACTTGATTGTAGAGAAGTAATGTTGTAAATCAAGTAACTTTTTGTAACAACTGACATGTTTATATATCTTGTAAATCTATATCCTATTTTGTAGTATATTGTATTGTATAATCTATGACATGACACACAGGAATAGATAATTGTATAAATAAACTTAGTTAACTATCTAAATAGATGTTTGTATTTATCTCTTACCTTATTTGATCAAACTTGAACATTAGTATATTACTGGTCTTTCTGATATCACTGGTGATTGTAAGCATCAATTTATCCTGTTTTCCTTACATCATGAGAATATGAGAAACACTGAGAACATGAGAAAAATGTTAAAAATAAAAAAGGATAATTATTTTTTTAAGAACTGGGTAAAATATCAAAAAGTATTTGGCGAAACGTACATTTTATTGTATATTTAAACAGAGATGAGACATGGTTTAGGAAATGTATAACTATTCCTTAGTTTTGTGTAATTGGATGAAAAACATACGACTTGAATGTGAAACACAGAGAAACTGTTAACCAGTGGACTGACATACATAAACTGGCTAGCTATTACCCTGTCCTTGAACGTAGAAAGAAAAGAAGATAAATACACGAATGTGAGAAGGTGGTTATGCCCTTAAATGCAATATGTCCAATTTTATATCAAATTGACTCGGTTGTCAGTTTAAAAGGCTATAACTCGGAGTAGGGGTGAAGACCATATTAGTGTTCGTACATAAGTGTAGATAATATTATGATTTTTCCTATAAAACATTATATATTGGGAAACTCTTTTTTCGGAGAAAAAAAGTCGTCTATATAAATATGCCACCATTTCTAATAAATTGCCTCAACCCCCAGTTGTGTCGGTAAATGAGGAGACCTAGCACTTGTTCATGAACCCAACTTATGGTATCTGTAATTATAACTGAAGGAGTTCAGAATCATATGTCTGGTAAGTATTTAAAGTAATTCAAATAAATATAATGAAGATGGATTGGTACAGATAGAATGGACACTTGGAAAAAAACGTTTACATGTACTATGTAGAGGTAGGTCTAGTTTTGTTAGTTCTGTCTTCTGGGGTGTACTTAACACGCATCCTTAGATATAAAGATGGAAAAAACATAGAGAATATTAAATTTCTCATATTCATTTCTATCCTCTTGAGGTGTTCCGATTAAACTTACATATAAATTTACATATATATATCATGTGGCTCATATCTAGAATATTTCGTTTTGGTAGTTGTGGGGTATTTGATCCATCAAGTTAAGTGAACACATAAGTAAACTGATCATTTAGGATCTCGGCTTTCTGTATACTTCTCTCCAAGATTGTTTTCTTCCTTGATTTAATACACTATCGGAAAGTCTTTTATTGGTCCTCATGCACTATTTAGAATTGAGACTACATTGCTGTCATGAGCACGTCTACATATCACTTGTTGTTTTTGACATTTAATGGTCTTGTCCAAGTCATATTTGATGTATGATAGCAAGTCACAGATGGACCATTGTTTCTTCTGCCACGTGATACGCGTGACGTCTCTTTACAGTTACACGTTTTACTTCTGTGAAATCTGTCTTACGAGAATCTCCTGTTCAACGATGAGTGTACATACATGTTAGAAAAGTGTCCAGGAATCGTCTATGTTAGCATTTCCTAGGTTTAGAAGAATGATGTCCAGAGACTTTGAATTTGTTTCTTTTTGTTTTCAATATTTGATTTTTCTAGAGCGTGATTATGTGGTTCAAGGCGAATGACACTCATGTTTGGGAAGACCACAAAGTGATCATTGCCACTAAGTATGGGTGATCTTTGGTTGATAAAATCTGGTCAGTTGGTGAACAAATTATAAAGGATGTTCCTGCCCCGGACTTTTGTCTGAAAATACCAATAAATCTATCAAATTGTCTCAAACTCCACTTTCAGCTGACAAAAGATCAGACCGTTTGCGCAGTCCAAATATTATTATACGAAAGTGATTTCATTTGTAAATTTCTATATACAAGTTGAATACAGAGAATCTTGTCTCTATGAACTATTTATCGAAATATATAATACATGGTTATACTTTTAATCAAAGGCAAAGTTAATGGCTATTAATTTTATCAAACGTGCATATTTTATGTACAGACGACCGCCAGAAGATATAGCATGCCAATATGATAGCTCTATACATCACGGTATAAGTGTAATGCATACTTTAACTTTTTCATAAAAAACTCTATGTTATATTGTGACCCTCTCTGTCGTGACTCACGAACGATAACACCCTTTTTAAAGCCTGAACAAATCTACAAATAGTTTAGGTTATGATAATACAATTGCATTCGTCACTATATTTAACCCATAAGCGAAATCGAAACAAGGGACTTAAAAGCCGGGCATTTTAAGGTGAAAATGGCGAGCGACGGCAGTATTCGAGTGAATTCGTCGGAGGAAATATTCAACTATATTTGTACCGTGTGAGACCGAGGGAATAAAACTAAAGAGGCAGTAAAATATTGCATAGAGTGTAAGGATTATTGTTGTCAACAATCTACCGATATACACAAATTGTTTACGGCTTTGTCTGGTCACAGTTTAATGGACATTGAACAAGGAAATCAATCTGGAAACCAAGCAACCTATTTACCAGAGTTCCCGACGGAAAGGTGCTGCATACATAAGGGAAAGATCATCGATATGTATTGTCAGGAACATGATTCTGTTGGATGCTATGCATATATAGCAACGGAACACAAGTAAGTGTTAAAAAGAATTATCTAATCACTATAATTACATTTAATTTATTACTGATATTTTATAATTAAAAGGAGATTTTTAGTATGTGTGACAGGTGGGTGGCGTTAATATGTCAATAACGACACACACATTTGTTCTAATAATAGCACAATAAATCTATTTGACTAAAACGATATACTGGAGTAGTGTTATATCGTTATCATTAATGAACAAGGTAACGTCAACAAGTTTTAAATTCAGATATTCATGTTTTTTAATAGGACATGCGTATTCATGTACTTAAATAATGAACTAAATTATAATTAAGCAGGTCATGTTTGTAGTTGCAATGTTTAGATGAACACATCGTTTTCTATACATAGGTAATGATTGTTGAACTGGTACACAATGTGTTTTCGAAAAATGATGTAGGTCAAAATTTATAACATATTTATAACTTATAACAATTCTCAAGTTATAAATAGATACAGTATATAATAAATAGTTGTATTCATATGTAATTTAAATTCATGCTTTTAAATTAACATCATTTTACATGCGTCCAACAAAGTGTACTAGTTAAAATGTCAATTTGTACATACTTTAAAAAGGTTCAAGGGATATACAGGCAAATGCCAAACAAGTTTAGTCTTTAAAGCAGTAAAAAGAACTAAGAAATCACTTACTAATAACATTTGTCACTTATAACATTCAACTCAACGAATTAAAACATGTGGCATACACATTGTTAAAAAGAAAGTAGGATACTGAGGGAATCACCAAGCTATTTATAGATTTGTTTTATGTCGTACTTGCTGAAATTAAAGATTTTCTTTGGTCGCTTCTTGTCTTTTCAACATGCTTAGGCGGTTAGGATATCATTATAATAGAATTATACTAATGTTGCATAATAAAAAGCTCTAGTATCTTCTCATCAGTAAATGAATATTTTTACACTAAACTATTTTAGCTAGCCTGACCCACGTGGGTCTAGTTAGGAAACACCCCAAATTTTACGAAAAAATAAGAAATATTTTGCCAAGTAATATAACAGTGGGTCTGTTGCATTCACAGTAATGAAAATATAATTCAAAATCAGGAAATATGAAGCTGTACTTTTGCTTGTATATCCCTTTAAATTTTGGCAAGAGTGAACATCTGAACGCAAAATGTCTTCTGTACTTAATAAATTACCGCTTGCTTATTAATAAACAGTCATGGACCTTTCAACATATGTGTCTTTCAAGGTCATTGTGTGTCAATGTCAAGGTCAAACCAATGTCAAATCATAGAAAATGCAGAACAAAGTGTTTTTACTACTTATTTTTGTTGACACGTGAGAATTTATTCACCAAAACCGCTTAAAAGTTGTTTTTTTCTGTTGTGGTATTATATAATGCTATTAAAACATGCTTATATTCTTAAATTGGACAGTAATGAATATGGAAGTCAAAATAAACAAAAATTGACAAAAAAGCCTCAGATACTAGACTAATAGTATTAAATGTTGCTTTATTGTAATACATAAATAAAGTTCATTTGTCAAAAAAACATTTTGTCTTTTATCTGTATCAATTAACATATTTCCTTAAGAAAAAAGAAACTTCAAATAAAATTTATTAAACCGGTCAATGAAATTTCTTAATAGTAATAGTAGCATTTCATAATAATCTAAAATACTTAAAATCCAATCTTTTAATTGAAATTTGATGATTAAATTGATCTCTTGTTATTTGAATCACTAAAAGAGCTAACACAATTCCCAAATTGATATGAGAGTTTTTTTCAGCATCAGTTTATGTATACTCATGTACATGTTTCGTTTCAGATCATGTCCAGACAGTATGATTTACTATATTCCTGATATGTTGAAAGTTTTGTTCAACTCATCTGAAAGCAAAGAGACAGAGAGTCGTCTTAAACAAATGATGACTTCTATGTCAAAATTGAGTGAATCTAAAGATACACAATTAGAGGAAATTCGTGAATCAAAGGAGACTGCTTTGGAGCAAGTTTCTACATTCCAGAAAGTGCTAGAAGGTATGGTAAGACTTGCAGCTGACAAGTCAAGACAACAAATAGAAGAAGCGTTCAAGAATGTTGAGAAGGAAATACTGGAAGATAAAGAAAACATTGATGACACTAACAATGTGTTACAAGATACCGATGACAAGCTTACCAAATCAGCATCCAATAGAGCACAACGATTTGTATGTTCAAAAATTGCTCAGAAAAATATCACTGAAGCAGAAATGATAAAGTCACTACAACAAACTGGTGCTTATCGAGAAGTCAAGATAACTTTTGATCCTGATAATGCACTGAAAGATTACCTCCAGGATTTACATGGAATTGGTAAAGTACAGGTTGTTAGAAAGAAGAGAGCTGACCTATACAAATTAAAAGGCAGTCAAGATATCAACGTTAGGGGGTCTGATGAGACCAACACGTGTTTGTCTTATGGATGCTGTCTCGTATCAGATCAACAAATACTAGTCACTGATTATTTCAACAAGAATCTTAAACTAGTTGATATCAAGAAGATGGCTGTAGTTGATCACTGTTTCTTAGACTGTTATATACTTGGCGTATGTTTGGTCAGTGATAAAGAAGTTGCAGTCGGATGTCAGAACCCAAACAAGATTCAATTTGTCTCCATTGAAAACAAGATGAAGTTTACAAGAAAGATTGATACAACTCATCTCTGTTATGGTATTGCTATGAAAAATGATCATCTTTATGTAACTGATAGTTCTGCTTCCCAGTATGATTATGATATGAATGGTACATTGTTGAGGACAATAACAAATGACAATGGTGGTAATAGATTGTTTACTCGTAGTGCACATATCACCTTCAATGCTGTTAGAAACAAAATGTTTGTTGGTACCTTTGGTAAAGGATTCGTATGTTTTGATGGTGATGACAACCACCTATCTACTATCAATGATAATGATTTGGATGGTATAGATTGTGTATGTTGTGATAGTAATGGAAACGTATTTGTTGCTGGACGATATTCTCACATCATTGTACAATATAATGAAGATGGGGAGAGGATTGGTGTTGTTGTGAAACAAGAAGATGGGTTAACTAACACATCATCAATTGCTTTTAATCCAAGAGATAATAAATTGTATGTGACATTGATAGATGTATTGAAAGTGTTTGAATTAGAATAGATACTAGTACATTTCCAATGCAGAAGTATAATTTGATTCAGTTTAAGATACTTTAACCAAGATGTATTGAAAATATTAGACTAAGAATAGACACTAGTACAATCTATGCAATGTAAAAGTGAAATTCTGATTTAGTTGGCAATGCTTTAGTTAACTGACATTTTACACGTGTTAGTATAATACAATGATAACGTATGTTTAAGACGCATATATTTACTAACAGCTGTTTCAATTGTTTAAAAAAATGATATAGATAATAAGCTGAGCTTAAATCAAATACGTTTTTGAAATGACTACATATTGTAGTTCTATGTGATTATACTGTAGTATACTATCATAATAAAATATAAACAAAGTAATACAGTCCCGTTGTCATCCTTGAAGCATTCACAAAACATCTTTAAGATGGGAATATTTATTTACAAAAACCCAACGATGTTTTCACATATGCAATTTGGGAATTTCTTGTTTAGTATGGTTTAGTTCATTATCATTTCTTATCTAAGGTTCATGTATAATTTTATGAATATGAAATAACGAGATAACTAAGAATTATCTCGTTATAACGAGATAACTAACTCGTAATAATGAGATAGTATAAACCTTCAATATTTATTTTTATGCTTTCGTAATTTATCTAGTTGGATATGTATAATAGATAACAACAAGGTGGAAAATTCTACTTTAATTATTGGTTAATAGTATTTGCTATAATATTTTATTTTTTCAAATATTATTATGAAAGAAATTGAAGAACAAATAATAAATAAAGCAAAAAAAAAATGTGTAAAGGTAATTACGGACAACAATGTTTATTGGCATATATAGTTCTTTTTTTCTCGGCTGTCAAAAGATGAATTATTTCATGGTGAAGTCGTGCCCTTTAACTAACATTCGTGATATTGTGATAATAATTAATCAGTCAACATGGAATTATTCAAATTTCGGCAGCCGAGAAAAAAGACAATATTAAGCTTAGAACGAGTAAAGTGTCTTGTTTTTTTTTCAACTGAGGCCACAACAATTATATTTTTTGAATAGAAGATTGTACTGGTTCTTTTGCTGTTATAGTAGATTTAAACATTTCATGTCCCTTGTAAATTACCAAAAAGATGTTCTGGCAATTATCTATTGATTTTAAAACTCACAATACTTAGTAGTGATTTAGAAACTGTGTAATCCCTAAGTAGAAAGGCAAAGGCAGGTTTCAAGATCTTCTTTCCTTAGCTGTCAAAGATAGATTATTGTCACAATGAATATACAATAAGATGTATTGTAACCGCTTATCCATTATCACTTACTGATAAGGGAAACATCCAGTTCCTTAGACTTTCATGCAATATGAGCAAATTGTTTACAGCAGTTTGTGAACATCCTATTCTTTTTTCTTCTTGATGTAATGCTATATTATCTAAACTGACCGTCATTGTATGACCATTAGCTTATATAATCTGATGTCTCGGATCCTCCTCTTTAACATATATTCACACAATAAGTTGTTGGTATGCTGTTGATATTTGATGGTGTTTAGTTTAGTTGTACCATTTATATAATTATCACAATGAGTAACACAGGGTGGTATTAACTTGGATTTTTGCATACATATTTATAATAAAAATTTACACACTATATAACATCACGTTTGATTTCTTTGTGTTATTGTATATACATTATGTTTTTTATGATGGAGGGTTTTTACTTACATGTATATATTTTCTATAACATTTTTGTACAACGCCATTGAATATGTAATATAGTTTTGTTTGTTTGTTTGGGTTTTACGGCGCACCAACACAGAAAGGTCATATCGCGCCGATGTAATATAGAAATAGTCGATTAATCAAATGAAAAATTTTAAGTTTTAGTTTATTTGATGGTGTTTAAGGTACTTTGAACCATTTATATAATTATCAAGATGAGTAAGACAGAGTGGTATTAACTTGAATACATGAAAACATATTGATTATAAAAATTCAGATCCACAAACTAGATTAATAAGATACGATTTAATTTTTGTAACTGTAATTAGTTGATTTAAGAATTTAGCGACTAGATGACAAAAGCATCAAATGATTACCAATATTTTTTTCCATCTTTTGTACAATATCGCTCAAATTAACATATATGTTTAACTAAATTGGCATATTTCTGCCATCAGATTAATACATAATTAACGTGTTTCTTGAGTGATTAACTAGTTACGTAACTAGTTTTCCACTTCTTATTAGGCTGGTAAAATAGTACAAAAATGAATATTGTATGCTCTATGCTCTAGTTTGCATTTAATTCCTGTTGTTATCAATAATGTCTTAAAAATACTATATGCCAATTGAATGTACAGACACTTTCAAGATTGCAAGGCCTTTGTGATAAGAACATGTTACAGTATGTATGAAAACAAACAAACAAAATTTGAATCGGTTTAACGCCGTGTCAACACAATTTAGGTCATTTTACGGGGTCCAGCTCACATGGCCTAGCTTTCCTGAACCATTGTCTATAATCAGTACTCACCTACCCTTCTTCAAGACCGGAAACTAATCCATATTGTCTAATTAATGGAGACAAATTGACAATATTGTCATATTTTCATGGAAGGGCACAACCTCCCTGGGTGGGGTTCGAACTCGTACACTCTTCGGAACACGAGTTTCCAAATCCCGACGCGCTACCAACTGCGCCATCGACCAGGGTTGAAAAGAAACAAATAAATGAAACAATTTGAACACGTTCAGCGACTTCAGTCATTTGCTTTTTCCCGAAGCGCAATGACATTGTGTTATTTGTTAATTAAGTTTTCAAAGTAGTGTTTTTGTGTTTTGAATTGAGAATAGCAATAATTGCATATTCAAATAATGCATTCTAATACCGAAGATTATTACAAAATTGAGAATAGCAATAACTGCTAGCTTTTACTTCGAAATTGAAATTTTGTCTATAGGCTTTAGTAAAAGACCCGGCTATTTATTGAGCATAAATGAAAGTGGTCGCTGCTCAGTTAATACTCTACCGTTACTTCACAATGAACGAGGAGAAAACATTCGGACGATGTACAAGTTTGACCGGAGACACACAGCTCTACAAGTCAGTCACTTCTGGGGATATATACACCTGATCAAAGACACAAAGCTCTACAAGTCAGTCACTTCTTGGGATATATACACATGACCGGAGACACACAGCTCTACAAGTCAGTCACTTTTTAGGGTATATGCACATGACCGGTGACACACACCTCTACAAGTCAGTCACTATTTGGGATCTATACACATGATCGGAGGCACACAGCTTTACAAGTCAGTCACTATTTGGGATCTATACACATGACCGGAGGCACACAGCTTTACAAGTCAGTCACTATTTGGGATATATACAAATGACCGGAGACACACATCTCTACAAGTCAGTCACTATTTGGGATATATACACATGACCGGAGACACACAGCTCTACAAGTCAGTCACTTCTTGGGGTTTTACACTTAACCGGAAACACATTGCTCTACAAGTCAGTCACTTCTTGGCATGAATACACATGACCGGAGACACACATCTCTACAAGTCAGTCACTATTTGGGATATATATACATGACCGGAGACACACAGCTCTACAAGTCAGTCACTTCTTGGGGTTTTACACTTAACCGGAAACACATTGCTCCCAGAATCCGTGATAGGAGCGATGATGGCCAAAGAAATATATCATGACCCAACTCCACGGGAATCAAACCTACGATTCTCGATCAGTAGATTTGCGTGCTTCAAACTTTTTTATTGGGTATAACGCCATGTCAACACAATTTTAACGGCGTCCAGCGCATAAATTAGCGTCCCTTGACACTTGTCTATAACAAGTACTCTCCTATCCTTCCACAAGGCCGGAAAAGTCTCTATATATATTATTAGTTGAGGAAAATTGACATTATTGACAAATTTTCATTGAAGGATATAACCCCCCAGATTCGAACCCGTACCCCCTTCGGAACACGAGATTCCTAATCCCGGCGTGCTACCAACTGCACCACCGACCCGGGTTGCTAAAAACTACTGGGGTGATACTACATCCAAAATATATAATAGTTCTTGTTTTCAGAGAAACCAATAATTCAACATTTAGAATGTAACACCATGTCTAAATTTAGACCTATGGGACGGGACTTTTTATGACCCTGAGGCACAATTAAATAAAATTTTGCAGAAAACTTTAAGTGATGCTTCATAGGCGGATCTAGCGGGGGTCAGGGGTCCTAAAATTTTCAAAATGTACCTGTCTATTAGTGTATTTCTTGAATGTAAGCCATTTTAAGTAAATTTTAGATGTATTGATTTAATATGTATGTAGTTTTTATTATATATTTTTTGCATTTTTCTGCAAAATATGTATAATGTTGTTGTGGTTTGAAAGTTTGCCCCCCCCCCCCTAGAAAGAAATCCTGTATCCCAGCCTGAATGCTTAATGAGAAATATGTAATGAGTTGGCGTTATGACTTTGAAATAGAAATTATTTCAATACTTAACTGTATAACTCTATCTATATTGTAAATTTAATGACACTGGGAAGAGGCAAGTTTTGATCCCATTCAATGCTTTAAAAATCTGTATATATGACTTTAGCTACATATCAAATACTTTAGCTACATATCAAATATTCAAACTTAATCTCAAAATATACTCTGTTTGCAAGTAGTTTCCGTTATAACAACAAAGTTGCATTCGTCATTATATTTTACACAAAGTTGAAAACGAAACAAGAAGTAAAAAGTCTCACATTTCAAGGTGAAAATGGCTGAGGGCGGCAGTAATCAGATGAATTTGTCGGAGGAAGCATTCGATTATATTTGTTCTGTGTGTGACCGAAGAAATATAACTATAAAGGCAGTTCAATATTGTATAGACTGTAAGGATTACTGTTGTCAACAATGTACAGATACGCACAAAGTTTTTTCTACTTTGACTGGTCACAGTTTAATGGATGTTGGACAAGGAAATCAGTCTGGGAACAAAGCAACCAATTTGCCAGAGTTCCCGACGGAAAGGTGCTGCATACATAAGGGAAAGATCATCGATATGTATTGTCAGGAACATGATTCTGTTGGTTGCTATGCCTGTATAGCAACGGAACACAAGTAAGTGCAAAAGAATTAGATAAACACTATAATTACATTTAAATTCATTATGGGTATTTTATTATTGAAAGGAGATCTTTTAGTATGTGTATGTGACTGGTGGGTGGTATTAATCTGTCAATGAAGGCAAATACATTTGTTCTAATAATAGCATAGTTAAGTCTATACTACTATAAAGATATACATGAGTAGGTTATCATAAAATGAACTAGGTTACGTCAACAAATGTAGAATGTAGAAAACATGTCGTTTAATAGGTCATGAGTATTCATGTACTCAAATAATAAACTGAATTTGATATAGCAGATCATGTTTGTAATCGCAATGTTTAAATAAATAGGCTGTGTTGTGTACGTAAGCAATGATTATTAAACTGGAATAGCTCGTTTAGAATAACTTGAGACAAAATACAACGATGTCATTTTTATACACAGGTGGATTTAAGTTTAGTACACGTAATTATCGGCTATTATCAGCATGATTTTGATATATTAAATTTAGTACGAGAATACACGTTCCATGCTTTTAGACATGTTAAATACTTTCATTACACAAAATATTATGCTGACCTCCCTGTTTTATGTAATACCTGAGTCCCAAATATGAAAACAAACTGAGTCGTTTGTCTCAAGTTATCCTAAACGAGCTATATACATGATGTATTATCGAAAATGTTTGTGGGTCAAATTTTAGAATTCATAAAAACGCTAAAGTTATAAATAGATACAGTATGAATCAAGCATGCTTTTCAATTTACTCTGTATTGTTCGTTTTTTCTCAACTGTCAAAGCATGAATAATTTCACGGTGTCTTCGTACTCTTTGTCTAACACTCGTGATATTGAGAAAGTGTGTAATCATTCACCGTGAAATTATTCATGCTCTGACAGTTAAGAAAACACGATCAATACACATGCGTTATACAAGGTATAGTTCGTTTTGTCTTAACTGTCAAAACATGAATAATTTCACGATGAATGTGTTTGTAAAAATGATCGTCTTGATCCATTCATGAGTTTCAAAAAGTGTATATTTTGATCGAGTAATGATGGTTATACTGTATGGTATGTTTTAGTCCAGATATATTTAATAACAATTCGGCCGCCAGTACAAAATCAATGCATTCAGTCACCGTGAATAATTCAAGATTTGAAAGTTGAGAAGGCACGAACTATACAGTAGTTAAAATTTCAATTCATACAGACTGAAAAGTTTTTGTACATGGTAACATTCCAAAGTGTTATAGTTTGTTTTAATTATATTACACTAATAAAAGTTCATTTGTTTTAAAAAATAAACATTTTTTTCATTCACCTGCATCAGTTTATATATCGTTTAAGAGTAAAGAAATACTTATAGAATTTCTTAAATCGGTCAAAGAACATTCTTGTTTCAATTGACTTATGTCTTGATGATCACAACATCTTATATCCATTTTTTTTCCTAGACATTTTCATATTTTGGAATTTAATTGTTTTGTAGTTATCTGAATCACGAAAAGAGTAACGTATTGTTACCAAGTTGTTATTAGAGTTTGTATTAACATCAGTTTCTATATATATGTATGTGTAAAATAAATTTGTTCCTTTTCAGATCATGTCCAGACAGTAAGATTTACTCAGTACCTGACATGTTGAACGTTTTGTTCAACTCATCTGAAAGTAAAGAGACAGAGAGTCGTCTTAAACAAATGATGACTTCCATGTCAAAATTGAGTGAATCTAAAGATACACAATTAGATACACTTGGTGAATTAAAGAAGAATGCTTTAGAGCAAGTTGCTACATTCCAAACAGTACTTAAATATATGATTAGACTTGCTGCAGACAAGTCAAGACAAGAAATAGAAGAAGCGTTCAAGAATGTTGAGAAGGAAATACTGGAAGATAAAGGAAACATTGGTGACTCTTACAATGTGTTACAAGATACCGATGACAAACTCACCAAATCAGCATCCAATAGAGCACAACGTTTTGTATGTTTAAAAGTAGCTCAGAAAAGAATCACTGAAGCAGGGATGGTAATGGTTAAACAACAAACAGGTGATTATCGAGAATTAAAGGTAACTTTTGATCCTGACAATGCAATGTGTGATTACATCCAGGGTTTACATGGGATTGGTAAAGTACAGGTTGTTAGAAAGAAGAGATATGGCCTGTACAAATTAAAAGGCAGTCAAGATATTAACATTAGGGTATCTGATGATTCAACCCTTTGCTGTTCTTATGGGTGCTGTCTAATATCAGATCAACAACTACTAGTCACTGATTGTAGCAACAAGAATCTTAAACTAGTTGATATCAAGACGATGACTGTAGTTGATCACTGTTCATTAGGCTGTTATATATATGGCGTATGTTTGGTCAATGATAAAGAAGTTGCAGTCGGATGTCACATTCCAAACAAGATTCAATTTGTCTCCATTGAAAACAAGATGAAGCTTACAAGAAAGATTGATACAACTCATCCCTGTTATGGTATTGCTATGAAGAATGGTCAATTTTACGTTACTGATAGTGATGCTTCTCTGTATGTTTATGATATGAATGGTACATTGTTAAGGACAATAACAAATGGCAATGCTGGTAACAGATTGTTTATCAAAAGTACACATTTAACCTACAATGATATTGGGAACAAAATGTTCGTTGGTACCTTTGGTAAAGAATTTCTATGTTTTGACCGTGATGGCAACCACCTGTCTACAATCAATGATAAAGATTTGGATGGTGTAGATAGTTCATGTTTTGATGGTAGCGGAAACGTTTTTGTTGTTGGACGATATTCTCACAATATTGTACAATATAATGAAGATGGGGAGAAGATTGGTATTGTTGTGAAACGAAAGGATGGGTTAACTCACCCGATTTCTATTGCTTTTAGTCAAAGGGATAATATATTATATGTGACATTGTTAAACTCAGATGTATTGATAGTGTTTGAATTAGAAAAGACACAAGTACATTATCAATAAAAAAAGTGAAGATTGATTCAGTTTAAAATATTTCTACCAAGATGTATTGAAAATATTAGACTAAGAATAGACATTAGTACATTCCATGCAATGTAAAAATGAAATTCTGATTTAGTTTGCAATACTTTAGTTCTAAAAAGTATCCACGGACATTTAAAATGTGTAAGTATTACATGTGTAAGTATTACGTAAATACAATGATAACGTATGTTTTAGACGCATATATTGACTATCAGCTGTTTGATTTTTTTCTCTTTCTCTCTTTCTCCCTCTAGAAGTGTTAATAATTTTTATATCATGTAATTTTTCTTTTTCTTAATTTCTATTTATAAACTGTACATATGATTACTCATGTATCATGATTTGAGGAATAAAGGTTTGTTCTGTTCTGTTCTAACTATCAGCTGTTTCAATTGCTTTAAGGAATTGAAATAGATAATTAGATCAGCTTTAAAAGGGTTCCCACAAAGATGAGAAATCAAAATTCCCTGACTTTTCCCTGATTTTTCCCTGACCAAAATCATTTTTTCCCTGACCAGTAACAGTGTCAAGTTTTCACAATCTTTGAGTTCTAAATGTATTGTTCAATGCTTATATCCTTCCATATATTGATCACTGTGGTACAATTTGGGGATTATGCAATATGGAATTATCCAATGCTAAAATTTCCAAAAGGAGCTAAGCAGTGCATATAATTCTCGACCAGTCAATTGATGCACCATCTTAGGAATTACTTAAAACACTTAATTGAATGAAATTTGGAGACCGGATTGACTACAAAAAGCAATTATTGTCAACAAATCCCTAAACAATAATGCTCCTGACTTAAACAGTTAATTTGTTTTTTGCAGCTACTCTAAATTAAGGTCAAATTCTAATAAACAATCATACGTTCAAAAACCTAAACTTGAATTCTTCAGAAAATCTTTTGCACATTCAGGATCAGTAATATTCGCCTATTGACATTTGACTTGTGAACAGTTTAACATCATTAAAAAAATATACCTTAAATGG
The DNA here is from genome assembly GCA_025267735.1 of Mactra quadrangularis. Lineage (NCBI taxonomy): Eukaryota > Metazoa > Mollusca > Bivalvia > Venerida > Mactridae > Mactra > Mactra quadrangularis. Next base: position 33,906,521 of record CM046311.1, read on the forward strand.
AAATTTAATACATTGTACATGTAAAATGGTAATTGCCCATTGGAAATATCACTCTTTTTATTTCAGGCTTCTGCAACTTTTTAAAATTTTACTTGGCTTTCAATTTGTAAAATCATTATGTGTTTTCACTATGTAATAATCAAAATAACTTGTACAAGTTTTTCAAGAGGTCCACATGGAAGGTTGGATTAATTCAAATGTGTAGCCTTGTTAAATAAAGTCTTTATTATTAATATTATTACTTTTGTTTATATTTTGGCATCCCCCTCCCCACATATTAGCCAACATCTTTTCTCTCATTCTTTATTTTAAATTATTTAAGACACAAAATGCATGCAGTGTTCGCAGTAAGATTTTGTTGAATAGGCTCAAATAGAAAAGTTATATGCTTTCTAGGGCAGTCCAGAGGCAATTTCTTTCTTTCTTTATTTATTGCCAATTTTAACAGGCCTTTTAGTCTTTCTAACTGGCTGTTTAGGTCGGCAGCCTGTTCCTTATGAGAACACTGTACATGCAATTGTCATTAACTACTTAAGTTGTTTATTTTCATTTAGTAGGCATACACTTATCGGCATTAAAAAGTATTTGATAACACATGTCATGCTCAAAGATTTTACATTCTTAAACATACATTAAAGGATTGACTAAAACAGGCACACATTTTACTTGAAAATAATTATATTAGTAATCAATGGAAAACTAACATTGACCAAAAACAATAAGACGTAATGAAAGAGCTACATGAAAAATGCAGTAAGGCAAATGATGCTTTAACCCCTTCAGCTTCTTCCTGAATAACTAAGTTACCCCGGTACTCTATACAAAATCTTCAGATATAAGCATATTTTTAGAGTAATATGTTAACAAGAATAATAAAGAAACTCTTAATAATAAATATCAATAAAATACCCAAAATAATGGAAGAAACAAAATTCCCTGACTTTTCCATGACTTTTGCGTATTTTTCAAATTCCCCTGACTAATTTCAGAATTCCCTGACTTTTCCCAGACCTTGAAAAAAATAATTTCTCCCTGACTTTTCCCTGACCGTGGGAACCCTGTTTAATCAAAAATTATTCTTCAAAATTCCATTTTCACTAGTACAAAAGTTGGGGTTTCATTTATAACAATAAATTCTATTTTAAATGTACATTTCGTATTATCTAGTTTGATGTGTATTATAAATAATTATAACAAGGGGTGAAATTCTACTTTAAAATGTATTTGCTATAATATAATAATTTTCATGTATTCAAAGTTATTTTATTATCTCAAATATTGATCAAAATTGAAGAACAAATCACACATTTACAAAAGTGTCAAAAAGTGTCAACTGTCAAAAGATGAATATTTTTAGGTTGACGTCGTGCTCAATAACTAACATTCGTGATATTGTGATGATAAATAATCAATCACCATGGAATTAATCAAACTTTGACAGTTGAGAAAAATAGACTTTACAAAGCTTAGAAGGAGTAAAATGTATTGGTTTTTTCAACTGAGGTTATTTCATGGTTGTCACAACAATGATATTCTGTTGAATAGAACATCGTACTGTTTTTTGGGGTTTTTTTGCTGTTCGAGTAGATCTGAAGTTCTTATTTCATGTTCCGTGTAAATTACCAAAAAGATGCTCTAGCAATTATACATTGATTTCTCTACTCACAATACTTGGTAAAGATTTGGAAACAGTGTAATCCCCAAATAGCAAGACAGAGCCAAGTTTCAAGACCTTCTTTCTTTAGCTGTCAAAGATAGATCGTTGTCAAAATGAATATACAATATCATCTATTGCTAATGCTTATCCATTTTCTCTTACTGGTTAGTGAAACATCCAGTTCCTTAGACATTATTGCAATATGGGCATATTTTTTCACTGAATTTACAGCAGTTCGTGAACATTCTTTTCTTTTTTCTACTGGATTTAAAACTGTGTCATAGAAATGACCATCATTGTATGGCAATAAACTCATATAATTTTATATTCTAGATCCTCCTCTACACATATACTCACACTTACCCTTCCACAAGGTTGGCCACTTCTTCATATACATTATTTAGGTAGGAAAATCAACATTGTCAATTTTTCATGGATAGGGTATAACTGTTTTGGTGGGTTTCGAGCGAGCAACTCCTTTCTTCATACATTGCTGTTTCGTATAATGAGCAAAATACAGCAGATAATGAGAATACTGTGTTCAATGAAAACAGAAAAGTAGAATTCTAACTCAAAATGTTTATTTAAGATCTTTCACAAAACATAGAAGTTACAACATATAGATGACATATTGTTGTAATTGTTTACAATAAGGTGTTGGTATGGTGTTGATATTTGATGGTGTTTAAGGTAGTTTGTACCATTTCTATAATTATCAAGATGAGTAACACAGAGTGGTATTAACTTGGATACATGAATACATATTTATAATAAAAATTTAGATCCACACACTAGATTCATATTATTTATTTTTTGTTTACCAAAAACTGTAACCAGTTGATCTTAGAAATTGGTGACTAGATGACAAAAGTACCAAATGTTTACTGATATTTTTCCCCATTTTTTGTACATTATGAAATTTTTTCTTTAACACCATACGTTGGAATAAAGATATATTTATTTGACTGTTGTTTAAGGCAATAGATAACAATTTCCGAATAGATAATAGCTTAAAACGATTAATAAAGTTTCTGTATTTTTTATGAAAGGTAATTATGAAAATGACTTATAACAAGTTCGATAATTTCGTCTTTTAAGGATTACAATTTTTCGTGCTTAATACATTCTTAATGCAAAATAAAAAAGCCACAAATATTTACTGCAGACCATCACCAGAGATAATTAAATAAAAACAGATTGAAACAAAAAACATTGAAATCTTGAGTACATATTCACATTCTTGCAAGTCGAGCAAAAAAACAAAACTCACAAAAACGTATCTATGGGAATTTTCTGCATTGGAATACGATCTTAAGAAATAAATAGAATCCATCTTTTGTTTTTGGATTGTAATTTTTCATAAATATTCAACATTAAAGGGGGTCAATTTCAGATAGTAGTTATCGTTTATATTAGTTAACAAGATTTCATGTATATTTGAAATTTAACACTTGATTTAAATTAACTGTTTATAAATTAGCCGGTTATATAATATGTATTTAAGTCCAGAGAAGATTACACACAACGTTTCATATAATAAATCATAGTAGAGTTATTATAAGCCTAACATATAACATCTATTACAAAGCCTATTAAATATAAGAAAAAAACCTAAAATTTTAAAATAACGTAATGCATGCATCAGGTATGACACGTCCGGTTCTATCCACGTACGGTTTCATACGACCAATATAATAATCCGCTTTTCCTTCATAAGATTCTGAAATAACAAAAAGAAAATGTGTTGATAGTATATTGATAATATCGCACTTGTTTTCCAAACTATCCATATTAGGTGTTTTTAGGGAATAATTTGAAAAACACTGAAATATCAAATTGAAAATATGTAGATTATTGAGTGATGATAAACCTGATGTTTTTCTTCAAAATATCCATATTACACTGAGGAAATAATTTAAACAGATAAATAATACTGCACTAAGTATGCCTAAAATGTTTAAATAGTTTATGATAAAATACTGATGACAAACAATTACAAAATGGCTTACATCAAATGTAAGGAGAATTCGACTTTCAAGTCTATTTGCATTAATTGATATCACTTATGAGAAATAAGATAATACTGTTAACTACATGAAAATCAAAATAATTTTACATTACGTTTAACTTCAAAATTTATTATAGCATAAAGCATTAAAGAATAGTACAATCTGGCAAAATTCAACTTGCAATGCTTTTACATTAGTTACCACTTTGCTTAGACTAATAATTGGAAGAGTTGGGCTTAAAACTTGGATATTCATAAGACATTATAAAAATAGTTATTATTATGAAATAAACTTACAACATAAAGTTCGTTTGACGTGATTAATGTTTTTTCTCCAGAAGTTAGAGCTCGGAAAGCTTGTTCCACCTCCGAGCTCGACTGGACGTTCTCTGTTTCACGGCTTACCATAAACGCCATATAATATTGTAGTGATAAGTGGCCATCCCTGTAAAATATCAAAATACAAGTATGTTTAATAGTGAACCTGTAACAAAATACTTGGCGACGGCTTGAAAAACATATAAGATTTGATCTGAAAATCTAGTTTTACTCAACACAATACAACGGTGGCATACACCATTTTTAGATAGAATTATGTAACAGATGTATAAAACAGCACTTAAACTTGATACAGTGCTCACTTGCAACTTTAGTAGAAAGGGGTCCTATTCCAAGCCAGTTATAACGGTGACTTGAAACGGTGTCTACCTTCAACTGGAGTTGTAAGGGGTCTTATTCTATTTTGGACAATAGTTTTCATAGGTAATTTATCATAGCACATAAATGCAGTGTTTTCCTATCTATACTCTCAGTCACTGGTTTCCTGTACTTCTTACAAGGCCTGTCAAATGGTTTTGAACAATCAAACAAAAAGTGAGTAATTAAATAATAGTTAATATAACCAACTGTTGAATAAGATTCAACAACACTTGTTATGTATCAATCTGAACCAGGTCAAGCTGACTAATCTACACAGTGAAGTCATAATAATATTGTCGTAGTTTCTCAGGTCAGAGTAGTCAAGTTAAACATTATAAAGTTTAAGATTACACTAACAGGTTAGGATCTACCATATCAAGTATAGCTTGGAACTCAAGATCAAGTTGTCTATTTTCTACAACAGCCAATTCATAACCTAGAGCTCTTAACAAGACTTAGATTCTTGAGGACCAAGTTTACAAGATTTGTCATCAAAATGTCTGAAAAAATAGCAGAAAACACATGCATTTTTAAAATATCGTTTTTAACATTCTAACATTCTTACACACAAATGAGAAAAATACTGCCTCTTAGATTTTAGTGTAGGTATCATAAGAGACAATTATGATTTTAGATGTATATAAACGGCAGAAGAGCCTGATGGCAATTACCAGAGACCTTGAATGAATGATGCCAGGAGAGATTTAGCATAAAACCCTTCCATCCCAAGCCTGCAATTTCTCCTCCTATGGAAAGTCGATATCGAATGTTACATTTTCATAAAGTTTGTTTGTTTTATTTTTGTTTAATGCGTGTCAACACGTTTAAGGTCATTTTACGGTGTCTAGCTCCCCTAACCTAGCTTTCCTTGACCCCTGTCTATAACCAGTACTCAGATATCCTTTGACAAGTCCGGAAACTTCTCCATGTACATTATTAATGGAGGAAAATTGTCATTATTGTCAAATTTACATCGAAGTGTATAACCTCCCCGGTTTGGATTCGAACCCGTACCCCCTTCGGGACACGAGATTCCAAATCCTTTTTTGGGGCGCTTTTGAACATCTATTCAATATATAAAGAGCGTTATACAAATGCGGTATATGATAATGATTATTATAATCCAGACGCGCTACCAACTGCTCACCGTCCCGGATTATTTTCAAAAAGAACAGTTTGCATAGATACAGTAAAATGTCCTATGTTACTTTTATGTGGAAGAGGGTAAACATTGTTTTATATAATGGGTTTAAACCTGTGTCATAACAATGTAGGTCATTTCACGGAGGCCAACAAATTGAAGATAATATTGTAAAAAATTATGACTTCAGAGCACAATTTAAACATATGTTGCTCTTAGAGCAGTAGAGGGTAAAACGTTTTTGATTTAAGGGTTTTAAAGCTGTGTCAATGTACGTTATTTCACTGAGGCCAGTACATACAACCTAGCTTCCTGAACCCTTGTCTATAACCAGTGCCCAACCACCCCTCCACAAGGCCAGCAACACCGTATAACTTATTAATCGAGAAAATTGACAAAATATCTACGGAAAGATATAACTGCACCATGCTATAATTTAGACATCTGGAGCTAGGGTAATTATGACTTCGAAACACAATTTAAACATATTCTAAGCAAAAGTTATAACGCAAACGGTAATTTTCTTTACATATTTTGTTTTATATCATACATTGGTATAGTTGCCATCAATTAGTCTCTTGGTATGGTCACACATGATAGTGTGTTAAAATTTCTTGTGCTGTCACGCTTGGGTAAACATCATCGGTAAATCCTGTTTTACTGAGTTTCCCAAATCCTGCGCAGCACGTTAGTGTGTACACAAACAAATGAGCTTGCTGAGAACTCTAGAGACCGCGTGACATTGTAGCACTCGTCATCTTGGAAACAAGTCAGTAAATATGCTAAGATTGAGCATTGAAAAACGGGGATAAGCCGTTTGACGAATACCCCCTTTAACATTTACCATAAGCGTGTTCAGTAACTACTGTTAGCTAACGTTCGGATACGGGGAAATTCAATCCGAAGACAACTCAACCCGCAGATAACCCAACTTAAAATGTGACAACTCAGTCCGTTAGTTGGAGGTTAAGTTTTCACGGGATGAGTTGTCTTTACGTTATGTTGTTTTGACCCTGGCGTTATGGAACGTTACGGAACGTTCGGGGTTATTGAGCAGGCTACAGGTCATTGGATCAAATTTATTCAAGCAGTTAATTATGTAGAGATATTGACCATTCTGCCAAGCTGGGTTTAGAAGTGACAAAAAGGAACAACAACGCCCAACGCTACCAGGGTGAAGTTTTTAATAGCGTCGCCGTTCAATACGTCATCGGACGTCCAGGTCTTATTCTCTGAAAAGTTAACGCCAGACAACATTCCGCCAAAGTAACAGTTCAATTTCTCAGGGCTAATTACATTAACATTTTAGACTTGTCGTTATTTTCAGTAGACAAGAATCCAATAGAACGTCTTTGGGACGTGTTTGACAGGCGCACTCGTCAACTTCTTGAATAGTATGTGACGATACAGAAACTAAACATTGGTTTACATGAGAATTGGACAAGCAACCTGCTACGTTTTAACGTCCCATTGGGTCTTAAAGACTCAGGATTTCAGCAGACGTGAATTAAAATTAGATATCAAAATCTTGTTAACCTTTTGTCTCCTACTGGGCTTTGGGTTCTGTGAATATTTTTTTCCAAAACGCGTAAGATATAGTTTTGCTATTGAATACTCATGAAAAAGGTTGTTTTATATTCATGTTAAATTCCACATCATTATCTTCAAAACATTTAAAAATATTTACGTTTTTGTACCCATTTGCACATTATAACTTTTGCTTAGATATTTTGTAGAAAACCGCTAGGTGATGTGCTATGATAAAGATGTAAGGTGTAGATAATATGACTTTAACATAAAAATTATTTCAATACTTAACTATATAACTGAATCTATAATATAAATTTCGTGACCCAGAACGAGGTAAATTTTGATCCCATTCTATGGGGACATACTTAAAAATCTTTGTATACGACTTAAAACTAAATTTTAAGTACGGAGGCTCATGTCAAGCTAATTTTAGAAAGAAATGAATATTTCAACATTTCCTAACATATCTATATGGATGTACATGTAAAACTTATGACCCCTAGTGCGGGGTTAATAATAAGCAATCTTACAAAAGAACCTTAAGAACCTTGCCACTTGACAATTGTGGTCGCTATGGGCGATATGGCTTTAGACACTAACATTTTGAAGATTATCTTATAAACCCCTAATAAACCGTTAATTTTCATAATCTTTGTAGAGGAGCTTAAGGTGTAACGCTGGATAGCTGAAAACAGGCTCTACGTATTCGAGTGGGCGGAGTTAAAATATAATAGGGTGTAGCTATTGGATGGGCGGGATCTGCCTGAATGTTATCTGCCTGACTGTTGAACATATAGATTTTACGATGAAAACGAAACAAGAAGCTCAAAGTCTCACATTTTAATGTGAAAATGGCAGACGGAAGCAATATTCGAGTTAATTTGTCGGAGGAAGCATTTAACTATATCTGTACTGTGTGTGATCGAGGGAATAAAACTAAGGAAGCGGTAAAATATTGCGTAGAGTGTAAGGATTACTGTTGCCAACCATGTACCGATATGCACAAATTGTTTACGCCTTTGTCTGGTCACAGTTTAATGGACGTTGAACAAGGAAATCAATCTGAAAACCAAGCAACTATCTTACCGGAGTTCCCGACGGAAAGGTGCTGCAAACATAAGGGAAAGATCATCGATATGTATTGTCAGGAACATGATTTTGTTGGTTGTTATGCCTGTATATCAATGGAACACAAGTAAGTGCAAAACAAAATTAAATAAACACTGAAATTAAATTTGTAAAACTGTACTGATATTCTATTTTTTAAAAGAGATCATTAGGTATGTGTATGTGACAGGAAGGTGGTGTTAATCTGTTTTGTTTGTTTGTTTGTTTGTTTGTTTGTTGGGTTTAACGCCGTAGCAACACATTTATATAGGTCATATAACGGCGGGCAGTCAACCTACTCAATCCTAATGGAAAGGCTAAATCTTTGGATTTAGCTGTTAACCAACTTCTAAGCGCATACTTTCGTCAGTGACTGAGAACTGCCCTACATAATTAAAAATCATTGGTAGGAGGAAGAATCGCCGTAGAAAAAATTTCATGACCAAGCTACACGAAAGTATGCCCAGCCCTGGAATCGAACCAACGACCCTCGATTAGTAGACTTGCGTGCTACCAACTGAGTTAGCCGGGCGGCACGTGTTAATTTGTCAATAAAGACAAGTATATTTGTTCTAATAATAGCACACTTAAATATATTGGCTAAAAAGATAATTATACATGATTAGTGTTAAATCGTTATCATAAATGAAATAGGTTCTGTCAACAAGTTTTAAATTTAGATATACATGTCGTTTAATAAGTAATGCGTATTCATGTACTTTAATAATAAACTTAAGTATAATAGAAAAAATCATGTTTGTAGTCGCAAGGTCTAGATAAACACACTGCTTTTTGTACGTAGGTGATGATCATTAAAGTGGTACACATATGTAAATGTGCATTTTCGAAAAATTTTGTGGGTCAAAATGTAGAATCCATAAAACACGCAAACTATAAATAGATACTGTATAAATTGTGATTGTTTTTATTTACCGTATTACACATGCGTTCACCAAGGTGCAGTAGTTTAAATATCAATTTTCACAGACTATAGAATAGTTGTACATGTTAACATTACAAAGTGTTTAAATTTTGGTTTAATATATAACATTAATGGAAGTTCATCTATTTTAAATATAACTTGTTATCTTTCACCTGTTACAATTTATATATTTCTTTAAGAGGAAAGTAAACACAAATAGAATTTCTTAAACCGGTCAAGGAACATTCCTGTTTCAATAGACTCACTTGAAAATCATAAATTCTTAAATCCAGTCTTTTTATAGCAATTTGAAAAATAATGTTCTCTTGTTATCTGAATCACGAAATAAGGAACATATCTTTACCGAGTTGTTGTAAGAGTTGGTTTTTACATCTGTTTCTATATATACATGCATGTGTAGAATACATTTTGTTTATTTCAGTTCATGTCCACAAAGTAAGATTTACTCTGTACCTGACATGTTAAATGTTTTGTTCAACTCATCTGAAAGCAAAGAGACGGAGAGTCGTCTTAAACAAATGATGACTTCCATGTCAAAATTGAGTGAATCTAAAGATACACAGTTAGAGGCACTGTGCGAATCAAAGAAGACTGCTTTGGAACAAGTTGCTAAATTCCAGAAAGTGCTTGGAGGTATGGTTAGAGATGCTGCAGACATGTCAAGACAAGAAATAGAAGATGCGTTTAAGAATGTCGAGAGGGAAATACTGGAAGATAAAGGAAACATTGATGGCACTAACAATGTGTTACAAGACACAGAAGATAAGCTTACCAAATCAGCATCCAATAGAGCACAACGGTTTGTATGTTCAAAAGTAGCTCAGAAAAGTACCACTGAAGCAGAGGTGGTAAGGGCTAAACAACAAACTGGTGATTATAAAGAAGTAAAGATAACTTTTGATCCTGACAATGCACTGAGTGATTACATCCAGGGTTTACATGGAATTGGTAAAGTACAGGTTGTTAGAAAGAAGAGAGCTCACCTGTACAAATTAAAAGACAGTCAAGATATCAACATTAGGGTGTCTGATGATACCAACAATTGCAGTTCTTTTGGATGCTGTCTCATATCATGTCAACAACTTCTTGTCAATGATAATGATAACGAGAAACTTAAACGAGTTGATATCAAGACGAGAACTGTTGTTGATCACTGTTCATTAGGCTGTTATATACATGGCGTATGTTTGGTCAATGATAAAGTAGTTGCAGTGGCATGTCACATTCCGAACAGGATTCAATTTGTCTCCATTGAAAACAAGATGAAGCTTACAAGGAAGATTGATACAACTCATCTCTGCTTTGGTATTGCCATGAAGAATGATCACCTTTATGTTACTGACTTTGGTGCTTCCCTGTATGTTTATGATATGAATGGTACATTGTTGAGGACAATAACAAGTGACAATGATGGTAATAGATTGTTTACTCATAGTACACATATCACCTACAATGATGTTGGGAACAAAATGTTTGTTGGTACTTATGGTAAAGAATTTGTTAGTTTTGATGGGGATGGTAACCATCTGTCTACTATTAATGATAATGATTTGGCTAATGTTGATGGCACATGTTGTGATGGTAGCGGAAACGTTTTTGTTGTTGGACGATATTCTTACAATATTGTACAATATAATGAAGAGGGTAAGAAGATTGGTGTTGTGGTGAAACAAGGCGATGGGTTAACTAGCCCATCATCTATTGCTTTTAATCCAAGAGATAATAAATTGTATGTGACCTTAATAGGCTCAGATGTATTAAAAGCAATTGAATTAGAATAGACACTAGTACATTACCAATGAAAAAGTGAAGTTTGATTCAGTTTAAAATATTTTTACCAAGATGTATTGAAAATATTTGACTAAGAGTAGACACTAGTGCATTCTATGCAATGTAAAAATGAAATTCTGATTTAATTTGCAATACTTTAATTGTAAAAAGTTACAACTGACATTTAACATATGTAAGTATAATGTAAATACATTTAACGTATGTTTTGGACGCTTATATTTATTATCAGCTGTTTCAATTGTTTTTAAAAAATTGGTGTAGAAATTGAGATGAGCTTTATTTAAATTTTGTTTTTGAAATGACTTCAATGTTGTATTTCTTTGTGAAAATACTGTGGTATACTATCGTAATAAAATATTAACAAAGCAATACAGTCCTATAATCATTTTTAAAGGTTTCACTAAGATCAACGTAATGGTGTTTTCATTTTTCCGCTTCTTTTAAATGGGAATATTGTGTTATATATGGTTTAAGTCATTTTCCCTCTCAGCTTTGGTTCACCAATGCACATTCCTTTACCAAATTCTTTGTGCACTATGTAAGGCCCCTAACATAATACCTGATGGGTTTGGCAGACATATTTACAGAACAGTGCTTTTCAAAATTGTCTTTTCACGTGTAAAAAGCTTGTTTCTCATTTATATAATTAAGTTTCGTTTGTGATGTATTTCCCAGTTGAATGGTTATAATAGATTATAACATTTGATTTGTTTGTTTGTTGGGTTTAACACCGTAGCAACACATTGTAAAGGTCATATAACGGCGGTCAGTCAACATTCTCACTCCCCCTAGAAAAGCTTAAAAGTTTAATCTATGGTTTTAACTGTTAACCAACTACTTTCGTCAGTGACTGACAACTGCCCAAAATAATTAAAAATCTTGGGTAGGAGGGAGAGTGGCCGTAGAAATAATTTCATGACCAAGCTTCACGAAAGTATGCCCCGCCCGGGAGTCGAACCCACGACCCCTCGATCAGTAGACTTGCGTGCTACCAACTGAGCTAGCCGGAGGGCTTAACATTTGAAAACGGAGAAATGATGTTTAACATTTGTAATTGTTATACATTGTAATTAAAGATAATTTCCTAAGTACTGGTAAAAATAAAGAAAAAAATCACACATTTACGAGAGTGTAAAGGTAAACATCGCACTTTTTATTGGTGCAAAGGTTAGAACCAGTAAAATGTCTTTTTATTAAACTAATTCATTGAACGATTGAAAGGGACATTACATCTGTTCTCTTGCCGTCAGAGTAGATCTAAATTTCTCCTATCATGTCCCGTGTAAATTTTCAAATGGGTGTTACAGTAGTTATATACATTACAAACTCTATTGAACAACATATACTAATGGACAAAAGTCCTGTCCGGTCTACAAAAACCACAATATCTTTTTGAATAAGTTTTCTGGTCTTCCGGCTAGATTTCTTCGCAAACTTGCAGCATCGATGCGTAAAAGGAGCACCGAACTCATCGGGTTAATGGGGGTCACACACACTATTGAAAATTCTTTTTATTTAAAACTGACTCAACGCAATCATTTGTAACTTGCAAATCCTCAATGTCAATTTTCAACACATTACTGTACCGACAGAACTGGCTCAAATTTCACAATTCTTTTTTTATTCATTGCATAATAACATTCTCTTTCTAACGATACCAAATGTATGAGTGTGCAAAAACAAACAAAAATATATTATGGTTTTTGTAGACCGGACAAGACTTTTGTCCATTAGTATACAATGTATATTAGATGATACTAAGGTATGTAGCAGTTTCGAAGTTCTTGCTCTGCAGAAGTTAAATTCAATCAAAAGCTGTTGTATTATAGTTTTTTTTCTGTAGAGGATCGCTCTACAGAGGTTATACTGCACTGTTTTTGAGTCTATGTAATGATGTGGAAACACAGTAGCGCAACTTCTAGTTATCAACGCAAGTTTCAAGACCTTCTTTCTTTAGCTGTCACAGATAGATCATTGTCACAATGATTATACAATAACATCTAGTGCTAATGCTTATCCATTATCTCTTACTGGTTAGTGAAACATCCAGTTCCTTAGATATTATTGCAACATGAGCATTTTGTTTTCACTGAATGAACATTATTTTTTCTACTGGATGTGAAAACAGAAAACGATGATAAATATATAACAAAGTAGAATTCTAACTCAAAATGTTTATTTAAGATCTTAAACAAAGCATAGAAGTTACAACATATAGATGACACATTGTTGTAATTGTTTACAATAAGGTGTTGGTATGGTGTTGATATTTGATGATGTTTAAGGTAGTTTGTACCATTTCTATAATTATCAAGATGAGTAACACAGAGTGGTATTAACTTGGATACATGAATACATATTCATAATAAAAATTTAGATCCACACACTAGATTCAAATTATTAATTTTTTGTTTACCAAAAACTGTAACCAGTTGATCTTAGAATTTGGTGACTAGATGACAAAAGCACCAAATGTTTACCGATATTTTTTCCCATTTTTTGTACATTATGAATTTTTTTCTTCAACACCATACGTTGGAATAAAGATATATTTATTTGACTGTTGTTTTGGGCAATAGATAGAAATTTCCGAATAGATAATAGCTTAAAACGATTAATAAAGTTTCTGTATTTTTTATGAAAGGTAATTATGAAAATGACTTATAACAAGTCCGATAATTTCGTCTTTTAAGGATTACAATTTTTCGTGCTTAATACATTATTAATGCAAAATAAAAAAGCCACAAATATTTACTGCAGACCATCACCAGAGATAATTAAATAAAAACAGATTGAAACAAAAAACATTGAAATCTTGAGTACATATTCACATTCTTGCAAGTCGAGCAAAAACACAAAACTCACAAAAACGTATCAATGGGAATAAAATTGTCTTCATTTTTCTGCATTGGAATACGATCTTAAGAAATAAATAGAATCTATCTTTTGTTTTTGGATTGTAATTTTTCATAAATATTAAACATTAAAGGGAGACAATTTCAGATAGTAGTTATCGTTTATATTAGTTAACAAGATTTAATGTATATTAGAAATTTAACACTTGATTTAAATTAACTGTTTATAAATTAGCCGGTTATATAATATGTATTTAAGTCCAGAGAAGATTACACACACAGTTTCATATAATATATCGTAGTAGAGTTATTATAAGCCTAACATATAACATCTATTACAAAGCCTATTAAATATAAGAAAATACATAAAAAATTGTCCATTAATATTTAAAAACAACTTTATGCTAGTTCACAAACATAGACTGTGTAAAGTCGGCGTAATCATATGCATCAGGTATGACACGTCCGGTTCTATCCACGTACGGTTTCATACGACCAATACAATAATCAGCTTGTTCCTTCGTAAGATTCTGAAATATCAAAAAGGAAATGTATTGATAGTATATTGATAATATCCAAGTTGTTTTTCAAACTATCCATATTGAGTGTTTTCATTTTGTTTTGTATGGAATAATTTGAAAAAAAAAACCACTGAAATAGTAACAAAATGGAAATAAATTGATTATTGATTGATGATAAACCTGTTTTTCACTTCGAAACCCACATTAAGTACACTGAGGAAAAAATTTGAACAGCTTAATCATACTGCACTAAGTATGCCAAATGTTTTTGGCAGTTAGATAAAATACTAATTACAAAGAATTACACAAAAGCTTACATCAAATGTAAGGAAAAATCGACTTTCAAGTATACTTGCATTACTTGATATCCCATATGAATAATTAGATCATACTGTTTATTTAATTACAAGAAAATCAAACTTATTTTACTCTTGATTAAACTATATAGAAAAAACAGTATACCCCCCTCTTCTTCGAAGCAGGGGTATAATAAAATCTTAAAGAATGGTCTCAATGCCCTAATTCAACTTGCAATCGTTTTGTATATGCTACCACTTTGCTTAGACTAAAGGAAAATGTTGGGCTTAAAACTTGCATATACAATAAAACATTACAAAAATAGTTATTGATATTAAAATTACTTACAGCATAAAGTTCGTTTGACGTAATAAATGGTTTTTCTCCAGACGTAAGAGCTCGGAAAGCTTGTTCCACCTCCGAGCTCGACTGGACGTTCTCTGTCTCACGGCTTATCATAAACGCCATATATTCTTGTAGTGATACGTGGCCATCTCTGTAAAATGTCAAAATACAATTATGTTTAATAATGAACATATAACAAACAACTTGGTGACTGCTTAAAAGCATATAAAATTCATACTTCCTTGTTATATATAAGCCAGTTATAACGGTGACCTGATACAGAGCCTACCTACAACTTGATTTTTTTTTGGGGGGGGGGATTTTAGATAGCTAATTTTTGTAAGACTACATGACACATCAATGCAGCATTGTCATATTTATACTCATTCACAGGTTTCTTGTACTTCTTACAAAGACTGTAAAATGGTTTTAAACAATCAAACATATAGTGAGTAATTAAATAAGGGTCAATATAACTGACAGTTGAATAAGATTTAACAACACTTATGTATCAATCTGTCCCCATGTCAATCTGACCAATCTTCACAGTATAGTCATGATAAAACTGCCTAAGTTTCTCAGGTCAGAGTTATAAAACTATTCGTAATAAAGTTAAATAATTTTACTAACCTGTTAGGATCTACCATATCAAGTATAGCTTGGAACTCAAGAACAACTTGTCCATCTTCTACAACAGGCAAGTCATAACCTAGAGCTCTTAAACAAGATTTAAATTCTTGATGGTTAAGTTTACCAGATTTGTCTTTATCAAAATCTCTGAAAAAGGGAAATACAATGTATGCACATTTGATATAATTGTTAACATTTCCTACACAAAAAGTGAAAATATGGATTATTCTGTTTGTAATACGGGTACCATAAGAGACAATTTTATTGGTCTTATCATATTTGGTTAGGTTTAATGCTGCTCCAACACATTGTATAGGTCATATCACGGTCACACAATCTACTCAACATTCAAAGAAAAGCCAAATCTCTGGGTTAAGCTGTTACCTAGTTACTAGTCTATGCGCATACTTTCGCCATTGAACTGAAAGCTGCCCTGCATGATTAGAAATCTGTGGTGGAAGGGAGGATGGCCGTAATGATCATTTCATTACTAAACTCCGTGAAAGTATGGTCCACCCGGGAATCAAACCTACAATCTATCGATCAGTCAATGTATGCCCCTCAGACTGAGCTAGCTGGGCTGCTTACATGAAAATAATCATAATCAAGTTTTTTTCTCTCAAAAAATCATGGATATCTTGAAAGAACCGAGCAACGAATTTGCATAAATAATGAGCTGTACTCAATGTCGAAGCCGTTCTTAAGCACTTTCCTCGGTCTTAATTTGGGCAATATTTGAAATTAATTCAAATCAGGACGCGTCATTTTTAAGTGGATGGCCTAGACCCCAATTCCATAGCTAATTTGGTGATATGTTATCTACTGTAACTACATTCTTGACTGTACAAAATGTACATGCTACAATGCCATTTAAAAGTTCTTTTTATTTATTTATTTATTTATTGGATTTAACGCCGTATCAACACAATTTAGGTCATTTCACGGCGTCCAGCGCACCTAACCTAGCTTTCCTGGACCATTGTCTATAACCAGTACTCACCTACCCTTCCACAAGGCCGGAAACTTCTCCATATTATCTAATCAATGGAGGAAAATCGACATTATTGTCAAATTTTCATGGAAGGGTATAACCTCCCCGGGTGGGATTCGAACCCGCACCCCCTCGGGCACGAGTATCCAAATCCCAGCGCGCTACAAAAGTTCTTTTAAAACAAAAGAATGATTAAGCCAACTTTAAGAAAGGTTACTAAAATAAGATGTTGTCCAATTATAGCAAAATTACCTGTGGTATCATTGTATGAATGATGTGTTTTTCTTAAATTGTTAATCAGTCTGTTCTAAAAATAGGTATTTTTGTAGGGCACTGTACTTTTGGGTCATATTATAAATTTTATAATATGCGATACTTCAACTGATAACGTTTTGTAATTCAACAAAAAGCATAAATATTTTATTGATTTCATCAAAATTCAAATTGCTTATTTTACACCGATTATTCGAGGAAGGGGCGGATCCATTTTTTTCTAGGGAGGTCCAAACTTTTGAACCACATTATACATATTTTGCAGAATAATGCAACATAGAATAATAAAAAATTACATAAACTTTAATCTATGCTGGGCCACCGGGAAAAATTGTTTCATGCTACTTATGACTTACTGTCAATAAATACACTAATGGAAAGGCACATTTTGGTAATTCAGGGCGGGGATCCGGACCCCCGCTAGATCCGTCTATGGGATTGTACTTATAAATTGATTTAACAAGATACAGTTTCCTCTGAAAAATTCCTTGGACAAAATGCAGTTTTGAGGATAAAGTTATTCACTTAACTAAATTTTGATTTTTACAATTACATTTTTTAATAACGAACGATGGATAGCTGAAAAAAAACTGTGTTCAAAATTAATCTAAAAATATACTCTATTTACAAATAGTTTCCGTTATAATAATAACATTGCATTCGTCGCTATATTTTACCCAAATGTGAAAACGAAACAAGAAGTTTAAAGTCTCACATTTCCAGGTTAAAATGGCTGACGGTGGTAGCAGTCGGATAAAATTGTCGGAGGAAGCATTCGATTATATTTGTTCTGTGTGTGACCGAAGAAATATAACTAAAGAGGCTGTTAAATATTGTATTGACTGTAAGGATTATTGTTGTCAACAATGTACAGATATGCACAAAGTGTTTGTACCTTTGTCTGGTCACAGTTTAATGGATGTTGGACAAGGAAATCAATCTGGAAACCAAGCAACCTATTTACCAGAGTTTCCGACGGAAAGATGCTGCATCCATAAGGGAAAGATCATCGATATGTATTGCCAGGAACATGATTCTGTTGGTTGCTATGCCTGTATAGCAACGGATCACAAGTAAGTGTTAAAAGAATTATCTAAGCACTACAATTACATTTAAATTTATTACTGATATTTTATCATTGAAAGGAGATCTTTAGGTATGTGTAGGTGAATGGTGGGTGGTGTTAATCTGTCAAAATAGACAAGTATATTTATCATAAAAATAGCACAGTTAAATCTATACTTAGTCTACTAAAAGATATACATGATTAGTGTTATATCTGTTTAGTGTTATCAAAAATGAAATAGGTTACGCAAACAAGTTTTAAATTTAGATATACCTGTCGTTTTATAGGTCATGCAAATTCATGTACTTAAATGATAAACCTGTAGTGTGTTCAATTACACAAAACGTTACAGAACGTTACATAACGATACATTCGGAACCCCTCGGCCATTCGCTGCAAATAACCTATCTAATACACAAATATGAGATCGTTAAGGCAATAAGTGATGTTTCAAAATTTACGGACTAAAAAGGAAACGTCACTCAATGTCAAAACGATCATATATTTGTTTACTTTAACACCGGTAGTTTCAAAATAGCGTCTAAATATGTCCGAGATTTTTCGCAGCGATTGGCCGAGGAGTTCCGAATGTATCGTTACGGAACGTTTTGTAACGTTCGCGGTAACTGAACGCATAGCATGTTTGATAGAAACATACCATGTTTATAGTCGCAATAATTAAATGAACATACTGCTTTATGAACGTTGTCAATGATCATTGAAGTAGTACACAATGAATTTTCGAAAATTTAAAATGGTCAAAATTTAAAACGCTCATATCATAAATAGATATAGTTTTAACAATGTATGGGATTTTTTATTTACTGTATACAAATGTGTTCTCTAAGGTGCAGTAGTTTAAATATCAATATGCTCATACTACAGAAAGGTTCTGTACGTGGTAAAATAATAACATTACAAATTGTTTACATTTTGTTTTATAATAATACAATAGTCATTTGTAATAGAAAATAAACTGTTTTTTCTTTCATTTGTATTAATTTATTTATTTCTTAAAGAGGAAAAGAAACTAATATAGAATTCCTTTAACCGGTCAAAGTAAATTCTTGTTTCAATAGTCATAACCTGATGATCACAACTTCTTCACATACACATTTGGGAATTAAATGTTCCCTCTTATCTGAATCGCAACAAGAGGAACATATCTTTACGGAGTTGTTATTAGTGTTTGTTTAAACACAAGTTTCTGTATATACATGTATGTGTAGAATAAATTTGTTTCATTTCAGATCATGCCCAGAGAGTAAGATTCACTCGGTACCTGACATGTTGAACGTATTGTTCAACTCATCTGAAAGTAAAGAGACAGAGAGTCGTCTTAAACAAATGATGATTTCCATGTCAACATTGAGTGAATCTAAAGCTATTCAGTTGGAGGCACTCAGTAAATCAAAGCAGAATGCTTTGGAGCAAGTTACTACATTCCAAACTGTGCTGGAAGGTATAGTTAGACATGCTGCTGACAAGTCAAGACAAGAAATAGAAGATTCGTTCAAGAATGTTGAGAAGATAATACTGAAAGATAAAGAAAACATTGATGACACTAACAATGTGTTACAAGATGCCGATGATAAGCTTACCAAATCAGCATCCAATAGAGCACAACGATTTGTATGTTTAAAAGTAGCTCAGAATAACATCACTGAAGCAGAAATGATAAAGTCACAACAACAAACTGGTGCTCATCGAGAAGTCAAGATAACTTTTGATACTGACATTGCACTGAGTGATTACATCCAGGGTTTGCATGGAATTGGTAGTGTACATGTTCCGGATAATAAGAGAGTTGACCTGTACAAATTAAAAGGCAATAAAAATATCAACATTAGGTTATCTGATGATACCAAAAAGTGCATGTCTTTAGGATGCTGCCTCATATCAAATCAACAACTTCTAGTTACTGATCGGGACAACAAGAAACTTAAACGAGTAGATATCAAGAAGATGGCTGTAGTTGATTACTGTTCATTAGGCTGTTATATATATGGCGTATGTTTGGTCAATGATAAAGAAGTTGCAGTCGGATGTCAAAATCCAAACAAGATTCAATTTGTCTCCATTGAAAAGAAGATGAAGCTTACAAGAAAGATTGATACAACTCACCTCTGCTATGGTATTGCTATGAAGTATGATCATTTTTACGTTACTGATTGTAGTGCTGCCTTGTATGTTTATGACATGAATGGTACACTGTTGAGGACAATATCAAATGACAATGCTGGAAGCAGATTGTTTACTAATAGTGCGCATATCACATGCAATGATGTTGGGAACAAAATTTTTGTTGGTACCTACGGTAAAGGATTTATATGTTTTGATGGTGATGTCAACCACATGTATACAATCGATGATAATGCTTTGGCTGGTGTAGCTGGTTTGTGTTGTGATAGTAGCGGAAACGTATTTGTTGTTGGGCGATCTTCTAACAATATTGTACAATATAATGAAGATGGGGAGAAGATTGGTGTTGTTGTGAAACAAGATGATGGATTCACTCGCCCTACTTCTATTTCGTTTAATCCAAGAGATAATAAATTGTATGTGACATTGTTAGGCTCAGATGTATTGAAAGTGTTTGAATTAGAATAGACACAAGTACATTTAAAATGCAAATGTGAAGTTTGATTCAGTTAAAATAATTCTACCAAGATGTATTGAAAATATTAGACTAAGAATAGACACTAATACATTCCTTGCAATGTAAAAGTGAAATTCTGATTCAGTTTCAAATAGTTTTACCAAGATGTATTGAAAATATTAGACTAAGAATAGACACTAGTACATTCCTTGCAATGTAAAAGTGAAATTCTGATTTAGTTTGCAATGCTTTAGTTGTAAAAATGAAATAACTGACATTTTACACGTGTTAGTATAATACAATGATAACGTATGTTTAGGACGCTTATATTTACTAACAGCTGTTTCAATTGTTTAAAAAATGATATAGATAATAAGCTGAGCTTAAAACAAATATGTTTTTGAAATGACTACATATTGTAGTTATATGTGATTATACTGTAGTATACTATCATAATAAAATATAAACAAAGTAACACAGTCCCGTTGTCATCCTTGAAGCATTCACAAAATATCTTAAAGATGTGAATATTTATTTACAAAAACCCAACGATGTTTTCACATATGCAATTTGGGAATTTCTTGTTTAGTATGGTTTAGTTCATTATCATTTCTTATCTAAGGTTCATGTGTAATTTTATGAATATGTAATAACGAGATAACTAAGAATTATCTCGTTATAACGAGATAACTAACTCGTAATAATAGTATAAACCTTCAATATTTATTTTTATGCTTTCGTAATTTATCTAGTTGGATATGTATAATAGATAACAACAAGGTGGAAAATTCTACTTTAATTATTGGTTAATAGTATTTGCTATACTTTACATTATTAAGTTAATGTTATCAAGATATTATTTTATTTTTTCAAATATTATTATGAAAGAAATTGAAGAACAAATAATAAAAAAAGCAAAAAAAAAAACAACAACAAAAAACAAGTGTAAAGGTAATTACGGACAACAATGTTTATTGGCATATATAGTTCTTTTTTCTCGGCTGTCAAAAGATTAATTATTTCATGGTGAAGTCGTTCTCTTTAACTAACATTCGTGATATTGTGATAATAATTAATCAATCAACATGGAATTATTCAAATTTCGGCAGCCGAAAAAAAGACAATATTATGCTTAGAACGAGTAAAGTGTCTTGTTTTATTTCAACTGAGGCCACAACAATTATATTTTTTGAATAGAAGATTGTACTGGTTCTTTTGCTGTTAGAGTAGATTTAAACATTTCATGTCCCTTGTAAATTACCAAAAAGATGTTCTGGCAATTATCTATTGATTTTAAAACTCACAATACTTAGTAGTGATTTAGAAACTGTGTAATCCCTAAGTAGAAAGGCAGAGGCAGGTTTCAAGATCTTCTTTCCTTAGCTGTCAAAGATAGATCATTGTCACAATGAATATACAATAAGATGTATTGTAACCTCTTATCCATTATCACTTACTGATAAGGGAAATATCCAGTTCCTTAGACATTCATGCAATATGAGCAAATTATTTTCACTGAATTTACAGCAGTTTGTGAACATCCTGTTCTTTTTTCTACTTGATGTAATGCTATATCATCTAAACTGACCGTCATTGTATGAACATGAGCTTATATAATCTAATGTCCGGGTCCTCCTCTTTAACATATATTCACACAATAAGGTGTTGGTATGCTGTTGATATTTGATGGTGTTTAATTTAGTTGTACCATTTATATAATTATCAAGATGAGTAACACAGGGTGGTATTAACTTGGATACATGAAAATATATTGATTATATAAATTTTGATCCACAAACTAGATTAATAAGATACGATTTAATTTTTGTAACTGTAATCAGTTGATTTAAGAATTTAGCGTCTAGATGACAAAAGCACCAAATGTTTACCGATATTTTTTCCATCTTTTGTACAATATCGCTCAAATAAACATACATGTATAACTAAATTGGGGAATGGTGGCATATTTCTGCCATCAGATATATACATAATTAACGTGTTTCTTGAGTGATTAACTATTAACGTAACTAGTTTTCCACTTCTTATTACGCTGGTAAAATAGTACAAAAATGGATATTGTATGCTCTAATTTGTATTTAATTCCTGTTTTGATCATTAATGCCTTAACAAATACTATATGCCAATTGAATGTACAAACAATTTCAAGATTGCAAGGCCTTTGTGATAAGAACATGTTACAGTATGTATGAAAACTAACAAAAAATTGATTTGGTTTAACGCCGTGTCAACACAATTTAGGTCATTTTACGGGGTCCAGCTGACTTGAGCTAGCTTTCCTGAACCCTTGTCTATAATCAGTACTCACCTACCCTTCTTCAAGGCCGGAAACTACTCCATATTGTCTAATTAATGGAGAAAAATTGACATTATTGTCATATTTTCCTGGAAGGGCACAACCTCCCCGGGTGGGGTTCGAACCCGTACACTCTTCGGAACACGAGATTCCAAATCCCGGCGCGCTACCAACTGCGCTATCGACCAGGGTTGAAAACAAACAAATAAATGAAACAATTTGAACACGTTCAGCGACTTCAGTCATTTGCTTTTTCCCGAAGCGCAATGATATTGTGTTATTTGTTAATTAAGTTTTCAAAGTAGTGTTTTTGTGTTTTAAATTGAGAATAGCAATAATGGCATATACATTTAATGCATTCTAATACCGAAGAGTATTACAAAATTGTACAATATTGTACATTCTTTGAATTGAGAATAGCAATAACTGCTAGCTTTCACTTCGAAATTGAACTTTTGTCTATAGGCTTTAGTAAAAGACCCGGCTATTTATTGAGCATAAATGAAAGTGGTCGCTGCTCAGTTAATACTCTACCGTTACTTCACAATGAACGAGGGGAAAACATTCGGACGATGTACAGGTGAGTTTGAACGGAGACACACAGCTCTACAAGTCATTCACTTATAGTGATATACACACATGATCGGAGACACACAGCTCTACAAGTCAGTCACTTCTGGGGATATATACACCCGATCATAGACACACAGCTCTACAAGTCAGTCACTTCTTGGGATATATACACCTGATCAAAGACACACAGCTCTACAAGTTAGTCACATCTTGGGGTAAATACACTTGACCGGAGACACAGGGCTCTACAAGTCAGTCACTTATTTGGATATTTACACTTGACAACAGACACACAGCTCTACAAGTTAGTCACATCTTGGGGTATATACATATGACCGGAGACACAGGGCTCTACAAGACAGACAATTCTTGGGGTATATTTGTTACTGGCATTTTGTTTATTTAGGCAATTTGTAAAATGCCTGGCCATTTGATGATGCACATGAGGGTATGATCGGAGACACACAGCTCTACAAGTCACTTGGTGGGACATATACACTTAATAGTACATTAATATGATTATACATGTACAGGTAAAAAAAAACCAAATAAAACTATGAACAGCAGACACCAGTTTTAACACCTTCATAATTCAACTTTATTAAGTTTGTGTCCCCTTGGGTTTGGCTAATTTTGACCCCAGGATATTACTTCGAACAACGTCTGTAGAAATGATACTTTTCCGTTAGGGTTAACGCTAAAGCAACACATTGTATAAGACATATTACGGCAGTCAGTCAACTTACCCATCGTTCCTGGAAAGGCTTAATCTCTGGATTTAGTTTTTAACCAGATACTAGGCGCATACATCCGTCATTGACTGACAACTGCCCATCATGATTAAGAATCGGTGGTATGAGCGATGATGCCAAAGAATATATTATGACCCTACAAGTATGCCCAACCAGGCCCAACCTTGCGTGCTGCAATTTTTTTATTGGGTTAAACACCATGTCAACACAATTTTAACGGCGTCCAGCGCACCTAAACTAGCGTCCCTGGACCCTTGTCTATAACCAGTACTTACCTATCCTTCCACCAGGCCGGAAAATTCTACATATATATTATGAGTTGAGGAACATTGACATTATTGTAAAATTTTCGTGGAAGGATATAACCTCCCCGATTCGAACCCGTACCCCCTTCGGAACACAAGATTCCAAATCCCGGCGCGCTACCAACTGCGCCACCGATCCGGGTTGCCAAAAACTACTGTGGTGATACTACATCTTAAATATAAAGAAGTTCTAGGTCTCATGATTTTTGAGGACAAAATATTTCAACATTTAGCAATGTAACACCATGTTAAAATTTAGACCCCTTAATCTTTGTACAGGTCCTTAAGGTGATACCTCATATCATAAGGACGTTCTTGGCCTTATTTTTGACAATAAGATTTTTAATGATTTATTAACGACAGACAGACGTACGCTGGATAGCTGAAAACGAACTCCACATTATCTAATTTAATCTCAAAATTTATTTTAGTGACATGTAGCTTCCGTTATAATGATAGAATTGCATTCGTCGCTGTATTTTACCCAAATTTAAAAACGAAACAAGAAGTTTAAAATCTCACATTTTAAGGTAAAAATGTCGGACGTCGGCAGTATTCAGGTGAATTTGTCAGAGGAGGCATTCGATTTTATATGTACCGTGTGTGACCGAAGAAATAAAATCAAAGAAGCCATTAAATATTGCAAAGACTGTAAGGATTATTGTTGTCGACGATGTACAGATATGCACAAAGATTTTGCTCCTTTGTCTGGTCACAGTTTCTTGGATGTTGGACAAGGAAATCAATCTGGAAACCAAGGAACCAGTTTACCAGAGTTTGCGACGGAAAGGTGCTGCATACATAAGGAAAAAGTCATCGATATGTATTGCCAGGAACATGATTCTGTTGGTTGCTATGCGTGTATAGCAACGGAACACAAGTAAGTACTAAAGTAATTAAATTAACATACATGCATATAGTAACATTTTAATATATAATTACAGTTTACTTTTGGGTATGTGTAAGTGACTGATGGGTGGTGTTAATATATCAACAAATGCATATAAAATGACTAAAAAGATTTACAAGTATGGAACGCCATAGCTGTCTGGTGGTGTTTTCATCTGTATTATCTAAATTAGTCTTATTATTTCTAAAACGAATGTATTTTTTCTAGGTGTTGACTTGTCTAAACTCCGTCATATTATGTCAAAATGAAGTGTTATTATGTCTACATATGGTGTCTTATCCCAATTCAATCTTAACTTGTGTAAATGGAGTGCTATTATGTCCAAAATTAGTGTAGACTTGTCTTAATTCCATCCTATTATGTCTAAATATAGTGTAACCATGTCCAACGGTGATGTTGACTTGTGTAAATGATGTCTTATCATGTATAAAAGTAGTATTTTCATTTCTTAATTTGGTTTTGACAAGTCTAAACGTTGTTAAAGCTTAATATGTCCATTTGTAGCTTAATTATTTCAAAGCACGATCTTGATTTGTCTATAAATTGTCTTATTGGGTCAAAATCTAATGGTGTTGATATGTCCAAATACCGTCTTATCATAATATAAGGTAGTGTATGATGTCAAAATTATGATAATTTGTCTAAATCATGTCTTATTATATCACAGTAAGATGTTTCTTTTCCAAATACTGTGTTGACTTGGCTTAGCGCTGCCTTATCATAAATCAGTGAAGTGCCATTATGTTCAAATGTAGTGTTGACATGTCTAAACAAAGTCTTATTATGTCTAAATGTAGTGTCGATTTTATTTAATGTAGCGTTGACTTGGCTAAATGTCATTTAGACAAGGTATTGACATAATAAAACATAATTTCGAAAAGTCAACACTACCTTTTGACATAATAACACTATGTTTTGACATAATAAGACAGTGTTTAGACAAGTCAACATTAAGAAAATTCAACACCACATTTGAACATTATAACACTATGTATATAAGGCAGGGTTTTGATAAGTCGATATTTAGATAAGTCAACACTTCAATCGGACATTATAACATAATGTTTTGACTTAATAAAACAGTGTTTAGACAATTCTACACCACATTTGGACATAGTAACAAAATATTTTGACACAATAAGAAATCATTAGACAAAAACAACACATTTGGACATAACCAGACAGATCGTAAACAAGTCAACAATACTGATTACAAAATCAGACGTCATTGGCGTTCCATACACATGAGATGTATTATATCGGTTATCTCTGTTATCATAACACAAACTAGATTATGTCAACAAGGCTTAAATGAAAAAATGAAGGTCGTATTCTATGTTTATATGTTATATTATATGTTTAATATGGGGCGAGTTGAGCAATATTTTGATTTTTGTCAATTTGACTCGCAATAATAGATGCGTTTGGCTTAACGTTTCTCTGAACAGAAAATTTGATCTTTCAGACACCAGTACGTATCACTTTGTGTCTATTTAAAAGAATCTAATTCTAATGGAAAAAAACACAAACTGATGTAGGGCGTAGAAGTAAGAGAAACCTCTCCTTCTAGAAGGAAAAATAGGCCTCAGCAACTGTAAGGAGCGTTTCTTCTGGTGCAATGTACGTCAAATTGTGAAAATTCAATTCGGTGGTGTTTTTAAGCGTTCTGTGTAATATATAAAGTAATGCACAGTATATTCTTCAAACATAAAATGCTTTATGGCTAAACTTAATTTAAAGTGAGCACTCATGATTTAATCATATGCGCATCAAAGCTCGATCCTATATTTATCATACAACATACTATATAGACAACTGTAAGTTATTCCTTAATTATATGATGATACATTGACATTGGATGATTATCAACATTTGGCATTCTTTTTTAAAATTCATATTAAAACATACAGCAAAATGCCATAATTATGCAAGTCATATTACAGCAATGTCAGAACCAATTATATTCTGAAGTATTTCTGGAAACCGCATATGTAATGCAGTCACCAGTAAACAATCTTCGGAAATGTTTACTATAAACACTTTTTGTTTTATGCAATATTGCACATGCTGACTTTAATGAATACATGATACGGAGATCTTTCTTTACTTTACTATGATAAATCATGCTTGCTATTTGGCGAGATTCCTTTTGATTCTACCCTGTTTGTCTCTTTGAAAGACATAATTTTTTATACTTCCACTCTAGTAATCTATTAAGCTAATCGTGAATTTTACATCTGGAGAAAACATTTCCTGTTGTAAAGTCACAGTTTTGCAACAATGTATGTGGATTGATGCGCAGCTTCATTGTAGGTTGTATATTTAATATCACACGCTGTACAATCATTAACTGAAAATTTGGAACTGAACCATACAACTATAATATCAGTTGTCTCTTAATAAAACTATAAATGACATTACTTATCAATTTGTCACTAAAACTACATACGGACATTTTGTATCAGTACGGAAATTATGAGACATAATGGACTCAACTTGCCCCGTCACAAACAGACAACTGTAGTATTGCATGTACATATTATGCATGCATCAGTTCCTCAGATGACTATCGTTAGCTTAAAGACATGTAAATGAGTAGCATAACTACATAAATAAACTGATGTCATAACTTTACAATAATTCGAGTACATTCGCATATCAGTTTTCAGATTTTATACAAGAATAGAGAACATTTAAATACTCCCTTCTAACACACTTTTCTTTGTGGGCTTGTAGAATTCAGTATGGCGAATCTTAATGTCGTATGACTGGATATCTTAAAATTATAGTGTCATGTACATTATGTTTTTGTGAACTACCTGAGAGGAGATGTCTCAACTAACCCCTATGCTCAACTTGTCCCGCCCCCCCCCCCCATTAAAGTATTCAAATAATGAATATGGTTTTAATGAATCTGGTCGTGTTTATAGTAGAAAGGATAATCTTAACGAACTTTTTGTAGTCAATGAATGAATTTTCTAACATTTATGAAGGTCAAAATTTAGAATTGAGAGCAGCGTTCATATTATGAATATAATTATTAAGTGTACATGCGTTTTGATTTACTTTATCACACAAGCGTCCTCCAAGGTGCACTAGTTAAAATTAAAGATGTTAATTTTTAAAATGAAGAAGGGTTGTGTACTTGTTTTAAAACATTACATAGTGTTAATCTACGTTTCATTAAACTAAAGATTATTTGGAAAAATATAAAACAAGCAATTTTTATTCTCCTATGAAATGAATGTAATGCATACTGCGACTATTTAATTTTATCTTAATCACAAATTCAGTAAAATAATGCACGAATGAAACAGTTTTCTTGTAATCTGAATCACATAAAATAAACAAATGATTCAATTAGAATGAGGCTTTTGATTAAAACATCCCTGTATGTATGTACGTGTAACATAAGTTTGTTTCTTTCAGATCATGTCCAAAGAGTAAGATTTACTCTGTACCTGACATGTTAAATGTTTTGTTCAACCCATCTGAAAGCAAAGAGACAAAGAGTCGTCTAAAACAAATGATGATTTCGATGTCAAAATTGAGTAAATCTAAGGATACCCATTTGGAGGCACTGTGTGAATCAAAGAAAATGCTTTGGAGCAAGTTTCTAAATTCCAGAAAGTGCTTGAAGGTTTAATTAGACATGTTGCAGACAAATCAAGAAAAGAAATAGAAGAAGCATTCAAGAATGTCCAGGAGGAAATACTGGAAGATAAAGGAAACATTGATGACACTAACAATGTGTTACAAGATACCGACGACAAACTTACCAAATCAGCATCCAATAGAGCACAACGATTTGTCTGTTCAAAATTAGCTCAGAAAAATATCACTGATGCAGCAACACATCAACAAACTGGTGGTTATAGAGAATTGAAGATATCTTTTGATCCTGACAATGTACTGAAGAATTTCATCCAGGGTTTACAAGGAATTGGTAAAGTACAGATGAAGAAGATAGTTGACATGTACAAATTAAAAGGCAGTCAATTTATCAACATTAGGATGTCCGATGATATTTGCAAGTGTGTTTCTTTTGGATGCTGTCTAATATCAGATCAACAACTTCTAGTCACTGATCGGGACAACCAGAAACTTAAACGAGTTGATATCAAGAAGATGAATCTCGTTGATCACTGTGCATTTAGCTGTAATATATTTGCCGCATGTTTGGTCAATGATAAAGAAGTTGCAGTCGGATGTGAAAGTCCAAACAAGATTCAATTTGTATCCATTGAAAACAAGATGAAGCTTACACGACAGATTGATACAACCCATATCTGCTATGGTATTGCTATGAAGGATGATCTTATTTATGTTACTGACTTTGGTGCTTCTTTGTATGTTTATGATATGAATGGTACATTGTTAAGGACGATAACAAGTGACAATGACGGCAATAGATTGTTTACTAATAGTACACATATCACCTTCAATGATGTTGGGAACAAAATGTTTGTTGGTACTTGTGGTAATGAATTTATATGTTTGGATTGGAATAGCTACCAGCTGCAAAGAATAAATGATAATGACTTGAATGGTGTAGATGGTTTATGTTGCGATAATAGTGGATACGTATTTGTTGCTGGACGACGTTCTCACAATATCTTACAATATAATGAAGATGGTAAGAAAATTGGTGTTGTTGTGGAACAAAGAAATGGTTTCCAGTATCCGGCTTCGATTGCTTTTAACCCAAGAGATAATAGATTATTTGTGACATTGGAAGACTCTGACGTATTGCAAGTATTTGACTTAGAATAGAAACATTCTTATTACCGATGTAAAAGTGAGTTTTAATTCATTTTGCAATATTTTAGCTGTTATGTTTAACAGCTGACATTCAACGCATATGTAAGTATAAAATTATGTTTTGTTCATTGCCTCTCAGTCTGGTTACATTTACTTTTGACAATATGCAAACACATACCACATGTGCGTATTATAAGTTTTTCCTTTATAATAAAAACTATGTGTCAATATTCTACGACTGGATGCAAAACCTGAGTTTCTGATACTAAATATTGCTATGTTCATGCTCAATGTTTTGAATGAAACGTGAAAGCAATAATCCTGATAGTAGTGAAGTAATGTTGTAATTCACGTAGTATAGTCTTGTATTGTATAATCTATGATATGAATATACATAATATTTGTAGATAATCTTAGTTATCTATTTAAATAAATGTTTGTATTTTTTATCTGTTTAACCTTATTATAAAATATAAAAATATGCTGACGAGTTGATTCCTTTTTTATTAGTGATACCGCATCATATCAAATATGAATATACCTGTTCTTTCTGATGTCACTGGTGATTGTAAGCGTCTATTTATCAAACTTTACTGACACCATGAGGGTATGAAAAAACGCCGAGAACATGAGAAACGGGTAAATATTATAGAGAATAGTAACTTTAAGAACTTGGTAAATTCATAAAAATAAAAGTATTTGGCAAAACGCATATTTTAGCTTATACTTTACGATGAAATGTGGTGTAATTGGATGAAACGTACAACGTACAAATAAAACACAGAAAAGCATGAAAGAAACAGAACATTTGTCAATTTCAGAGAATATTTTTCAACTTATGAGCCATGTGGCTTCAAAGTTCAAACATTATATCACTATGGCAAAATATAGCAAGGACACCCCTTTTGAGATCATATTTGACTTTAATTTCATGCCTAGAAGCTTTCAATCATTTATTTTAATAATTGACTGAGTCCAATCACAAGGTAATTGAAGCGAAAGAAATAAATAACTATCACGGGCTAGTGATTTCAGATGAGGAATCTAGGGTAAATATCACCCTCTTGTATGGTGTACACCAAATACATTACACACATTTATTTTAACGATTGTCTTGTAACTGTTAACCAATAGACTGACATACATAAACTGGTTGGCTATTACCCGGTCCTAGAACGTAGAAGAAAATAAGATAAATACACGAATGTGAAAAGGTATTTATGCCATAAAAAGCAATATATCTATCAAATTGTCTCGATCTTCAGTTTAAAAGGCTAAAACTCGGAGTAGGGTGTAGACCAAAAAGTATATACACAAAAGTGTAGATAATATATACGATCTTTCCTACATAAAACTGTACGTTTTGATAAAATCTATTTTCGGAGAAAAATTCGTCTGAATGTGCCACCATTTCTAATAAAATGAGTTTATCCCAGTTGTCTGTTTTTGACGAGACACTGAACTTGTTTATGCTCCCACATTATGTTATCTGTAATTGTGATTGAAGAAGCTCAGAATCATATGACTGGTTTGTTAATGCAAGACTTGAAGGGGGGTCCGGGGGGGGCCTCCCCCGGGGGAAAAATTGAAATTCTTCGATCCCTAGGTGGGATTTTATTGCATCTGGAGACGATTATTTTTCATTTTGAATGTCAGCAATTTAGGAAATATACAACTATTTCGACCCTTAAGTGAGTCTCATCAGGCGGTAGCACCAAACCTACACGACGACTGAAAACTTCTTTTAATTGGATTTTTTGACCAAATGTACGCTGAAGAAACTTAAAAGTCTTAGGCTGATTTTGTAACGGAGGGTATATCCATTATTATGACAACGTAAATTTCAAAATTAAGAATGAGCAGTTCCGGCCTTTCAAGCATATTTATTCTTACAGTGTCTGTCGGAATGCTGTTTGCTAATATACACATAAAGAAAATAACAACCAAACTATTGTTTCCAAAATATATACTTAACATGTATACCGCTGTGTTAATTCATTAATTCTTTAATTTGATTTGTTTTAAATTATTTCTAATTAGTACATACATAGTATCATCAAAAATATTCGCTTGAGCCAAATTTCAATTTATTACGCCAAGAAAAAACACCATTGTTAAATATATTAACGTTTGGTGAATTAAAGAAGCGGGTAGATAATCTTAAGTAATTATCATCTTTATAGACTGAAGTGTCACCGAAATTATAATCATGGCCTCGAGCGTTTTCATAATTGATGGGGAGTTGTTATCGATACTTGATTTCGCATGTCAAAAAAATTAATCCTGTTAAACAGATTAGACATTTTCAACAACTGAAGGCGAAAACTGAAAAAAAGGTAATTTGCGTGTAACATGATCAGCCAAAAAAGTGGTCCGGCCATGGCCGGACCGGCCGGACCGTTGCCGACGCCCTTGCAAGTAAACCTCATGAAGATTGATTTGTACAGATAGAATAGACACTTGAAAAAAAACTGTTTTACATGTACTATGTAGAGGTATGTCTAGTTTTGTTTATTCTGTCTTCTGGGTGTGTTTTAGACACGCATAAATAAATATCAAGATAGAAAAAACATAGAGAATATTAAATTACTTTATATTTGTTTCCTTCTTCTTAACGTGTACTGGAAAATCATACACACATATTGATTGAAAAACCACACGAAATGCCAAATTTGTTTTATATTTGTTTATTTGTTAATCTAATTAAACAAAACATCACAATAAAATTTGAATCATATTTATTCAATACACATCTATCACACATCTGATTTATATTCTAAGTTATATGTGCCCATTACCTCTTTACAGCACATGCACAGCAAAACCAAATT
The DNA here is from genome assembly GCA_025267735.1 of Mactra quadrangularis. Classification (NCBI taxonomy): domain Eukaryota; kingdom Metazoa; phylum Mollusca; class Bivalvia; order Venerida; family Mactridae; genus Mactra; species Mactra quadrangularis. Next base: position 33,939,420 of record CM046311.1, read on the forward strand.
TTGCATCAATTAAAAAGCATGTAAATCATGCAAGCAGACGACAGTATAGTTCTATACAACTTATCATTAAAGACACAACTTATAAATCTTGGACATCAAAGGAAAGTTGTTTACGAAACAACGAAAGTTGTTAGTATTGTGGTTACGTCATAATAGAGATGAAAATTTCAAGTATTACATGTTTCATGACATGTTCGTGTATAAACGACGGTTAAACTAACTAAATTATCCTCTTACTCATTACGACGCCAGCGAACCGATACATAAAACCCCTTTAATAATTTCACAAAGACTACATCCCTTAAAATGGTAATAGTTATTTATCAAAGGGAGGTAACTGAGGACGACCCTGGCGATATTTGAAAAGAAATCCCGGAAGTTGCCCTGCTCTAATCATGGCCGAGGAGTTCCGATGTATCGTTACGGAACGTTTTGGAACGTTTAGGGTTATTGAACAGGCTTCTTACCAACGACGTATGCCAAATATTATAATACGAAATTGATTAAATTTGTAAATTTCTATGCAACGCTATACATGTTGTATACAGAGAAATCTTCTTTTTTAAAGAAATCTTCATCGAAATTCAATGCAACACTTTTAATCAAAGGCAAAATTAATGGCTATTAACTGGACCAAACGTGCACATTATGTACATACGACCACCAAAAAATGTATTGCATGCCAATATGATAACTCTATACATCACGGTAAGTATAAAATCAAATTAAAATTTTCAATAAATAACTTTATGATATATTGTGACCCCCCCCCTCCCTGTAGGGACTCATGAACGTTAAAACCCTTTAGCCTGAATTGTGTCAACATTTCAATATTAGATATACTGCATAACCAAAAAGCTGAATATAGACAATTACCCGTAATTAAGTTAAATTTTACTCTATATACAAATAGTTTCCGTTATAATTATAAAATTGCATTCGTCGCTATATTTAACCCATAAGCGAAATCGAAACAAGGGACTTAAAGTCGGACATTTAAAGGTAAAAATGGCGAGCGACGGCAGTATTCGAGTAAATTCGTCGGAGGAAATATTCAACTTTACTTGTACCGTGTGTGACCGAGGGAATAAAACTAAAGAGGCAGTACAATATTGCATAGAGTGTAAGGATTATTGTTGTCAACAGTGTACCGATATACATAAATTGTTTACGGCTTTGTCTGGTCACAGTTTGATGGACATTGAACAAGGAAATCAATCTGGAAACCAAGCAACCAGTTTACCAGAGTTCCCGACGGAAAGATGCTGCATACATAAGGGAAAGATCATCGATATGTATTGCCAGGAACATGATTCTGTTGGTTGCTATGCATGTATAGCAACGGATCACAAGTAAGTGCTTAAGGGTGTATCGGGATTTGAAATTGAAAAAAATCTATGAAGTGGGTGTGGTTACTAAACTATTAAAATATCCATTAATTCTAAAAAAAGTTTGATATATTTTGTAAGTGATGCATTAAATGTATAAATGTGATAGTGAAAATAAAAAAACAAAACAAATAAGATATTTAGAAAGAAATGAAAACATTTAACCTCACCATAGAATAGCCATCCGAACGTCAATCCAAACACATATTTAAAGTTCTTTTTTCATAAATCCAAATGTTGATATAGGTTGTCCATGTAACATGTTACAATGTCTTAGGTAAAATTACACAAAAAGTATTTCCCAAATGTAAATTTGATAATTCATCTCAACACAAACATTACACGTTTTAAATTACAGTTTACACACAAGTTCCCAGTGCAATTTTCTACTCATATTGTATGTTATATGTGTGTAATAAGAAGGAAAAATTTATCGGGTTCCTGTGTGAAATTGAAAATAAAATCATGTGTGAAGAGTGTTGTGATCAATTATCAAATTTACATTTTGGAAACACTTTTTGTGTGATTCACCCTAGGACATTGTAAAATGTTATATGGACATTCTATTACATCTTTTGGAATTATGAAAAAAGAACTTTAAATATGTGTTTGGACTGACGTTCGTAAGGCCTATTCAAGGTTAGGATAAATGTTTTTGTTTCTTTCTATATGTCTTATTTGTTGAGTTCTTTATATTTTCACTGTCTCATCTATACACTTAATGCATCACTTACAAAATAAATTAAAATTATTTAGAATTTATGGATATTTTGATATAATTAGTTACCCCACCCACTTGATAGATTTGTTTCAATTTCAACAAATGATAGATCCTTAAGGAATTAAATAAACACTATTATTAGATTAAAATTTATTACTGATATTTATTTATTTAAAGAAGATCTTTCAGTATGTGTAAGTGACTGGCGGGTGGTGTAAAGCTGTCATTAAGACAAGTATATTTGTTCTAATAATAAGTTACATCTATTCGGCTAAAAAATAATTATACATGAGTAGTGTTATATCGTTATCACGAATGAACTAGGTTACGTCAACAAGTTTTAAATATAGATATACGTGTCGTTTAGTAAGTCATGCGTATTCATGTACTTTAATACTAAACTTGAATATAATAGAGCAAATCATGTTTGTAGTCGCAAGGTTCAGATAAACACACTGCTTTTTGTACGTAGGCAATGATTATTAAAGTGGTACAAATTTTATTTTCAAATATTCATAAGGGTGAAAATTTAGAACGCTCATGTCATTAATAGAAATAGTATTAAGTATGCATGCTTTTTGGATTTACTGTATACACATGCGTTCTTCAAGGTGCAGTAGTTAAAATATCAATATGTACATATTACAGAAAGGTTCTGTACGTTGTAACTATATAAAGGTTCTGTACGTTGTAACATTACAAAGTATTTACAATTTGTTTTATTATATTACAATAATAAAAGTTCATTTGTTATAAAAAATAAACTTTTTCTTTCACCTGTGTCAATTTATATATTTGTAAAAGAAACACATATAGAATTCCTTAAAACCGGTCAAAGAAAAATCTTGTTTCAATAGATTCATGTCTTTATGATCACAAATCGTTAAATCCAATTTTTTCATACACATTTGGGAACTAAATTGTTCTCTTGTTATCTGAATCACGAAAAGAGGAACATATCTTTAACGAGTTGTTGTAAGAGTTTGTTTTTCCATCAGTTTATATATATACATGCATGTGTAGAATACATTTGTTTCATTTCAGTTCATGTCCACAGAGTAAGATTTACTCGGTACCTGACATGTTGAACGTTTTGTTCAACTCGTCTGAAAGCAAAGAGACGGAGAGTCGTCTTAAACAAATGATAACGTCTATGTCAAAATTGAGTGGATCTAAAGATACACAATTAGAAGCACTATGTGAATCAAAGAAGATTGCTTTGGAGCAAGTTGCTACATTCCAGAAAGTGCTGGAAGGTATGGTGAAACATGCTGCAGACAAGTCAAGACAAGAAATTAAAGAAGCGTTCAAGAAAGTTGAGAAGGAAATACTGGAAGATAAAGGAAACATTGATGGCACTAACAATGTGTTACAAGACACCGAAGATAATCTTACCAAATCAGCATCCAATAGAGCACAACGATTTGTATGTTCAAAAGTAGCTCAGAAAAATATCACTAAAGCAGGGATGATAAGGGCACAACAACAAACTGGCTATCATAAAGTCGTAAAGATAACTTTTAATCCTGACAATGCACTGAGTGATTTCATCCAAGGTTTACATGGGATTGGTAAAGTACAAGTTTCTGGTAAGAAGATAGTTGACCTGTACAAATTAAAAGGCAGTCATGATATCAACATTAGGTTATCTGATGATACCAAAAAGTGCTCGTCTTTAGGATGCTGTCTCATATCAGATCAACAACTTCTACTCACTGATCGGGACAACCAGAAACTTAAACGAGTTGATATCAAGAAGATGACTGTGGTTGATCGCTGTTTACTAGGCTGTTATATATTTGGCGTATGTTTGGTCAATAATAAAGAAGTTGCAGTCGGATGTGGATGTCCAAACAAGATTCAATTTGTCTCCATTGAAAACAAGATGAAGCTTACAAGAAAGATTGATACAACCCATCGCTGCTATGGTATTGCTATGAAGAATGATCATGTTTATGTAACTGATTGTAATGCTTCCCTGTATGTTTATGATATGAATGGAACATTGTTGAGGACAATAACAAATGACAATGATGGTAATAGATTGTTTACTAGTAGTACACATATCACCTTCAATGATGTTGGGAACAAAATGTTTGTTGGTACCTATGGTAAAGGATTTATATGTTTTGATGGGGATGTCAACCACCTGTCTACTATTAATGATAATGATTTGGATGGTGTAGATGGTACATGTTGTTATGGTAGCGGAAACGTGTTTGTTGTTGGACGACGTTCTCACAATATTGTACAATATAATGAAGATGGGGAGAAGATTGGTATTGTTGTGAAACAAGAGGATGTGTAACAAACCCCGGCTTCTATTGCTTTTAATCCAAGAGATAATATATTGTATGTTACATTGTTAGGCTCAGATGTATTGAAAGTACTTGAATTAGAATAGACACAAGTACATTACCAATGAAAAAGTGAAAATTGATTCAGATTAAAATATTTCTACCAAGATTAATTGAAAATATTAGACCAAGAATTGCCATTAGTACATTCCATGCAATGTAAAAATGAAATTCTGATTTAGTTAGCAATACTTTAGTTGTAAAAAGTATCCACTGACATTTAAAATGTGTAAGTATTACGTAAATACAATGATAACGTATGTTTTAGACGCATATATTGACTATCAGCTGTTTCATTTGTTTTCTCTCTCTCTCTTTCTCCCTCTAGAAGTGTTAATAATTTTGATATTTTATATACATGTATTTTTTTCTTTTTCTTATATTTCTATTTATAAACTGTACATATGATTACTCATGTATCATGATTTGAGGAATAAAGGTTTGTTCTGTTCTGTTCTGACTATCAGATGTTTCAATTTATTTAAGGAATTGAAATAGATAATTAGATGAGCTTTAATCAAAAATTATTCTTCAAAATTCCATTTTCACTAGTACAAAAGTTGGGGTTTTTATTTATAACAATAAATTTTATTTTAAATGTACATTTTGTATTATCTAGTTTGATGTGTATTATAAATAATTATAACAAGGGGTGAAATTCTACTTTAAAATGTATTTGCTATAATATAATAATTTTCATGTATTCAAAGTTTTATTTTCTCAAATATTGATCAAAATTGAAGAACAAATCACATATTTACAAAAGTGTATAGGTAATTACGGATAGCAATGTTTATTGGTATTGTTTATTTTTTCTCAACTGTCAAAAGATGAATATTTTTATGGTGACGACATGCTCTTTAACTAACGTTCGTGATATTGTGATAATAAAAAATCACCATGGAATTAATCAAACTTTGACAGTTGAGAAAAATAGACTTTACATAGCTTAGAACGAGTAAAATGTATTGGGTTTTTTTTCAACTGAGGCTTTTTCATTGTTGTCACAACAATGATATTCTGTTGAATAGAACATTGTACTGTTTTTTTTTGCTGTTCGAGTAGATCTGAAGTTCTTATTTCATGTTCCGTGTAAATTACCAAAAAAAGATGCTCTAGCAATTATACATTGATTTCTCTACTCACAATACTTGGTAAAGATTTGGAAACAGTGTAATCCCCAAATAGCAAGACAGAGCCAAGTTTCAAGACCTTTCTTTAGCTGTCAAAGATAGATCATTGTCACAATGAATATACAATAACATCTAGTGCTAATGCTTATCCATTATCTCTTACTGGTTAGTGAAACATCCAGTTCCTTAGATATTATTACAATATGGGCATATTTTTTCACTGAATTTACAGCTGTTTGTTAACATTCTTTTCTTTTTTCTACTGGATTTAAAACTGTGTCATAGAAATGACCATCATTGTATGGCAATAAACTCATATAATTTTATATTCTAGATCCTCCTCTACACATATACTCACACTTACCCTTCCACAAGGTTGGCCACTTCTTCATATACATTATTTAGGTAGGAAAATCAACATCGTCAAATTTTCATGGATAGGGTATAACTGTTTTGGTGGGTTTCGAGCGAGCAACTCCTTTCTTCATACATTGCTGTTTCGTATAATGAGCAAAATACAGCAGATAATGAGAATACTGCGTTCAGTGAAAACAGACAAATAGAATTCTAACTCAAAATGTTTATTTAAGATCTTACACAAAACGTAGAAGTTACAACATATAGATGACACATTGTTGTAATTGTTTACAATAAGGTGTTGGTATGGTGTTTATATTTGATGGTGTTTAAGGTAATTTGAACCATGTATATAATTATCAAGATGAGTTACACAGAGTGGTATCAACTTGGATACATGCAAACATATTTATAATAAAAATTTAGATCCACACAATAGATTCATAAAATATTATTTATTTTTTTTTATTAAAAACTGTAACAAGTTATTCTTAACATTTGGTGACAAGATGACAAATGCACCGATTGTTTAGTGATATTTTTCCCATTTTTTACAATATAAAAAATCCTTCAACACCATACGTTGGAATAAAGATATATTTATTTGACTGTTGTTTAAGGCAATAGATAGAAATTTCCGAATAAATAATAGCAAAAAACGATTAATAAAGTTTCTGTATTTTTATGAAAGGTAGAAAATGACTTATAACAAGTTCGATAATTTCGTCTTTTTAGGATTACAATTTTTCGTGCTTAATACATGTACATTATTAATGTAAATTAAAAAAGCCACAAATATTTACTGCAGACCATCACCAGAGATAATTAAATAAAAACAGACTGAAACAAAAACATTGAAATCTTGATAACACAATCACATTCTTGCCAGTCGAGCAAAAACACAAAAATGTCACAAAAATGTACCTATGGGAATAAAATTTTCTTAATTCTTTACTGCATTGGAATACGATCTTAAGGAATAAATAGAATCTATCTTTTGTTTTTGGATTTTAATTTTTCATAAATATTAATCACCAAAGGGAGACAATTTCAGATAGTAGTTATCGTTTATATTAGTTAACAAGATTTCATGTATATTAGAAATTAAACACTTGATTTAAATTACCTGTTTATAAATAAGCCGATTATATAATATGTATTTAAGTCCAGAGAAGATTACACACACAGTTTCATATAATATATCGTAGTAGAGTTATTATAAGCCTAACATATAACATCTATTACAAAGCCTATTAAATATAAGAAAATACATAAAAAATTGTCCATTAATATTTAAAATAACTTTATGCTAGTTCACAAACATAGACTGTGTAAAGTCGGCGTAATCATATGCATCAGGTATGACACGTCCGGTTCTATCCACATACGGTTTCATACGACCAATACAATAATCAGCTTGTTCCTTCGTAAGATTCTGAAATAACAAAATGGAAATGTATTGATAGTAAATTGATAATATCTAAGTTGTTTTTCAAACTATCCATATTAAGTGTTTTCATTTTGTTTTGTATGGAATAATTTGAAAAACACTGAAATAGTAACAAAATGGAAATAAATTGATTATTGATTGATGATAAACCTGTTTTTCACTTCAAAATACCCACATTAAGTACACAGAGGAAATAATTTGAACAGCTAAATCATACTGCACTAAGTATGCCAAATTTTTTTTGGCAGTTTATGATAAAATACTAATTACAAAGAATTACACAATAGCTTAGATCAAATGTAAGGAAAAATCAACCTTCAAGTCTATTTGCATTACTTGATATCATTTATGAATAATAAGATCATACTGTTTATTAAATTACAAGAAAGTCAAACTTATTTTACTCTTGATTAAACTATATAGAATAAAATCTTAAAGAATGGTCTCAATGCCCAATTTCAACTTTCAATCGTTTTGTATATGCTACCACTTTGCTTAGACTAATTGAAAATGTTGGGCTTAAAACTTGCATATACAATAAGGCATTATAAAAATAGTTATTGTTACGAAAATTACTTACAGCATAAAGTTCGTTTGACGTAATAAATGGTTTTTCTCCAGACGTAAGAGCTCGGAAAGCTTGTTCCACCTCCGAGCTCGACTGGACGTTCTCTGTCTCACGGCTTATCATAAACGCCATATATTCTTGCAGTGATACGTGGCCATCTCTGTAAAATGTCAAAATACAAGTATGTTTAATAATGAACATATAACAAACAACTTGGTGACTGCTTAAAAGCATATAAAATTCATACTTCTTTGTTATATATAAACCAGTTATAACGGTGACCTGATACAGAGCCTACCTACAACTTGACTTTTTTTTTGGGGGGGGGGGGATTTTAGATAGCTAATTTTTGTAAGACTACATGACACATCAATGCAGCATTGTCATATTTATACTCATTCACAGGTTTCTTGTACTTCTTACAAAGACTGTAAAATGGTTTTAAACAATCAAACAAATAGCGAGTAATTAAATAAGGGTTAATATAACTGACAGTTGAATAAGATTCTACAACACTTATGTATCAATCTGTCCCCTTGTCAATCTGACCAATCTTCACAGTATAGTCATGATAAAACTGTCTCAGTTTCTTGGGTCAGAGTGATCAAACTACATATTATAAAGTTAAAGATTACACTTACCTGTTAGGATCTACCATATCAAGTATAGCTTGGAACTCAGGATCAACTTGGCCATCTTCTACAACAGGCAAGTCATAACCTAGAGCTCTTAAACAAGATTTAAATTCTTGATGGTCAAGTTTACCAGATTTGTTTTTATCAAAATGTCTGAATAAAAGTAAATATGCAAATTTGATATAATTGTTAACATTTCCTACACAAAAAGTGAAAATATGGATTATTCTGTTTGTAATACAGGTACCATAAGAGACAATGTTTTAATTGATCTTATTCTATTTGGTTAGGTTTAATGCTGTACCAACACATTGTATAGGTCATATCACGGCAGTCAGACAATCTACTCGTCATTCAAAGAAAAGCCAAATCTCTGGGTTTAGCTGTAAAGCTGCCCTGCATGATTAGAAATCTGTGGTAGAAGAGAAGATGACCTTATTGATCATTTCATAAACAAACTCCACGAAAGTATGTTCCACCCGAGAATCAAACCTACAATCAATGTACAACAGTCAATGTTTGCCCCTCAGACTGAGCTAGCCGGAATTTGCACAAATAATGAGCCGAACTCAATGTCGAGGCCGTTCTGAAGCACTTTCCTCGGTCTTAATTGGGGCAATATTTCGCGTCAGACCCAAATATCATAGCTTATTTGGTGATATGTTATCTACTGTAATTAAATTCTTGACTGTACAAAATGTACATGATACAATGCCATTCAAAAGTTCTTTTAAAACTAATGAAAAGAATGATTAAGCCAACTTCAAGAAATGTTACTCAAATAAGATGTTGTCCAATTATAGCAAAATTACCTGTGGTATCATTGTATGCATGATGTGTTTTTTTTAAATTGTTGATCAGTCTGTTCTAAAAATAGGTATTTATGTTGGGCACTGTTCTTTTGGGTCATATTATGAATTTTATAATATGCGATACTTCAACTTATAACGTTTTGTCATTCAACAAAAAGCATAAATATTTTATTAATTTCATCAAAATTCAAATTGCTTATTTTACACCGATTATTCGAGGAAGGGGCGGATCCATTTTTTTCTAGGGAGGTCCAAACTTTTGAACCACAACCACATTATACATATTTTGCAGAATAATGCAACATATAATAATAAAAAAAATACATAAACATTTAATCTATGCTTGGCCACCGGGAAAAATTGTTTCATGCTACTTATGACTTACTGTCAATAAATACACTAATGGAAAGGCACATTTTGGTAATTCAGGGCGGGGATCCGGACCCCCGCTAGATCCGTCTATGCGATGGTACTTATAAATTGATTTAACAAGATACAGTTTCTTCTGAAAAAATTCCTTGGACAAAATACAGTTTTGAGGATAAAATGATTCACTTAACTAAATTTTGATTTTTACAATTATATTTTTTTAATAAATCATAGACGACGGACAGATGAACGATGGATAGCTAAAAAACTCCATGTGTTCAAAATTAATCTAAAAATATACTCTATTTACAAATAGTTTCCGTTATAATAATATCATTGCATTCGTCGCTATATTTTACCCAAATGTGAAAACGAAACAAGAAGTTTAAAGTCTCACATTTCCAGGTTAAAATGGCTGACGGTGGTAGCAGTCGGATAAAATTGTCGGAGGAAGCATTCGATTATATTTGTTCTGTGTGTGATCGAAGAAATATAACTAAAGAGGCAGTACAATATTGTATTGACTGTAAGGATTATTGTTGTCACCAATGTACAGATATGCACGAAGTTTTTTCTACTTTGTCTGGTCACAGTCTAATGGATGTTGGACAAGGAAATCAATCTGGAAACCAAACAACCAATTTACCAGAGTTTCCGACGGAAAGATGCTGCATGCATAAGGGAAAGATCATCGATATGTATTGCCAGGAACATGATTCTGTTGGTTGCTATGCGTGTATAGCAACGGATCACAAGTAAGTGTTAAAAGAATTATCTAAGCACTACAATTACATTTAAATTTATTACTGATATTCTATCATTGAAAGGAGATCTTTAGGTATGTGTAAGTGAATGGTGGGTGGTTTTAATCTGCCAATAAAGACAAGTATATTTGTTATAAAAATAGCACAGTTAAATCTATACTTAGTCTACTAAAAGATATACATGATTAGTGTTATATCTGTTTAGTGTTATCAAAATGAACAAGGTTACGTCAACAAGTTTTAAATTTAGATATACATGTCGTTTTAAAGGTCATGCAAATTCATGTACTTAAATGATAAACCTGTAGTGTGTTCAATTACACAAAACGTTACAGAACGTTACATAACGATACATTCGGAACCCCTCGGCCATTCGCTGCGAATAACCTAATCTAATACACAAATATGAGATCGTTAAGGCAATGATTGATGTTTCAAAATTAACGGACTAAAAAGGAAACGTCACTCAATGTCTAAACGATCATATATTTGTTTACTTTAACACCGGTAGTTTCAAAATAGCGTCTAAATATGTCCGAGATGTTTCGCAGCGAATGGCAGAGGAGTTCCGAATGTATCGTTACGGAACGTTTTGTAACGTTCGCGGTAACTGAACGCATACCATGTTTGATAGAAACATACCATGTTTATAGTCGCAATGTTTAAATAAACATACTGCTTTATGAACGTTGTCAATAATCATTGAAGTGGTACACAATGAATTTTCGAAAATTTAAAAGGGTCAAAAATTAGAACTCTCATATCATAAATAAATATAGTAATAACTATGTATGGGTTTTTTTATTTACTATATACAAATGTGTTCTCTAAGGTGCAGTAGTTCAAATATCAATATGCACATACTACAGAAAGGTTCTGTACGTGATAAAATAATAACATTACAAATTGTTTACATTTTGTTTTATAATATTACAATAGTCATTTGTAATAGAAAATAAACTGTTTTTCTTTCATTTGTATTAATTTATTTATTTCTTAAAGAGGAAAAGAAACTAATATAGAATTCCTTTAACCGGTCAAAGTAAATACTTGTTTCAATAGACTCATAACCTGATGATCACAACTTCTTAAATCTATCTTTTCATACACATTTGGGAATTAAATGTCCCCTCTTATCTGAATAGTAAAAAGAGGAGCATATCTTTACGGAGTTATTATTAGAGTTTGTTCAAACACAAGTTTCTGTATATACATGTATGTGTAGAATAAATTTGTTTCATTTCAGATCATGCCCAGAGAGTAAGATTCACTCGGTACCTGACATGTTGAACGTTTTGTTCAACTCATCTGAAAGTAAAGAGACAGAGAGTCGTCTTAAACAAATGATGATTTCCATGTCAAAATTGAGTGAATCTAAAGCTATCCAGTTGGAGGCACTCAGTAAATCAAAGCATAATGCTTTGGAGCAAGTTACTACATTCCAAAATGTGCTGGAAGGTATAGTTAGACATGCTGCTGACAAGTCAAGACAAGAAATAGAAGATGCGTTCAAGAATGTTGAGAAGAAAATACTGAAAGATAAAGAAAACATTGATGACACTAACAATGTGTTACAAGATGCCGATGATAAGCTTACCAAATCAGCATCCAATAGAGCACAACGATTTGTATGTTCAAAAGTAGCTCAGAATAACATCACTGAAGCAGAAATGATAAAGTCACAACAACAAACTGGTGCTCATCGAGAAGTCAAGATAACTTTCGATCCTGACATTGCACTGAGTGATTACATCCAGGGTTTGCATGGAATTGGTAGTGTACATGTTCCGGATAATAATAGAGTTGACCTGTACAAATTAAAAGGCAGTCAAGATATTAACATTAGGGTATCTGATGATTCAACCCTTTGCTGTTCTTATGGGTGCTGTCTAATATCAGATCAACAACTACTAGTCACTGATTGTAGCAACAAGAATCTTAAACTAGTTGATATCAAGAAGATGGCTGTAGTTGATTACTGTTCATTAGGCTGTTATATATATGGCGTATGTTTGGTCAATGATAAAGAAGTTGCAGTCGGATGTCACATTCCAAACAAGATACAATTTGTCTCCATTGAAAACAAGATGAAGCTTACAAGAAAGATTGATACAACTCACCTCTGCTATGGTATTGCTATGAAGTATGATCAATTTTACGTTACTGATTGTAGTGCTGCCTTGTATGTTTATGACATGAATGGTACACTGTTGAGGACAATAACAAATGACAATGCTAGAAGCAGATTGTTTACTAATAGTGCGCATATCACATGCAATGATGTTGGGAACAAAATGTTTGTTGGTACCTACGGTAAAGGATTTATATGTTTTGATGGTGATGTCAACCACATGTATACTATCGATGATAATGCTTTGGCTTGTGTAGCTGGTTTGTGTTGTGATAGTAGCGGAAACGTATTTGTTGTTGGACGAAATTCTAACAATATTGTACAATATAATGAAGATGGGGAGAAGATTGGTGTTGTTGTGAAACAAGATGATGGATTCACTTGTCCTACTTCTATTTCGTTTAATCCAAGAGATAATAAATTGTATGTGACATTGTTAGGCTCAGATGTATTGAAAGTGTTTGAATTAGAATAGACACAAGTACATTTAAAATGCAAATGTGAAGTTTGATTCAGTTAAAAATAATTCTACCAAGATGTATTAAAATAATAGACTAAGAATAGACACTAGTACATTCCTTGCAATGTAAATGTGAAATTCTGATTTAGTTTGCAATGCTTTAGTTGTAAAAAGTAATAACTGACATTTTACACGTGTTAGTATAATACAATGATAACGTATGTTTAGGACGCTTATATTTAATAACAGCTGTTTCAATTGTTTAAAAAATGATATAGATAATAAGCTGAGCTTAAATCAAATATGTTTTTGAAATGACTACATATTGTAGTTATATGTGATTATACTGTAGTATACTATCATAATAAAATATAAACAAAGTAATACAGTCCCGTTGTCATCCTTGAAGTATTCACAAAACATCTTAAAGATGTGAATATTTATTTACAAAAACCCAACGATGTTTTCATATATGCAATTTGGGAATTTCTTGTTTAGTATGGTTTAGTTCATTATCATTTCTTATCTAGGGTTCATGTGTAATTTTATGAATATGAAATAACGAGATAACTAAGAATTATCTCGTTATAACGAGATAACTAACTCGTAATAATGAGATAGTATAAACCTTCAATATTTATTTTTATGCTTTCGTAATTTATCTAGTTGGATATGTATAATAGATAACAACAAGGTGGAAAATTTAATTATTTAATTATTAATTACTTTAATTATTGGTTAATAGTATTTGCTATAATTTACATTATTAAGTTAATGTTATCAAGATATTATTTCATTTTTTCAAATATTATTATGAAAGAAATTGAAGAACAAATAATAAAAAAAGCAAAAAAAACAACAACAAAAAACAAGTGTAAAGGTAATTACGGACAACAATGTTTATTGGCATATATAGTTCTTTTTTCTCGGCTGTCAAAAGATGAATTATTTCATGGTGAAGTCGTGCTCTTTAACTAACATTCGTGATATTGTGATAATAATTTATCAATCAACATGGAATTATTCAAATTTCGGCAGCCGAGAAAAAAGACAATTTTAAGCTTAGAACGAGTATAGTGTCTTGTTTTATTTCAACTGAGGCCACAACAATTATATTTTTTGAATAGAAGATTGTAATGGTTCTTTTGCTGTTAGAGTAGATTTAAACATTTCATGTCCCTTGTAAATTACCAAAAAGATGTTCTGGCAATTATCTATTGATTTTAAAACTCACAATACTTAGTAGTGATTTAGAAACTGTGTAATCCCTAAGTAGAAAGGCAGAGGCAGGTTTCAAGATCTTCTTTCCTTAGCTGTCAAAGATAGATCATTGTCACAATGAATATACAATAACATGTATTGTAACCTCTTATCCATTATCACTTACTGATAAGGGAAACATCCAGTTCCTTAGACATTCATGCAATATGAGCAAATTGTTTTCACTGAATTTACAGCAGTTTGTGAACATCCTGTTCTTTTTTCTACTTGATGTAATGCTATATCATCTAAACTGACCGTCATTGTATGACCATTAGCTTATATAATCTAATGTCCCGGATCCTCCTCTTTAACATATATTCACACAATAAGGTGTTGGTATGCTGTTGATATTCGATGGTGTTTAATTTAGTTGAACCATTTATATAATTATCAAGATGAGTAACACAGAGTGGTATTTACTTTGATACATGAAAACATATTGATCATAAAAATTTAGATCCACAAACTAGATTAATAAGATACGATTTAATGTTTGTAACTGTAATCAGTTGATTTAAGAATTTAGCGACTAGATTACACAAGCACCAAATGTTTACCGATATTTTTTTCAATCTTTTGTACAATAGCGCTCAAATGAACATACATGTATAACTAAATTGGGGAATGGTGGCATATTTCTGCCATCAGATATATACATAATTAACGTGTTTCTTGAGTGATTAACTATTTACGTAACTAGTTTTCCACTTCTTATTACGCTGGTAAAATAGTACAAAAATGGATATTGTATGCTCTAATTTGCATTTAATTCCTGTTTTGATCATTAATGCCATAAAAAATACTATATGCCAATTGAATGTACAGACAATTTCAAGATTGCAAGGCCTTTGTGATAAGAACATGTTACAGTATGTATTAAAACAAACAAAAAAAATCTGATTTGGTTTAACGCCGTGTCAACACAATTTAGGTCATTTTACGGGGTCCAGCTCACTTGAGCTAGCTTTCCTGAACCCTTGTCTATAATCAGTACTCACCTACCCTTCTTCAAGGCCGGAAACTACTCCATATTGTCTAATTAATGGAGAAAAAATTGACATTATTGTCATATTTTCATGGAAGGGCACAACCTCCCCGGGTGGGGTTCGAACCCGTACACTCTTCGGAACACGAGATTCCAAATCCCGGCGCGCTACCAACTGCGCTATCGACCAGGGTTGAAAACAAACAAATAAATGAAACAATTTGAACACGTTCAGCGACTTCAGTCATTTGCTTTTTCCCGAAGCGCAATGATATTGTGTTATTTGTTAATTAAATTTTCAAAGTAGTGTTTTTGTGTTTTAAATTGAGAATAGCAATAATGGCATATACATTTAATGCATTCTAATACCGAAGAGTATTACAAAATTGTACAATATTGTACATTCTTTGAATTGAGAATAGCAATAACTGCTAGCTTTCACTTTGAAATTGAACTTTTGTCTATAGGCTTTAGTAAAAGACCCGGCTATTTATTGAGCATAAATGAAAGTGGTCGCTGCTCAGTAAATACTCTACCGTTACTTCACAATGAACGAGGGGAAAACATTCGGACGGTGTACAGGTGAGTTTGAACGGAGACACACAGCTCTACAAGTCATTCACTTATAGTGATATACACACTTGATCGGAGACACACAGCTCTACAAGTCAGTCACTTCTGGGGATATATACACCTGATCATAGACACACAGCTCTACAAGTCAGTCACTTCTTGGGATATATACACCTAATCAAAGACACACAGCTCTACAAGTTAGTCACATCTTGGGGTAAATACACTTGACCGGAGACACATTGCTCTACATGTCAGTCACTTATTTGGTTATTTACACTTGACAACAGACACACAGCTCTACAAGTTAGTCACATCTTGGGGTATATACATATGACCGGAGACATAGGGCTCTACAAGACAGACAATTCTTGGGGTATATTTGTTACTGGCATTTTGTTTATTTAGGCAATTTGTAAAATGCCTGGCCATTTGATGATGCACAATAGGGTATGATCGGAGACACACAGCTCTACAAGTCACTTGGTGGGACATATACACTTAATAGTACATTAATATTATTATACATGTACAGGTAAAAAAACAAAACAAATAAAACTATGAACAGCTGACACCAGTTTTAACACCTTCATAATTCAACTTTATGAAGTTTGTGTCCCCTTGGGTTTGGCTAAATTTGACCCCAGGATATTACTTCGAACAACGTCTGTAGAAATGATACTTTTCTGTTAGGGTTAACGCTAAAGCAACACATTGTATAAGACATATTACGGCAGTCAGTCAACTTACCCATCGTTCCTGGAAAGGCTTAATCTCTGGATTTAGTTTTTAACCAGATATTAGGCGCATACATCCGTCTTTGACTGACAACTGCCCATCATGATTAAGAATCGGTGGTATGAGCGATGATGCCAAAGAATATATTATGACCCTACAAGTATGCCAAACCAGGCCCAACCTTGCGTGCTGCAAACTTTTTATTGGGTTAAACACCATGTCAACACAATTTTAACGGCGTCCAGCGCACCTAAACTAGCGTCCCTGGACCCTTGTCTATAACCAGTACTTACCTATCCTTCCACAAGGCCGGAAAATTCTACATATATATTATGAGTTGAGGAACATTGACATTATTATAAAATTTTCGTGGAAGGATATAACCTCCCCGATTCGAACCCGTACCCCCTTCGGAACACAAGATTCCAAATCCCGGCGCGCTACCAACTGCGCCACCGACCCGGGTTGCCAAAAACTACTGTGGTGATACTACATCCTAAATATAAAGAAGTTCTAGGTCTCATGATTTTTGAGGACAAAATATTTCAACATTTAGCAATGTAACACCATGTTAAAATTTAGACCCCTTAATCTTTGTACAGGTCCTTAAGGTGATACCTCATATCATAAGGACGTTCTTGGCCTTATTTTTGACAATAAGATTTTTAATGATTTATTAACGACAGACAGACGTACGCTGAATAGCTGAAAACGAACTCCACATTATCTAATTTAATCTCAAAATTTATTTTAGTGACATGTAGCTTCCGTTATAATGATAGAATTGCATTCGTCGCTGTATTTTACCCAAATTTAAAAACGAAACAAGAAGTTTAAAATCTCACATTTTAAGGTAAAAATGTCGGACGTCGGCAGTATTCAGGTGAATTTGTCAGAGGAGGCATTCGATTTTATATGTACCGTGTGTGACCGAAGAAATAAAATCAAAGAAGCCATTAAATATTGCAAAGACTGTAAGGATTATTGTTGTCGACGATGTACAGATATGCACAAAGATTTTGCTCCTTTGTCTGGTCACAGTTTCTTGGATGTTGGACAAGGAAATCAATCTGGAAACCAAGGAACCAGTTTACCAGAGTTTGCGACGGAAAGGTGCTGCATACATAAGGAAAAAGTCATCGATATGTATTGCCAGGAACATGATTCTGTTGGTTGCTATGCGTGTATAGCAACGGAACACAAGTAAGTACTAAAGTAATTAAATTAACATACATGCATATAGTAAAATTTTAATATATAATTACAGTTTACTTTTGGGTATGTGTAAGTGACTGATGGGTGGTGTTAATATATAAACAAACGCATATAAAATGACTAAAAAGATTTACATGTATGGAACGCCATAGCTGTCTGGTGGTGTTTTCATCTGTATTATCTAAATTAGTCTTATTATTTCTAAAACGAATGTATTTTTTCTAGGTGATGACTTGTCTAAACTCCGTCATATTATGTCAAAATGAAGTGTTATTATGTCTACATATGGTGTCTTATCCCAATTCAATCTTAACTTGTATAAATGGAGTGCTATTATGTCCAAAATTAGTGTTGACTTGTCTTAATTCCATCCTATTATGTCTAAATATAGTGTAACCATGCCCAACGGTGATGTTGACTTGTGTAAATGATGTCTTATCATGTTAAAAAGTAGTATTTTCATTTCTTAATTTGGATTTGACAAGTCTAAACGTTGTTAAAGCTTCATATGTCCATTTGTAGCTTAATTATTTCAAAGCACGATCTTGATTTGTCTATAAATTGTCTTATTTGGTCAAAATCTAATGGTGTTGATATGTCCAAATACCGTCTTATCATAATATAAGGTAGTGTCTGATGTCAAAATTTATGATAATTTGTCTAAATCATGTCTTATTATATCACAGTAAGATGTTTCTTTTCCAAATACTGTGTTGACTTGGCTTAGCGCTGCCTTATCATAAAACAGTAAAGTGCTATTATGTTCAAATGTAGTGTTGACATGTCTAAACAAAGTCTTATTATGTCTAAATGTAGTGCCGATTTTATTTAATGTAGCGTTGACTTGGCTAAATGTCATGTAGACGTCGTATTGACATAATAAGACATCATTTCGAAAAGTCAACATTACCTTTTCACATAATAACACTATGTTTTGACATAATAAGACAGTGTTTAGACAAGTCAACATTAAGAAAATTCAACACCACATTTGAACATTATAACACTATGTTTTGACCTAAAAAGGCAGTGTTTTGATAAGTCGATATTTAGATAAGTCAACACTTCAATCGGACATTATAACATAATGTTTTGACTTAATAAAACAGTGTTTAGACAATTCTACACCACATTTGGACATAGTAACAAAATATTTTGACACAATAAGAAATCATTAGACAAAAACAACACATTTGGACATAAAGAGACAGATCGTAAACAAGTCAACAATACTGATTACAAAATCAGACGTCATTGGCGTTCCATACACATGAGATGTATTATATCGGTTATCTCTGTTATCATAACACAAACTAGATTATGTCAACAAGGCTTAAATGAAAAAATGAAGGTCGTATTGTATGTTTATATGTTATATTATATGTTTTATATGGGGCTAGTTGAGCAATATCTTGATTTTTGTCCATAGGACTCGCAATAATAGATGCGTTTGGCTTAACGTTTCTCTGAACAGAAAATTTGATCTTTCAGACACCAGTAAGTATCACTTTGTGATACCCTATCTATTTGAAAGAATCTAATTCTAATGGAAAAAAAACACAAAATGATGTAAGGCGTAGAAGTAAGAGAAACCTCTCCTTCTATTTTTAAGGACGAAAAATAGGCCTTAGCAACTGAAAGGAGCGTTTCTCTTAGTACAATGTACGTCAAATTGTGAAAATTCAATTCGGTGGTGTTTTTAAGCGTTCTGTGTAATATATAAAGTAATGCACCGTATATTCTTCAAACATAAAATGCTTTATGGGTAAACTTAATTTAAAGTGAGCACTCGTGATTTAATCATATGCGCATCAAAGTTCGATCCTATATTTATCATACAACATAATATATAGACAACTGTAAGTTATTTCTTAATTATATGATGATACATTGGCATTGGATGATTATCAACATTTGGCATTCTTTTTTAAAATTCATATTACAACATACAGCAAAATGCCATAATTATGTCATATTACAGCAATGCCAGAACCAATTATATTCTGAAGTATTTCTGGAAAACCGCATATGTAATGCAGTCACCAGTAAACAATCTTCGGAAATGTTTACTATAAACACTTTTTGTTTTATGCAATATTGCACATGCTTACTTTAATGAATACACGCTACGCAGATCTTTCTTTACTTTACTATGATAAATTATGCTTGCTATTTGGTGAGATTCTTTCTGATTCTACCTTGTTTGTCTCTTTTTAAGACTTAAATTTTTATACTTCCACTCTAGTAATCTAATAAGCTAATCGTGAATTTTACATCAGGAGAAAACATTTCCTGTTGCAAAGTCACAGTTTTGCAACAATGTATGTGGATTGATGTGCAGCTTCATTGTAGGTTGTATATTTAATACCACACGCTGTACAATCATTTACTGAAAATTTGGAACTGAACCATACAACTATAATATCAGTTGTCTCTTTATAAAACTATAAATGACATTACTTATCAATCTGTCACTAAAACTACATACGGACATTTTGTATCAGTACGGAAATGATGAGACATAATGGACTCAACTTGCCCCGTCACAAACAGACAACTGTAGTATTGCATGTACATATTATGCATGCATCAGTTCCTCAGATGACTATCGTTAGCTTAAAGACATGTAAATGAGTAGCATAACTACATATATAACTGATATCATAACTTTACAATAATTCGAGTACATTGCATATCAGTTTCCAGATTTTATAAGAGATAATTTTATAAGAATAGAGAACATTTAAATATTCCCTTCTTACACATTTTTCTTTGTAGGCTTGTAGAGTTCAGTATGGCGAATCTTAATGTCGTATGACTGGATATCTTAAAATTATAGTGTCATGTACATTATGTTTTTGTGAACTACCTGAGAGGAAATGTCTCAACTAACCCCTATGCTCAACTTGTCCCGCCCCCCCCCCCCCTATTAAAGTATTCAAATAATGATTATGGTTTTAATGAAGCTGGTCGTGTTTATAGTAGAAAGGATAATCTTAACGGACTTTTTGTAGTCAATGAATATTAAAATGGTACACCATGAATTTTCTAACATTAATGAAGGTCAAAATTTAGAATTGAGAACAGCGTTCATATTATAAATATAATTATCAAATGTATATGCGTTTTGATTTACTTTATCACACAAGCGTCCTCCAAGGTGCACTAGTTAAAATTAAAGATGTATTTTTTTTAAAATGAAGAAGGATTGTGTACTTGTTTTAAAACATTACATAGTGTTTCATTACGTTTCATTAAACTAAATATTATTTGGTAAAATATAAAACAAGCAATTTTTATACTCCTATGAAATGAATGTAATGCATACTGCGACTATTAAATTTCATCTTAATCATAAATTCAGTAAAATAATCCACGAATGAAACAGTTTTCATGTAATCTGAATCACATAAAATAAACAAATGATTCAATTAGAATGAGGCTTTTGATTAAAACATCCCTGTATGTATGTACGTGTAACATAAGTTTGTTTCTTTCAGATCATGTCCAAAGAGTAAGATTTACTCTGTACCTGACATGTTAAATGTTTTGTTCAACTCATCTGAAAGCAAAGAGACAGAGAGTCGTCTTAAACAAATGATGACGTCTTTGTCAAAATTGAATGAATCTAAGGATAGGCAATTGGAGGCACTGTGTGAATCAAAGACGACTGCTTTGGAGCAAGTTGCTACTTTCCAGAAAGTGCTTGAAGGTTTAATTAGACATGTTGCAGACAAATCAAGAAAAGAAATAGAAGAAGCATTCAAGAATGTCCAGAAGGAAATACTGGAAGATAAAGGAAACATTGATGACACTAACAATGTGTTACAAGATACCGACGACAAACTTACCAAATCAGCATCCAATAGAGCACAACGATTTGTCTGTTCAAAATTAGCTCAGAAAAATATCACTGATGCAGCAACACATCAACAAACTGGTGGTTATAGAGAATTGAAGATATCTTTTGATCCTGACAATGTACTGAAGAATTTCATCCAGGGTTTACAAGGAGTTGGTAAAGTACAGATGAAGAAGATAGTTGACCTGTACAAATTAAAAAGCAGTCAATTTATCAACATTAGGATGTCCGATGATATTTGCAAGTGTGTTTCTTTTGGATGCTGTCTAATATCAGATCAACAACTTCTAGTCACTGATCGGGACAACCAGAAACTTAAACGAGTTGATATCAAGAAGATGACTGTGGTTGATCACTGTGCATTTAGCTGTAATATATTTGGCGCATGTTTGGTCAATGATAAAGAAGTTGCAGTCGGATGTGAAAGTCCAAACAAGATTCAATTTGTATCCATTGAAAACAAGATGAAGCTTACACAACAGATTGATACAACCCATCGCTGCTATGGTATTGCTATGAAGGATGATCTTATTTATGTTACTGACTTTGGTGCTTCTTTGTATGTTTATGATATGAATGGTGCATTGTTAAGGACGATAACAAGTGACAATGACGGCAATAGATTGTTTACTAATAGTACACATATCACCTTCAATGATGTTGGGAACAAAATGTTTGTTGGTACCTGTGGTAATGAATTTATATGTTTGGATTGGAATAGCTACCAGCTGCAAAGAATCAATGATAATGACTTGAATGGTGTAGATGGTTTATGTTGCGATAATAGTGGATACGTATTTGTTGCTGGACGACGTTCTCACAATATCTTACAATATAATGAAGATGGTAAGAAAATTGGTGTTGTTGTGGAACAAAGAAATGGTTTCCAGTATCCGGCTTCGATTGCTTTTAACCCAAGAGATAATAGATTATTTGTGACATGGGAAGACTCTGACGTATTGCAAGTATTTGACTTAGAATAGAAACATTCTTATTACCGATGTAAAAGTGAGTTTTAATTCATTTTGCAATATTTTAGCTGTTATGTTTAACAGCTGACACTCAACACGCATATGTAAGTATAAAATTATGTTTTGTTCATTGCCAATCAGGCTGGTTACATTTAACTTTTGACAATATGCAAACACATACCACATGTGCTTATTATAAGTTTTTCCTTTATATTTAAAACTAGTATATTGTGTATAGATTATACGACTGGATGCAAAACCTGAGTTTCTTATACGAAATATTGCTATGTTCATGCTCAATGTTTTGAATGAAACTTGATAGCACCAATCCTGATAGTAGTGAAGTAATGTTGTAATTCACGTAGTATAGTCTTGTATTGTATAATCTATGATACAAATATAATCTTAGTTGTCTATTGAAATGAATGTTTTTTATAACTTTTTAACCTTATTATAAAATATAAAAATATGCTGACGAGTTGATTCCTTTTTTATTAGTGATACCGCATCATATCAAATATGAATATACCTGTTCTTTCTGATGTCACTGGTGATTGTAAGCGTCAATTTATCAAACTTAACTTACACCATGAGGGTATGAAAAAACGCCGAGAACATGAGAAACGGGTAAATAAAAAAGAGGATAGTTACTTAAAGAACTATGAAAATTCACAAAAATTGAAGTATTTGGCAAAACGTATATTTTACCTTATATTTAAACAGAAGTGAGACATAGTAAAGTCTATACAATAATATGCCTTCTGTCATGCTTTATGGTGAAATGTGGTGCCATTGGATGAAAACGTGCGACTTAAGCATGAATTACAGAAACAAACATGAAAGAAACAGAACATATGTCAATTTCAGAGAATTTTTTTTAAACTCATAAACCATGTGGTTTCAAAAAAGATATCACTAGGCAAAATATAAGACACCCCTTTGAGATAATTTTTGACTTCATATTTATGACAAGAAACTTTAAATCGTTTAATAATTGACTGAGTCCAATTACAACGTATTTGAAGCGAAAAAAAAATAACAATCACGGGCTAGTGAACTCTGATGAGTGATATAGGGCAAATATCATCCTCTTGTATGGTGTCAAAGAAGAAAACGAAATACATTGTACATACATTTATTTAAAGACTGCCCTGTAACTATTAACAAAAATGACTGACATACATAAAATGGATCGCTATTACCCAGTACTAGAACGTAGAAGAAAAGAAGACAAATACACCAATGTTATAATGTAGTTATGCGCTTTAATACAATATATCAAATTTGCTATCAAATTGTCTCGATCTTCAAGTTAAAAGGCTATTACTCGGAGTAGGGTGTAGAACAAAAAGTGTATGCACAAAATTGAAGAATATATTACGATCTTTCTTACATAAAACAGTATGGTTTGATAAAATCTATTTTCGGAGGAAAAGTCGTCTAAATGTGCCAACATTTCTAATAAATTACCTTTACCCCCAGTTGTGTCGGTTTATGACGAGACCTAAAACTTGTATATGCACCCAGATTATGTTGTCTGTAATTGTAATTGAAGGAGCTCAGAATCATATGACTGGTTTGTTAATACCAGTAAACATAATGTGTTCTCGTTCCCAGAGTCTAGTAGAATTCTAGTATTGAGAACCTACTAGACACTGGGAACGAGAATGACATAATAAAGATGTATTGGTACAGATAGTATGAACGCTAGGAACAACGTTTACATGTACTATGTAGAGGTATGTCTAGTTTTGTTTGTTCTGTCTTAAAGGGTGTACTGGTCACTCATCCTAAGATAGAAAGATGGAAAACATGGAGAATATTAAATTTTTCATATTTAATTCTATTCTCTTGAAGTGTTTAGATTTTAATTTACATATGAATCTACATACACATAGACAACCCGTACGGAATGGTAAATTTGTTATAATTATCTCTATCTTTTTTATGTGTACCGGACAAACATGCATGTGTATTCACATATTGATAGACAACCCTTACTGAATGCTAAATTTGTCATATTTATTTCGTAATTCAATTGATCAGAAAATTCATGATGAAATGATATCAAATTTATTTTATACTTCTTTCACACGTTTATCTGAATTATATACTACGTTATATGTCTTGATGCAGTTTAAATTATTCTTGAAAGACTATAGGTAAACGACGATTATACTAACTAAGTTATCCTCTTATGCATACCGACGCCAGCGAACTGATACATTTAACCCCTTAATTAATTTCACAAAGACTACAACCCTTAAAATGTTACTAGTTATTTATCGAAGGGAGGTAACTGAGGACGACGCTTACAAACGATATTTGGTCAAAATTTCAATTTGAATTGTCTTTCTTAAAAAAATCGCAAGGAAGCCCGTAAGTTGGCCTGCTCTAATCATGTTTTAGCTCTCATGAACACTCATTAAAACATTGTATGTGTGGAAGTTACAAAGTTTTATATGCAGTTGCTTTGTTTTCATCTTTTACAGAATTTGTCATATGTAGCGTAATATACAGTTATATAAATATGTAATGACATCAGCTGTTTTCTCGTCAGTTTTGATAGTATCATAATAGAGAGAAAGCCGATAGATTTTGGTCAAACTTGGAGTCGATTCCTTCGCGTAGAGTCTGGGTAGCCTGGTAGAAATTTCTCGTACCCAGAGTCTAGTGGGATTCTCAATACTAGCTAGTATTGAGAATCCTTCTAGACTCTGGGTATGAGAATGGAGGACACCCTTCTCTGCCACAGTCATGTGGGTCATATATATACTAATCAAAAGTTATGACGCAAACGGTAATTAGTTAACGTTCGGATACGGGGAAATTCAACCCGAAGAAAACTCAACCCGTGGATAACTCAACTCAAAGTTGTGACAACTCAGTCCGTTAGTTGGGAGATAAGTTTTCTCGGGTTGAGTTGTCTTTGGGTTAAGTTGTTCCAACCCTGACGTAACGGAACGTTACGGGTCATTCGGGGTTATTGAGCTGGCTACAGGTCATGGAAATTTGTTCAAGCAGTCAATTGTGTAGTAATGTTGACCATTATGCCAAGCTGGGTTTTGTAATGATAAATGGGAACCACAACGCCCAACTCTTCAAGTGAAGGGTGGAGATTTTAATAACGTCGCTGTTAAATACGCCATCGCCCATGTCTTTTTCTCTAACAAGATAACGCTAGACAACATTCCGCCTAGGCAACAATTCAATTTCGCAGGACTTATTACATTAAGATTTTATATTTGTCGTCATTTTCAGTAGACAAAAAACCAGTAGAACGTCTTTGGGACGTGTTTGACAGACGCATATCTCAACGTCTTGAACAGTATGTGACGACACAGGAACTAAACATTGATTTACATGAGGAATGGACAAGCATCCCACTACGTTTTTACGACGTCCTATTGGGTCATAAAGAATCAGGATTTTAGCAGACGTGAATTCAAATTAGACACACACTCATTATCAAATCTTGTTAACTTTTTTTCTCCTACTGGGCTTTTGATTCTGTGAATATTTTCTTTCCAAAAATCTTCACATATTGTTTCACTATTGAATACTCATGACAAATGATTGTTTTATTATCATATTAAATTTCACATCATTTTCATTTAAAACTCTTGAAAATATTTACGTTTTTGTACCTATTTGCGTTATAACTTTTGCATAGTATAGAATATTTCGTTTTGGTAGTTATGGGGTGTTTGATCCATCAAGTAAAGTGAACACAAAAGTGAATAGATCATTTAGGATCTCAGCTTTCTGTTTACTTCCGTTGAAGGTTATACCGTCTCTCTCCAGAGTTGTTTTCTTCCTGGATTTAATATCAGAAAGTCTTTTCCTGGTCCTCACTATTCAGAATTGAGACAACATGCCTGTTGTGAGGACGTGTACCTATCAGCTGTTTTTTTTAAGTTTGATGGTCTTGCACCAGTCATATTTGATGTATGATATTTTGACACGGATAGACCATTGTTTCTCCTGACACGTGATACACATGACGCCTCTTAAAAGTTACACGTACAGTTTTACTTTTGTGAAATCTGTCTTACGAGAATCTCCTCTTCAACGATGAGTTTACATTCATGTTTGAAATGTGTCCAAGAATCTTCCATGATAGCATTTGGTAGGTTTAGAAGAATGGTGTCGAGACACTCTGCATTTGATTCTTTTTTTCAATATTTGATTTACCTACAGCGTGTTTATGTGATTCAATGCGAATGACACTCATGTTGGAGAAGAACACAAAGTGATTATTGCTACAAAGTATGGGTGATCATTGGTTGATAAAATCTGGTCAGTTGGTTAAGAAATAATAAAGGATGTTGCTGCCCCGGAGTTTTGTCTGAAAATACCAATAAATCTATCAAATTGACTCAAATTCCACTTTCAGCTGACAAAAGATCAGACCGCGCAGTCCAAATATTATAATACGAAATTGGTTACATTTGTACATTTCTATATACAAGTTGTATACAGAGAAATCTCGTGTTTAAGATATATTTATCGAAATATATAATACATGGTAATACTTTTAATCAAAGGCAAATTTAATGGCTATTAATTTTATCAAACGTGCATATTTTATATACAGACGACCGCCAGAAGTTATCATGCCAATATGATAGCTCTTTACGTCACGGTATAAGTATAAACGTATAGTTAAACTTTTTCATTAAATAACTCTACGAAATATCGTGACCCCCTGTCGTGCCTCACGAACGATAAAACCCTTTAGCCTGAACTGTGTCAATATTTCAATACAAAATGTCCTTTATAACCGAAAAGCTGAATATAGACAATTACCCGTATTAAAGTTAAATTTTACTCTATCTACAACTCGTTTCCGTTATAATAATAAACTTGCATTCGTCGCTATATTTAACCATAAGCGAAATCGAAACAAGGGACTTAAAGTCGGACATTTCAAGGTGAAAATGGCGAGCGGCGGCAGTATTCGAGTGAACTCGTCGGAGGAAACATTCAACTATATTTGTACCGTGTGTGATCGAGGGAATAAAACTAAAGAGGCAGTAAAATATTGCATAGACTGTAAGGATTATTGTTGCCAACCATGTACCGATATGCACAAATTGTTTACGCCTTTGTCTGGTCACAGTTTAATGGACATTGAACAAGGAAATCAATCTGGAAACCAAGCAACCAGTTTACCAGAGTTTCCGACGGAAAGATGCTGCATACATAAGGGAAAGATCATCGATATGTATTGCCAGGAACATGATTCTGTTGGTTGCTATGCATGTATAGCAACGGAACACAAGTAAGTGCTAAAATAATTAAATAAACACTATTATTAGATTTAAATTTATTACTGATATTCATTGATTGAAAGAAGATTCAGTATAAATAAGTGACTGGCGGGTGGTGTAAAGCTGCCATTAAGACAAGTATATTTGTTCTAATAATAAGTTAAATCTATTCGGCTAAAAAATAATTATACATGAGTAGTGGTATATCGGCTATCATAAAATAAACTAGGTTACGTCAACAAGTTTTAAATTTAGATATACACGTCGTTTAATAGGTCGTGCGTATTCATGTACTACAGTAATAAACTTAATTATAATGGAGCAGATGTTTGTAGTCGCAATGGTTTGATAAAGACACTGCTTTTTGTACGTAGGCAATGATTATTAAACTGGTACACAATGTATTTTCGAAAATTTATGAAGGTCAAAATTAAGAACGCTGATGTAATAAATAGAAATAGCACGAACTATGCATGTTTTTTTATAAACTGTATATATATTCGTTCTTCAAGTAGTTTAAATATCAATAAGCACTTACTATAGCAAGTTATGTACGTGGTAGCATAATAAAGTGTTTATAGTTAGTTTAATCATATTACAATAATTAAAGTTCATTTGTTATAAAAACACATGCGTTCAGCAGTAGTTTAAATTTCAAGTTGGATGTACTATAAAAAAGGCTGTGTACGTGTTAACATTACAAAGTGTTTAAGTTTCCTTTTATTATATAACATTAATTGAAGTTCATCTGTTATAAAAATAACTTTTTATCTTTCTATTTTTACCTGTATCAATTTATATATTTTCTTAAAGAGGAAAAGAAACAAATATAGAATTCCTTTAACCGGTCAAAGTAAATTCTTGTTTCAAAAGACTCATATCTTGATGATCACAACTTCTTATATCCAATCTTTTCATACACATTTGGGAATTAAATATTCTCTTGTTATCTGAATCACGAAATGAGGAACAAATCTTTACGCAGTAGATATTAGAGTTTGTTTAAACACAAATTTCTGTATATACATGTATGTGTAGAATAAATTTGTTTCGTTTCAGATCATGTCCAGAGAGTAAGATTTACTCGATACCTGACATGTTGAACGTTTTGTTCAACTCGTCTGAGAACAAACAGACAGAGAGTTGTCTTAAACAAATGATGACTTCCATGTCAGAATTGAGTGAATCTAAAGCTATTCAGTTGGAGGCACTCAGTAAATCAAAGGAGAATGCGTTAGAACAAGTTTCTAAATTCCAGAAAGTACTTGAAAGTATGGTTAGACATGCTGCAGACAAATCAAGACAAGAAATAGAAAAAGCGTTTAAGAAAGTTGAGAAGGAAATACTGGAAGATAAAGGAAACATTGATGACACTAACAATGTGTTACAAGATACCGATGATAAGCTTACCAAATCAGCATCCAATAGAGCGCAACGATTTGTATGTTCAAAGTTAGTTCAGAAAAGTATCACTAAAGCAGAGATTATGAAGGCACAACAACAAACTGGTGACTATAAAGAGTTCGGGATAACTTTTGATCCTGACAATGTACTGCAATATTACATTCATGGTTTACATGGGATTGGTAAAGTACAGGTTTCTGATAAAAAGAGAGTAGACCTGTACAAATTAAAAGGCAGTCATGATATCAACATTAGGATATCTGATGATACCAAAATGTGTACGTCTTTTGGATGCTGCCTCATATCAGATCAATATCTACTAGTCAGTGATCGGGACAACAAGAATCTTAAACTAGTTGACATCAGGAAGATGACTGTAGTTGATCACTGTTCATTACGCTGTAAATTATATGGCGTATGTATGGTCAATGATAAAGAAGTTGCAGTCGGATGTGAAAGTCCAAACAAGATTCAGTTTGTCTCCATTGAAAACAAGATGAAGCTTACAAGAAAGATTGATACAACTCATGGTTGCTATGGTATTGCTATGAAGAATGATAATCTTTATGTTACTGACTGGAATGCTTCCCTATATGTTTATGATATGAATGGTACATTGTTGAGGACAATAACAAATGACAATGCTGGTAACAGATTGTTTACTAGAAGTACACATATCACATTCAATGATGTTGGGAACAAAATGTTTGTTGGTACCTATGGTAGAGGATTTGTTAGTTTTGATGGGGATGGCAACCACCTGTCTAATGATAATGAGTTGGCTAATGTTGATGGCACATGTTGTGATGGTAGCGGAAACGTTTTTGTTGTTGGACGATATTCTCACAATATTGTACAATATAATGAAGATGGTAAGAAGATTGGTACTGTTGTGAAACGAGAGGATGGGTTACAAACCCCGGCTTCTATTGCTTTTTATCCAAGGGATAATAAATTGTATGTGACCTTGATAGGCTCAGATGTATTGAAAGCATTTGAATTAGAATAGACACAAGTACATTTTCAATGCAAAAGTGAAGTTTGATTCAGTTTAAAATAATTTTACCAAGACATATTGAAACTATTTGACTAAGAATGGACACTAGTACATTCCATGCGATGTAAAAATTATGATTTAGTTTGCAATACATTAGTTGTAAAAAAGTATTTACTGACATTTTACATGTGTAAGTATAATGTAAATACAATGATAACGTATGTTTAGGACGCCTATATTGACTATCAGCTGTTTTAATTGTTTTTAAGGAATTGCAATAGATAATGAGATGAGCTTTAATAGAAAATGTTTTTCAAATGACTACATGTTGTTGTTCTTTGTGATAATACTGTAGTATACTGTCATAATAAAATATAAACAAAGTAACACAGTTCCGTTACCATCCTTGAAGCATTCACAAAATATCAACGATGTTTTCAGTATTTTCACATCTGTAAGATGGGAATTTTTGTTTAGCGTGGTTCAATTTATTTTCACTTCTCATCTAGGGTTCACGTGCATCTATCGATTTACTGAAACCCTCTAAAGTGTATAAGGTCCCTAACATAATACATGAAGTGTTTGGCAAACAAAATTACAGTGCTATCCAAAATTCCATTTTCTCTAGTAAAAATGTTGGGATTTTCATTTACACTATTAAATTTCATTTTAGATGTATTTATCTTGTTGGACATGTATAATATATTATAACCTTTTTAATGGGAGAAATCCACTTTAAACAATTATTTTTGCTATGATTTACATGTACTCAAAGTTACGATTTTATTTTCTCAAATGCTATATTGATAAAATTGAAAATCATATATATTTACATAAGGGTAAGGAAATTACGGATGGCAATGTTTATTGATACTGTCAATAGGCGAATACTTTTTTATGGTGACGTCGTGCTCATTTACTAATATTTGTGATATTGTGATAATAAATAATCAATCACAATGAAAGTATTCAAATTTTGGCAGTTGAGACAATACGAAGTTTAGAACTAGTAAAATGTCTTTTTTCAACTGAGGTCACAACAATTATATTCTGTTAAAAAGAACATTGTACTGGTTTTTTATTAGATCTTATTTCATGCCCCTGTAAATTGCCAAAAAAAGTTCTAGCAACTATTCATTGATTTCAAAACTCATAATACTAAAATGACCATCATTGTATGACAATGAGATCATGTTACCTATTGTCCAAGATCCTCCTCAACACATATACTCACACTACTCTTCCACAAGGTTGGCAACTTCTTCTACGATGCATAAGAGAGTATGACTGGAGACACACAGCTCTATAAGTCAGTCACTTCTTGGGATATATACACTTTATCGGAGACATACTGTTCTACAAGTTAGTCACTTCTTGGGATATATACACATGACCGGAGACACACAGCTCTACAAGTCAGTCACTTCTTGGGATATATACACATGACCGGAGACACACAGCTCTACAAGTCAGTCACTTCTTGGGATATATACACATGACCGGAGACACACAGCTCTACAAGTCAGTCACTTCTTGGGATATATACACATGACCTGAGACACAGCTCTACAAGTCAGTCACTTCTTGAGTATATACACATGACCGGAGACACAGCTCTACAAGTCAGTCACTTCTTGGGATATATACACATGACCGGAGACACACAGCTCTACAAGTCAGTCACTTCTTGAGGTATATACACGTGACCGGAGACACACAGCTTTACAAGTCAGTCACTTCTTAGGATATATACACTTGACCGGAGACACACAGCTCTACAAGTCAGTCACTTCTTGGGGTATATACACTTGACCGGAGACACAGCTCTATAAGTCAGTCACTTCTTGGGATATATACACATGACCGGAGACACACAGCTCTACAAGTCAGTCACTTCTTGAGGTATATACACGTGACCGGAGACACACAGCTCTACAAGTCAGTCACTTCTTAGGATATATACACTTGACCGGAGACACACAGCTCTACAAGTCAGTCACTTCTTGGGATATATACACTTGACCGGAGACACACAGCTCTACAAGTCAGTCACTTCTTGGGGTATATACACTTGACCGGAGACACACAGCTCTACAAGTCAGTCACTTCTTGGGATATATACACAACCGGAGACACACAGCTCTACAGGTCAGTCACTTCTTGGGATATATATACACATGACCGGAGACATACAGCTCTACATGTCAGTCACTTCTTGGGATATATACACATGACCGGAGACTAACAGCTCTACAAGTCAGTCACTTCTTAGGATATATACACATGACCGGAGACTAACAGCTCTACAAGTCAGTCACTTCTTGGATTATATATACATTTAATATTGCATTTGTGGCATTCTAAAGGTAAAACAAACAAACAAAACTATGAACAACTAACACACTTTTTAACACCTTCATAATTCAACTTCATAAAGTTTGTGACCCTTTGGGTTTGCTAATTTTGACCCCCAGGATAAAACTTCGAACAACCTTTGTAACGAATCTAGGTATGATACTTTCCTGTTGGGATTAACGCCGTAGCAACACAATGTATAAGTCATACTACGGCAGTGAGTCAACTTACTCATCTTTCCTGGAAAGGCTTATTCTCTGGATTTAACTTTTAACCACTTATAACCAGTCATTAGGCGAATACTTCCATCAGTGACTGACAACTGCCCTTCATGATTAAGAATCCGTGGTAGGAGTTATGATGGCCAAAGAAATATATTATGACCCAACTCCACGGGAATCAAACATACGATTCTCGATCAGCAGATTTGCGTGCTACAAACTTTTTTATCGGGTTTAACGCCGTGTCAACACAATTTTAACGGCGTCCAGCGCATAAACTAGCGTCCATGGACCCTTGTCTATAACAAGTACTCACCTATCCTTCCACAAGGCCGGAAAATTCTCCATATATATTATTAGTTTAGGAAAATTGACATTATTGTAAAATTTTCATTGAAGGATATAACCTCCCAGATTCGAACCCGTACCCCTTTTGGAACACGAGATTCCAAATCCCGGCGTGCTACCAACTGCGCCACCGACCCGGGTTGCTGAAACTACTGGGGTGATACTACATCCTAAATATATAATAATTCTAGGTCTCATGATTTTAGAGAAAAACATATTTCAACATTTAGCAATGTATCACCATGTTTAAATTTAGACCTATGGGGCGGGACTTTTTATGACCCTGAGGCACAATTAAATCAAATTTTGCAGAAAACTTTAAGTGATGCTTCATAGGCGAATCTAGCGGGGGTCAGGGGTCCTAGAATTTTCTAAATGCACCTGTCCATAGGTTATTTTTTGACTGTAAGTCATTTTTAAGTAAATTTTAGACACATTGATTTAATAGGTGAGTAGTTTTTATCATTTATATTTTGCACTTTTCTGCAAAATGTGTATAATGTTGTTGTGGTTTGAAAGTTTGCCCCCCCCCTAGAAAAAAATCCTGTATCCCACCCTGAATGCTTCATGAAAAATATGTAAGGAGTTGGCGTTATGACTTTGAAATAGAAATCATTTCGATACTTGTAAATTTAATGACCTTGGGACGAGGCAAGTTTTGATCCCATTCTATGCTTTAAAAAAGTGTATATATGACTTAAGCTACATATCAAATACTTCAGCTACATATCAAATATTCTAACTTAATCTCAAAATATACTCTATTTACAAGTAGTTTCCGTTATAACAACAAAATTGCATTCGTCATTATATTTTACACAAAGTTGAAAACGAAACAAGAAGTAAAAAGTCTCACATTTTCAAGGCGGCAGTAATCAGATGAATTTGTCGGAGGAAGCATTCGATTATATTTGTTCTGTGTGTGACCGAAAAAATATAACAAAAGAAGCTGTTAAATATTGCATTGACTGTAAGGATTATTGTTGCAAACCATGTACAGCTATGCACAAAGTTTTTGTGCCTTTGTCTGGTCACAGTTTCTTGGATGTTGGACAAGGAAACCAATTTGGAAACCAAGCAACCAATTTTCCTGAGTTCCCGACGGAAAGATGCTGCAAACATAAGGGAAAAGTCATCGATATGTATTGCCAGGAACATGATTCTGTAGGTTGCTATGCGTGTATAGCAACGGAACACAAGTAAGTGCTAAAAATAATATCTAATCACTATAATTACATTTAAATTTATTTCTGATATTTTATTATTATTGAAAGGAGATCCTTTAGTATGTGTAAGTGACTGGTAGGTGGTGTTAATCTGTTTATGAAGGCAAATACATTTGTTCTAATAATAGCATAGTTAAATCTATACGACTAAAAATATATACATAATTAAGTAATCATAAAATGAACTAGGTTACGTCAACAAGGTTTAAATGTAGAAAACATGTCGTTTAATAGGTCATGAGTATTCATGTACTCAAATAATGGAGCTAATTTTGATTTAGCAGATCATGATTGTAGTCGCAATGTTTAAATAAATAGACTTCTTTGTGTACGTAAGCAATGATTATTAAACTGGTACATAATGAATTTTCGAAAATGTTTGTGGGTCGAATTTTTAAAGTCATAAAAACGCTCAAGTTATAAATAGATACAGTATAAATCAAGTATGCTTTTTAATTTACTGTGTACACATGCATTATACAAGGTATAGTTTGTTTTCTCTCAACTGTCAAAACATGTATTATTTCACAGTAAGTGCGTTTGTAAAAATTATCGTCTTGATACATTCATGAGTTTCCAAAAGTGTATAATATAATCGCCTTATGCTTGTTATACTATATGTCATGTTTTGGTCCAGATATATTTAATAACAATCAGGCCGCTAGTACAAAAACAGTGCAATCAGTCACCGTGAAATTATTAAAGCGTTGAAATTTGACACGGACTATGCAGTAGTTAAAATTTCAATTCATATAGACTTTAAAACGTTTTGTACGTGTAAACATTCGAAAGTGTTATAGTTTTTATTACATTACATTTATAAAAGTTCATTTGTTTAAAAAAAAACTTTTCTTTTCTTTCACCTTCATCAATTTATATATTTCTTAAAGAGTAAAGAAATACATATAGAATTTCTTACATCGGTCAAAGAACATGCTTGTTTCAATTGACTCATGTCTTGACGATCACAAATTCTTGTATCCAATTTTTTCATAGACATTTTCATATTTTGGAATTAAATTGCTTTGTAGTTATCTGAATCACGAAAAGAGTAACGTATTGTCACCGAGTTGTTATAAGAGTTTGTTTAAACATCAGTTTCTATATATATGTGTGATTAGAATAAATTTGTATCTTTTCAGATCATGTCCAGACAGTAAGATTTACTCAGTACCTGACGTGTTGAACGTTTTGTTCAACTCATCTGATAGCAAAGAGACAGAGAGTCGTCTTACCCAAATGGTGACTTCCATGTCAAAATTGAGTGAATCTAAAGATACACAATTAGATGCACTATGTGAATCAAAGAAGAAAGCTTTGGAGCAAGTTGCTACATTCCAGAAAGTGATTGAAGGTATGGTTAGACATGCTGCAGACAAGTCAAGACAAGCAATAGAAGAAGCGTTCAAGAAAATTGAGAAGGAAATACTGGAAGATAAAGGAAACATTGATGACACTAACAAAGTGTTACAAGACACCGATGATAAGCTTACCAAATCAGCATCCAATAGAGCACAACGGTTTGTATGTTCAAAAATAGCTCAGAAAAGTACCACTGTAGCAGAGATGGTAAGGGCTAAACAACAAACTGGTGATTATCGAGAAGTAAAGATATCTTTTGATCCTGACAATGCACTGAAAGATTACCTCCAGGATTTACATGGAATTGGTAAAGTACAAATTGCTAGAAAGAAGAGAGCTGACCTTTACAAGTTAAAAGGCTGTCGTGATATCAAAATTAGGGTGCCTGATGATACCAATAACTGCCATTTTTTTGGCTGCTGTCTCATATCAGATAAAAAAATACTAGTCACTGATTATTACAACGAGAATCTTAAACTAGTTGATACCAAGAACATGACTGTAGTTGATCATTGTTTATTAGGCTGTTATATATATGGCGTATGTTTGGTCAATAATAAAGAAGTTGCGGTCGGATGTAAAAATCCAAACAAGATTCAGTTTGTCTCTATTGAAAACAATATGAAGCTAACAAGAAAGATTGATACAACCCATTGCTGCTATGGTATTGCTATTAAGAATGATTATACTTATATTACTGATAAGAATGCTTCCCTATATGTTTATGATATCAATGGTACATTGTTGCGGACAATAACGCACGACAATGCAGGTAACAGATTGTTTACTTACAGTGCACATATCACCTTCAATGCTGTTGGGAACAAAATGTTTGTTGGCCACGGTGGTAAAGGATTTGTATGTTTGGATGGAAATGGCAACCACCTGTTTACAATTAATGATAATGATTTGAAAGGTGTAAGTAGTGTATGTTGTGATAACATAGGAAATGTATTTGTTGCTGGAGGAGATTCTCACAATATTGTACAATATAATGAAGATGGTAAGAAGATTGGTGTTGTTTTGAAACAAGAAGATAGGTTATTCCGCCCGATTTCTATTGCTTTTAATCCAAGATATAATAGATTATTTGTGACATTGCTCAGCTCAGATGTAATGAAAGTCTTTGACTTTGAATAGAAACAAGAACATTTCCAATGTTAAAGTGAAGTTTTGATTCAGTTTGATTTTTAATATTTATGTTGTTTAGTATAAGAACTGGCATTCAACACGTGTATATAAAACTACATTATGTTTTGTTAGAATTTAACCAGACTGGTTACATCTTACATACATTTTTACATTAACATATTATCTTTTTGCGTGATATATATATTTCCTTGGTAACTTAATACATTTATTATATCTATCAACAGTAATAGGTCTGACAATTCAAGCGAAGTCTTATTAGAAATATTGCTATGCATGTGTACATTATTTTGTTAATGACTCAAATTTATCAAGAAATTTGATAATAGAGAACAAGTACTGTTGTAATTCAAGTAACTTTTTGTAAAAACTGATTTTTTTATATATCTTATGAATTTAATTGGATTTTTATACTTTTAGTAGTGTATAGTCTTTTTTATGACACACAGGTCTTGATCATTGTATAAGTAAACTTGTAATCTATTTGAATAAATGTATGAATATCTATCTAATCATTTACCTTATTTCATCAAATATGAATACATGTATACTATCTTTTGATATCACTGGTGACCGTAGGCTTCAATTTATCCCGTTTTACTTACGTCTCTAGGAACACAGAGAAAGAGAGAGAGAGTGTGTGGTAAATAATTAAGAGGATAATTACTATATAAAGTTTATATTCTTGATCTGTTTAAATGCCGCAGCAACACATTACAAAGGTCATATCATGGCGGTCAGTCAACTTATCATTCCTGAAAAAAGGTTAAATCTCTAGAGATAGCTGTTAACCAGTTATTAGGCACATAATTTCGTCAGTGACTTAATCCTTGAGAATCAGTGATAGAAGAGATTATGGCTGTAGAACTCATACCCGGGAATCGAACCCGCGACCCATGGATCAGTAGTTGTGTGTGTTACCATCTGGCTGGTTGGCATTACTTTAGGAACTGGATATTTCATGCTTCAGTATTAAAAATACTAAGAAAAATATAAAACACACAAAAAAGAAAGAAACAGATTATTCTTCAATTTTAAAGAAGAAACTTTTCACCTAATGAATTAAAACAATGATATTTTTATTTACTAGGGGTTATGCCACTCTTGAAAATATAATATCTGAGCTCTCTTGGTAAAATAAAAACAAAACAATCTTACACCAAAATTGACTAAGATTGTTTATGTTTCCTCATCCATCAATAGACGCATTACCTGTCGGGCAACTACTGTGCCCTTCGAAAGTTCTCGAATATAAAGAATGATCACTAGTCGAGCTTATGAACTTGGATGAAAATTTAGAAATTTGAGGAATTTAGGACAATCATCACTCTTTTGTTTGGTTCTACAATGTTTATTAAATACTGACAAATGAGTGTCTTACTAATGTTAACACATAAACTGACATAGTTGAACTGGATATAACCCAGTTCAAGGACTTTGACCTAAAAAGATAATTACATATAAGTGAAATTATACGAGTTATGTCATTTCAATGCATATGTATATTCCGTAATCTAGAAATAAACTCAATTTTTCGTATAAATGAAGGTCTAATTTTATCACAAATTCTCTCAAATTGACGAGATCTTCAATTTCGATTGGCCATATCCCTGACCAAGGGGTGTAACCAAAGAAGGTAAAAGATGTATAAATAATTACGACCTTTCCGACAATACAGATGAGTGTTAAGTAAAAATTCGTTTCTCTAAGATATAATCGTCAAATGCAATGATACATTAGGTCCAGCTTTTTGTAATTTTTTTATAATCTGTCGTTTGAAGATGTACTAGACAAACACGCAAAGATATACACATATAGACAGACAATACGGAGTAACATATTTTGGTATTTCTTTTTCTTAGTTTAATGAAACAGTAAAATCATAATGAAATGGTTCAAATATACTATATGACAAACTTACGCACGGCTACTTGAATTATATGCTTTGTAATTTGCGCAACGTAATATTAACGTCGTTGTTTTGAAGGTAATTGTACTTTGAAAGCGACATTGTGAAAAACTGAGAACGTTCACTTTCCTTTTTTATTTCATAAAAATCACACAAAAGGTGTGTAGTTTTCAAAAATCGCAATAAGAATTTGACCACCGTTCTGCATTAATTTGTATGATAATAGTGTGTTGTTTAAAAGAACCCCGTTTCAAACATAATTTAGACAACAAAATGGTTTGAAATGTATATTGTGATTTTTGATAACTTCATGGTTGTAGGACAGTTTTCATATCTGCAGTAAATGAACATGTTTTCATAGAGTTGCTTTAACTTAAAACACTATTTGACGGACGGAACAAAGTCCAATTGAACAAGACGGTTGTTGCTTATTTTAGTGAGCAGACTGAAATTAAACCATATAACAAGAGAACCAAGAACCAAAAGATTGAGTTATAAGAAGTTTTATGTTGGTAATTGATAAGAAATAGACAATTGTAAATTAATGCATGTATGAACTTTAGAATTTAAAAACAATGAGAGCTAGATTCGGTACTTTTACGATTAAAACAGTTTGGATTGTCCACGTGCAGTTCCAGATCTCAGGACGTACTCGTGCGATATTAATCTAATATTTAGGAAATATTTTCGGAAATGACTAACAACTGTCCTTGATAGTAGTAGGCCGAGAATGGCCGTGTGTAAATATTTGAGGACGAATCTTCAAGTTAAACAAGTTCTGCCTGCAAATCGAACGCCCATGACGTAAAAGACACTGTTACAAATGTTTATACATTGATATTGAAATTTAAATGACGTAAACGACATTCAAAAATGGCATGTGAGTGCATTGAAATTTGAATGACGTTAAAAACGTTGAAACAATTGGTAAACATGTGTATAGAAGTCTGAATGACGTCAAATATATTAAAACAAACGGTAATACATGTTATAGAAATATGAATGACGTAAAAGATATTGAAACAAATGGTAAAACATGCATATAGAAGTCTGAATGACGTCAAATACATTGAAACAAACGGTTATACATGATTTTAGAAATATGAATGACGTAAAAGATATTGAAACAAATGGTAAAACTTGCATATAGAAGTCTGAATGACGTCAAATACATTGAAACAAACGGTTATACATGTGTATAGCAATCTGAATGACGTAAAAGATATTGAATCAAATGATAATACACCAGTTTATAAATTTGATTGACATAAA
The DNA here is from genome assembly GCA_025267735.1 of Mactra quadrangularis. Taxonomy (NCBI): domain Eukaryota; kingdom Metazoa; phylum Mollusca; class Bivalvia; order Venerida; family Mactridae; genus Mactra; species Mactra quadrangularis. The sequence continues at coordinate 33,979,688 of CM046311.1, forward strand.
AGATATTGAAACAGATGTTATACATGTGAATAGCAATCTGAATGACGTGAAAGATATTGAAACAAATATAATCCATATGTTTATTTTGTATCTTTTTGCAGGAGAGAAACCTTATAAATGCATTCGCTGTAACAGTTGTTACTCACAATTGGCAGGATTGAGAGCTCATCAGAGAAGTTCTACACATAAACCTAGTCTACATTAGTTGTTGAACTGAGGTTTTGCCTTATAACGTAATTTAACTTCAACGCCATTGTTTATGTCATATCACGGCGGACAGTCAACCTCCCCAGGGTTCCTGGAAAAGCTAAATATCTTGATTAAGTTGTTTACGATTACTAGACGCATATTTCTGTCAGTGACTTACGACTGTCCTACATGACGTAGAATCAGTGGTTTGAGGGAAAATGGCCACAGAAAAACGTTATTACTTGATATTCTAGCTGGCATGTATAGTTTATCTTGAGTAGGGTAACTTAATTTCGATTCAGCTACCTGAGGATATAATAAATATTTTATTGGAACATGGGCTTAGTATTGAGCTACTGGCACGATCGTTTTAGCAGTCCGCTCGGCCAATTTCTTTTACTTGAAAAATGAAAGGAACGGACACATGTTTTGTTGTATAAGAATCATTGTATTTAATGCTAGCTTTGGATTTCTTGAGACTTTTATATTTACTGTAGCACGTGTATATAATATGTGTTCAAAATAAATATGACATTTTCTTTCTTTTCGTTGTTTTGTCCTTGTTCTCCTGTACAAGTACTGCATGCAATTTAAATCAGCTCAGATGTAAACATTTGGGATGAGACGATACGTATCGATACGAAAGGAGACGATATGATTATTACGGTCGTATCTTGATATATCGTGCTGTTCCACGATGCATATCGTGACTTATCGTATCGATATTGTATCGATATATCGGTATATCGTCTCATCCCTAGTAAAAAGGCCCTTAAAACTTTTATTGATCAATCACTCTAGCGTTCGGTACCTGATCTCCTGAGTACTTCAGCTATTGGGTATAATATTGCTCAAGGAAACAACAATATACAAAGCTGATTATTCGAAGAGTATCATTAAAAAAATACATATACTTCTCTTTTGTAATCATCTTGGTATTACGGACTACATGTGTACGTGCTTTATCATTCGGAACAACCTCGGCGATCATCAACGAAGCTATAGAACATCGCCGAGGTTGTTCCGAATGGTCCTTTATTACACTGTAGTATAATTTTTCAAATCACAGAGCATGACATGCGAACAGGTTTTTAAGCATAATAATTGGAATTACATAATACCTCATAAAGAAAATACAGCTTGTTTGGTCGAAATTTTTACATCTATGATATTTCAGTATCGTTTTCATTTCTACCATGTCCTCCAAAAGTTCTTGAACAAAATTCTGGTTTTAGGATAAAACGATTTACATTCATCTATGAAAAACAAGCGTTTGAGAAAATCTCAAGTTTATCAACAAATGCTTCGCACTATAAATGTAACATGAATAAGCATATTTGTAGTAAAACAACCTGCACTATTGTACACATGATCAGTTCTTTCTCTCAAAATTATCATTTGTCTGAGAACTTTTGGAGGGCACTGTATTAGCCTGTCAGTGGCGCTTACATTTACCCCGTCGATTTAAATACTCACAACAGTACTCATGTACACACAATCGATAAAAATAGTTAAGATTATCAATCAATTATCAAGCATTTAAATTCGCGGGGTTTGTGTATGCGCCACTGTAAATATGACAATAAGTATACATGTATATGCATTGTATAAAAATTTTAATGTACCGTGGAAATTTATATTAATACATTTTACAAATAATAGCATTGCATTGCGTTAAATGTATTATCAAAATTCTATTTTTAAACTGTATTTAAACGTATCAATTTCATTTTATTTCAATTGTTTTAAATTACAAGTGCTAAGTAGGCCGTGCATAACTAATGTATGGTTAAAATATATAACCATTTCGTCTAGGCTGAATTACTCCAGAAATAAAACGTTCCTTATACTGGTGTTTGAATTTTGTTGGGAAATACAAACAACCTTCCAAACACGGATAACTGACAAGTGGGATAGCTGTCAATGGTTTACACATTGTACAATATCAATTGCTGAAAATCATTTTCCACTTTAAACAACCTAAGAAGAAATTAAAACAATAGAAAATTGCTCGTCCTAACACTAACGTCATTTTCTGACCTTATTATTTCTCTTTTATTTACGGGTCACCGTTCAAAGGTCAATAGGTAAATTTAACTTTATAATACAATGTATTTAAACCAGTTTAACATATGAAACCATAACAGTCTTGTAGTTTGGAATATTTTCATTTTTAAAGACTTTTTGAAATCGACGTACAGACTTTTCGAGAAAGAGAAGTAACGATTTATGTGATGTATTAATTACATTAAAATGTTCGTTAACTGATTTGTTAAATTGTATTTTACAAAATTAATCATACCTTTGATTTTGGTTATTTATGGTGACTAGCCAACTGTTTTACCAAGGCTGGAGGAAAATATGTCAGCAAACACATCAGGAACTGCAACAGTAAAAAACACGGACTTATCACACAACAAAGAAGCAATGCCGGAGATTTTTCAAATCTTTAGACTTTTATTATGAAGAGAATGCCACAAATAAACAACGAAAACAAAAAAAATGATTACTATTTTCATTTCAAGACTAGACAACACTTCTTGAAGATAGTGTTTTTACGGAACCACAACTATAGACTGAACAGTATAGAATAAGCATACTTCACCGCTTTAACGAACATAATATACGGAGTATTCAAATTTAATTTCGTGGTTTTTCGCGTTATAAAGTAAATTGCAAAACATGTCTCTTTCATCACGTTCAGTGAAGACAACTGGCGTTAAAAGAGTGTCATTTGAGGACACGGTGAATGAAACGTTCAGGGAATCAAGAATGGACAGGAAACATGCTGTAGAAATCACGGAGATGTTCCCTAACACTAACACTCCTTCAATACTCAAAAACTCGAAACATTTACGAATAAATATACTGGCACCAATGTCAGAGGAAGCCAAGCAGTTTCTGAATAAACGAAAGAAAAGACAAGCTCAAAACAAACGTTCCGGGCTCAAAGAACTAAAGAAAATCACTCCAATCCAAGAATATTTACCAAATAAAGAACCAACCGAGTCACTTGCGCATGCGCTGTTGAGAGCAATGACTCATAAAATTCCAACCAAACGTTCTAAAGCAATTTTGCCTAAAGTAACGCTTATACCGGATGCTGGACGGAACAGACGAGTTTATTTCCCCGGAAGTAAATCTACACTTACTGCTAGATCCTTACAATCATTAAAAAGCAGCTCCTACCTCGGATCACGTGACTCGGATACGCAGACGTCATTTATAAACAATCCCAGAATTCCACTTCCGGAAATAATGACTAGTTTCGTTGAGACAAATGTTATTCAAATCGACAGAGCTTGTGGAATATGCCGTCGTAACTGGAGACTTAAACTACGACCAGCCGCCGGTTTTTGTAAATTCTGTGATGAATATTTGTGTGGGGATTGCGTCATCAATCACCGGAAGATGCTTACTAAACTACATCCGGTCCTCGTGTTTTATTGTGACACGTGCAAAGAGATGAACATTCTAAATAAACCAGGTTCTGGATATTGTATAAAATGTAAACATTTTTATTGTTCTGTTTGTGTACTGTTACATTGCGGAAAAACTAATCACGAAGTTTTCGAGGGAAATGATTTGCTGGACGTAACTGACGTTATGATCGGAAAGAAATCATATTCTGATAAATAACACGCAAATAAGACGTAATTCCAAACTCAAATTTATGTTGCTTTTTTCAATCTGTACACATGCAGTACAAACAATTTTACACATTATTGCTGAAATACATTGATTAGATTCATTTTTTATTCGTACATATGCTCATTGCCATGTCGAGAGTTTGTTTGTACCGCATGGAAACCCCCAAATATTTGAATACTAGTTATAATATATTGCCTCCAGTAGCAATGCTAGAAAAGGGTTTGGTATTATGTTGCATCGAAACCGAAGGAACGATATTCATTTCAAGATACAAATGGAAAAAAGATAAAATGCGAAATACGGACGACTCTAATTCGTTTCTGACTCTAAATATCGCTTGTTTTAACCTGCTCCGATATGATGGCATATTACGCCATCAGACAATTACATAATTAACGTGTTACTTGAGTGATTAACAAGTTACAAAACTAGTTAACCACTCATTATTAGGCTGTTGAAATAGTACAAAAATGGCAATTGTATGCCATGCACTAAATTGCATTTATTTCCTGTTATGATTATCAATTTATTGGAAAAAAAAACTAGTTACGTAACTAGTTAACCACTAATTAACTTGCTAATTAAGTAGTTTTCTTGTTACATAAACAGTAAATCACTTGAATACCATGTTAATTATGTAGGTTGAGTGTTGAATTAGATATTTAAAATAATACATACAAGAGTAAAAGTAGGTTAATGAATATGACATACAAATGAACAATGTATTAAAGTGCATGTAAGTTCAAGATTGCGAGGCTTTTTAAGAACTAGGATGTATTTATGAAAACAAACAAATAAAAGTAACAGATTGAACAAGTTTAGCGTCTTCAGTCATTTTGCTTTCTCCCGATGCACAAAGATATTGTGTTATTTGTTAATGATGTTTTTAGAGTAGTGTTTTTTGTGTAGAGATAACTTATAAAGTCCCTACACAATCAATTTTATACAAGTACATTTAATGCATTCTAATATCGAAGAGTAGTACAAAATTGTACAATATTGCATATTCTTTGAGCTGAGAATAGCAATAATTGCTAGCTTTTACTTCGAAATTGAACATTTTTGTATAGGTAAAAAAACCGACTATTTATTAAGCATCAATGAAAGCGGTTGCACTAATAAGTGATTTACTTTTACTATATCGTGATACATATTGTATCGCAACTACTATTTATAAAACCTATAATATCGCATTGTGACCCGAGTGCGCTCTCTTGGCTGCTCAGTTAATACTCTACCGTTACTTCACAATGAACGAGAGGGAAATATTCGGACAAAGTACAAGAGAGTTTGACCTGAGACACAAAGCTCTACAAGTCAGTCACTTCTTGTGATATATACACTTGATCTGAGACACATGGCTCTACAAGTCAGTTACTTCTTGGGATACATACACCTGATCTGAGACGCACAGCTCTACAAGTCAGTCACTTCTTGAGGTATATACACATAACCGGTGACACACAGCTCTACAAGTCAGCCACTTCTTGGGATATATACACTTGACCGTTGACACACAGCTCTACAAGTCAGCCACTTTTTGGGATATATACACTTGACTGGAGACACACGGCTCTACAAGTCAGCCACTTCTTGGGATATATACACTTGACCGGTGACACACAGCTCTACAAGTCAGTCACTTCTTGGGATATATACACTTGACCTGAGACACACAGCCCTACAAGTTAGCCACTTCTGGGGATATATACCCATGACTGGAGACACACAGCTCTACAAGTCAGTCACTTCTTGGGATATACACATCACCGGATACACACCGCTCTGCAAGTCAGTCATTTCTTGAGATATATAAACTTGATCCGAAACACAGCTGTACAAGTCAATCACTTTTTAGGGTAAATACACATGATCGGAGACATACAGCTCTACAAGTCAGTCACTTCTTGGGGAATATACACATGATCGGAGATACACAGATCTACAAGTCAGTCACTTCTTGGGATATATAAACATGACCGGAGACACAAAGCTCTACAAGTCAGTTACTTCTTGGGGTATATACACATGATCGGAGACATACAGCTCTACAAGTCAGTCACTTCTTGGGGTATATACACATGATCGGAGACACACAGCTCTACAAGTCAGTCACTTCTTGGGATATATAAACATGACCGGAGACACAAAGCTCTACAAGTCAGTTACTTCTTGGGATATATAAACATGACCGGAGACACAAAGCTCTACAAGTCAGTTACTTCTTGGGATATATACTTGACCGGAGACACACAGCTCTACAAGTCAGTCACTTCTTGTGATATATACACATGACCGGAGACACACAGCTCTACAAGTCTGTCACTTCTTGGGATATATACACTTGACCGGAAACATACAGCTCTACAAGTCAGTCACTTCTTGGGATATATAAACATGACCGGAGACACAAAGCTCTACAAGTCAGTTACTTCTTGCGATATATACTTGACCAGAGACACACGGCTCTACAAGTCAGTCACTTCTTGGGATATATAAACATGACCGGAGACACAAAGCTCTACAAGTCAGTTACTTCTTGGGATATATACTTGACCGGAGACATACAGCTCTACAAGTCAGTCACTTCTTGGATTATATATACATTTAATATTGCATTTGTGACATTCTACAGGTGAAACAAACAAACAAACAAAACTATGAACAACTTACACCCTTTTTTAACACCTTCATAATTCAACGTCATAAAGTTTGTGACCCCTTGGGTTTGCTAATTTTGACCCCTAGGATAATGTCTCGAACAACCTCTGTAACGAATCTTGGGATGATACTTTCCTGTTGGGGTTAACGCCGTAGCAACACAATGTATAAGTCATATTACGGCAGTCAGTCAACTTACTCATCTTTCCTGGAAAGGCTTAATCTCTGGATTTAACTTATGACTACTTATAAGTTATTAGGTGAATACTTCCATCAGTGACTGACAACTGCACTTCATGATTTAGAATCCGTGGTGGGAGCGATGATTGCCATAGAAATATATGATGATCCAACTCCACGGGTATCAAACCTACGGTTCTCGATCAGTAGATTTGCGTGCTATTAACTTTCTTATTGGGTTTAACGCCGTGTCAACACGATTTTAACGGCGTCCAGCGCATAAACTAGCGTCCCTTGACCCTTGTCTATAACAAGTACTCACCTATCCTTCCACAAGGCCGGAAAATTCTCCATATATATTATTAGTTGAGGAAAATTGACATTATTGTCAAATTTTCATTGAACGATATAAAGGGCGTTTTTTTTTAAAGTCTGCTTCCATCTACAAGTTCAGCCGAGTAGGAGCAGTAGTCCAGTGGTCGGACGCGCGCTTAGGGATTGAGAAGTCCCGGGTTCGATCCCCACTAAGGGCACTGCTAATTTCCTTGAGCAAGAAATTAACCTACAATTGTTCCACTCGACCCAGGTGTAAATGGGTACTGTGAGGGATCGCCCGCCTGAGGGTTATTTCAATGACCAGGAGTTATTGTACAAGATCGTAAAGTCGGCTGAACATGTAGATGGAAGCAGACTTTAAAAACCGCCCTTTAAGGATATAACCTCCCGATTCGAACCCTAACCCCCTTCGGAACACGAGATTCCAAATCCCGGCGTGCTACCAACTGCGCCACCGACCCGGGTTGCTAAAACTACTGGGGTGATACTTCATCCAAAATATATAATAGTTCTAGGTCTCATGATTTTAGAGAAAAAATATTTCAACATTTAGCAATGTAACACCATGTTAAAATTAAGACCTATGGGACGTGACTTTTTATGACCCTGAGGCACAATTAAATCAAATTTTGTCGAAAACTTTGCGTGATGCTTCATAGGCGGATCTAGCAGGGGGGGGGGGGTTCAGGGGTCCCCTAGAATTTTCAAAATGTACCTGTCAATTAGTGTATTTATTGACTGTAAGTCATTTTTAAGTAAATTTTAGATGCATTGATTTAATAGGTAAGTAGTTTTTATTATTTATATTTTGCATTATTTCTTCAAAATGTGTATAATGTTGTTGTGGTTTGAAAGTTTGCCCCCCCCCCCCCCTAGAAAAAAAATCCTGGATCCGCCCCTGAATGCTTCATGAAATATATGTAAGGAGTTGGCGTTATGACTCTGAAATAGAAATTATTTCAATACTTTACTGTATAACTCTATCTATATTGTAAATTTAATGACACTGGGACGAGGCAAGTTTTGATCCCATTCTATGCTTTTAAAATCTGTATATATGACTTTAGCTACATATCAAATACTTTAGCTACATATCAAATATTCAAACTTAATCTCAAAATATACTCTATTTACAAGTAGTTTCCGTTATAAAAATAAAATTGCATTCGTCATTATATTTTACCCAATATGTGAAAACGAAACAAGAAGTTTAAAGTCTCACATTTCAAGGTGAAAATGGCTGAGGGCGGCAGTGTACAGGTATATTTGTCGGAGGAGTCATTCGATTATATATGTACCGTGTGTGACCGAAAAAACATAACTAAGGAAGCTGTTAAATATTGCATAGACTGTAAGAATTATTGTTGTCAACAATGTACAGATACGCACAAAGATTTTGTTCCTTTGTCTGGTCACAGTTTTTTGGATGTTGGACAAGGAAATCAATCTGGAAACAAGGCAACCAATTTTCCTGAGTTCCCGACGGAAAGATGCTGCATACATAAGGGAAAAGTCATCGATATGTATTGCCAGGAACATGATTCTGTTGGTTGCTATGCGTGTATAGCAACGGAACACAAGTAAGTGTTAAAAAGAATTAACTAATCACTATGATTACATTTAAATTTATTACTGATATCTTATTATTATTGAAAGGAGATCCTTTAGAATGTGTATGTGACTGGTAGGTGGTGTTTATCTGTCAATAAAGGCAAATACATGTGAATACATTTGTTCTAATAATAGCATAGGTAAGTCTATACTACTAAAAAGACATACATGAGTAGGTAATCATAAAATGAACTAGGTTACGTCAACAAATGTAGAATGTAGAAAACATGTCGTTTTATACGTCATGAGTATTCATGTACTCAAATAATGAACTTAATTTTGATTGAGCAGATCATGATTGTAGTCGCAATGTTTAAATAAATAGACTGTTTTTGTATGTAAGCAATGATTATTAAACTGGTACATGTATTTTCGAAAATGTCCGTGGGTCAAATTTTAAAACTCATAAAACGCTAAAGTTATGAATAGATACAGTATAAATCAAGCATGCTTTTTAATTTTCTGTGTACACATGCGTTATACAATGTATAGTTCGTTTTTTCTCAACTGTCAAAACATGTATAATTTCACAGTGAGTGTGTTTGTAAAAATTATTGTTTTGATGCATTCATGAGTTTCAAAAAGTGTATATTTTGATCGAGCAATGATGGTTATACTATATGGTATGTTTATATAATAACAATTAGGCCGCCAGTACGAAAACAATGCATTTAGTCACCGTGAAATTATTTAAGCTTTGAAAGTTGAGAAAACACGGACTATTCAGTAGTTAAAATTTCAATTCATACAGAGTGAAAAAAGTTTTTGTACGAATACATGGTAACATTCCAAAGTGTTATAGTTTCTTTTTATTATATTACATTGTTAAAAGTTCATTTGTTTTAAAAAATAAGAAAATTCTTTCACTTGCATCAATTTATATATTTTTTTAAGAGTAAAGAAATACATATAGAATTTCTTAAATCGGTCAAAGAACAGTCTTTTTTCAATTGACTCATGTCTTGATGATCACAAATTCTTATACCCATTTTTTTCTTAGACATTTTCATATTTTGGAATTTAATTGTTTTGTTGTTGTCTGAATCACGAAAACAGTAACGTATTGTTACCGAGTTGTTCTTAGAGTTTGTTTTAACATCAGTTTCTAAATATATGTATTTGTAGAATAAATTTGTTTCTTTTCAGATCATGTCCAGAGAGTAAGATTCACTCGGTACCTGACATGTTGAACGTTTTGTTCAACTCATCTGAAAATAAAGAGACAGAGAGTCGTCTTAAACAAATGATGACTTCCATGTCAAAATTGAGTAAATCTAAAGATACACAATTAGAGACACTTTGTGAATCGAAGAAGAAAGCTTTGGAACAAGTTGCTACATTCCAGAAAGTGATTGAAGGTATGGTTAGACATGCTGCAGACATGTCAAGACAAGAAATAAAAGATGCATTCAAGAATGTTGAGAAAGAAATACTGGAAGATAAAGGAAACATTGATGACACTAACAATGTGTTACAAGATACCCATGATAAGCTTACCAAATCAGCATCCAATAGAGCACAACGATTTGTATGTTCAAAATTAGCCCAAAAAAGTATCACTAAAGCAGAGATGATAAAGGCACAACAACAAACTTGTGATTATAAAGAAGTCGGGATAACTTTTGATCCTGACAATGTACTGAAAGACTACATCCTTGGTTTACATGGGATTGGTAGTGTACATGTTCCCGGTAAGAAGAGAGTTGACTTGTACAAATTAAAAGGCAGTCATGATATCAACATTAGAGTATCTGATGATACCAAAAAGTGCAAGTCTTTTGGATGCTGCCTCATACCGGACCAACATCTACTAGTCACTGATCGCGACAACAAGAAACTTAAACTACTTGATATCAAGAAGAAGACTGTAGTTGATCATTGTTTATTACGCTGTTATATATATGGCGTATGTTTGGTCAATGATAAAGAAGTTGCAGTTGGATGTAAAAATCCAAACAAGATTCAGTTTGTCTCCATTGAAAACAAGATGAAGCTTACACGAAATATTGATACGATTCATCACTGCTATGGTATTGCTATGAAGAATGATCATCTTTATGTTACTGACTTGAGTGCTTCTCTGTATGTTTATGATATTAATGGTTCATTATTGAAGACAGTAACAAATGACAATGCTGGAAATAGATTGTTTACTCATAGTACACATATCACCTACAATGATGTTGGGAACAAGATGTTTGTTGGTACCTTTGGTAAAGGCATTGTATGTTTTGATAGGCGAGGCGACCACCTGTCTACAATTATTGATAAAGATTTGGCTAATGAAGATGGTACATGTTGTGATGACAGAGGAAATGTATTTGTTGGTGGAAGATATTCTCACAATATTGTACAATATAATGAAGATTGTATGAAAATTGGTGTTGTGGTGAAACAAGAAAATGGGTTAACTAGACCATCATCTATTGCTTTTAATCCAGGAGATAATAAATTGTATGTGACAATGTTAGACTCTGATGTATTGAAAGTATTTGAATTGGAATAGACACTAGTGCATTTCCAATGCAAAAGTGAAAATTGATTCAGTTTCATATATTTTTGCCAAGATGTATTGGAATTATTTGACTAAGAGTAGACACTAGTACATTCCATGCAATGTAAAAATGAAATTCTGATTTAGTTTGCAATATTTAAGTTGTAAAAAGTAACAACTGACATTTAAAACGTGCAAGTATCATGTAAATACAATGATAACGTATGTTTTGGACGCATATATTGATTATCAGCTGTTTCAATTGTTTTAAACAAATTGATATAGATAATAAGATCAGCTTTAATCAAAAATGTTTTTGAAATTACTACATGTTGTACTTCTATGTGATAATACTTTAGTATAATATCATAATAAAATATAAACAAAGTGATACAGTCCCGTTATCATCCTTGAAGGTAATTGAAGGTTATTGATAAAGTTCTTTTTTTTCTCAACTGTCAAAAGATGAATATTTTTATGGTGACGTCGTGCTCAATAACTAACATAGTGATATTGTGATGATAAGTAATCAATCACCATGCAAGTAATTAAATTTTGGCAGTTGAGAAAAAAAGACTTTACAAAGCTTAGAACTACCGGTCGTATTCTAGGTCATGCGTGTTTTTGTACTTATAACAATGGACTTGCCAACTAAATAGGCGAATAAGCTAATGCATGAACGGCATTTTACTGATTTAAACAGACCATTTTTATATGTAACATTTATTTCAAATTGTGTGTTTGCACATTGTAACATTTATATAATGATATGTTATTAAAATAAACGTAAATTAATTAAATTATAAAATTGTAAAAAAAAAAATTCACTCATATGTATTGGTGTGTAATAAAACTGGCTAAGTTTATATACGCAATGTTTACGTGGACTACCTGCAGTAACATGTCTTGTTTTTTTAACTGATGTCACAACAATAATATTCTGTTGAATAGAAAGTTGTGCTGGTTCTTTTGCTGTCAGTGTAGATCTGACGTTCGTATTTCATGTCCCGTGTAAATTACCTAGCAATTGTTCTAGCAATTATTCATTGATTTCAAAACTCACAATACTTGGTAGTGATTTAGAAACAGTGTAATCCCCAAATAGCAAGACAGAGTCAAGTTTCAAGACCTTCTTTCTTTAGCTGTCAAAGATAGATCATTGTCACAATGAATATACAATAACATGTATTGTAACCGCTTATCCATTATCACGTACTGATAAGGGAAACATCCAGTTCCTCAGACATTAATGCAATATGGGCATATTGCTTTCACTGAATTTACAGCAGCTTGTGAACATTCTTTTCTTTTTTCTACTGGATTTAAAACTGAGTCATAGAAATTACCATCATTGTATGACAATAAACTCATATAATCTTATATTCTAGATCCTCCTCTACACATATACTCACACTACTCTTCCACAAGGTTGGCAACTTCTCCATATACATTATTAATGTAGGAAAATCAGCATTGTCAAATTTTCATGGTTAGAGTTAATTTCATCAACTCTTTTCTTCAAACATAACTGTTTTATAATGAACAATATACAGCAGATAATGAGAAAACTGTGTTCAGTGAAAACAAAAAAAACGATGATAAATATATAACTAAGTAGAATTCTAACTCAAAATGTTTATTTAAGATCTTTCACAAAACATAGAAGTTACAACATATAGATGACATATTGTTGTAATTGTTTACAGTAAGGTGTTGGTATGGTGTTGATATTTGATGGTGTTTAAGGTAGTTTGTACCATTTCTATAATTATCAAGATGAGTAACACAGAGTGGTATTATCTTGGAATCTTGCATACATATTTATAATAAAAATTTAGATCCACACACTAAATCCATAAAATATTATTTATTTTTTGTTTACCAAAAACTGTAACCAGTTATTCTTAACATTTGGAGAAAAGATGTCAAATGCAGCGATTGTTTAGTGATATTTTTCCCATTTTTAACAATATAAAAACCCTTCAACACCATATGTTGGAATAAAGATATATTTATTTGACTGTTTAGGGCAATATATAGAAATTTCCGAATAGATAATAGTTTCAAACAATTAATATAAGTTTCTGTATTTCTTTTATGAAAGGTATTATGAAAATGACTAATAACAAGTTCGATAATTTCGTCTTTTAAGGATTACAATTTTTCGTGCTTAATACATAATTAATGCAAAATAAAAAAGCCACAAATATTTACTGCAGACCATCACCAGAGATAATTAAAGCGAAACAGATAGAAACAAAAAAAATCAAATCTTTAGTACACATGCACACTCTTGTAAGTCGAGCAAAGACACAAAAATGCGATCTTGATGAATAAATAGAATCTATTTTTTTTGGATTGTAATTTTTCATAAATATTAATCATTAAAGGGAGACAATTTCAGAAAGTAGTTATCGTTTATATTAGTTAACAAGATTTCATGTATATTAGACATTAAACACTTGATTTAAATCAACTGTTTATAAATTAGCCGGTTATATAATATGTATTTAAGTCCAGAGAAGATTACACACACAGTTTCATAAAATATATCGTAGTAGAGTTATTATAAGCCTAACATATAACATATTACAAAGCCTATTAAATATAAGAAAATACAAACAAAAATTGTCCATTAATATTTAAAATAACTTTATGCTAGTTCACAAACATAGACTGTGTAAAGTCGGCGTAATCATATGCATCAGGTATGACACGTCCGGTTCTATCCACGTACGGTTTCATACGACCAATACAATAATCAGCTTGTTCCTTCGTAAGATTCTGAAATAACAAAAAGAAAATGTATTGATAGTAAATTGATAATATCCAAGTTGTTTTTCAAACAATCCATATTAAGTGTTTTCATTTTGTTTTGTATGGAATAATTTGAAAAACACTGAAATAGTAACAAAATGGAAATAAATTGATTATTGATTGATGATAAACCTGTTTTTCACTTCAAAATACCCACATTAAGTACACTGAGGAAAAAATTTGAACAGCTTAATCATACTGCACTAAGTATGCCAAATTTTTTTTGGCAGTTAGATACAATACTAATTACAAAGAATTACACAAAAGCTTACATCAAATGTAAGGAAAAATCGACTTTCAAGTATACTTGCATTACTTGATATCCCATATGAATAATTAGATCATACTGTTTATTTAATTACAAGAAAATCAAACTTATTTTACTCTTGATTAAACTATATAGAAAAAACAGTATACCCCCCTCTTCTTCGAAGCGGGGGTATAATAAAATCTTAAAGAATGGTCTCAATGCCCTAATTCAACTTGCAACCGTTTTGTATATGCTACCACTTTGCTTAGACTAAATGAAAATGTTGGGCTTAAAACTTGCATAAACAATAAAACATTACAAAAATAGTTATTGATATTAAAATTACTTACAGCATAAAGTTCGTTTGACGTAATAAATGGTTTTTCTCCAGACGTAAGAGCTCGGAAAGCTTGTTCCACCTCCGAGCTCGACTGGACGTTCTCTGTCTCACGGCTTATCATAAACGCCATATATTCTTGTAGTGATACGTGGCCATCTCTGTAAAATGTCAAAATACAAGTATGTTAAATAATGAACATATAGCAAACAACTTGGTGACTGCTTAAAAGCATATACAATTCATACTTCTTTGTTATATATAAGCCAGTTATAACGGTGACCTGATACAGAGCCTACCTACAACTTGATTTTTTTTGGGGGGGGGATTTTAGATAGCTAATTTTTGTAAGACTACATGACACATCAATGCAGCATTGTCATATTTATACTCATTCACAGGTTTCTTGTACTTCTTACAAAGACTGTAAAATGGTTTTAAACAATCAAACAAACAGCGAGTAATTAAATAAGGGTTAATATAACTGACAGTTGAATAAGATTTAACAACACTTATGTATCAATCTGTCCCCATGTCAATCTGACCAATCTTCACAGTATAGTCATGATAAAACTGTCTTAGTTTCTCGGGTCAGAGTGATCAAACTACATATTATAAAGTTAACGATTACACTTACCTGTTAGGATCTACCATATCAAGTATAGCTTGGAACTCAGGATCAACTTGTCCATCTTCTACAACAGGCAAGTCATAACCTAGAGCTCTTAAACAAGATTTAAATTCTTGATGGTCAAGTTTACCAGATTTGTCTTTATCAAAATGTCTGAAAAAGATAAGAAGAAAATATATAAATTTGACAATGCTTTTAACATTTGAGAAAAAACCGCCTCCCCAGTTTGTAGTGCAGCTAGCATAAGAGACAATTATTTTATAGATCTAAAATCTATTTTTTTTGTTTGGGTTTTATGCCATAGTCACACATTGTATTGGTCATACCACGGTGGGCAGTCAATCAACTCACTGTTCCTCGAAACACTAAATCTCTGGTTTAACTTGAGCTGTTAACCAGTAACTAGGTGCATAATTCCTCACCTAATTTAGAATCGGTAGTAGGAGTAAAAATGTCCGAAGAAATAATTTCATGACCAAACTCAAGGAAAGACAAGTCTGTCAGGGAATTGAAGCCAAAACCTTTTGATTGGTAGACTTGTTAGCTACCAACTGAGCTAGCCAATAAAAATGAGACAATAAAAATGCCACTCTACTTTGGTAGAGGGTAAAATGTAAATCAGAACACATCAATATAAAGAAATGAAACTTACTTAAACATCATACTAAATTCTCTAAGGGCGTCTTCAGATACACCACTACGATTACGTGCTTGTATTTGTTGTTCTAAATTATGTTGCATTCTCATACCTAGCTGATCTAATTGATCCCATTGTTGGGCTAGACCAACTGTACTGTGTTCAGTATATCTGAAAATAAACATTTTAGATTATAAGGTTTGTTCAAAGCATGTGTGCAGAACACCAACTCTTGCTTAGGGACTTAGTCAACTTATCAAACCTTTTATGTAACAACATAATTGGATTCATATATAAAATTAGTGTAAAAATATCAAAAATTCATCAAGTTTGGTGATTAGCTTAGAAAATTATTAGGGGAATAACTTTAAAACTCGAAAATAGAGTTATGGTTCATAAATACTGCACTTTGGAGTCAGTTTGAGTTACATATTTGAAGTGTAGTTTACAAAGTCAGATCCAAGTCAAGGACAGAAGGCTGACACCAATTTGAAGCAAAAGAAAATAATGTCCCCAAGTCAAGCAGTATAACAAAGACATTGTCAGCAGCTGCTGAGGTCCAAAATAAGTTAATTTCCAGCTTTGTAACTGTTGCTGTTCCTAGAATGTTTGCTCATTCCCCTTTTTAATAATAGTGAAACATTCTTAACCTTTAGTAAAGAGAAGTAACAACAAACCTATTATCCAGAATCAATCTTTCTTCCATGGCAGCACCTAGATCTTCTATATGTTTTAATTGTCCTTTCTGCGATCTTACTTCTACTGCCTTTTTCTACAAATATAATGCATTATCAAACATAAAATTATGATAAATTCAATCTTGTCATAAAATAATTAACACATTGACATGTATATTTTTACTATGACAAAATAGAATTTCAAAATTCAAAATACAAAACATGAATACTGAATGGGTAAAAAACCCAGATATTAAATAATAAGTTCTATTCAATACATTAAACAGTATTCGACCAAATTATCAAAAAGACCAATTATATAAAATAAGGAATTTTCACTTGCCATGAATCGAACCAATGATCCTCTATCATGAGACCTATGTGATACAAACTCAGCAAGCCGTTCTGCTTCCTAAATAAGGTTTTAATTGAAATAGTAAGTTTAATATTTTTAGGATCACAAAAAGCTTGCCATAAATTTGAATTATTCTTACCTTGGTTGCTTCCAGTTGGTCTTCCAGAGTTCCAGAACCTTCCATCATAGATGCTCTGTAAAAATACATAACATCAACATAAATTTATTTCATATTGGTTATCTCAACTTGATATGTATACACAGTAACGTTGTAAATATGTATAATAAAATAACTAAACAAACAATACTCACAATATAAATTACTATGAAAAAAAACCCAACATTTTAACTAACCAAAAATTTATATATATATAAAGCCTCTTAAAAATGACTATAAAATCTTTGTTGTAAAAAAGAACTTAAAAATCTTTTGAAAAATGCCTTAGAAATTCAACAAATAACAAACAAGACTCTCATGGAGGACTGGATTTGTCTGAGTTGCCTCTTATAATAAATATATCATAATTACTGAAACTTGTCTTTATAAAAATTCAGACAAATTCTTAACAATCAAATTTTATCGACACAAATTCGCTTTTATTCATTTAATCTCAGAGCTATTCTAAATTTGATTTGCAATTTTGATGCTAACAACAAACACTGGCAACTGTTTACTATAATATGCTATGAAGGCAAGACTCATTTTTTATATTAGTAAAATGAACAATGTTTGTAGTAACTTTATTAGTCCATCAAAAAATAACTAATAATGATACAAGAACCAAAAAGCTTTAATCTATAATGCAACTTTTTTCACAGTTTAAACTTAATTACACAATCAAAATACAAGTCACCGCCAAAATGATTTTTTTCTATTGTTGGACAAGCACTTTAAACAGCCAGTATTTTACAAGGAAGACAGCTCAACTGACCATTCAGTCCTAGAATAGGTTTATAACGTCGTATTCAACACATATTTAGGTCATATATACGACGACCAGCCTTTCCTATTATAACTTTCCTGGACACTTTTCTATCATCAGTACTAGTCTAACTTACCCTATCACGAGGCCGACTACTAATGTATAGGGAATTAGGAAACTCAAATTCATATTTTTTTAACAGCTGAATAAGGTTTATTGCAATATAATGCATTCATGCACAACAAAGCTATTTCAAATGTTTTGCACTCGCACATCTGGTACAAACAAAGTTTTCTGCAGGAATAAAACATCAACTTGAGTTTAGAATAAAATCTATTCACCAGTATTTGACAACTATTATTTGTAAAGTAACATTAACTTTCTTGTATAAAGAGCCATGGACGGTGCTTTTGATTGTGTAATTTTGTTCAAACAGTGAAATGACAAATTATCCTTATACAATGAGAGATGATGGGTGGGGCAATGATACTAACTAATAAGAAATAACAAGTATTATATGAATATCAAACATAATGATGGGTCATGATGAAACAATGCAGATGTCTTCATTCCATACCAGCATTTCATCCATTCTTAGATTATCTAATTAAGGAGTCTAATAGATGTATTCTGCAACTCAAACATTCTTTCTCCAGGGAAAGATTAGCTCAGCAAGGGGAAAAAGACTACTACAGGGTTTTGGAATTCCTATGCCCAACTTGTCTGACTTGTCTATTTATGTCTGCAGACAAGTCAATATTTCTATTCAACTCTGTCTTCTCAGAGGACAAGTTAACTTAGTCTTCTCAGGGAACAAGTTAAATTTTTAGCTGTGAACATACTATCATAGCATACTTGATAATGCAGATGCCTTAATCATATTCAACAATGAACTTTTTGGTCAACTGTTTATTTTTAGTTTGTACATTTGCATTTTCTATCATAGTTCTCAACATTACTTCTTGAGTATTGGACTTCTTGGCAAGTGCATTTTGATTCAAGGCAACTTGATTCTTAGATTTCACTTGTCAATGATCTCCATGCACAAGTGGAAAACACTTGGAATTCCATATCCCTCATATAGAAGATTTACCCATCCATACTGATACAATACAAACAAGCAACCCAAAATTAACCCTGTTGTTCTCAATACACAGATTGTTCAATATAAAGGTAAATATTTGTTTGAACTGCGTGGAAAAATCCACATATTTGAAATTTCAAATAAGGTGTATTTCTGCTGCATCCAAGATAAGGACCAATTAACAACAGCAAAATGGACAAGCCAACAGTATCTTGCAAGGTGCCTGTAAAGTGAGTAAAATTTTCAATAGATTTCTTTATCTACTATAGTTGTCGTCTAGGGATCATAAAATGCAATGCAGACTACATGCATGTCATAACAGTTTTATTTGCAATGAAAATGAAAGGTGAAAGAATTCTACTTGTCCCCTTAGAGAAATGGAAGTTACAGTATTACCATAAAATTTTAATCAACTTTCACTTAAACTGAGACAATTCCTATATCCTCAATTGTTTTAGCACAGACTATAATCATAGAACATTACTTGTTGAACAACCAACTTTTGACATTCAAAACTTCTAACACCCCTCCTTTTTCCTAACACTTACAACACCAATAGAACCCCTGCCTATCTAAACATATCATTTTGTCCAATCTCAACCCAAAACTATCTTGACACAAATCTGTAAAGCTTCTACAGTTACAAACTAATCAGTATTCAACAGTCAGTTGTCTGTTTGTTGTGCCTTTTCCAGAAGTCATGTATATCTGTTAGTTTGTTTGTTTGTTTGTTTATTGGGTTCAACACCATAGCAACACATTGTATAGGTCATATAACAGCGGTAAGTCAACCTACTCAATCCTCCTGGAAAGGCTAAATCTCTGGATTTAAGCTGTTGACCAACTAATAAGAGCATACTTTGGTCAGTGACTGACAACTGCCCTACATAATTAAAAATCATTGGTAGGAGGGAAAATGGCTGTAGAAATAATTTTAAACCAAAAAGCCTTTTGTAGTAGAGATGTAATGCAGCACTCGTCTAGTACTCCCTTGCATTCAGACTAGCTTTCATGGCAATGTGGTAGTGTTAATGCTAAGGCTTTCAGCAGGCTATGGGTTGAAATCACAGATTGGACCATGGCTTTTTTTATCAAGTTACACAATCCCTAATGAAAGATGAAATAATTAGTAATTCACACTCTGTAAACAATGTATGAACAATAAAAAGCATTGCTGTTATTTTAAACAACAAAAATAACTTCTGATATTCAGTAATCATACATATATAAGAAACAAGGCCATCAATTCAAGTATCAAAAAAGTATCATTAAAACAATGCAAGGATGCATTCATACATCAGGTCAACAATAGAAATAAACTAAGACATTGAACAACTACAATATTTATATATATCCATGTTTCTATTATATATACACTCAAATATAATGTCTTCTTGAAAATATTATTAAAAACTATTAGAAATATTGGACTGCTGAGTGCATTTTCCCCTTCAATTGGGGTGGAAAATAGGCTTTTGCACCATGAAAAAGTGGCAAAGCTTCTCAAATCATTACTTTAATTTCATAATAAATAACATACTTTTTGAGTAAAAAAGTCTAAATGTAAAGGTCTAAATGTAAAGGCTATCATTCACTGTCTATTTTCTGTTTGTGACAGGACCATCAAAATATGTGGTCTTAATAGCAGAAGGTCTTATTAAAAAGATTTTTCTTTCGTTTCAAATTAAGCATTTGGAACTTAACTATTGCTGAAAAGGTGCATAACTCTCAATCGTAACCAATGTGAGCTTAACAATAATTACTATACAGCAAAGAAATGTATTTTATAATCCAAAATGAACTACAATATTACCCAGGAGAACTTTCTTCAAAATAAATCGTGGACTTGTACAACAAATATATGAGTGTATATATATATAAGATTCTATTAATCAACAAGTTTTATCAGTATTTTAATCATGCTTGTAACTATATAACTATAATAATATATCTGGATATTAACCCTCCATCAAGTAACCACATCCTGTAAATTATGATGTTATATATTTATATATTAAATATAATACATGTTTACTTGCACAAAAGCAAAAAATATCTCAATGAACCATACCATTAAAATTTCAATAAAGTTAAATTTGTGAAAATTTTGTATAATTATGTATCTATTACAAATTTTCATTTTTCAGAAGAAAAGCTGTAGAATTTTTCATTTTTACAAAATAACAAATGTTTTTAGTAAGTAAAAAAATTAAAAAATATAACTGACTTTTCACAAATTGAGAGGAAAACAAATGCAAAGGTGTTACAAAATAATTATGTTTATTTCATTTATCGAATCGAATTTCATTGATCATAGAACTTAGTAGCCATAAAAATATATGTTGTATAATAAATAACAATACTAAAGTAGTATTAAAACAAGAAAACAATATCTCAATAAAATTCCAAAAACATCAATAAAAGAGGACAAAATGTGTTATATGCAGTAAGTAGATTAAGTAAGTCTGAAGCTTGGTTGAGAATTGGCGAGTGCAAACAAAACTAATGAGACTTCAAGAAGACCTGCAGGGGAAAAGGTTCTTTCAACTAAATGTTTTTTTCATCGAACAGAATGTTTTCTCAGACACTTAAGAAATGCTTAACAGTGTTGACATAAAAGGATGCCCTATTGCCCCATACAATCTATATTTGCGCTCAGGAAACTGGTTACCGCTATTAAACATTTGCTTCATGAATCTCAGTAAAACCTATCACCAGCTGTCCAAAAGGGCAACATATTTCAGAAATTAATGCCAAGCCTAGCGATAGTAAAGGTCTGCACATAACGCATTCTAAAGAGTAGACAGGTCCTGATGAAACAATAAACCTATAACAGAAGAAGAATAGAAAGTAATTGTAATCACTACAAACCTTGTCTCTGTAAGCCATGAATGGAAAGCGTTAGCAGCTTGGGCAAATTGTTTACGTAATTGATCATTCTCTTCTTGTCTTCTCTGTTCATTAGCTAAATCTACATCTCTCTCCTAGAAAAAACACAAACAGAGTTATAGGAAAATATTGCTATAAAAATTGAGGGGTTTAACACTTTCTACATTGCAGGGTTCCAAAAAATTCTATATTGCAGGGTTCAACACTTTCTGTTTTTACCAGAGATCCTTAGGAATCCCTAGTCTGTTATTCAGAGATTTCTCCTTGGCATCATGGATTCCTCAAATAAAAGAACAGAGGCTTACTGAAACATTTTATCCACAGGATACTTAATGCATTTCATTCTAACAGAGAGTGCTTTTTTCCAGCAGAAAACAACTTTCCAATGAAATATTCTAGCAATTGTCCATCCTCTTCAAGCTCAATCCAGTTCCATTTAAACACATCCTTGACTTCCACATCTATTGTTTGCACAGTTTCTATGCTCAGCAAACTAAGAGGCTGCCATTTTTTAATAAAAAGCTTTTCAATTTGGTGGAAAACACATAAGACTAAAAGCTACACATAACTGAATATAGTTTATGAAAATCGTCATTTAGTTAGCAGACCAACTTTCCCTAATTTTCTGGGCGAATCTCGGGACTGCTCTGGATCATAAAAATTAGAAATCCGCCAAATAGCAGAAAAATCTTATGCCTGTGTTTATTAGACTATCCACACCTGGCATTCTACTAATTGTACAACTTATTGACATAACATAAAATCTTGACTCACCTTAATAATCTTCTGCAGATTATTCCAAGTTTCTTGTAAAGCTTCCATAGTAAACCATGTGTAAGGATTTGGTCCTACGTTAAAACTCTTAATCTCTTTATCAAGAGCTGCAAGCTGGTTAAAATCTGCCTGTGCAGCAGATAGGGAAGCTTTAAATTGTTCATGATTTTCTCTCAGATGCTGAAAATATACAAGATTAACAATACAAGGGTTGCCTGCAAGTCTGAAGTAAATTGTTCTTTAACGCAATGCACTTACTACAGTCTTGTGGGCAACCCTCAAATTATAGAATTTCACACTTCTTTAATCAGTTCTACTTTTCCAACCACTTCTCTATAGAGGAATGTTGATTTTAAATATAATTTTATGGGAAGGGCTCGACATAAATTTTTTGAAGTAGGTTGTACAACTTGCTCACATCAGATGTTTACTAGCAGTAACAAGTTGCCCGAATCCATACAAATCAAGAAAAAATTATTGTATGCTTTGTAACAAATGTCTAGTCTTAATGCAGAAGTCATTTTACCAACCCTACTACAAGGCCTGCAACTTCTCCATAAACTTTATTAATGGATTAAAACTGACATTGTCGTCAAATCATTATGCAAGGTTATAACCTACCAGGGATGGATTTGAACATGTACCCCCTGCCGGAAACTACATTCTAAATCCCATACTCTATCAACTGTGTTACAGACCAGGTTACAATTTTTTTCTCATTATTGAAAATAACTTTTTTCACTCACCCTGATTTCCTCTACCGAGTTACATCTTACTGGATCAGTTAAATCCTCCTCAGCATTCTCAAACCATGAGTTGAAGGCCGACGCCTTCTTAGCGAAAGCTAGGTAGAGGTCCTCAATCTGTCTATATTGATCCTGCAGACGTAATAATGTCTGCTTACGTTGCTCAGAATCAGCTAATAGCTTCTGCCATCTGGAATAAATCGAGTAAATATCAAGGGGTGATTCATAGAACTATGTTTGTTTTGTTTATTTAATGTTGTATTCAACACATATTTAGGTTATATATACGATGGCCAGCTCTTCCTACAATAGGTTACCTGTACACTTTTTCTATCACCAGTACTAACCTACCCAACCACGAGGTCGACAACTCATGTATGGGGAATGACCTACTGCGACTGGGCTCAAACCTGCTATCTCCAGATTCAAAGTCAGACATGCTAACCACTATGTCACGGCCGCGGTTTATAGAACTATGTCAATCATTTATTTTTAATGGCTTTATATTGAACATTAAAGCAAGATTTTTACCCTAATGGGGTAAATAGAGAACAAATTGTTCAATGCTCAGCATTAAGCAAGAGTTAAAATTATTGCATTTTAGTATCATCAAATGGAATCTTATCTCATTATCTGTGTTCGGTTTAAATTCTATTCAAAACCTACCCCCTTGTTTCAATGAGCATGAAACTTAAGCCTACTAGCTTAGTTCTCGGGAACCAGGAAGACGATTTGATAGTTGTAAGAATTTGTTTCACAAACTAGCTAAAATAAATCAGTATAAACTAAACTAATGGAATGTTTCATTCAAATAGCAAATATATCAGGTAAATAAAAACTTTTTGTGATTATTAACAACAATGAACATAGCCAAATTATAAGCCAAATTTATTGTTGAAAATTCAGCTAAAAATGACAACAACAGCTGTTTTACTCTATAACCCTGCTCAACCACTACACTGCCACAGTCATCACAAAGATATAAAGTGAACCTACCTAGTCATCACATCACTGTAACGTTTCTCTATAGCAGGTGTCTGTGCATGTTGTGAGGCTATTAGTTGATCTTTTAATGCAGTGATAGTTTGTATACCCTCCTTTTCAAAGGCTTGTAAACCAGCATCGAAAGTGTCCTACAATTATACAACACATTCTATACAACTGTTTTTAGTTGTTTTAGAAACACACTGTTTAAAGCCAATTGTACACATTGTATAGGATATATCACAGGGGTCAGTCAATCTATTCACCATTCCTGGATAGGCTAAATCTTAGGATTAAGCTGTTATCCAGTTACTTGGTACATACTTCCATCAGTGACTGACAACTGCACTACATGATTAAGAATCAGTGGAAAGAAGGAAAATGGCCATAGAAATTATTTCATCACCTGACTACACAAAAGTATGCCCTGCCCAGAATCAAACCAATGACACCTTGCTAAGAAGGCTAGTGCTACAAACAAAGCTAATATTATCAAATGGTGCCAGACTTAATGGAATTCTTTGAAATTTATTAACAGGCCACATTTCTTAATTCAATCAAAGTGATAAATAAGATTCAACATGCAACATGTTATATAAATTGCAGACATTGCCTTAAATTGTCTCAACTATACATGCCTTATTTACAACGTTATATGGTATATGGGTTTCAGTTAAGGCTAAGACTTAAATTGAAAACAATGTATAATACTATAAATGTTGCCATGAATTTATACATGAGGATAAAAACGGTCAATGATAGAAATTGATACAATAGAACATAAAATAGGATTACAAAACCATGTTGAGGTATATGGAAAAATTCTTCTGTATATAAGTTGGTGAAATATAGACAAGGCCATTATATTTAAACTTTGATCTATAAATGAAATAATATGGAATGGATATATGATTAACATACATATATAGAATATATATTGGGCTAGGTCACAGTGTTAACAGTTTAAAATACAGGATATAAAGAAACATAAAATTTTGGGGTACAATTTGGTGATATATGAAGGTATGATTGTTTTAAAAAATGAAAAGATTTAAACTCTATGGGTGATACACTGACTAGATTCACAGACTTAATCATAGCATGTTGAACTTTGAAATAAATCAAGTATATGGGGCAATATTGAAACATAACATTTCGGAATACAATCTAGTTACAAATAAAAGAGATATGGTTGTTTAAAATTGGAGTGATTCAAACTTTAAGGAAGGCAAACTGATTCGATACACAAACTATAAAAAGTCATTGTGTGTTGAAATTTCAAATAAATTTAGTATAACGGGTATATTGAAACATAAAATTTTGGGATACAGTTTGGTGATAAATAGGAGGTATGATTGTTTAAAACAGTAGTGATTTAAACTTTACAGGAGATACACCAACTTGAAATGAATCAAGTATATGGGGTATATTGAAAAATAAAATTTTGGAATACAGTTTGGTGACATATAAGAGGTATGGTTTGTTTTATGAACTGTTGAAGTGAACTACCTTCTGACTGAGTATTAAACTGGATACAGATGTAGCAAGACGTTTCTACAAACATTATCATGCAGGTTAGTATTAATACCATACAATCTCTATCAAAATCCTCTCCCCTAATTAATGCCCCACCCTAACTTTTGTTTGGTAGGGTTCAACACCTTAGTAACACATTTTATGCAGTTGCAGCACATTGAATTAGATCATATTACAACAAGCAGTCAACCCACTTGCCATTCTTGGAAAGGCTAAATTTCTGGATTTAGCTGTCAACTAGTTACTAGGCGCATACTTCCATCAGCGACAGACATGATTTAGAATTAGTCATCATTTCTTTGACTTACATATTATAAGATGTAATTTTCACCATTTTCAGATACTCTTAATAAATCCCCCTTTTGTGGAAATGTTACGCCCATAGTGGGCCATAAAAAGAGAATATAATGTTATAAATAAATGTTCATGTATTAAGTAATTTATTGAAGGTTTAAAATATAGATGCATTCCTTTTCTCATGTCAATGTTAATAATTAATACATGACATTGAAATTGAATTCAATGTTGCAGGTCAATTCAAACGATCTATCATGACTAGGGCTTCCAGTAGTTTTTACATACATTAAGGTGTTACAATGAGCACTTTCAGTAACGTTGTATTAACAGTTGTTATTGTTAAGATGAAATGATAAAAAATCTATACAATAGAAGCTGAGGATACCACACAGAGCCGGGACTAACAATATTGTCCAGTTTACTTTATAAGACAAATAACTTATTATTTTTGGTTATCATACAAGTACAAAACGCAGGTTCAATGCAAAACAGTCGTAACTCACTCTTTTCTTATATTGAGTCATGACCGTTTTGCGCTAAGCCCGTAAAATGTACAGATAAAAAGCAAACAATGTCTTTCTACAAAGAAGTTGAATTACATTTTATAACATGCATAATGTTTTCTTGGTGCAGACTTCAAACTTAGAAACAAAAGAATAACTATAATTCATTTGTGTTAAGGTTACACGACTATGAAACAAATGATAACAGCACCTGTATTACAGTCACTGTGGAACTATTTAGTTTATAACGAAAGGTCCTTGACAATCTAAGTTTTACAGGACAGGAGACACTTGACTTGACATATTTTCGTAGAATGTAAAACTATGTGGACGAGATCAAATTTCTTGCTGGACAGTTGGTCCTGTAAACCTGCAGATCTATGCAGACCTACATTTTTAAATATTAGTCTGTTTGTCTGCCATGTTTCACGGAGACTGATGTAATTAGATTTTTTCCAGTCCAAAATTTAGTGCAGTTTTCTCAACTTATTTCTCTCAACTCATTTTTCACAACATACAAAACTCTCAGCTTCTACTGTAACAGTGAAATGAATTAATCAACAAGTAACGATTTGATTTAAACCATGGGCAGATAAAGACAACATTATTTATCCAGGGTGCCATGACCCCAAACCAAGTCACTAAATCTTTTTCAAATCAAAATATTTGAAAAATTTCCCAACATCAGCAAGATCTGTCCATGATTAAACACAACATAAATATCAAGTTAGGAGATCTAATTGTTAATGAAACATGATAGTTAGAAAGACAGCATTACACTCTGAGATTAATTTAAGGTTAAGACAAAAGCTGTCAGCCTACCTGTTTAGTAAGGAGGGTTTGAACAGAAGAGAGGTCACGTCCGTAGTCGTCAGAGCGGACTTGGTTTTCTTTGTCTGCGATCCAGCTCTCAACGACATCTGTTTTCCAGATAAACTGTAAGAAGGCAGAGTTATCAATAAGTCCTGCCTTCCTAAGAGCAGCAGCTTCATCGAGGGCAGATAACTTGTCTTGAAGTCCTTGGTTACGTTGTGAAATAGCTTCCTTGTTGTGGTTGCCCTAAAATAGCAAAGTAGAAGATATTAAAATATGAAACAGAATGGAAGTTTATTTTTTCAAAATTCAAGAAAATTCTTAGTAATTAGTAAAAATATTCCATCCATTCAATTGATTTAACATAACAAACTATTGTGCCCATTTTCTTCAAACATTTATAACAATCTTGAATGACACAAGGAATTTCCTACCAATGTATATATGTATAATGTAAGCTCTCATGTAACTAACATATAGCCTGGTATCATGTATATATAATCTATGTACTGTTTTTTCTACTGTATTCATATGTATCAGGTGCCGATTGTAAAATAATCTGTTCAAACTGTTTTCTTTATTAATTACATGATTTTGTATTAATTTATGTAAATGGTGCCTGTTTAAAGTTAGTAGACCTTAAAATCAATAAACTCTAAAATTCAAAGGACCAATGGCAATATTGGTGAATTCGTCAAAGACTATAACAATGTTTATTACCTCTGACATCAATTTCTCTCCTTCTTTCTGTACTTCCACACATCTATCTCTATGTACTTGGAAATCAGTCTCAAATACTTCATGTTTCTTTAGTAGACCTTGTACAGCAGCCATGGTATCACCTAAATCACCACCAGATAATAAACGTTGTTTCTCGGATATCCAGGCTTCTTCTTCATCTACATTAGCACTGAATTGTTGGAAAGCATATGACTCTTCTAACATCTGGCCTCTGTAAAAACACAAATAAAAGGGCTGAATTCCATCTCTTAAAGCCACTATACATTATTATTAAGATAAATTCATCCTCAACAAACAAGAAAACAATATTATGTCAAGCGATAACTGCAATTATAAAAAAATTATTTTGCATTTGAGGTGATGAAATAGACTTTTATGTCTATTTTCTTTGCCAGTCCATTTTATCCTAGCAATGCTAAAGCATGGAAAAGGCTTGAAAACATTTTTCCCAATAATGAATGTTATATCAGGTTTTTTTTAATCAGGTGTTAAATGACATGGAAAAAAATCATGATCCTGAAATTTGAACCCAAAACCTCTCGGGTTGTAAGAGGACACACTTCAATGTTGCTAAGTACAAATGCTGTATTCAACACCAGTATGAAAATATTGTGAGGGGAATTCTGAGGGAGTATTTTCTCACCTTCTTTCAGCCATTTGTTTAAGTTCATCCCATGATTGAGCTAACTGGTCTAATCTACTCTCTATATCTGCTGTGTTGATATCAGACTCACTGATCAACTTAGCTCCAGTTTCTTGTACAGCCTGAAAATATATAAAATACAGTAATTTTAACACAGTAACTATCATACTCTAAAGTATGCACTGGATTCAAACCTATGACCCATTGATCAGTGGACTTGCACACTAAAGACTGAGCGAGCCAATGGTTTTAACTGAGAAACAATCATAATGAAAGTTGACCTACACACTTCAGATTTTTTACTCTAGTTCAACTAGTGGCCAGTTTCTCAACCACATGTATATTCTCCATTCATCTTATTTTACAGATTTAAACTTCTTCATTTTTTTGGTTAAAAGCTTATTTCTATATTACATATTATTCATATATGCATATTTATAAATATATACATAGCTTAGGCCATCAATAAAATTAATATGCCAATTTCAAACAGACGACACAAAAGACGAAAAATTAATGAACACATAAAATCAATTTGTACAAATTATCAGTGAAAACTAACTGTTTATACATTTAGTATTGAAGAGCGGTTTTATAAAGGGAAAGTAAAGTAAATTACTCTACCTGTATGGCAGGTTCATGACTTGTAAGTTCAGCATCTAAACGTTTATGTTTCTTACGTAGATTTTGTACACCAGTAAGATCTTTACCATAGTCTTCTGATCCAACAAGTAATTTCTTCTCTCTGAAATATTTACATAATAATGTATGTTTTATATCAACAGTAAATGTTTAATGTACTAAGTGTTTTTTTGCCTCTCGAACTTGGGTGGTATGAGCCTTTTTTAACAATGGAGCAAAATTACAAAAATACAATTATAGCTAGATAATTTTTAGCCAAAAAAAGTATAAATGAAATGGGGACCATTTTACGTCTGTTTTCTGGTTTTGGCAGATTAACATACATAAAAATATCCAGTAAAGTTTTACTGGACTATATGAATGTTTACTGGATCAAAACATTTCTTGGCAATATATTAAAACATGCAGTCCATTTTAATGACTTGGCAAAAATATATAAAAATTAAATAAACAATATAATGACTAATAATGATTTTTTTTAATGAATATTAAAAATGATTGCTGTAAAAAGTTGGTTGACCATAAGATCACTCACATTCTAAAAGTCACTCAACCAATAGCAATTAGGTTGGACTTGGTCATTGGTACACATACTAAATTCGAAGATTGATATTTTATATATTGTCTGTATCAGATCATACAGCAAAATACAAAGTAAATGTATCAAAGAACAGTGATGAAGTTTAGTTTATATGATTATATTATCACATGCATTGTGGTAGAAAGAATTCAAGATTCTTAAAAATCAAACATTCAACTTAGATATATTGTACATAAAAGAATAAAATATCTCATCGTTAGTACCCCACCCACCTTATATCAGAAGTGAGTTCTCATTCATAGTACCCCACCCGCCCAACAGTAATAGTGAAATGTGCAGATTCATTTGGAAAAATAGAAAAAATGTAGAAATATTGACTTGAATGTCATTTTGAAAGGTGGACACAGAAAAGAAATAAATATTCATTCATTTAAGGTAAAATTCCTTTAATGCACAGGATGTGATGACATCATCAAAAGTTGTGTAGTATGTAAAAGTTGTGTGTCTGCTACATCATGTTGTTTTTTTTTAAATTGAGATTTAAAAAACCCCTTTAATTTTCTATACTGAATGCTAGAACTTCACAAGCCTTGTAGTAAATGGTGCTTTTCTTCCCATTTCAACATTTTTAGTCGTATCGTGGCTGTCTAATGTCAATTGGACAAGCCTTTATCTCAGGATCCAAGCTTTAATCCCAGTACTAAGCACATACTCTAGCCAGTGTCTATCTCACTTCCTAATCGTAATACAGAGGCAAGCATGAGAACAGCCACAGAACATATTTCACATCAGAATTCTACAATGGCACGAAGGATGTGCTTGGGAATTGAACACACAAATTTTGGGTTCACAGTCAGGCACACAACTGACTGAGCTAACCAGGTACATTATGATGATGTCACACAAAATTATGCAAATGGGCATTAAAGGATTCCTACCTTAATATACTCAATAGTGTAGAATTTTATAATTTGGTGAAGAAAAGTTGATATTTTATAAATATTGTTTTGAGTCTTAAGTTTTTATTATTACATACCCTTCACCCATAATTTCCATCTTTGTAAATCTATATATATATACATACATGTACTTTGAGTTCAAAACCAAGCAAAAACTTGTTTCACAATAAAATCAAAGCACCAATAGTGCTGTCTGTGTCAGACATGATGGGGTTTTCATGGTGTATATGGCTTATACAACCAACAGAAGCGATACAATGGACCTTTCCCTTACATTAACCAGATTATAATGTATATACATATACTTCTATTGCACAAACAGCATATCATCTGCTGGTTAACGCTTAATGGAGTTAAAACTAATTGCAGCAGTAATTATTCTTTTAATTTCGCATGCCGGGCCTAAGCGAATCACCTGTGGCAGATTTTGATAAGGATTTGCCATATTCCCCTTATAACCCCATGTAATTTATAACAAACAAGAAATGTAATGTCAAAACCACATTAAAGTCGGATTTAAAAACTTTAACCCAAAAATTACAAAGGGAAATAATCCATTATAAAGCCAGGTAGAGTTGCAGTTACTTTTTAATTCTGTAAATCACAGAGTATTTTATCATTGTATAAGGTTTCGTAAAGATCTAACAACAAATGGCAGAAATATATGCTAAATGAAAACTTTAACACAATTGTTAACGACACCGCCCACCCATACACCCCCGGCCTGCTCGTGTTTCACCAAACTACTAGCCGAATTTTTTCGTTGAAAAATCCGACTATAAATTACAAGACCTAAATTATGTATTTTTTTCAAATTAATAATTTTAGCTCAATCACCTGTAGCAACCAAACATGTAAAGCACATTGAAAGCACCAAGTCAAGCAATACTAAATATATCTGATATATAATTTCAAAGTAACTTACTTGATCCAAGCTTCTTCATCGTCAATATCACGTAAGAATTGATGCATAGTGTTAGCTTCATTCAATCTTGTCTTACGTACAATAGCAAGCTCCTTAATCCTGGAAAATAAACAGAACAACATGTAACACTACACTTCAGGTATTATAATTGCATAGCATTGGAATTAAGAAACTCCTACTTAGTTTTTAACAAAAATGTTCTTGAAATTTTAAATTTTTATTTTTTTGAACATGGCTTGTTAGAAACAATTGAAATTAATTGGAAAGAAATTATCAAATTATCATCGACAAACTCAGACAATAAAGATTATCATAAACAATTTTCAGATCTTAAAGTCATAGAGTAAATTAAATCTGCACATATAATTGTCAATGGACTATATCCTATTCCAGTCATCCCCTTCAATTTTCTCTGGAACTAGCCCAACCATTTTGTTATAACAGTAAAGAGCAAAAGATTCAACTAGCCTGACTATGAAAAAATAGAAAATTTTACTAGCCAAAATCAACTTTCACAAGCCCCATAGAAAGACCTAGTGGGTTTAGGCTCAATAAGAGGAAAAGTTTAAAATTAGCTATGCTATCTCTTAAATCCTCTAAATTCTTATGTTCATACTATAGTAAATGTACTTGTGTGTTGACGTATAAATATTGTTTAAACTAACTAAGTTCTAATAACTTCAGTATTTGATTAGAAATGTCCAGGATAGTAGAACTTCAGATCAGCTTATCCGTAATAAATTGAATAGACTTACTTTTCATATCGTTCATTGATGGTACGTTTTCTTACTTCAATACTCTCAGCATCCCACACACCACTATCAATAAATTGATCAGCTTGGGAATTAAGATCTTTAATTCTGTCTTCATGAGCAGCAATATCAGCTTCCAGTAGTTGGTGTTTCTTAGACAAGTTCTGTACAGAGGCTAGATCCTTGCCATACTCCTCTGATGCCAACATTTGTTCAACCTAGAAAATATAACAGTTAATCGTTTTCAGAGAAAATCTAAATTTTTGTTTGTTTGTTGAGTTTAACGCCTTAGCAACACAATGTATAGGTCATATAACGGCAGTCAGTTAACCTACTCTGACAACTGCCATACATAATTAAAAATCATAGGTAGGAGGAAGAATGGTTGTAGAAATAATTTCATGACCAAGCTACACTATGTATTCAAACTACAAGTAAATTAAGACTAAATTTTTTTTTCCGGACAAATACACAGATACACTTAAAGACTCCTCAATAAAAATCAACATTTATAAAAAACGTCTTTTATCATATAGCATTAATCAGTTTCCTAGAGAAATGGCAACCAAGTGCTTAAACCTCTGGTACCCTTCTTACACCAAAAAGTAATAACTAAGTGATATCAAATCAAGGGTACAAGGGGACATAGCCCAAGCCAGTAATATGTTTAGGAAACTTATCATATATATTAGAGTACTTACCTCTCCAAGCCAGAATTCAATATCTTTTACACCAGCATTGTATGTTTGTTGTTTACTGGCTTCCTTCAGTTTATCACTCTTCTCAGCACTCTTGGCTACTAATGTCTCCCATTGTGAAGCTAAACTTTCAAGACGAGCTTGTACGGCAGCTTCTGAACCAGCACATTGTTTCTGATCTATCAAAGCTGCAATATAGGAAATATGTTCATGTTAAACAGTACCATTGTCAGCCATTCTCTAACAAGTCTAGGAGCAGTGGTCCAGTGGAAGGACACACCCTCTGGAATCTAGAGGTTCCAGGTTCAAAGCCCACTAGGGACACTGCTAATTTCCTTCAGCAAGAAATTTACCTACAGTTATTCCACTCTAACCAAGTGTATATGGGTTCTATTAGAAATCACCTGCTTGAAGGTAATTTTAATGATCAGGGGTTATCATACAAAATTGTCAAGTCCACTGAACATATATAAGCAGACATGAACTTTTTCACTTTTAACTAAAATGCAGTCACATTAAAATCCCCTAAAAGCCAAGCTAGGAGTTCATCAAAGGATGCTAAATAGTCTTACGAATTAATACTAAAAACTATTGTTCATGCAATT
Source organism: Mactra quadrangularis (assembly GCA_025267735.1). Lineage (NCBI taxonomy): Eukaryota > Metazoa > Mollusca > Bivalvia > Venerida > Mactridae > Mactra > Mactra quadrangularis. The sequence goes on from CM046311.1 coordinate 34,013,569, forward strand.
AACTATCATAGTCTGTAAGACAGAGCTTGTAAAGGTAATTAAACATATTTCATACTAACCTTGTCCAGTACCAAGTAAAGCTTGTAGTCTATCAGCGTTAGCTGCAAGTTCTGCTTCAAAACCTTGATGTTTCTGATGTTTACTCTATAATATAAAACATCAATATACATATAAACTATTATACACACTTTACCCTTTAACTCTTACCCTAACATGGCTATGCTTGTAACAGTAGAAAGATTGCATTTAACCAACATTAAGACTGATATACATGTACATTTTTGTGGAAGAAAATGGGGCAGAATCTATATTAAGCACAGATATGGCAAATTTTTAGCAGATAGACTTCTAATTTATAAGCTTTTCTTGTAATACAAGCAAAAATCATACTGTTACAATGAGCCTACATGTACAGAGTACAATATAACTTATTTTGAGTTCGAAGATTTTCAACAATAATATGTAAAATATGTTGTTTGTACCTCAATGCAAGTGAAAAGACATCATTTTCAGTTTCAGATATAGTCCGTAGCAACCAGTTTTGAATTCAGACAAAGGACTGCTTGACACAAAATAGGCAGACAAGTTTGAGGGCTATTTATAAATTTTGCAGGAAATTTGAATTTTTTCATACTGGGTTTAACCCTGTCAACACATTTTGGTTATTTTACAGCATCCAGCTCATCTAACCTAGCTTTCCTGGACCCTTGTCTATAACCAGTACTTACCTACCTTTTCACAAGACGGGAAACTTCTCAATATACCTTATCAATTGATATAATTGACAAATTTTCACAGAATGGTATAACCCCCTCCTTGGGTGGTATATGAACCGGTACCCCCTTCAAAACACATTAGATTCCAAATCCTGGTGTGTTACCAACTGCACTACTGACCCAAGTTGAAAAAATTTGAATCATCAAGATGTACTAGGTGTGAAGAGAGGGTTATTACCTGGATGTTGGCAGGATCCTTGTAAGACTCATCACTAGCAATCTGTAACTTCTCTTGTAACCAATTCTCCATTTCATCAGCATCTCGTGAAAACTGTTGTAAAGTTTGAGCTTCACCAAGTTTAGAACGATTATCTATCAATGCATCCTTTAGTTTAGACCATCTGGAAATATAGATGAGAAATGCATGAATCATCTGGTTTCATTTCTTATCAGGTTTAGTGTGGCGACTCAGTCACCTAACCAGCTTCTGTAGACACTTTTTTTAATATATACATAATTACCCTTCCGCAAAGAGTTAACAACTTATTCCTCTACTAATGATGAAAATTGACATTAAATATCAAATTTTCAAGAAGGGCATAACCAACTGTGGTCTGAATTTGGACCCAGAATCTCCATATAAAATCATGCACTCTGTCATGTCTCAAAGGGTCAAGCTTTATTACAAACACTGTCTATTTAGAACAGGAACTTCAATAACTCATGTATCATTAATTCCATCCTCCAACCACAAGTTGGTTTTTATTTGATTTTAACTTTGTGTCAATACAAATGATAGGTCATTTAAGCTAGCTTCCTGGACTTTAGTCTACAGCCAGCAATCACAAGGCAGATGACTTCTCCACATACAATATGAGGTTACTTTAAACATATTTTATTGTCAAATAGTTAACAAAGATAATATACAACAATGACAATTACATATGTACAAAAATGACAATGGCGTCTGGCCACAAGTTCTCACAACTCAGTTACGGCCATTCCCCGACATATATTTACAAAAATAAACCTGTCTTTGACTGTATTGTGGTTCGGTTAAGTTAACATAATTAATATATTATGATTTATATATGTTATGAAATGAAATAGGAAAAAGAATTGAATATGTTGAAAATTTATATTAAGATTGTTTTTGTGATGCACGAGTGTCAGCCGGGAAAAGGGTATAAATAATAACTAACCACATGAGGTTAACAGACATTATTAACAAACTTTCATGGATGGGTAAAACCAAGTCAAGGTGGGTTTCCAACAAACGAACCCTTCAAACACTAGATTTAAAATCCTTAGAACAGTCTACTGCCCCATGACCCAAGAACTCCAGTCTTCTAGATACTAACCTATCAAGTACAGCATCTCTCTTATCTTCAATAGCATCAGCATCATAATGTTCTCCTCCTATCAATTGATCAGCAAATACTTGTAGAGCTTGGATCTTCTCTTGCTGTAAAATATATATAGACAGGCATATATTATAACAGTAATTTAACAGTAAAACATTCACATTTAAATCATTTATGAACAATGGAAATATAACTTTGAAAACAAAATATTTGTTTCAAGGGTGATATCAGCCAACACTGATTTACCTGGCTACTAATGGTCCAATCAAAATTTTCAACATTGTCCCCACCAACATGGACCCCAAATATACCAAACACCTATTGGCCCCTAATTTCATACAAACAACCTACCTAGCTGCTAATGGCCCGATCAAAATCTTCATGTTTTTAATTAGACTTTCAACATTGTCCCTGTCATCCCGATTTCTTTCTATACCTAACCCATACTGGCCCCTTATAACCCCTATTTTCATACACTAAACTCACCTGTCTACCGATTGCTCTTTGGAAAGCTTTATGTTTCTTAATCAGACTTTCAACAGGGCCCCCGCCAACCTGAACCCCATAATATACCAAACCCGTACTGGCTCCTTATTTCACAAAAAACAACCTGAACCCCTAATATACCAAACCCCTACTGGCTCAATATTTCACAAAAACAACCTACCTGACTACTGATAGCCCTATCGAAATCTTCATGCTTCTTAATCAGACTTTCAACATTGTCCCCGTCAACTTGATCGCCTGATAAGAAAGCTTCTCTTGATGCCATCCAGTACTCAGCTTGTTCACAATCACGATAGAATAATTGTAATTCTAAACATTGATCTAACTTCATTCTTCGCTGTATCCAAGCTCTACAAAAGAACCATATCATATATTCATGGGCAAAAATTCAAAATTTGTGAAATATCTGAATTTCAGCAGTTTTTACATAGGAGAAAAATCCTTTTGAGTACCAAAGATTTGGAAATTCTGGACCAGTTCTAAAACATTTTATCTATGCAAATTGTAAAACACTGTCTTTTGTACAGAGTGATTGGAAATATAAAAACAAGAGTAACTGAAAATAGAAACAAATTATGAGCATTTTGTGGGCGGTTATGACAGTGAAGTGACTTATTATTTCTCTTCTTCCTGGGTCTAAAGGCTGACTGCAGCATGATATTGAGCCCAAAAATGACTATACAACTTCTTTTACCCTAAATTTAAATATCTAAAATACTTTTTTTTAATTTAACTTAATCTAATAATTATCTTACAATGAAAATGCCTGCCAATACTTATGGTTTCATTCAAAATTAAGAATGTTAAGGCCAATTTCAGCAGGCTTATATTGCTGCAATTAAGTATTTGGTCAATGATTTTTCCATTATACTAAAAAGATATCTCACAACAAAAACCAATATCTACAAGAAACCATAACTTAGGTATACATACTGTTCAAGCTCTTCTCTAGCATTAGCCAATTCTTCCAGTTTAGTTTTAACATCTTCGCTAGCGTAATGTTGATTTACCAAGAGTTGTTCACCAAAGGATTCAAAGGCTTGGAACGTTCCTGATCTAGCATCAATTTCTGTACGATGTTCCTAAACAATTATATAAATAATAACAATACTCATTACATGTTCTAATCTCATGCTGTGGCAATAGTTAACATAAACAATAATTTTCCACATTAAATAACATGTTATAGTCTGATTTTGAATTAACACTAAACGATAGCTCTTTTAAAGTCAGATTTTTCTATACAATTTGAACCAACCTTAGGCACAAGGGTAAAAATACTGGTGAAAATGGCAAGTTGATATCATCCTCAATTTCCTAAATTTTAGCAGCTTTTACTATATAGCAATATTGCTATATCATGCAGTATAGTTAAGATCCCCTATTAGGGACTATCAAAATCCATGGTCTGAAAAGCAGAATGGTCTTTATTTATACTTTTTTGTCGCAATTTAATAATGATAACAACTTCATTAATTGTGGATATTCTATTTGGTGTAAACCAATTTTCAATATTTTTCCTTTTTAAGCATTAGGAAATCGTGACTTGAAATTGTCAAAAACAACATGATTTTGAAATAACCAAGATGGATTTTACAGCAGAACTTAGGGTGGGTCTAACAGCAGAACTTGTCTGTATAAAATTGCTATCCAACATGACAAAAAACACCCATAATTCCTTAACTTTAAAATGTTCCCCCTAAAGATATCACTTTAATAAAAGGTGTAAATTTAACAAAATCAGACTTTAACTGATAATTTAATTAACAAGAATTAATACAACATTGCCATACACATTAAAGCATCACAGCCAATAATTATACTGCAAGGAAGAAAGTTGCATGAAAGTTTGCACTGAAATTGAAATAGGTCTATGAACTGTCTTCATGAAGGTAAAAGCTAGCTTGAGAAATAGATCAGAAATAGATCATACAGAATTACAATTTCATTAAAATCAGATCTAATGTTCCGGGGTATGCTATTGTTAAATTTCATTCAACTTGCAGCAGCACAAGCGTTAACCCAGCTTATTTAAGAACTCAGACATATAATTTTATCAACTACATGCGACCATTAAAAATCAAATTTTTATATCTAGTGTAGTGGATATACAGTGGATGGCTAAATCTTCTGATTTTAATGATATTGAGAGAGATATGTCATACACAATAAGATTAAACAAATAATCACTCTCTCACAATGAGGGTAAAATGATACTTTACATGATTAAAAACTGAGATACCAACTCAAGCCTCAAGACAATTAACAATAAAAAGATAAAAATCAAGAACCAACAGGACTTAAAAGCAATGAACACTAAAAAGCTTATATTAATCTGAAATTTTAATCAATATTATCATCAAAAAACACTAATTTTCAATAATAAATGATTCTTGTATAAAAAAAATAATTCAAAGAAATACAATTTTCTGGAAAAAAAATAGAAATTATGATATTTCATGCAAGCACACTTATTCAAACACACACACATACATTTACAGTCCACATATATTTGTACATCAATATATTTTCACACATTACATATCTGTTAGCTGTAAATCTAATAGACAAGTTAGTCAAATATATGCATGATAAAAAAGGGCAGCATAACATCCCCTCATATACTGTGAACCGACAAAATTACAGTAACTGTTAACCCCTTTACCCACTAGCTCAGTCAACCCCGATACCCCACTTGCTCAGAGCCTGGGACTAGTGAAAATTACTGATTTCATAGAGCCACTTAACTTGATAATTTTGCTCTTATGACATGATAAATCAGGCTTGTGCTCAAGCAAATTTAATAAATGACTTAATATACCAACAAGTCTTGCCCAAAAATCACCTAAACATGTTGCCAAAAGAAGTCTCTTTTAAGCCATTGTAATATGAGCAAGCATATTCAGACAATTGGAATCGCCAAACCCTTAACTACATAAACATTTCATACTTTATATAGTTAGTTATATCTACTATATCTAGTTATATCATAGCTATCCTATCTTAACTAATTTCGGGTTTAGCGCAAAACAGAAGTAGCTTGCTCTTTTCTTATATTGAGTGACGTCCCTTTTTTGCTAAACCCTCAAAATATCTATAGGCTTAATCTGAAACTCCAATTTGTAGGTTTTTCCATCCATGCACATGCGGTACAAACCAAGTTTTTAGACAAATTATTGCTGAGAAGCACAAAACATGGATTGTATCCCATTGTTCTTCCTACACATATTTTAATTGTAAAGCTGAAAAGTTAATTGTACTGCAGGGAAAAACCCAAATATTTGAATTTCAGATAAAGTCACACATGCAAATGTATGTATTAAATATCTTCGGACAGATAGTTCACATGATCTTTTACATAAGTAACATCTACCGTATATGAGACACACAACATGCAATGCTTCAAGTTTTTACTTCAGTCATACTGATAAATACAAAAAATATCAAAGTATATAGCAATTAAACCTTACAATGCCAGCTGCAGACAAAGGAAACTAATTCCCTCCAAGAATTAGTAAACAGCCATCAATTTATTAATAAGCAAGACATTTGCCAGTCCTAGCGTGATTAACATTAACATAGTTATACTACTCAATATCATTTGGCAACATCTCTGCCTCTATAGCAATTATCCCCTCAATTTTTCTCGCACCCTAGCCAGCTTAAATACAGTCCAACCCCTCTTAAGCAGCTAGCCAAGGGAAACAGCCAAATTGTATGTAACACAGCAAAAAGCAAAATCAACCAGCCCAAATTTATTTTGACTAGCCCAAATTGAGTGTAACAAGTCCTGAGCTTCAGGCTAGGGGATTTAGGCTATGATAGACTTGGTTAAGAACTATTGACACTTCAGAGGCAAGATGAGCTGGCAAGATGAAATCTGATGTGGACAATAATTTTTGATGACTGATGTAATAACTTGAAAGCCAAAGCAAGCACTGAGCAACAACAACTAAACAATTTTTAAAGGCAAAAACAGTATTATCAAATATTGGGAACAATAAATTCACACATCTATTTTTTCATTCCTATAAAAATGCTGAAAAAAACTAGAAAAAATTATTCATATTAGTAGATCCTAAACTGCTAGACAGTAAAGTTTTGTTAATTGTGGTCGGTGCACAACAATGGATTTTCGATCAACAACTTAATCGCAGCAGGCCAGGTAATCACAAACTGACATCAACGTGCATATTAAACGGTAAAAAATGTTCATCCCATAATGCACGAGCAAAATCACACGTTGTATTCAATCATGCGTATACATTGTATTTCACCTCATCTTCCGGGTCCACCTGTTCTCCCTCCGCTTGAGGCGGTAACTGTGTAATACCGTAGTGGCTGACGATCTCCGAGCTGAACATCTGTAAATTGACAGTTGGAAGTTCGGTTGAGTTCTGCTTGAGCATTTCGAAACTCTCACATGATGGGATGGGAGGGGGATCTCCTAAGTCCTGGAAGTTTCAGTGTCGGAATTTCAACATTTTTGCTTTCAATTTTTTTTTCAATTTTTAAAAAAAATATTTTCTTCTTTATAATTTGTGTAGCTTGTAACAGGCACATTTGTTTATTAGTACAAGGAAAAATACAGACTGATCCATTCACGAGGGAGGTTCCCATACTAGATTTGTACAATATTTAACATCAGCGCTCAATAGAGAAAAGGGTATGAAATCCTACCACAATAACTAAACAATGGGGATAAAAAACAAGTAAATCTGTGAGCTAATGCTCACTAGTGATACCCCCGCCAAAATGTAAAAATATGCGACAAACAGGAAGTAGATGAGCGAGGAGCATGAAATCGCTTTACACCACATGGGACTATAGGATGAAGCAATATGCTAAGTTTCAGGCTGCTGCATGGTATAGTTGCTGAGAAAACTGTGACGAAAATTTTGTAACGGACGGACGGACGCACACACGCACGCACGCACGGACAAGGGTAAAACAGTATACCCCCCTCTTCTTCGAAGCGGGGGTATAATGAAAACAGAAATGGAGTAGATAATTACAGAGGAATAACAGTAATGAGTCTAAAACAAAAAAAGACAGATACAGAGAAAATCTCTACCTCAGCGAGTACATAGACAACACGTAACCATGGCGATGAGTATTAGCAAGCATTACAGTATTACAACATTGACAATTATAAAAAATGAGAAATTTTATGAGAAATGTGAAAAATTTACGTCAAAAAATGGAACTAAAACTATTTGAATGACGGCAAAAAATATAAACGAAGAAATCATAATATGATGACAAATGAATCTATTGTCCCTCCCATCCCTGAAAAATTACTTGGAAATAAATACATCAGATAAAGCAGATTTCATAAACAAAGAAAAAATTGTAACAAACTGGGTATGTTATAAAAGCCAAAAGAAAAGCCACATTCAGACATTTTATATAGATATGGAGGGCTCAGCAAAAAACAACTAGAATACAGTAAAAACTGTTGTAACTATAAATTTTCTCAAAATTGAAAAGAAAAAAGAAATTGAATGAGTTCTACACTTAATCTATTGTATACTTTTTTTACAAAATTATGATAGTTTAATAACTGGAACATAACAATTACAGATCTATTACAGAAAAATGTTGCTAAAGTCAAATAATACATTATTTTTATTGTAAATCAATTACCAGTAATGCAGATGAAAGAATGGAAAACAATGACATTTAAAGAAAAACGCCACTAAATTATGAAATGCTCGGACATGAATGAATAAAATGGAGTCATGAAAAAAAAATGGAACAAAAAATTTGGGAAGCATTAAAAAAGCGTAAAAAAGCGGGTTTAATAAACAAATCACAGGACTTCAAAATGTGTTAGTATATTCATTAAAAAGCTTTCGTTTGATTGGCTGAAAGCATAATGAAAGCTAAGCTACATGCTACACACTGTTTCTACGGTAACTTCACAAAATGTTAACAATATTGGAATAAAAATGAATTCTAAACCATGAATAATCATATACTATCAATTAATCAGTAATATATATAATTAGTAAGTAGTGTATCCTGCTCATTATTAAACTTGTACTGTTGGTTCTACCAAACTTAATCTTACACAGGGCTTGACCCCAATTTTTTTATTAGGATGCCTGGTAGGACAACCAGCCATACGTTTAATGTACACAAGTTGCCCTTATCCAAATATAGGTTGTGTCTGGGGCAATACGGCGACCTTTAATGTAGAGCACTAGTTGGTTCTACCAAAAATTTTTTTACCGAAAAATTCATCTAAACACAAAAACAATTTGCATGTTTTTTTTTATAAAAATGCTTGGCAGTCAATATTAAATATATCGAAGTTCAAATGCTCTGGGACAAATACAAGATATGAACTTTTGGTTAGAAGATTTTTGCGCTCGATAACAAGTACATTTACTGACTTAGCCAAAAGTACTAATCTGATTTTTTAAAAAATTTTTTGCTGACTTTGATAAATAAATTTGGTTATAAATATCCCTATTTCGTAAAATTGTTAGTACATTTTGAGCAACCTTAAATAGTTTTCAGAATTTTCAAGCAAACTGCTCACCATCCCAAAATACAATGACTGAACAAAAACAGTTTAGACAGAACTTTTCATTGATGTTTTGAGATTAATCAAGTTTAATAAAGGCAAGGATACAAGCACAATATTGAAAGTAATGGTCGCTAATCACTATTATAACATTTAATAACATCTACACAAACTAATAGTCTATCTATAAACCATATATAACGTTTATTATGGTAAAAAATAACATATATTAAAATAACAAAAAATTGAAAGGATAAAGTCTTAAAAACAGAGATAGCCTATGGTAGCAAATTGTCCCAGTAAAACTTTGTCTAATTCTGACCTCTACATTTGATTTTTAATCTCAAATTTGAAATTCTGCTTAGAAGGCAAATTATAAGCATAGCCTTATTTCAAAGAAAGGGAGTTAACTCAAAATGCATAATCATGAATAAAAAGGTCAGTTCCTTATGTTTTCCCTTTAACTGAACATTTTAACTACCAGTGGCCATCTTTATTTTCAATGTGTTGCAATGAACAGAGATCCAATAAACAACAGTTTTTGTATCAATTATTTTTTTTTCTAAAAATACTAATTAAGTTGAACAAATAACATCTGATCAATGCAATGAACTAATGAGTGCTCTTAGCACCATGTTTAAATAGTTGCATATAAACCACTATATAGTTCCTAAGCCTGTTTCCCCAACTAAAAAACAATGTATTGTTTCCAAGACAAATCCCTGACCAACCTACAGACAGGGTGGGTTAGTCCATTTCTAAAATTGCCCTCTCCCCCCTGCAGACATAACTTAACCCTAAAGCATAGCATCTAAGATATTTATTTTCCCAGAAATAAAAAATATTAAATAATGCAATAGATCCTAGCTGGCTCAAAATGCAACCCCAAAACCATAGCCCCATAGATAGTATATATTCTCCAGAATATAAAAAAATGAAATAATGCAATAGATCCAGTTGCCCCCAAACATAGCCCAAAACCTATCCCCTCATAGCCCATAAAATAAATGTTTCCCCAGAATAAAATATATGAAACAATGCCATAGACCAAAAATAGCGCCAAACTTGACCCAAACTCCCTAAGTTATATGATTCCCTACACTTAAATGAAATACAGCAATAGACCTTAATATGCCCCTTATTTACCCCCATAGCCCCTAAATATAAAACACTTCATCAACACACAAACAAAACAATCAGAACATACCTGATGTCTCTCCAACAAGGCTTCAGCCCCGGTTACATCTTTAGCCAATTCATCAGATGATACAAGAGCCATCATACTGTTGATCCAGGATGTCAGATCTCTGTAGTCACTGAGGAAACGTTGTAAATCATAACTATCTAATAACTTAGCTTTACGTGTATCAGCCTGAAATATGACCAATAGAATCAATCAACATAATCGTCTTTTAATCCTTTTTTTGTAGGGTTTAACACCGTAGCAACACTTTGTACAGGTCAGTTAACCTACTCAATGTTTCTAGAAAGGCTAAATCTCTGGATTTAGCTGTTAACCACTTACTAGGCGCATACAATGTGTCAGAGACTGACAACTGCCCTATACAATTTAGAATCATTGGTAGGAAGGAAAATAGCTATGGCAATAATTTCATGACCAAAGTTCATGATATCATGCCCTACCCGGAGATCAAACATCGGTAGACTTGTGCGCAATGTATCAACATATCATAAATTTTTATGCCATAACATGAGAGCAAATCAGGACCAATTGCTAATAATAAATACCATATATCAGGGTATTAATAACATTAATCTTCAAAATATGTCACCCGGTTGGATAACCAGATGTATATTTTACTTTCCTGAACCACATGTCCAGGGAACATCATCCTACTCACTATTCCTCAAAATGCCAAATCACTGGATTTAGCTGTTAACCAGTTACTAGCGCATGCTACTGTCAGTGAAATGATTATTTTAATTGTTTAAAATGTTAAGACCAAGCATTAAAATATGAGATATATAATACATAGATAAAATGATAATATGATATTTTTACCTTAGCTGTTAGTTCATTCCACATTTCATTGATCTCAGTTTGGTGTTCATAGATTTGTTCACCTTGATCAGGATGTGTCATCATTAAACGTTTAGCCGATTCATCTAAATCTCTAACCTATAAAGTAACAACAATTATATTAATTAATGTACCAGTATATATAAACAATCTCCATGTTATCATGCATCAAAAATTCTCCCAAATGTCAAATTATCCTGTACAAAATAAAACTTTTCAATTAAGGATAGGTAGACCTTTTTTCACCAAGATACAGCAAAGTTCCGCTATTAAGACCACTTTTGTTGTTTCAAAATCATGCTATTTTTGATCATTATTAAGACCAAAACGCTTAATTTGTGAACTAAAGGGTCTCTATAATAAGACTGAAAATCGATGGTCTTAATAGCGGAACTCATACAAGTGTTTGTTCATGGGGCAAGTGTTAGGTTGGTGCACCCTAGAACTTGGCTTACATCCCAAGTGGCACTGCCAATTTCAAGGGGAAACCACTTCAGTTGTGGTAGGTCTGTGCTTTTTACTATTGCTGTTCCTGATATTTTTGCTTGCACATTTTTACAGATGTGGCACATTAAAATTTGTCATAATAATGACTGCATGCTTTGTTATAATATCCATGTTATAAAATTAACAGGAGGGTTCTGAGAACCCTGGACAGCTCACCTGAGAACTAAATTCTAAATAGGCATTTGACACAAAATCTTTAAGAACTCACACAGATATATATCTGAATGTAAAACTTATGCCCCTGGGGTGGGGCAAATTTTGACCCAAGAAACTTTGTGCTCTGATGAGTCAAAAATGACAAATAACTCAAATCATTACTGTATAACATTGTAATATTATATACCTTCTCTCCTAAGGCAGCTAAATCTCTCTCCAAACCTTCATGTTTTCTTTGTAAAGCTTGTACACTGGCCAAATCATGTCCATAATTATCATTATTCAATGCTTGATTCTTTTCATTGATCCAGTCTTTAGTTTCATCAACATCTCTGTAAACATAAAATGATTCCAAAATATATATGGATATTTGTTTTATTATATCTATAGTCAGCACAGAAGAACAGTTGTATTTATTATGGGGATTATCAAAACAAATACTGAGTATTCAAATCATTGGGCTTAATGTAAGTGCCAATGACAGTTGAAAACAATATGATAACAGTGGTTGACAAAGGTAAAGACTTCAGTTAAGAAAATACAGAAAAATATATCAATATATGTGGAAGTTGAAAGTTTTAAAAATACTTAAAACATACAATTACTGGAATCTAAAATTAAATGTAGTAATTTTCTCAAATTATTGAAAACTTTCATCCATGCAAAAGTGAACACTGCAGTCAAGGAATTAAAGGATATAAGTGTACTTACCTATGGAAACGTTGTACTTCATGAGCACTACCAAGTGTCTGTGCTCTATCAGCTGTTACTTGCTGTAATGTAGCCCATCTTGTATTTAATGTCTGAAAGATTGTATTAGTATAACAGTGCGTCAATATTATCATAGTTATATCATAAAAAGGTCACATGCAAAACTAGTCTATCTCTGTGTACATAAATAAGAACGTAGACTAGTTTTGCACTGACATATCAATATGTTTCCAGTTACATAAATGTAGGGTATTGCAAGTAAAGAAAGGAGTTACATGTTTTTTTAATTTTTTTAACAATTATTCGAAAAAAAGTTTAAGCAGTAAGGATCATAACACACATTAATGGACAACAGCTCATCATAGCTAACTTTGTTTGCTTAGCTCATACTTCAACTAAAAATAGAAAGTGAGTATCTTGCCATACTAATAAATACTCAGTATAAGCTAAAATATTTAAAAATAAGTTTTTTTCTAACAATTTTTTAGCAAATAATTATGGAATCTGTTTTTCTAAGACAACTTTTACCATAACTACTTCGAAGACTTTTCAAACAGCTAACCCCCCCCCCTTTTTACAAAAATCTAGAATCACTACTTACAGCAATTTGTTCTCTGATCTTATCAGCAGCCTCTGTTTGTCCCATAGCTGTCAATCTATCAGCGATACTGTTTAATTCTTGTAATCTAGCTTCATTTGTTCTCAAATCCTGAAATCAAATAATTATACTCAATAGAGACATACATAATTTAACATAAATACTTGCTTCACACTTATAAACTTAAAAATGCCACACAAACATGTAAAAATGTGCGTGAAGAAAAGAAATGCAGGAAATATTCTTTCCTTAAACAGGTCAAAAATTGTTGTTTTTAAACAATATTTAATATCATTTTGATAATGGAATTCCAATGAATTTTCTTTCATCATAAAAATAAAAGCCAAACTCAAATATCTCATAAATGTCACCAACCTTTGTAATACAATTGAGTCAGGACTCAGTTATTTAAATTACTAGCTGTTTTACCAGAGGTCCTTAAGAATTCCCCATTCAGTAACATTAGGGACTCCTCCAATAAAAGACTAACATTTCAGATACAGATTTTGCAGTCACAAAGTGTGTTAAACTCTTCATGAAACCCTAATTCTCACAAAAACAGAGATCCTAGAAGTATCCCTTAATTAAAATTGCAAGGATTCCCCCCCAATTTTCTAGATTTCCCTGAAATCCCTGGACACGCTTAGTGTCAAACCCTTCAAACAGTAAAATCACCAACCTTTCTGAAGTCGTCAAACTTCTTCTGCATTTCTTCAACTTGTTCTAAATCTTCACCAACTTCCTCACCCACCATGATGTTCTCCTTCTCTGTGATCCAAGCAGCAAGCTCGGCAGCCTCACGGACAAGTTGGTAAGCCTTGCATGATTCCTGGATCTTCTCACGACGTTGATTTCCAAGGTCAAGAAGATTAGCGTACTGTGTCTCAATCTGGTTTTGTCTTACAGAGATGGTGAACTCATCCATCAAGTTGTTACGGCTGGCAGATAAACTAGGGTCAAGTTTCTTGACGTAGGCAGCTGGTACAAAACCTTGTCTATCATTGACCTCAACCTTCCACCAGTCCTAGAAAAAACAAATATGTAATATGATTAATACAGGTCTTGACATGGGTTTTCAACTTGAGTTGCTGCGTTTTGATAACAAGTTATATATTTCACTTGCTCAAACCAACTGTTTATCAGCAGTATCAAATAGCCTAAACCAAAATATAGGTTGTCAGGGGCAATAAGACTTTATTTTAATATTGAGCCCACTTTAGATTGGAACGATATCATCTCAAATAGGCTTTTGAGTTATTCGAAAACAAATCAAAAGATAAATCATAAAACCAACTTATAGACACATAAATTATCATGACTCTGGCACATCAAAAGCTGAGCCTTGATTCAGGTTATAAGCATGTACCATATTTTTTAAACATGTACCATATTTTCTTTGAAGTAGAAAATATATCATGACCAAGCTCCATGAAAGTATGCCCCACCATAGAAATCAAACCTACGACCTCTGTATCAGTAGATTTGTGCTACATACTTTCCTAGGCGGGCAGCTAAAGAGTTTTATACATCCACATTAAAAACCTAACGGTTACCCTAAAAAATTAAGTATAACCTGAACCTACCTTGTTGGTACTATTTAACAAAGTTAAAACATCTCCTTTTTTCATGGATGTTTCACGTGGTGACTTCTCTGTGTAGTCATAGAGAGCCATTACTTTCTCTGTACCAAGATCATCAATAACAGGTGCTTCTTGTTGCTATAGTAACAGAAATAAAAATAATAACACATGCTTCTTGTTGCTATATTAACAGAAATGAATATACAATAACAGGTGCTTCTTGTTGCTATAGTAACAGAAATAAGTAAACAATAACAGGTGCTTCTTGTTGCATTAGTAACAGAAATATCCTTAATATAACATTCAAAATTATTAAATAAAACAACTATTGAGGTATTTTATGTAAAATTTCTGGTTATCAGATAGACAACCTGACATCCATTAATATCAGACTTAACAAGAGCTCCGCTGGGCGGGGCATTATACGCCCGTGTGCAGTCCATGCTGTGTTCTATCTCATATAAAGTCCCTGTGACCTTGACCAATGACCCCAGGATCTCAGAATAGGTCCCATTCTTAACAGGAGGGCTATCCAAAGCAAAGATTTTGAGAACCTAGGTACAGCCATGGTTGATTTATCACCGACACAAAGTTTTCCCATACAAACTTCCAGTGACTTTGACCCTGGGGCCTCAGAACCAAAAGTTCTCGCCCTTGACCCAAAGAGTATTGATACATAAAATTTGGTGATCTTAGGTAAAGTTGGTTGTTGGACAAGGTTTTTCCTCATGATTTTTCTTTTGACTTTAACCTTTAACACAGGGACCTAAAACCAAAGGGGCATATGCTAGACATTAAGGCTACCCTTAAATAAGATTTGGAAAACCTACAATGTAGGTACAATTATTATTGAGTTACTGTCCGGAAAATGTTTCAATATGAATTAAGTCCCTGTGACCTTGACTTTTGTCCCTGGGGTTTCCAAATCAAAAGAGAACATCAAATACCAAAGAGCTATCAACACATTACATCTTGACAAATGGGCTGATCCACATAAAATTTGGTTAACCTAGGTACAATCATTGTTTAGTTATTGTCCGAACAAGGATTGTCCAAATGATGCCCATGTGACCTAGATCTTTGACCCAGTTTGACCCAAAACCAATTGGGAACATCCTTAACACATGGGCTACCCTCACATAAAATTTGGTGAACTAAATTCATTTTACTTATTAAATATAGCATTATTTCCATGGTCTGCCATTTTGACTTTGTTAACATATTGATTGAACATTTGAAGTCTCTGCTTGGTAATTTGATATCTTCTGGATGATGGTTTAAACTTGACCCAGGGGCCGCAAAATCAATAGGGAACATCCTTGACACATGGGCTACTCTCACATGAAATTTGGTGAACTTAAGTGCAGTCATTGTTGATTTACTACACATACAATGTTTTTCAATATGATGCCCCTGTGACCTTGACCTTTGACCCAGGGGCCCTAAAACCAATAGGACATAACCATGACACATGGGCTACTCTCCTAAAAAAATTTAGTGAACCTAGGTACATTGGTTGTTCAGTTATTGTCTGGACAAGGTTTTTCCATATGATGCCTCTGTGACCTTGACCTTTGGATCTGGGGCCCCAAAACCTATTGGGAACATCCTTAACACAAGGGCTACATTCACATAAAATTTAATGAACCTAGGTACAGTCCTTGTTGAGTTATTGTCCAAACAAGGTTTTTCAATATGATGCCTCTGTGACCTTGACCTTTGACCCAGGAGCCCCAAAACCAAAAGGGCATATCCTTGACACAAGGGCTACCCTCACATAGACTTTAATGAACCTAGGTAAATTGGTGGTTCAGTTATTGCCTGGACAAAAGTTTCATTGTTTGCCATTTTGACTTTATAAACATATTGATAGAACATATGAAGTCACTGCTTGGTAATTTGATATCTTCTGGTTGAAGGTTTATACTTGACCCTGTTTCCCCAAAACTAATAAGGCACATCCTTGACACATGGTCTACTGTCACATGAAATTAGGTGAACTTAGGTACAGTCATTGTTGAGTAATTACCCAGACAATGTTTTTCAATGTGATGCCCCTGTGACCTTGACCTTTGACAAAGGCGCCCCAAAACCAATAGGGCATAACCTTGACACACGGGCTACTTTCATATAAAATTTAGTGAACCTAGGTACATTGGTTGTTCAGTTATTGTCTGGACAAGGTTTTTCCATATGATGCCTCCGTGACCTTGACCTTTGGGTCTGGGGCCCAAAAACCTATTGGGAACATCCTTGACAAAAGGGCTACCTTCACATAAAATTTTGTGAATCTAGGTACAGTAGTTGATGAGTTATTGCCCAAACAAGGATTTTCAATATGATGCGCCTGTGACCTTGACCTTTGACCCAGGAGCCCCAAAACCAATAGGGCATAACCTTTACCCAAGGGCTACCCTCACATAAAATTTGGAGAACCTAGGTACATTGGTGGTTCAGTTATTGTCTGGACAAGTGTTTTATTGTTTGCCGTTTTGACTTTATAAACATATTGATAGAACATTTGAAGTCACAGCTTGGTAATTTGATATCTTCTGGTTTAAGATTTAAACTTAACCCTGTTTTCCCAAAACTGATAAGGTACATCCTTGACATATGGGCTACTCTCACATGAAATTTGGTGAACTTTGGTACAATCATTGTTGAGAAATTATCCAGACAATGTTTTTCAATATGATGCCCCTGTGACCTTGACCTTTGACCAAGGTGCCCCAAAACCAATAGGGCATAACCTTGACACATGGGCTACTTTCACGCCAAATTTAGTGAACCTAGGTACATTGGTTGTTCAGTTATTGTCTGGACAAGGTTTTTCCATATGATCCCTCTGTGACCTTGACCTTTGGGTCTGGGGCCCAAAAACCTATTGGGAACATCCTTGACACTAGGGCTACCTTCACATAAAATTTTGTGAACCTAGGTACAGTAGTTGATGAGTTATTGTCCAAACAAGGATTTTCAATATGATGCCTCTGTGACCTTGACCTTTGACCCAGGAACCCCAAAACCATTAGGGCATAACCTTTACCCGAGGGCTACCCTCACATAAAATTTGGAGAACCTAGGTACATTGGTGGTTCAGTTATTGTCTGGACAAGTGTTTCATTGTTTGCCGTTTTGACTTTATAAACATATTGATAGAACATTTGAAGTCACAGCTTGGTAATTTGATATCTTCTGGTTTAAGATTTAAACTTAACCCTGTTTTCCCAAAACTGATAAGGTACATCCTTGACACATGGGCTACTCTCACATGAAATTTGGTGAACCTAGGTACAGTCATTAGTGAGTTATTACCCGGACAATGTTTTTCAATTTGATGCCACTGTGACCTTGACCTTTGACCCAGGGGCCCCAAAATCAATAGTGCATATCCTTGACACATGGGCTACTCTCACATGAAATTTGGTGAACCTAGGTACATTGGTGTTTCATTTATTGTCCGGACAAAGTTTTTCCATATAATGCCCCTGTGACCTTGACCTTTGAACCTGGGGCCCTATAAACCTATAGGGCGCATCTTTGACACATGGGCTACTCTTACATAAAATTTGGTGAACCTAGGTACAGGCGTTGTTGAGTTATGGTCCGGACAAGGTTTTTCAATTTGATGTCCCTGTGACCTTGACCTTTGACCCAGGGGCCCCAAAACCGATTGGGAACATCCTTGACACATGGGCTTCTCTCACATAAAATTTGGTGATCCTAGGTAGATTGGTTGTTAAGTTATTGTCAGGACAAGTTTTTTACCCATATGATGCCACTGTGACCTTGACCTTTGACGCAGGGGCCCCAAAACCGATAGGGAACATCTTTGACACATGGGCTACTCTTACATTAAATTTGGTGAACTTAGGTACATTGGTGGTTCAGATATTGTCCGGACAAGTTTTACCTATTTTAAGTCCCAGTGACCTTGACCTTTAACCCTGGGGTCTCAAAATCAATAGGGAACCTCCTCCACCCAAGGGCTATCAACACATAAAATTTGAGGAACCTAGGTTCATCCTTTCTTGAGTTATCATCCGGACAAGCAATTGTCCACGGACGGACAGACGGACAGACGGACAGACGGACAGACGGACAGACGGACAGACGGACAGACGGACAGACGGACAGACGGACAGACGGACAACAGCATAACATAATACGACCGTTTTTTCAAAACGGGCGTATAAAAATGTAAATCTGTTTCCAAGAAGTATCTAAATTTATCTTTTGGCCAGTTTCCAAAGGGAATCATTAATTTATGCTTCATCCTTTGGTACCCTCCTTACACCAGAAGTAATTAATATGAGAAATCAAATCCAGGGTACCAGTGGGCACAGCACTAGCTAGAGATATGCTTTGGAAACCCTCCATATGTCCTATGATAAGTTCCAACATATATTACTAGACTAAGCAAAAGTTAAAACAATTTAAGCTATATCCAGAATTCAAATCTTCGTGTTTTTCCCTCCGGAACTTCACCATTACAATGAAAACATGTGTACAAAGAACAATAGGATTTAATCTATCGTTTGTGCTATTTAGCAATAATGTGTAACAAACTTTCTTTGTATGGTCTGCGCATGGACAGAAAATTGAATTCTGTATAAGGTATATTCACCCTACCTTGCAAGACTGAGCTTGGTCATGTAATCCTTCAATGACAGTTCTATAAGCTTCAAGATCTGACATGAAAGCATCATGTTTCTTTAACAAAGCTTCAGCCGAGTCTTCATCCTTTCCGTAATCAGTATTAGAAGCTATAGGTTCCTTCTCTTTCATCCACGACTCAGCTTCGTTAGCATCAGCGAAATATTGTTGTGCTTGAAGAGAATCTTCTAAGTCTTGACGTCTCTGTAAACCTTTGTCCTGTAGGATGAAAGAAAAACAAAACATTTAGATATTGTAGTGACGGTGAAGTTTCACCATAAATACCAACTTGGTTATGGACGATAAGTCCAAAATGCTTTAAGTGAGAAGAAATAGGTTCCTATAATTTATAAGAGTGTTCCACTTTTGTTTCTAAACTGAGAAACCTAGATCACAAATATAATGGCAAATAAGTAACAACTAGATTACAGTAGTAACTATAAATTCTTAGTAAAAGAAAAATCATAAAATTGCAAGTCCATGCCAAAGATGTTGGTCTGCTGGTTCATGCTCATAAAATTAGCAAACGTCTGACAAACTTAACTATGATGTTAGTCTCAGTGCCCAATTAACTTAAATCAAATTTCCAAATATAACAAGTGAAAATCAAACAAAAGGAATGACTACAAACTCTCTGGTTAAATAAATCATTGAATTTTAAAGAAAATTTGTGATTTTTTACATTGTTTCCTATGAAATAGTTTTGTTTGATACATGACACCAAATGATATGAACTTGTTTCTGTATTCATTTCCAAAATAACATTCTCACAGCCTCTCCACAAATAACTCGAATAACTTTCTAAAGTTTCATCCAATAAGCTTATCAAAACTTCTGATATACTCAGCCTGACCAACTAGCAACCAAACTGAATTTAAATCATCACATGTTTATTACCTTAAGAGAGTTCCATCTATCTTCAAGTTCACTAATTTTCTCTTGTATTTCATCAGCAGCAAAGTGACCATCTTTGATCATATCAGTACCTTGTTGACATACGTTGTTAATTCTTGGTTCATGACCAGCTAGTTCAGCTTGTAAAGCATGATGTTTTTTCATTAGATTCTGTACACCAATCAAATCACGTCCTACAAACAAATAGACCAATCAAATTACAGATCATAAATAGATAAACCAATTAAATCTCACATCCTACAATGTAACAGACACAAATCAGGGGTTTACCCTCGTGAGATAGATAAATGGGCAATAATTTTTAATCAACAAAAAAATTGGAGTTTCAATTTTTGTAATTGCAATTTCCATACATAAAAGTCTAAAAAAAGTTCCATTTACATGTTTAGCAGACATTAAAATTCTGTATGAAAACCTCTGAAAATAGAAATCACCTTCAAGCAGGTGATCCCTTACAATACTAATTTACATCTACGGGGAGTGTAGATAAATTCCTTGCTAAAAGAAATTAACAGTGCCCCTAGTGGCCAACCTGGGACCTCTCGATCCCAGCAAGTAAAATTCATGCTTGGTTGTGGGACTCGGGAACCTACACCAAAAATGTATATCTCCCACTGCTAGTGAAGGGACACAAAAATGCCACTATATCCTACCTCTATTGGTTGATGCAGCAATTGGTTCTTTTTCTCTGATCCAATCTTCCTCATCTTCTACATCACGTAAGAATTGTTGTAAACGTAAAGCATCTTCTAATTTCTGATGCCGAGCAGCCATTGGTTCCTGCAGGTATATTATGAGATAATAATGGTATACTTGTAATAGAACGAAATCATGAAAATATATATGTAATAAAATGATTTAATACACTTACTATAGTTATTTAATACAGTGATAATGTTTGACAATTATGTGAGCCTTTATTATTTCATTTCTCTCCAGTCAAAAGGGGTATAATTGGAAATAATAGATCTATTTACGAACAAGTGCATGAGATATTAATCTATTTACGAACAAGTGCATGAGATATTAATCTATTTACGAACAAGTGCATGAGATATTATATGTTATCAGATGTCAGAAAATAAGATGACATCATAGTTTGGTTTGATGACAACATTTCACATTTTGATTTAAAAGTATGCCCATAAGACACTGAATGGTCTAACTAAGAGAATGCATAGAATGGTTATTCCAGATGGAGGATGTATAAAAATAAGAAGTTAAAACAAAACTATACAAATGAAATCTGTAGACTGGGAATATATCTTTGTGTCTCAGCATGGACTAAACACTGACAGTCACTGTGGTTATAACTAAAATAGGAACTTAAAACAAAAGGTTTACGATCATGTAGACAAGGAATATAACTTTGTGTCTCTGTTCATTATAAGGACATAACTAGAACCGTCATCGGAAATCATGATATGGATGTATCACCATTCTTGACAAGGGATCCAATTTCGATGCACAATTTGGAATATCCATATATTTTATAAAGCATAAACTAAATGACTTCTTTATATTTTTGAGTTTTCATGTTTTCTGTTAAGTTTTAAAAACAGGAGAATACAGTTTGTTATAGTTTGTTTAGTGGCTGAAACAACTTTTAACATCATTTATTAAATAACTATGTGTTATTAGCCCTGTAAAGTGGCAAATTCACTGCACAATACAGCCAAATCTGGTCAATAAAACTGAAAACCGGGCCGAAATCTGTTATAGGGCCAATAACACTTATTGGCCCTAGGGCCAATAACAAATTTCTGTGCTCTGATTGGTTGACAAAACAGTGCCACTATCAGTTATGATTATAGCCTAAAAAAAGACATTTTGTTTTTTGATGGAGGTCAAAGCCAATTTATAATTAATTCTTCCCACAAAGACCGATAGCAGTCATATCTTTGACATAGTGGAGTCTTGTACATAATGGTTCGTTCCCGGCATGGGTCATTTTCAGACTGTCTTCTTTCTTCACAATTTGTAGAAAAAAAACAATGCAAATGCAGACGAACGCCAGCAGGTAAACAAATAATAGTTTTTGTGAAGATTTGGATTCAGTTCAATGTCCGTATATCTTTCGGCAGTTATTTAATAAAATTGTCATTATATAAATGATTTGATATAGGCCCTGTTATTTTTCCTCGGGACAGTCATATTAGCCCTCGGCCTCGGGCCAATATGACTGCCCTTGGAAAAATAACAGGGCCTATATCAAATCACTTATTTAATAACATATAGCATAACATCATGAGGGCTTCGTACAGTACATATATACTGGAGTTCCCGCTGTTTCTATTACACTCCTTGTCTGACTCAATATAACACAGATACTTGCCTTTCAATACATCAATACAAAATTTTCTATCAATGACAGCCCTAGACATAAAACTGACTGGAGTGGAGGGGGTAGAACTAAGATTTAGAAAATAAAACAACAAGTATACAAACCTGTAGAGCCTTGTATCTATTAAGAAGTTGTGTCTGTTTAGCTTGTATATTATCAGAATCAAAATGTCCAGAATCAACAAATGTCTGTGCCTGTACAGCAATACCTTCAATACGATCCTGAAATAGAAATATTATACGGTCAATGGAGTTTTTTTAACTGAACCAGGGAGGCAGAAATCCAAGTTTTTTCAAGTTAAATCTAAAAGTCAACTTGTCTGGAATCAAAATGCACAAGTCCAGAAGTTCAAAATTCAAAAGTAAATATTTACTATGTTATATATTTTAGCTAAAAACTATTACTTGTCCATGTTCATAGGATAGAAATATTGACTTGTCCACAGACAGAAATGAATGAGAAGGACAGTCAAGCATAGGAATTCTACACGTCTGTGAAGCAAATGAAGCTTTCAGGTTCACTTATTCTAAGTAGTTTGTTAAAATTGTGCTCTCCATTTGAATCATTTAGCATAAAATGAACTAAATTGAACTAAAAATATACACACCATTTTTTTTCACGAGGATATTACACTGTTTTTATTCATACATAAAATTTCTTATTTATTACATTTTTTATATACATGTATATTTTATCAAAATAAGGAAAATAGAGGCCAAAAAAATGTTGCGCATTCTATCAGAACACCAATATTTAAAAGTCACTGGACTGATGGCAATTTTAGTGGACTGGGTCGACAGTCAACCTGATAAGATTGCTTAGTATTAACATCAGTCTTCACAATAAACTTTCATTAGAAATGGTCATTTAGTTCAGCAAAATAGATTTTTACTAGATCAAATGAAAGTTTACTGGACCTAAAAATTCTCAGCAGTATTATATATATTATATATTATCTATCTTATTAAAATTTCGGAAACTGTAAAGTATTGACATAAAGACTAACTTACCTGATGAGAGGCGACATCAGCTTCCAGTAAAGCATGTTTCTTTTGTAGATTTTGTACACTTGTAAGATCCTATAATAAATAATTAAGAATGTAAATAACTTGAAATCTTAACGAACATCAAATCTGACCTTTAACCCTTATGTCACTATGGAAACCATTACATGCAAATGGAAAGTTTCTAATACTTGGTTTATATACAAAAACAGTTTATTTATCAAAATAAAATATTAAATACACATCAATCATATACAAATAATCATAGAAATATAGAAATTTATGTTTCAATTATTTTTTATAATGAAATATTTTTTATATAAATAAATTTAAGGCCATGTTCATGAAAATTAAATATTCCTTAAAATTTTCATGTATAACAGAACAAGATAAAACATTTGTGTTTTTCATTATGTATGCATGTTTCTTCTATTTTAAGTAACATTATTCCTACAGTTATCAGAATTGATTTTACGGCATACAAACGTTTAACGTTATTTACACTAAATTCTAGTTTTAATGTTTAAAACTAAAACACACTATACTAGCAAAGCACACATTAAAAACTCCATCACCAAATCGCTTCCTGTCGATTTTTTACTCTCAGACAAAGCTCCAAAATACAATGTAAACAAAAAATATCACATCCTGGCCATCCAACCTCTAGGCCTCTAGTAACCAAAGGCAGACTCTAGCCATGATGTCTTTTGTTTTACCATTTGAACAACAGAAACTACTTTGGGGACCATATTTTTGCTAAACAATTACAAAGCAGGAAGCCAAAAGCCAGGGGGGCGTCTTACTAAACATCGTACTCTCAATTTCGACCTACGAAAAATCGTACGTCGGTCTCACGATTTTGCTGGTGTCTTACTAAACATCGCCGATTTTTTGAAATCGTACGATTTTCGCCAAATCGTCGATTTTCTCACGACCACTAGATACCAGTCGTACCTATGTACGATAAAATGGCTGCCATACTGTTAGATCCCGGTAACGACAGAAAATACGCGTTTTTCGTTAGAGAAAGACACCTTTGGTTGATTTTAACACACAAATTAGCTATAAATCGATACAGGCTTGATACAGAATCCACAACATGCTCAGTATTATCTGAATATTCAAGATTTGGCTGAAGAAAATCCAACGCTATAGTCAAGATTGCGTTACAAAGGTAAATAGTGTTATTTTCGTGTTTGTTTTGTAAAAAAGCCGGTCTACTAATGTGTAGAAGGCACACATTAGGGTAGACAACTAGATTCTCTTGCGTGTAAAGCTTCCGAGTGATACGGACAACTTGTCAACAACCAACGTTTACGTCGTCTGTCATAATGATTAGTGATTTAATCTTCCGTAATAAATAAAATGTGATTATCAGAGCACTTTTCACTTCTAATTAACTGAGCTAAGTAATTCGCAAACAGCTGGAATGAATATTTGACTTTAATATGATGCAATGGGTATTAAATGATGGAATAAAACGCCACATGTTACCTAAAAAGTAGCCATAATTTCGGATGGTTGTATGGACGGACATGTACACTCACTTCCTCTGATATAACTAACAACGTACACTCGATCATATTTCCACATGGTCGAGTACAAACTTTGCAATGAAAGATTCGAAATATAAGTATACATCCATTACTGCATTTTGTTACTATTGAGTAATGTGTACTTTCTAAATCAAATTTGGTGGATCCATCAGTTAATGTAACCGGTTATTCTTTGTTGTAGATTATGAATTTATGGTTCTAAAATGATTTCTATGGCCATTAATGCTCTTACCTCTGTATCAAAGTGAGCACTACTCTTATATAGTTTATTGAACTTTCTATTACATACTACGGGTATGTGAAAATATTGGTTCACTAGGTCATGTGATCATATTTATATATTGATTATTGTTCATATTGTCTTCATGTTTCAATACTTTGTAATCATGTCATAGTACATGTCACAAAAATAAACAATTTACTTACTTAAATACCATTTCTCTTTTCAGGATGTTCTCCACATATGGCAGAATAACATAAGATTGTTTTTTTCAAGTACAGTATAACCTATGCAGGGCGGTCCTCTACAGAACCAATCCTCTACACAACAACAGCTTTTGATATTTCCCCAAGGTGTAATGTCAATTGTATATAACCTCTGCAGTGCAACAACCTCTGAACAGCAACATACTTTAGTCCCTCCCATTGGGTGTCATTTAAGAGGGGTTGTACTGTAGTTGGAATTGTGTGGACCAAGTGTGAAGCTCAACTAATAATTCAAAGCTACATTTAATTAATGTGAAATACTACAATTACACTCAATCTCTGATTACCTCCTGTTAAAAATACACTCCGAATGAAAAAAATAAAATACCACATTGGACATTTCACATTGAAGTATTCAATACATCAAATACTCTCATTAGCTGCATCATGATTTTAACAATTTAATAAATGTGCAGCAGTTATATACCCAACACATCAAATTACTTTAAAATGAGAGACATTCTATCTAGAAGAACTGAAAAGTATTCATAGCAGATATGTTTCTACATAGGTATGAAAGAATCTCTATTGACAGTGAGAACACAAAGTGGTATCAACTTCTTGATTGACAACTTGTTGAGAGTGGAATATGTGACTGTTTGATACATGTACATGTTATACATTAGATGTACATGTGTGTTATTTTTACTATTAATGGTTTATGTAAAGGTAGAATTCTACAAAAGTAAAACTTTTGTGACTATTGCAAATGAAAATTTCTAAATACTGATTATCAAACAATTATATTGTGCATTGTAAGTTTTAATTTTCCATAATGTCAGAGATTTTAATTATTTTTAAGACCCAACATGGGTACAAGGAGGTAAATGGCAAATGGATGGTTCATCTTGTATTATTGAAGTGTTTCATAAGTTTTTTAATGTGTAGTTTTAATCCACAATTAAAAAAAATATCATTCTTTTTCAAAAGTAGACACATTAAATGTTTCTATGTTTAAATAAATGCATGATTAACTGATGCACTTTATAAATCCTAAATAATAAGGTGTCAGAAATATGAAAGTATTATTATCATTATAACCTGTTATTCAAAACAGACTGTGCAAGTTCTCATAGGTTTTAGTAGGTCAAATTTTTGGTCAACATAAGACTTGTAGGGAGCAAAATCAATCTTGTGTTTATTAAACAAAAACAATTGAGAATCTAACAAATAAGAAATAGCTATTTTATAAAATATTTATAATACATTTGTATATTGGTTCAATTTACATGTATGCGGCATTTTTTTATTTGTCGTCACAAATGGCACATTTTTCAATTTTTACATTACAATGATATTAATTTTCAAAATTTTGAAACAAGATGAATTGTGCAACCTAAATTTACTTTATCTAGAATATATGAGATCTAACATCATATGTTACTTGTGTTTGTCTTAAATACAATAATTGTCTTAAATGGGGTTTCTTTACACATATTAAATTTTGATGTTTTAAGTACACTTAGAAATAGTTTACATGAAGTTATCAGTTTCACAACTAATACATGTATATACATGTATTTTAATATGAACAATTAACTATGTTCTTTATGTATTGTAAGTATAAAATAAAGATACAAAATAAAATGAGTCTGCAACAATTTTTTGACAAATAAGAGTCTAAGAGAAAATAAGGAAAATGTACATGTGAAGAAACTTTTTGACCCTAGTGTACTTTAAACTATTGTTTCTTGTATTTTGACCACCAATATATTGTATTTGTATATGATGTAATGAATGAAATATGCCAATTTTAGTAACTTTTAAAATGTTTATTATGAATTAATTCTACTGATTTTGGCATTATGGAAATTGTACATAGACAGTAATGAAATCTTTGACTGTGTTATCCTTATATTGTTGTACATTAAAGATTGTAAAATACATGGATTTTTGTGTGATTAACATATCCCCAGAAATTTACTTGTTAAACATATTTAGTTGTATTGCTATCATTTTCATTCCTTTAAAAAGGGTTTCTTGTTAAAATAGGAAAATAAATGTTGTTCAATTAATTAAAGTTATGCATGAAATTGTGTAATATTGAAATGAGATAAATTGTCATTAAAGTGAAGACCAATATGTCTTGTACTATATAAGACAAATATGTCTTGTACTATATTGTTCAGTAGCATGTTTTTTTCTTCTGTTTACTTATTGAATACATTTTATATCTAATCTATGAAAATAGACAGTTGTGTTGCAGTGTTATGTTTCATTTGTGTGTTATTTTATAAAAAAACAAAAAACATAAGTGTCTCATTTCCATGAACTAAATTTGTATCCACTCTTTGGAAATAGTGTTATAATTATATTCAATCATCCATCAGCCTTGGCTTAGTCATAACACTTCTCAGAAATGGTGTTGTATGCAACATATCTAAATTTTAGACATCAATCAGTAGTCTCATTTGACACATGAGAGGTTGTGACTAAAATTCAAGTATTAAGTAAACTAAGTACCAAATGTATTGAAATGTTAAAAAATGTTTGTTTCATCTTAAAGAAGTAGTCTCTATGTGATCTGTGTTTTAATGTAGATTCTATTTCTAATATATTAAACTTTATTATTGATGCATACAATATTACATAAACTGTATAAAACAGTGAAAATGATATTATTGTTATATTGTACATGAGAAATAAAATTGGAAAAAAATTAGTTTGTTGCATCATTGCTGCCTTTTTCAGACAGTGCTGTACAATGTATTTGAAACTTATTAACTGGAGTAAGCAACTGCTTCAAACATTTCCTGACAGTGTTACAGAATTATAATACAGTAATTGTTCTCCCTTGCTTTTTAGCTAGCTTTTATGGCATCCTAGTAGTTTCCACTTACAAGATGAGAGATTGTGGGTTTGAATCTCAGTTTGCACCATGGATTTTTATTGTGGGATACACTTGCATTACGTCACTGGATATACTGCGTAATGCAATTTCATCTGCTTTTGTAACAGTATAAGCTCATTATAATCGGAAAGGAAACAATGGTCAAGTTATTATTGTGTCATTGTAAATAAATTTATTCTGAAAAATTGAGCAAGTATCATAGCTATTATTGAACTCTGGCAACACACACACTGTATGTATGTTGTGTTAGAGCCCCACCATTTCGATGAAATAATCTCTTATGTGATTTCTATCTTCAATTATTACATAACATAATGTAACAGGGTAAGATGAATATGCAGCCTGACTGAGACTAGAACCTAGGACCCCTCGCCTACAAGGCAAATGCTTTCTCAACTGATCTATCCAGCCGCTTACATATTCTCTCCATAATGTGAACAGGTAAGTACCGTGACATTAAGAAAAATTTAAGTGCCAGTAAAGGGGTGCACTAACGATCCGTCCCCAATACTTTCTCCCCCTAGATGATCTGTTCCCAGTCATATAGGCCCTTGGACGATCCGTCCCCAAATTTGGGGAAGGATCGCCTAAGGACAAATATGACGGGGACAGATTGCTGACATTCCAGTAGAGGTAATGTGCCTAAGATCTCTAGTTTAACATAATCATATTTCTGTCACAAAGGCCACCATTCTTTAAATAACTTAATATTTTTGGATGCCACTTTTTCTAATATTGATATGACCAGCATAATGGTTATGCACTAACAAGTATCATTTTAATTTTGAGTTTTTTAGCATTTTACCTTCATGGATATTGGATGTATAAACTGAGGCTTCCAGTCATTTTCACCCTGTACTGATTAGTCTGACGATTTAGACAGCCATCATATATAAAATACAAAGATTGGCACGCATTTTAATCAATGCCAAGCTTATGCATAATGTAAACGAGAGCTGATTTTTCTCCATTCTTTGCTTTGGACGTTTGGTGACGTTTAACGGTTGTCAGAAGTGTCCACATATTCCCAAGTGTTTCCTGCATAAATCCTATATTCCATGTTGAATTTACAGTTTGTACAGATCCATAGACATGTTACTTATTTGTTTACACCGTAATTACATAATTTCAATGCTAAACAATAAGTAAATGCCGCGAAATTGTTGGTTATCCTTCCGTCTCGAATGTAAACAGTCCATTAAAACTTTATTTTGAAGAGTATCCGTAACCATGCGATACGATTATGTGCGCATGCGTCAAAATCGCAGAGACTAAAAAACGTACGATTTTACTGGAAGAGTACGATGGCGTTAGTAAGACGGTCATAAGATAAATCGTACCTAAGTCGTACATCTAAATCGTACGATAAGATCTTTGAAAATAGTAAGATGTTTAGTAAGACGCCCCCCAGATTCCTGATTAATTCAAAATTTCAGAATCAATTCAAAATCATATTTTGCATATAAAATGCTACAATTAAGATCTTGCAGTTGGTTTAAGACTAATTTTATTTTATTATATCTAAGTTTATAGACTAGCCATTGCCATAGCTCTGAAATTAAAATAAATTTGTGCACAAAATTTTGTCCAACCTAGCTATATTACATCACACAATGTTAAAACGTACACACTGTGTTATTACACTCACCTTGTGAATCTATCAAATAATGATAATATACATAACATAATTATGATTTGAACAAAAGAACTTCATGTTCATGTCTAGTTAAATCTATTGCACTGACACTAAGGGAGGTAATCCAAGAACTGCACAATTCATGACAGAAACAGACCAGAGTTACGGTTCCTGTACATAGAACTTAATGTCGTCAAAATTAAAATGTATACATAGTTTAAGGCATTTGAAATTATTCATTATTTTACAAAAAACACAAAAAACACAGCCATAGTACAGGGGTCTATATTATTAAGGTTTTTACAACTTACATAATTCATTCTATGTACATTGGTAATTTATCATTAGATATTTGATAATATGCTACCCAAGAGAAAAAGTAACTCCGTTAAAAGTAAGCCGTCCACAGAGAAAAGTTAATATCTAACTGAAGAAATCAAGAGTCATGGCTTGACTAAGAAACCTTTTTAATTTTATTCTACACCCTAAAAATGTTATCCAACAAAGTTATACCAGCAAGAAATGTTTTATAAATTTCCAAGTTTTAATTACAAGTTATTAAAACAATAATGCAAGTTTTAGAAAAATATTTTTTATTCAACCCAAAGCCTTAAAATTAAAGAAAAGACAAGAAAATAAAGAAAAAATATTATTTGTTAAGTTTAAGAACAATTACTGACAGCAATATTAATTCCAATGTTACAGAGCAATGTGAAAATAAAGCAATTTTTAGAGACGAAGAGAAAACGTAAAAAGTATTTTATATACATATACCAAATGTACAGAGTAGAGGCCTCCCTATAGTTTATAATACAAAACAAGGTGACAAAAATTAACCAATAATTATAGAGGCATAACTAAATTTTTATCATATTTCTTTCATTTGATTGAGTTTAAGGCCATGTTGACACAAATAATGGTCATTTCAATGAAGCCAGCACACCTAACCTAGCTTTCCTGGACATTTTTCTATAACCAGTACACACCTATCCTTCCACAAGGCCAGAAACTTCTCCACAACAGAAAAAAAATTGACATTATTGTCAAATTTTCGTGGAAGGATAAAACCAGCCTGGTTGGGTTTCGAAACAGCCACCCCTACTGAAAATTTGATCAAAGATCTTACATATAACCTACTGCTCCATGGACCTGGTTGCAAAATGTATAGACCTAGCAATATAAGGTACTTTTGACAAATTAGAAACAGAATTTAAACTAATAAGCATAGTTTCACTACAGAAGACATCATGTTTATTAATTTTATTAATGACTGATATTCATAACATTTACAGAGTGAAGAAATGACATTTAAATTCTTTTGTTGTAAAAAAGACATAAGCAAAAGAAAAAAAGCTTATTATTATCACAAGTTGAGTGAAAATTGAATTAGAAATTTAGAAACAGATACTTAAAAGCGGGTTTTTTTCTTGAGAAGCTATGACTATTATAAACATCAAAACTAGTTAAGAGTCTGAGATTCCAATGCACAGAGTACATAGAACTTGTCACACGAAGATCTAAAGTCTTAAAACATAAAACAATACCCAAACAATGTGCAGGATTTGACCATAAGACATTTCTAAACTGTCAAATTTTGAATACTTTCACAAGGATTGAAAGCACACTATCACATTATGACGAGTGTTAGACAAATAACTCTAAGTCATTGTGAAATTATTCATGTTTTGACAGTTGAAAAAAAACTATAGCGTAACTCATATTTATAATTTTAGGCAAAATAATAAAGTACACTTTCAATTATTTTGTACAAATACAGCCAACCCACTAGCCTGAAGTCTGGGTCTAGTTTTGTTAGTTTGTTGGGTTTAATGCCGTAGCAACACATTATATAGATCATATAACGGCGGTCAGTCAATTTATTCACTCCTCCTGGAAAGGCTAAATCTCTGGATTTAGCTGTTAACCAACTACTAAGCACATACTTTGTCAGTGACTGACAACTGCCCTACATAATTAAAATCATTGGTAGGAGGAAAATTGCCGTAGAAAAATTTCATGACCAAGCTCCACGAAAGTATGCCCCGCCCAGGAATCGAACCCACAACCCTTCGAACAGTAGACTTGCGTGCTACCAATTGAGCTAGCCGGGCAGCTTCTGGGTCTAGTGAAAATTGGTTTGAGCTAATGAAAATTACTCACTTCATACAGTGGGGATAGTTAATAATTTTCCCCTTTACAATATAACATGTTGTCTGGTTCCCAGTCGTACTTTGACAGGTAAAAGTATGTCAGGCAAACCATGATCATGGCTACGCCCGATGTAATGAATTAGGTATTGGATAATTATGTTTTCAAATGATCATTTCTCACTACATAGGCTCAAATCAAAGGATCATTGTACAAGAATTACAGTAAATACTATTTTTAGTTTTTTCGGTTACATTTATGCTAAATAAAGTATCCGAAATTCTAACGAGACTAATTCGCGTCCGAATATTGTGTTTACTTGAAACATGTTTTTGTTAATCCTTTGCTAAATACACATGTAATCATAAAAATCGAAATCGAATGCCCTTTATACTAACGAACTCCTACTAAAGTAACTATCGTCAGCAAATGATCATGCAAGATTAAGAAAACGTAATACAACGTAATACCTGAATAAACACTGAGGAGGGCGCCATGATCACGGCTTGCCTGACCCGATAACGATAGTAGTAAGGGGCAGGTAATCCAGACTATATAACATGATAATGTGAGCTAGCTCTTGAGAAATTTACCATTATAGCATAATAAATTAGGCAAGCTTGCAAGAATTTTTAAGGAGATGACTGCAAATGGGAAGTTTATGCCATAATTGCACATAATACATACATAGGCAATAAGGGACACACAGGGGTCCATTTATCATAATGGGTTGGTAATCATGGGAGACACAAGGGGCTATAGGGTTCCAATTTGCATGGGTAATAATGTTTCTGGGACAAATAAAAGATATGGAAAGCATTGGATTAAAAGGTCAGCATAAAAAAGCAATATTGCATCTGTAAAATAGT
The DNA here is from genome assembly GCA_025267735.1 of Mactra quadrangularis. Classification (NCBI taxonomy): domain Eukaryota; kingdom Metazoa; phylum Mollusca; class Bivalvia; order Venerida; family Mactridae; genus Mactra; species Mactra quadrangularis. Next base: position 34,046,746 of record CM046311.1, read on the forward strand.
GACTTAAGTTTGAGTAAACAAAGCAGAAAAGTAAGAATGCATATTCTAACTTCAGTACAATTTTGCTCTTTCAAATCAAGCATAAATTATGATTGTCTTCCAAACTAAATAGGGTAATTCTTTTATCTTGATAAAACAGCAAAGCATTTTAATTGAAAATTAGCAGCTGAACGGCTTTTTTATATTTCTTGGTGAAGAAGTTAACAGCAAATTTTTTTAAGCTTAGCACCGAGTCATAGCAAAGTATAATGTGGTTGCCATATTGAATATAAAACTTCCCTAAAATCAAAGTATAATTTTTCAATTCAATATCATAATAAAAGCATCAAACCTTATTCATGAAAGCAAATGCTATTACGAAAACAGCTATTTTTTCAAGAAACTGATAAGCAAAATTGCCTCTTAACCAATTGAACCACATAGGCAGCCTGACTTTCATACGAAACATAAAATGCTTAAAATTTCATGAGTAATAATTGAGGGAAAAATATAAGCGGCAAAATTGACACACTAACATACACAAACAAAGCTGTGGGGTAATAACTTACATGTCGTCGTAGAAGCTAATCAAGTCACAAACAAGTAAAGAAAAATAAAGCAAAAAATAAATAAAACACAAAAAATATAAATCATAAAAAGCCATGCTGTAAAAACAGCCGCAAAATAAAGACATTGATTGCTCAAGTCAGATTCAAACACAATAATAATTATATTATGTAAATTGCGGCAACAATCATTCATCTCAAGGGTATTTGTATGTGAGGCTACAGTCATTTGTTCATCATTTTATCTGATTATATTAGTTACAGCAAACCTAACAGGCTTTTCTATTACAAGTATAGACCACCATAAATTGAAAATAAAAATACTATAAAAATCACACTAAAGTTTAGATTCTCCATAAAAAAATTTTTTATTCATTAGTTTTGATAATTACAGCCACACTACTAAATGCCCACATGAGAATACTGATTGTTGTTGTACATGACACAATAAAACAACAATATAAACTCTAAACTAAGGGGTAATTCTATTCTGAAATAAAATAGTTTAACACACAAAGGGCAGTAACTCATGAAATAGTATAGAAGAGTACCTTCCCATTATTGTAATATAGGAAATACCATTATACAAAATGTATATGGCTTCATTGATAGATGATTGATATAACACACAAGGGGTAGTAACTCATGAAATAGTATACAAGAGTAATCTACCATTGTTGAGTTCAACGGGTGAGCTCAGATCAGGGTAGGAATCACTACCAGGGCTTTGTTATAACCCAGGCTACAAAACTGGATAAGAAATATCACTTGTATTTTATTTCTATCATATTGTAGAGATTTTCAGCTTTCTGGCAGTATATAACATTGTATGCCTTGATAAAAGGTTAAGTCAGTGTACTTGATAATCCTTTAAAAAAATAGCATTTTTTAGCAATTTCAATGTTGCAGCCAATTTTTACTATTTTTTAGAAAGAAATGTAAGAAAGCCAAGAAAGTGTGTAAAAGAAATGTTAAGATTTCTGGAAAAATGAAGGTTCTATGAAATAAATACTTTTTACCGTATTAAAATCGGGCAAAAATTGTGGCAATTATATAGCATAGTATAAATGTATTTATCGTTATGTTTTGCTATATTTTGACCATTATGAATAAGACATGATGAATTGTACTTAAAACAAGACAAACATCAACTTTTCAATTAGATAACTACAAAACAACAATGTAGTTGTGAAAAAATACAAGTGGTTTTGTCAAAAATTTGGTTCATTTTATTTCATCAAACCTGAAATGTAGTGATTTTTTTGGTAGAGTCCGTATACCAACTTTCAACATGATACAGATGTAACAATTGCCATTTATATCAAATGATTCTTTCATTATCTATTACATAATGATGAAAAATAAACAGAAACATGATTTACAGCAGTTGCAGAAAACTTGGGGAAAAAATATTCCGCACAAAACTTTGTCCGTAGACCGTAGAGTCCGTAGACCTATTATTTCAGGACCTATAAAACTAGTTAATAACACTTATATAACAATTCTTTTTACTTAATTTGATAAATCTTTTCTAAAATATTATGTTTTAACTTTATATTTGTAACTGTTTCAAGTGATTTTTGATTTTTATAATTATGTGTCATAGTTTACACGAAAAACAGTAAAAGATACATTTGATGTACGCTTAAAGTGCCAATAGTATGAACCAAAATGTTTATAGTATACTTATTTTACATCCCAATATAAATTAAAACTATAGGGATACAAAATAGATAATTAATGGATGGTTTATGTGCTTATAAATGAAGATAGTAAAAAGGTCTACGGACTCTACATAAACTAGATTTCTCCATTTTATCATTATTTATAAGCATATGTTTAGTTTGATGCCCAAACATAGAAAACAATGTTGGTTGATCAAAATCTTTAACCATTGTCATAGCAACTGTTATTCCTTTTTTCTCAGTAATTTTCAGATAGATTATGATGATTTTTTCTCAAAATTGACTATTTTGTGACTTCCAGACCCTATTCTTGTAAGTGATCACCATTCAAAATACGTCTGTAAATGTATGTACTGACTTAATAGATTATTTTAAAAGCAAGCAATTGATTCTAGTGAAGTTTATTTTAATTTTACAATTATTTGAATACCACTACCTCCAAATTTTTCATTTTTCAAGCAAAATGTATGACTAAGTGTATCACAAATACGCTGTAAAGCTAGTTTGCTGCATTTTTTACATTGTTAAACCATAAATTAAATTAGTGTAAGGGTTGTACTAATAAACGTAATTAAAAAACTTTTTGTGCTTCTCATATTTGAAAAAAAGTTACTAATTAATGAACTTTGGTTAAAAGCATTAAAAATTATGATTTTGTTCTATTAAAGTATTCAAAATTATCTTCATAAAATTAGTTATAACATAAATAAGAAATAGCAACACTGCTTTAATATCAGCAACTACATGTATTAAAAAAACTTGAAAAAATATACATGTAATTGTAAAAATTTAACATATAGCCAGTTTCCATGGCAATCATTTAAAAAATAGATTTTACATTAATTGTGTATTTTTAAGTGAAATGTTGATGAAGAAAATGGATTTTCATTATCAAAAAGTATTGTCTATGAAATGTGTTTCAAGAATCAAGATAACCTACATATAGTCAGATATATCTAGTCTTATCAGTATGCCTCTGTACTCATAGGAATTTTAATTCAGAGATCTAGGTAGGAAATACTTTTCTTAATTAAGTAAAATAAGTTAATTCAAAGTCAAATTCATATGAACTGACAATATTGTTTGACTACTATCTGCATGTTTTTGATAGTTTATGTCTGAAATAGAGAACAAAATTGAAATATAATTGTTTTTTTCAAAAATGATATACATTTGACACATTTCATAACCCTGTAGAGAAATCTACAGATGTGAGAAACAAATAGGCTTAAACTAAGCCAGCCAGTTCTCAGCATTAAAAGCACCAACAGAAGGGTTTTAATCAAATTCAGTTAAGTTTGGCTATTTGAGAACTTGCAATTGTAATCTATGAGAGGAAACATTAAACTGAAAGTGCTGACTGATAATTGTTTGTTAAAATTACTTGTTTGTGTCAATTTGTTTTACATAAAATGTTTCAGATTATGAAGTTAAAACCTGGTAAATTGAGTTAAAACCTGGTAAATTGGAAAATACTCAATTTGAATTTTGAATATTGCTCAATCTAATGCTATCTGGAGGAGAAAATGAGTAGTTTACTCATTTATAAACTGAAATCAATTATTATTTTCATGTTATTTAGCCATCTACCAACACCTATTAAATATAAAAGTTGAACTTTGACCTAAACTTTGTTCATTAAATGCCATTCCAGTTATTCATTGATATTTGTAGCGTCCGTATACCAGGTTACTTTGTTGGTTTAATTGACTGAGACCTTTTTCTGTTTAAGTAGAGCAGATTTTTTAAATAATTATATAATTTGTTATTGTTGAGGATGATAATGACACCATGATATGTTAATTTTAACCACAAATGATAGTTTCAATTTGATTGTTAATATGTATGTTATGTCAGTTTACTTAATTTTCTTTATATTGAGGATAATCCGATAAATATTAACAGTTGAGTACTTAAAGTATTTTATTCATAAACTATAATCAAATGACTTGCCCAAAAAATGAAATAACTCACATAAAATTAGTAATAGATTAAATCTTTTATGAAATCTTTTCATGTACAAGATTGGTAGAGTCCGTATACTTTTAAGGTCTAAATGTAAATCTCTAATTTATGTAAAAAAGATACAATTTAGCCCTTGAAGATTTTTATTTTTCCTATCTATAATGGCCAAATTGTTTGTCTTTTGTTGAATTGTTACATTATCTTTGTTGTATATTGCATACAAAAAATTAAAAGATTCAGTGTAATTTTCATAAAAAAGCTGTGTGACTTCCATGACATACATTTTTTATTTTTGGAAATAATTTTTCATTCCCAAGTAATACTCATGTTTGTTACATCATGTTTCAAATTTTTAAACTGTTCCTAGTTCATAAACAATAAATGTTTTGTGAAAAAAGCTTTGTTTTTGTAACTATTGTAGAGTCCGTATACTTAGATACCTGCCTTATGATAAATGGTGACAACTTGTTTATCTGACAAGGTATTGTAATACCGTTTGAAAGAAATATTCCAGACACCCAATACTTTCATTGCAATACAAAATCAAAGTGATCATACAAAGTTCATTTTTTTGCAATTGTGCAACATGCTGTCCTACCCTGATCTGAGCTCACCCGAGAAAAAAGAAATAACAATATTTATATTTGGCTACATTAGATGTCTGTTTTAACATACAAAGGGCAGTAACTCATTTCATAGTACCCATGAGTAACTTCCCCTTTAATGCCATATATGAAATGATAATATATTTGACTACAGTGATAAAGGGTTGATACAAGATTACAATGTTATACACCAGTGTTAACATGAACACACTATAAAAGCTGGGAAAAGTTTGAAGCAATACAAAGTTAGAAATGTTGCCATTGTAATACAGAAAGCACTTGATATTTAACAACCTAACTTTTATAATCAGTCAACATGTAGAAAATAGTGCAATTAGTAGTTTGTTTGTTTTTTTAATTCAGACAAGGGTACACTTGGCTTTTAATCAGAATAAAGTCAAGAGAGCTCTGGTCACTGCCAACTCAGTCAAAGTTTTAGATAATTTCAACTTGACTTAAGAGTGCTTCATAATGTAATGTGTTCACATTAAGACTGGTAAATAAGTTTGTCATGCAAAAGAATAAATATATAGAATGATTCAACTGACAGCCTTTGTTCTTGGTTTAAAACAATCAAACAACATCAACAAAAACCAGCCATTTAAAAGAGTCAAATAAATAATCAGAAATGTTATGCAAATTATAATTTAATAACTAAACCAGGGTGTAAAAAATCAACTTGACCCATAACCATGATAAATAAACTTTTATAAATCGCATCTAAATGGTTCACTCGTATGCTTAAATATTTTATTAGATATCTTTGCCCAAATTTGTAAAAGCCTTTTTGAATTGGCAAAAGTTAAGCAATGGATTTCTTGAGTCATATGTAAGCTGGTCAAGATTCAGGAAAATCAAGTTACAAAAAAGTTGGGAGCTATTTAAAGGCCAAGTGGTAAGCTCATTCACTAGTCACACAGACCAAGTTGGTCCATAAGTATTTAATTTTTTACACCCTGTAAATATTCTATACTGATAAGATTACATTAATAAATAAACTTCATGCATATTTAAATGTTTTACAATATAAAAAAAGCTATAGTAAGTGCACCAAACATTAATACAGCGTAACTTTAGAAATATGAACTTTGAGATTAAAGGCCCTTAATTTCCAATGTCCCATATTGGCAAATCAAATGCAAAACAAGGTTTCATAATGCCAAAGATCAGTTATCACTTTAACTAACTACCCAATGCAATGACCTGTGGAAAATGATTTGTAAAAAAATACTCATTTAATATAGTAAGGCTAGTTGGTAATTAAGCCTGTAACATCATAAATCAGACTAGTGTTCCATAGCAAGGCAATGATTGCAAAGAGAAGTCAGTTAAAACAACCATTCTCTGGCAGGCATACAGAAAATATGAAGAAATTTGTAAAATTCAGAAATATGTAAAAATTCAGAAATTTGTAAAATTTCGGAACTTAGTAAATCAAGCTTCTAGTTAGTGTCATAACCAACATTTATTTGAAGTACATTGGATTACAGAAATTGGTAAACAAAACTTAGGTTTAACTTTTTACTTAGGTCTCAAAAGTTCAGATTTCTTAAGCTACACTCATACATAACCAAAATAAAACCAAAGGGAGATAATTACCTTTCCATAATCTTCAGACATGAGTTGTCCTTCAATCTCAGATAACCAAGTCTCAATATCTTCAACATTACGGTTAAATTGTTGTTGTTGACTTGCTTCCTTCAATTTGTTACCTTTGAATTCTGTCTGTTTCTGGAGATTCTCCCAGAGTTCCATGATTTCATCAATTCTTTCCCTTGAATAGAAAAATATATGTAATTTAAATTACCTCCCTTTCATAGATAAAATTAATTTTATTACTTCCCTTTAGTAAAAACATAAATTCTCTCCCTTTCATATATGTAATTATAAATGTATCCCTGTTACATTGACTATATTCATCTGATTAATTTTTCAAGGGACAATCATTAATTTCTTTCTTTTAATATAGAAATCATAATTTTATTATCGCCCTTTAATTAAAATATTTGGTATTCGATTACTTCCTTTCAATGACAAAAAATTAATTTTCTCCCATGAATATGCTTAACATTGCCTCACTTTTATGAAAATATCACTTTTAGTTTTAATTAATTATCTATAAACATGTATCTCACAAAATAATAACACATTTCAATAGGTTGAAATCAAATCACAAGTGCAGAGTTTAAGTGATTCTAGAAGAAGCACAAAATGAGTTCCACAATTCTTTCATAATAATTTTGGTTAGTTAATTTTTCTCTATACCTCCTCTACCACTTACTAACATTCTTCCAATACTGTCATAATGTTATGGATGCATAAACTACACTTACCTAATGGTCTCAGCAGCATAATGTTCCTCATTCAACAATTGTTCACCAGATTGTTCAATGGCTTCTATCCTGTTTTTGTTAGCTTCAATTTCTGCTTCAAAATTCTGATGTTTTTGTACTTTAGTCTGAAGATTGGTTGGGTCCTGTAAACAAATACACATGAAATATAATTTGAATGTACTGTGAACTATTACCTGATAAATTTAAGAGATTTTTCACCATTTTTTTATACAGGGTTTAATGTCATGTCAACACAATTTAGGTAATTGTACTGCAGCTAGCACACCTAAGCTAGATTTCTTGGATCCTTGTTTATAACCAGTAGTACTCATATACCCTCCCACAAGGCAGGCAACTTCTCCATATACCTTATAAATGGAAGAAAATTATTGTCAAATTTTCATGGTATAACCACCCTGGGAGGAATCCAATCAAAAAACCATTTCAAGAAACTAGATTTGAAGTCCTGGCTATCAACTGTGCTACAGACTAAAGTAGAAAAAACTTTAATAACTTACCAAGTAGTTTTCATCAGAGGCAGTTTTAAGTTTTTCATTGATCCAACTTTTAGTTTCATCGCAATCTCTCTGGAAAGTTTGGAACTTGTAGGATTCTTCTAATAGGTGACGTCTCAATTGTGAGGCTTCATACAGACGATTTCTTCTGGTCAATAACTGGTCCCTTCTGGCAGCAACATCATCATGAGCGTAATGTTCATTCTCAATCAGTTTAGTAGCAAACTCATCAAGAGCTTTAATCTTCTCTTCCTGGGCAGCAAGAGATTTCTCAAAATCATCATGTTTCTTAAAGAGAGCTTCAACACTATCTAGTGAATCACCAAGATCTTCATTAGCCAAGAATGCCTGAAAAATAACAACAAAGAATAAATAATTTGTACAACAAAGGTAAATATAAACAGTTTTTTCTTCAGCTGTTCTAACTGGGCAAGAAAAGCTTAAACTTCAGAGGTCATAATTTTGCTCTTTAAATAGTCAAGTTCTTCACAAGAAACTAAGTTCATTAAAAAAATAATTGCAATTTATAGTCTTATTTTTGTGCTAATGCTTGTACATCAATTTTACTGTATTACAGCTATTTACATTTGGTCATTTAGCAACTAGTATCTACTTATCAATCTCCCTAAGGAGTCTTTTATTCCACTTAATGCAGCCAACATATTGGTGCAACAGAATTATACTACCTTTGCAGGTACCCATTTACACCATGGAGGAGTGAAACAATCGCAGGTCAATTTCTAGTTAACTTAAGGGAAATTGGAATACTTGATACATGTTAGAAGTTTCATTTTCGAAATAAAACAGAGCTCTGACAGTTAATACAATATAATAGTAGAATCAGTTATATTTTCAATAGTAACAGGCGTCAGGCTAGAGGGCTTAGACCACGAACTTCACTCATGTAAATGTAACATTCTATCAAACATACCTCTTGTTTGGTCATCCAGGCATCAGCTTGTTCTGTATCTCTGATAAATAATTGTAAATCCATACATTGTTCATACAATATACGTCTTTCTTCCCACATCTCTGTTAAACTGATCTTCTCTGATTCCAAAGTATGTAACTAGAGAAAATATAAAATAATACCATTTATCCTGCACAATATGACTTACTATTAACTTATCTTCTCTGAATTCAGAGTATAGAAAATATAAAACAATCAATACAATCTTTATTTTCAACATGATCAACTTAACAATACAAAACTTTTTACAAAAACATAAATGTGCAAATGTGAGATAATTTTCAAAAACTGTAATTATTTCATGCCCATGTTTTAACATGCTCTTCGGAGCTAAGGCTTAAATCATGGTATAATTATTTTTAGAGGGCAAAGTATATCATAAGTAATTTTCTAATGTACAGTCAGGGTTATGACAGTGAAGGTTTTCCAACAAAAAATCAAATTTTAGTAGTTTTCATCAAAGCAAAATTAACATTGATCAACAAAAATTCACAGAAATTCATTAATCTGTTGAAATAATTGGGTTAAAAGTTCTCAATAAAAATATATTACGATTTTCAGCACATTATTATAGTAATTTGAACAAAAATTTCATTTTTTCTAATAATCAAAATTCATATTCTATACAAACAACATATACTGTAAGTTTCTAGTCTTATGTGGACTGTGTCACTGTAAAGCAACATAACAAGCATTTTACTCATTTGACAATTCGCAACCAGTCAAATGTATTGAGAGATAATAATGTTCTAGACTGGGTAACATACTTTTTCTCTAACTTCTTCGGCAGCATAATGATTACTTTCTACCAGTCTGTTACCAGCATCCATAGCGGAATGAAAACTGTCCTCACGAGCATCGATCTCTCCCTAAAATACACAAGTATTATACAAATATTAGAAAATGACAAGAATTCATGATGAATCTTAAGAAAGCATTAACTAAATTTAAAAAAATGATCTCAACCAATATCTATGTAAACCTACTTACCATCAAAACTTTAAAAGGAAAAGTGACATAAAATTTGTTAAAAACTTGTCTTATAACTTTAACTGAAATATAAATTTGTAAATCTAAATTTTGATATTTTGTAAAATTGCATTGTAACCATTACTAGAAAATGAAAAAAAAAAACAGCAACAAAAAATGATCCCTTTATTCTAAGCAACTTTCTTTGCTACAAATATTTTTGCTATTAAAACAAAATGACAATTAAAGGGAAGGGGTAAAATCATGTAATTTGAAGAACTCAAACCAGGCAGTCAGGTTGTTTCCCCTCACATGAAACAAAGAATAGACAATGTAAATATAAAGCAGTAAAGAAATTAGGGGCCAAAATGCATAAATTAGGGGTACAAAGAAAACCCCGAATTTTTACCTTATGTTCTTGGTGTCTCTCTAACAAAGCTTCAGCTCCAGCGACATCTTTAGCTAAATCATCAGCCGAGATAATAGCTTTCATATCATGAATCCAAGATACAAGATCCCGGAAATCAGCCAAGAAACGATGTAGGTTGTAGGAGTCATCTAATCTAGCCTTCCTCTCAGAACCCTGTGTTACAATATAGAGAATATATTAGTAAGGCGATTCACAATAAAAGAAACAGTTTTTATTATATGAATATTCACTTATATTTTTTTAAACAACTTCAGAAAAAACTTCAGAAAAAGTTGCTCAAAAAGCAAATCTTATCAAAATCAAGTTTGTACATAAATAATTAAATAATCCTTAACAAATGGGGTTTTTCAACAAGAGCACCACAGTGTTGTTTGAGCAGTCCTTATATGACCTTGGCCCATTTGAGCTACAGACCTGGTAAAACTCCAAGACAATTGTCTGAATGTGTGGATGAATCATGAAAAAAACTCTTCATTAGTAACAAAATAAAAGTTGGGACAAAATATAGCTAATGGATGTATGGACCGACAGGCTATATAAAGCCTGGAAATTTATTCTACTGAACATTTCATACCTTATCTTTGAGTTTGGTCCAGTTATCTTCAATTTCACTTTGTTTAGTATTGATGGCATCAGCATGGTTAGGATGTATTTCTTGTAAACGTTTAGATTCTTCTCCAAGAGCAGAAACCTACAAATATATATAGCAATTTGTTGTTAGGACTACTAAGCATCATGGTCTTCAGTTTATGAATCCAAAAATGTTTCTTCAATTAGACAGTCAAGATTGTCTTTTACAATATCAGTATATTGAAATGTAGAATCTCATTATTTACATTTTAATGTATTCAGAGCAGAAATGTAATGCAACAAGAGAAATGGGATTTGTCTCACAATTTTTAAAGTCAAGTATGTGACTATTCATTCTAAAAGGTCAACAGTCAGAAAAGAGATATACAAACCGTACCTTTTCATTAAGAGCAGCTAAATCTCTCTCTACACCTTCATGTTTACGTCTCAAAGCTTGTACACTAGCTAAATCTCTACCATAATCATCTGTAGATAATATAGCATCTTTCTCCATAATCCAGGCAATAGTTTCATCAGCATCTCTACAAGTAGTAAGATTTAGAAATTAATACACTTCACATGATGATGCTTATAGGCCCGTTGGGTTAAGGGTAGAATTCCAATAATGCCTACTACAGTAATAAACTAGTTTTTGAAATCATGATATATGATAACAAACCATAATGTTCTTTCGTTCATAACATAATGGTAATCATTTTCAATGGATTAAAATCATAACTCAACAAGTTGAAGTATGGTTTAAAGTCTGCTTCAATATACATGTTCAGCTGACAATACAATTTGTGTATGATAACCTCTGATCATTAAAATCACCTTCAGACAGGTGATCACTCACAGTACCCATATAACCCTACGTGAAGTGAAACAACCGTAGGTACCTTTCTAACTCAAGGAAACAAGTAGTGCCACAAGCGAGGTTTGAAACCTTGTACCACTCAATTCCTAAGTGAGCATCCTATCACTGCTCCTACATACATCACCAAGGACCTGATAGCATAAATAGGCTGATTTAAATGATTAATGTCTCAAAAGCATATGCAATTTCATTCATTAATGTGATTGTTTAGCAATTGTTTAAACAATACAGGAAATAAATATTAAGTCATGTGACTATCAATTGTGTCCGAAAAATGCATAAATTTTCAGAGAAGTACTCAAAATGCAGAAGCCTAAGTAAAAACCTTTAACCACTAGATCAATTTTTCAACTTAAATAAATCAACACAAAGTTTCATTTTTAAACAAACCTGTTAAATCTCTGTATCTCATGAGCTCCAAAGAGTCTTTCTTGTCTAAGAAGTGAGAGTTGTTTAAGTCTAGCCCAGGCTTCGTTGACTTCATCACGTTTCTGGGTGATAGTCTCTTCATCAGGGTGACCATCTTCAAGGAGTTGTTGAGACAAGGTGTTCACTTCTAAGACCTTATCTTCATGGTTCTGCAGATCTTTCTGGAACTCATCAAATTTCTTCTGTAAAACTTCTACATGTTCAAGATCTTGTCCAAATTCTTCAGATGTTACAAATGCTTCCTGAAAACATGAAGTTAAAGATAAAAGTTAAAGCGTGGTTTAAAGTCTGCTTCTAAATATCATTTTGTATGATAACCCAGGATCATTATCAAAGAGCTGATAGCGCTGTCAGACATGGTGTTTTGGTAGAGTAAATGGCTGTATACAACTCATGGAAGCGATACATGGGACCTTTACCTTACATGAACTAGATTAAATATACATGTGCTTCTTATCATCTCTATGTTAACGCGTAACACTATATCAATTGCAGTGGTAATTATCCCTTTATTTGCACGCGCACAACCGAATGTAATTGTCCCCGACAAATTTTGATATGGATTTGCCACAGTTCACTACTAAACATGGGGGAAACCCCATGTAAAAATTACTCTCAAGCAAGTGACCCACACAGTGCCCATTTTCACCTTGGTGGAGTGAAACAACTGTACATAAATTTCTTTCTCAAGAAAATTTGCAGTGCCTAAGTGTGGTTTGAACCCAGGGCACATGTCCTAACAGTGGACTATTCTTTGGGATGGCATAATGGGTAATGCTTATTTTCATTCAGGTTATTTATTCATTAGGTTTTTATAAACATTTTGTCTATTCATTTATTGATATTTTACAATATTGATATACATGTACATGTTTTATAATATCTAATATTGTATAATATCTATTTGTCATGAATATTGGAAATGGCCAAAGGCATATGGAACTCTGTTTCTGCAAAAAAGATTTTTGTATGTTAATTAAGCTAACAAGGGTTCTACAAACAAATTATACCAGACAGTCTTTTTTAAGGCATATGTTATAAAATGTCCAGATAATAATTATCAACTTACCTTATCATGAATCCAGAACATTACTTCATTACATTCTCTCATAAATTGTACAAGTTTTAAAGCTTGTTGTAACTTGAGACCTTTGTCTCTTAGTTTGGACAGTAATAACTCCCATAGTCTATGTAACTCATCTAAACGCTCCTGAAAAATATATATATACACATGAATTTTACTAAGTCAATAATATTACAGCCACCTCAAAACATGGTGGACCAAGAATAAATCCTGTAAAGAATTAGAAGGTCTGTCTAGATCTGCAGATTTACAGGACCAAATGTTCTGAAAAAATTGATCTCATCCACATTTGAATAGGCAAATTTGTTTAGTTTTCAATTCATTAAAATATGTAAAATGTCTCTAGTCCTGTAAAAATTTGGTTTGGTCCTGTAACATTTATATCTTCACCGACCCTACTGTCCAGTAATAAATAAACTATTGAGTTGTGCAGTGACTGATATTATAAGAAGTATTTAGTACAGGTCGTTCGTGTAAACGTTGAGTCTATAATATAGCCAGTTTCATTAAAGCCCAATATTTGGTGTGAAACATAATAACAATTTAATAGTTTAGTTAGTTAAACATATTTTATAAACATATCATCATTTCTATTAACAAAATTCATAAGTGCTATTTATAATATATGTTGAACGTCTAAGTGGTCTGTGTAAATCAGTAAGATATGAAATATCTGGATTTAGCTGTAAACCAGTTACTAGGCACATACATTAATCAGACTTATGCTTCTTACTGGCCCAGTTTACCAGGCAACTAAAATCAATGAATTGTAAATGAAGAATACAATGTTCTATACCAACCTTGATAATTTCCGAGGCAAAATGTCCTTGATCAATCATTTCAGTACCAGTATTGTCTAGAGAGACAATAGCATTAGCATGGGCCGCTACCTCTGCTTCAAATGCTTGATGTTTCTGTATCTTAGCCTGTAATAATATACATCAAGTTAAGTATGATAATAAAACCAGGGTGTGATGCTATCCAAGGATCACAAAAACTTTAGAGGGTTCTTTGTGGTTCTGAGCTCAGCATTTGAGTTAAGTGGTAATAATAGCTTAGCAGTTTAATGTCTGCCTTCTAAGTCAACGTTTCCTTAGTATTTATATAAGAGAACATATTCAAATGTATTGTCAAAAAACAAGAGCATGTATAAGAAATAATATCTTAATACAAGCGAAACAGATTTTATTTAAAACTTGAGCCGATAATATTTTCCAGCTGAGGATTTAGTACATAATTTATCAGTTGATGTGTGTACACAGAACAATAGGATTTAATCAGTGTTGCATACTTTTCAGCAATAATATGTGAAATAATTTCATTTTGCACGGATGCATCTGGTACAAACAAATCTAATTCAGCTGGAAAAAAAACCAAAATTCTAGTATTAAATATGAACTATGACTAACAAGAATCAACTCCGTCACAAACCTGTAAATTAGTTGGATCTTTGTAGCTCTCATCAGAGGCTGTTTGTAATTTCTCCAGAATCCAGCTCTCCAGTTCGTCAGCATCTCTCTTAAAGTATTGATATCTTCGTGAATCTTCTAACTTATTACGTCTATCAGCGATAGCTTGTTTAAACGCTCCATAACGACCAAGGACTTCTTCTCTTCTCTGCTGAATGTCCTCAGCAGTTTCTAAGATCTTTATCTCGCGAGGCTGAACCTCTGTCATTGTTACGTTTTACTGAAAATAGAAAATATACAAATTTTAAATCATCATAAATCTTTTCAAGGCGTAAACCAAGTTTACCAAACTAGTGGATGCATGGCTCAACATTAGATTCAGCTACGCATTTTACTCGCCCAAACCAAGCAGTATCAAGAAGCCAGGGACAATCGGATGACCTTTATGGTTAAGCCCTGGGATTCCCGTTGTCATTCTATAATGCATTATTGTAGCACTTTACAAATTTTCAGTCTGTTACTTTTAATTTCTCATTCACCTGATTTATTATGCCATAAGTAAAAGGCAAAATTATCAACTAGTCTGACTATATGAAATAAAAAAAATTCACTAGCCCAAATCAATGTTCACTAGTACAGAGCCTTGAACAGTTAGGTCAAAGCAATGACCGCAGAATGGAATACAACATCTTTCAACAGAGTTAAAACCTTACATCACAAAACAATACATAAAATGGTTAACCTAACAAAACATTACAGAAGATAGAATTTAATGGATGAAAACATTACAAGTTTATGAGAGAAACAGCTAACATTAAAACATATACACAGACAATTCAATGACCTACATTCTCAGATGTCAGAAACATAAAACTTAAACCTCAATGAAACAATATACCTCAAAATACCACAGATGTAAAACACTGAAACAGTATGCAGAGAGAAATATTTTAATCAAACCTCCTACAGAATTTCTCAAGTACCTTTTTCTTATGTTACGAAAAACTTAACACACCCAATCTGGAACTTTGCCAAGCCAGCCTCTGACTTCCCCATCCACTTATCTTTATCATCAATTACTGATAATTCATACATTTATAATTAACCCAAAGTACCAATAATCAATCCAAATAATTTGCAATTAACCCAAAGTAGTTATAAATAAAGACATATGATTAAGGAAATAAATGAATCAATACCTTCACTGCACTAATGAAGCAACCCAACAATTTTACCGAAAAATGTAGAAATCCTGAAATCCTACCACAGAGGAAACAGACGAATACATCAAAAATTCAAAATGGCCGACCTGAATCATTCCACACTCAGGACGGTAAAAACCAATGAATGAATAATGTATCACATAGAGCATGCAATTAATCCCCTGCAAAACCCCATTAATCAATAAAATCAAGCAACGACAGCAAGTCAGCAACAATAGAACAAAAATACAGTAAAGAAAAGCCTAAATTCTTACCAAAATATCGACCAATATCTAGTATAAATGTATATATGAAATCCTCCACAAAATTTAGACAGTCAAGTATTATAAATAACACAGTAGCTGAACACTCTCAAGGTTAGTCAAGTATTTCAGACATAAACAGCTTCCCTATCATTGGCATTCCATAGGAACTGAGTAATATACAGCTACCATCAATAATCAATACTGCAGAAGGTTTACAGCAATAGAGTGGCTGAAGTTTACAGCGGTAGAGAGAGAGTAGACCAGTCTAGAGCTGTTTGCTACAGTATTTTATCATTCATTAAACCAGTCTGTTACCATTTTGATTAAATTGGTAGGATAATATATGAGTTACCTCCCTTCCATATAAAATGATTTTCAAGGATGAGCTCCCTTTGTGGCTTGGTCTACAACAACAACAACTAGTGAGATAAACAAAATAGCCATTTTCTCTTTCGGGACAAACGCTAGAATAATATCAAATAGCACTTAAAATAACAATTTCCTTTCTTTAAAAAAAACTTCAAATTTATCCTAGGTGCATTGATCATTAGCTCCAAATCTTGTGCACAAAAATTGAATATACCAGTAAGCTAGTTAATATGCAAACATAATTTTGTGTAGGGGATTGATAGATAATCAGAACTCACAGGCTAACATATGGGCATTGTTGGACAAAGGAAAATGTAATAGTTTTTTTATGCACTGCAATGCATTTGAATCTTTCCTATTTTTGTCTGTGACAAGGCAAAAATTTGGCACAAACAAGTGTTAACAATCTGAAAACCACAGGACTAAATACCCAGAAAACTAAACCTGATTTAGGTTATTATTATTTTCTTTCCTACATGCCAAATCTTCCCAACAATTTTTTTAACCCCTCCTCCACTATTACAAACCAAATCTTATCCGCAAAAAAATGCCCCCCCCCCTCCAGATCAGAAAATGCTTCCTACATTCCTGATATAATACAGGCTTAAACAAGAAAGCTTCCATTCCTGATATAATACAGGCTTAAACAAGAAAGCTACCAATAGATCAAGATGAAAGCATAAATAAGAATGAATACAACAGCAGTATGCAGTCAGTAGGGATGTGGAGGGAAGAGAAATCAATCGTCATACAATAGATTGTTATAATGTATTCTATACAGTGTTATATATGACAGCTAGACCTATAAACTACTTTGTTTTATTATACTTCAGATCCCCAGTACATGCAAAATATTGCAATGATTACAATATTGTACAAGGGCAAATCTATCCCTGAATACAAGGGGTGGAGAAGGGGAGATAGGGGGGGGTATTTTTTTTCTTGGGTTTATTGCCTTACCAACACCAATTTGGGCCATTTTACATTCTGCAGTTCACCAAACCTAACTCATTAACCCATCTACAAGGGCCACAACATCTCCATATTCTAGATATAGCTGTTTTGGTTATATTAATGGAGAAAAATTGACATTAAAGTAGGATTCTTATGGAACTTAAAACTTCAATATCATTCCCATAATAGCAATTACAAATGGGACAAGATGAAAAAAAGTTTAACTTTTAATCAATCACAAAATCTCGTTAATTTCAACCTACGCACATTTTTTCGCACTTCAAACTGGAAGCTAATTCTGGAAAAAAAATCCTACCGTCATTTATCTGTAAATGTCACAGGCTAGAAAAAAAAATTCTAGAACCAAAGCCAATAAGAATGATTACTTCCAATGGGAATAAAGTTCTATATAAAAAGTATGCATTAAAGCTTGTAAAACTATAAATACACTGGGGAGGTATACATCAAATGAGGTATAAGAACAAGACAAAAGACTACTAAGTCTGAGACTATTGGAATCTGAAACAAAGCCATTATTGATGTAGATAATAATCTTTTTATATAAATAAAACAAAAGGTAAATAAACGATTGAACTAGTGTCCTCAGGTGTGAAGAAAAATAAGAACTTAGTACTTTTATTTATTCCCACTAGGTTCACAACAAAGTTAGTCAAATATGGTCATCAATGCCAATTGAAAAGGTTTTTTTGTTTGGATAAAATGCTGTAGTAGCAACACCTTGTATAGGCCATATCACAATAGTCAGTCAACCTACTCACTGTTCTTGTAAAGACTTAATCTCTGGGTTTAGCTGTTCACCAGTTACTAAGCCCATACTTCAGCCAGTGAGTGACAACTGCCGTACATGATTTAGAATCAGTGATAGGAAGGAGAATGGCTGTAGAAATTATTTCATGACAAAGCTCCACTAAAGCATGCTGCACCTGGGAATTAAAACCATGACCACTTGACGAGGAGGCTTGTGTGCAACCAACTGAGCTAGCCAAGTGGCTTTCCAATTATATGCATCAAATTAAATTTGTAATTACAACACAGAATTTAGCTATCTGTGTCAATGAGTGCAAAGTAATGCTGACTCACAATCCACCCATAATGCATTTCAACAAAACCCAGACAACTGATCTAATAGCCATCATCTTAATTGATTAAAATACTAATTAAATTCTGATCAAATCACATTGAGAGAACACAACAAAAGAAACATGCAACAAGCAAGCAGGAGTAATATTGCAACTATTGATCTTTCTCCTTTACAGTAGAACCTCTCTTAACATTGACCTCTCTAAAAGGCCATCACAAAACAATAGTCATTTCTCATCAAGAGTTGTTTCTTAATAACAGCCTTCAAATAACAACCATCTTTCAACACAGCCATCTTTCAATAACAGAAGCAGAACAACCCCAGTCATTTCTCAACAACGTCCTCTCCACAACAGCAGCCTACCAAAAACGGCCATTATTCAATAACTACCACCTCTCAACAACATCTGTCACTCAAAAACAGCCATCTCTCTGCAGCTACTTGTCAACCCCAAAACACCTTCCAATAAAGGTCACAATATATACTAATTACAACAACCTTTAAATAACCTTTGAACAACCTCTCAACGACAGAAACCACCCAATAACAGCCACTTCATAACAACAACCACCTATCAACAATCACCTCTGCTAAACAGCAACTTTTCATTTAACAGTCACTTCTTAACAACAGCCATCTTGCAACAAAAGCATCTACCCATTAACTGCAACCTCTCATCCAGTGTCCCTCCTCCATATAGTTTTCAGGTGGAAAAAACTAGAGATTCCACATCCCTGGTTTTACTGTAGAATCTTGTCTGCAACCTGATGCCAGTATAGACTCTGACCAATAAATTATCGTGCAACACACAGCAGTGTCTGATTAAACGACTTGGCAAACCATTGTTGAGGAAATATATAAGTATATATTATATACTGCAACATTGCATGATAACAAGGCAAAAGTTCCTGGGAGATTTTGATGGATAGGAAATGAAACTATAAATTAGAAATACGAACAGACAGCAACCATAAAATGAGCAAAATGTGTACTTCACGTGAGGAAGTACAAACATACTATTCATTTTATAGCTATTTGATGAAATGACATTTTTCACTTCTATGTACTTCAACTTGAGCAAGTAAGCAGACTGCTCAAACTCTTTACACAGTAACAGAAATCTTGAACAAACCTGCAATAACATCAAGCCCATATGAAAATACTAACAGTAATTAAGTTAAAGAATTATCAAACATGTAAACTTAAGAATTTTTTTCAGACTAATCACTTGTGCAGAGGTGAAAATTCTTAATTCCTGAAGTCTTAATATTCTTCAATTTTATGATTTGAACAGGTTTTTTTTTCATATCAAAACAATTTCTAAGTTTCAAAATTTCTAAACTTCAGGATCAGTTCTGACAACTTTCATCTATGCCAGGGCTTGACATTAACTTTTCAAGTAGGCTGCCCAGTATGACGACCAACTTTAAATATTACTTGCATAAAGCAAAATGTTGTGTTGCTAAAACAAAATTGTACTTAAAATTTGCAAGTTATTAATATAATCAGTTTGCCATTTCAGACGACTAGCAGCAAACACTTGTTGCCTGAACGTTAAGTGGTCAAAGGCAATCAAACAACCTTTATAGTCAAGCCCTGCATGCTTATGTGAAAAACAAATCGTAAAGAACTGAACATATGAATCATACATCAATACAACAACATACATAGGGATCTAATAGGGCTGTTACAATACGCCACAAGTGTATTGCGATATACAGTGCCATCCAAAATTACTTTTACACTTTTAAAAAAGCTTGTTTTTGATTAACAAAATTAAATCTTGTTTTAGATGTTTTTATGCCTTGGTAAAGTCACAATAAATTGTAACATTTGAAAGAAGAGTAATAATACTTCATGCAACTGTAATTGTTACATGTACATGTATCTGAATATATGTTTTTAATCTATCAAGTATTGGTAAAAATTTAGATACAAATCATACATTTAAAATACAAAAGTGTAAAGATAATTATGGATGGCACTGTATTGCTAACGACTAGCACCGTATCGTGATACATACTGCGATACATAAGGCGATACATATGGCAGTATATTGTGAGTTCTTTACAGTATATTGTGACAGCCCTAAAATCTAGTCAACTTACATTTTGATATCACATTAAGTAGATGTAGTATGATACAGTATAATCCGTAGTATACAGTATAGGCACACACTAATATTAATATAGCTATAAGAAACAAGTCAGGATGGTCCTCTAAGAATGGACATTTGTTCATTGGTATATATTAGTGTTCCTTGTTTCAAACAATGTTCAATTGTCCATCGCAGATCAACAAGTCTGATTTCATGGAGCTTGAGAAAAATTAATTTTTCATTTATAGCAATTATTTAGCATTTCTTTTTTTAAACAATGATTATTACAGATAATCTATATATATATTTACTTTATTGAATCTATAAAAGTATAAGTCTAGATTTAACAGAGCTTGAAAAGAAAAAAAATCATAAATTGCAAATTAGTGTTTGTAGTTTAATAGATAACATTGAAACTATATTTGTTGTATTTCAAATTTTACTACACAGTGCACTAATTTTACCCTGGTAACTTAAAAGTAATGGGCAAAAAATGATCCTAAAACCTAAAATTCATATAATATTCCTTAAATCTATGCGATATGATACAATAAACTACTAAACATTGAAACTAACATAGTTTGCCTTGACATTAGCAGGGAAAACAAAGAAATCTGAAATTTGTGGCAATGAGCCTCCAATGCCTTAGGCCCTTGGGATGCGTTCCCTCTAACAGGTGGGGCCTAGTATATGTTTCTTCAAATAAAAAACTTGTGAATTAACTACCTAAACAACTTAAATTGATTATTTTCCTGCCATGTGACGACCTTGACCTTCATTATAGAGAAGAATGTTCATCCTTCATTAAGAGGCAAACATATCCGATATATCAAAATCTAATACCAGAGTTATGTCACAGACTGGCTTTAACAGTATCTTAAGTCATGCAATGGTCACATGATCAATCAAAAACCTTGACCTTTCAGACAGCAACATATGACCTTGACCTTCACAGAGAAAAAGCAATAGATTGATTTTACACCAATGCATAACCATAAAATAATATCTTATCTAAGTATATATCCAGTATTATAGTGTGCACAGACACATTACTTTATAAGGAATGATCAACCAGAGAGCTACAGACTTAAACTATATTCCAGAACAGAATAGAATTGAACGATCAAATCAAAATGTTTAATTTTTCATTAAAATATCATTCTATTGATTTTGTTTAAATTCTGGAATACTTAAAATGTATTTTAAAGTTTCCATGGCAACAGTCATCATTAAAATTAATGGGAGACTTAACTTCCCCACTTCAAATTCAAACAATTGATTTTTACATTATAAAACAATTTACAAAATATTCTTTAATATAATGATAATTAAAAGTAATTTAAGACAGATGAAAATGAAAAATCTCTATATATATAAATACAAAATAATAACAGGCCTTTTTCCTAATAAAACAGGGTCCGTTTACAGACCCCTTACTCTTTTGTAATTTCTTTAAAATCATATAGTATTCTCCCAATTTTGAGTTTACCATGGATTCTCTTTCCACAATTTGAGATAAAACTCCAAAAACAATCTTAAAAAGGCCTCTGGCCCCTTCTTGATAAAAAGCCCCCTTCCCCCCCAAAAAAATATATATTAATATCAACAAATTTTCATATATTAAACTGTTCCAAGAGACAAATTTATTCTCAAACAAAATTTGACGATGCAGAAACTAACAATTTCAAGTCAAAATATGAAGTTGATGAAGTAATAATTTTTGATAAAAACTATTCCCAAGTTTCAGAAACAAAAATTGAAGTTACATGGAATTCTATTATGAGTTGTTGAAAATTCCTGGCAGATTTCATTAAAGCAGTGTCATAAATCATTGTTTAGCATGACTAAAACCAATAATCTATAATTTTAAAACATTAATACTTCGGTTTCAAATAAGAACATTTCAAAGCCTCCAGAGAGAAATCAACTGTTTCAGACTTATATGCATGTATAAAACAAATTAAGTTTAAACATTATTCCATTGTAACATGAAAGAACATTTTAAAACTACATACCAGCTTTGCCAACTAGTATCCTAGACCTTACTAACATGTATAAAAAATCAAAGCATTATCCCTTCCAAGGGCGTGGAATTCTTATGTGCCTCTTGTTCAACTCGTGCATTAATATCTACCGACAAGTAAATATTTCTAGCCCACTTGTCTTTGGACAAGTAATTCTTTTTAGCTGTAAATTAGGGCTGTAACGATTCACCGATGCATCGTGAGATCGTATTCGTGACTGTCCGATACAGGTGTATCAAATCGCATCCTAAAAAATCGCAATTCAGAAGACCCTTTACAAGAAATTAGTTAAAAACAAAATATACTATATATCTATAGCATTTAACTTGCAATTGCAATCTTTACTCAAATTTACTTCTTATTCTCAATACTCATTAAACAAAGATAACATTTGTTGTGTTGATTTTATTTTGTGCCAAATTAGAGTAATAATTAACTTTTTTAATTTTATGATTGTTTGATAAAAATATCATAATTTGTCAATGCATTCATACCAAATTTACAATTTACATCGTATCGCGATTAATATCGTAATCACGAGGCATATATCGTGATACGTATCGTATCGCGACCTTGGCCAAGATACGCAGCCCTACTGTAAATGCACTTTATATCATAGTGCACTATATTTCTTTTTGAGTATTGAACATCTGGACAAGTGCATTTTGATCCTAAATGAATTGATTTGTTGAATTGAGACACTTGTCGGTAGAAAATAATTGAAATTCCACAACCCTGCGCTTAGTTTCAAAAATGAAACATTTTTTACAATTTTCAGGAGCCATTAAATTTCTTAGAATCAAACATTCAAAGCATCGCAACATAAACAATAATGTATTATGTATAAAGCCAGTATTACTACAAAAAAATAAGTCATCGAAATATTCCAACTTAGCGGAAATTCTTAACTTGCGATTCAAATAATTATTATTAAATTACTTTTCACTGTTATAAATTCATAATTATGATTATTAAGCAATAAGTAACCAATATTATTCAACCATTCAAATATTTATTATCATTTATATTAATAATTTTCATCAAAATAATATTATCATTAAAATTATCACTATTATCAGCAATAAATAACCTCTGGTTTATATAATTCTATGAAATAATCCACACTATGTATCAACAGTACTCAATATAAATTAAATTAAATACCAATATAGTTAATAATTTTCACAAAAAAATAATCCATGATTTCAATATTTTCGGAAAAACACTATCTAGACTGAAACGAAACTTTGAGAATAAAATCCAACAAGAACACAGGTTATAATTAAACTATACAAACACAATTTTTTTTCTTATTTGATTACTTTCCGAATCCAAAATATTTAATCAAATCGTATACCCTTATAACAAGTATGGTGTAAAATATAAAAAAAAAGCCCTTAAGAGTCAAGACAAAAAATACGAGATTCGAAAATACTGGTGTGTCTTAAGTCAAAAAAGACAAAATGCTGGTAAGCAACTAGTCTTAAGACTCATAAGACAAAAAGTACGAAAATGGAAATGTCGAGACTCCGAGACTTTAATCAGATTTTCTCGATTTCTGTAAACGGAATCAACAACTGTTTATATATAAGCCAGGATCTCTCTCAGCTGAGACGATATTGAGTGTGATATAATATTACGCAATACAGATAGCCATGCAATAGTCACACTGTAGGGGAAAAGATATTCAGAGAGAGAGAGAGAGAGAGAGAAGGCAGTAGGGAGTACATCGAGTATTGAGAGACGACAGTAGAAAAAGATTATTCCAGAAATCAATACGATAATATTCTTCGATCAGTAAACATTTATCACCTAATAATTAACAATGATTGACAGGTTGATTCATTACAAGACAATCTTGGGCTATTGAATAATATCCTATTTTGAATGTTCTATACATAGTCATAGAAAAAAGGTAGCTTTTATGAAAAAATGGTAAAGCGTCTGCCTACAACTGCAAAAGTTGAGGGTTCTTTTCCAGCTCAGACCATTTTTGATCAGGTTACACTTTCTACGAGTGATACTACAACATTGTTCCTGCAGTTTATCAAATCAAAGTGATAATAGCGTTGCCAGACACGGGGTTTTGATAGAACATATAAACAGGGGATTATTTAACAAACGGAATCGATACAAGGGAACTTCCCCTGACATTAACCAGATTTTACATACTTCATTTGCACAAACAGCATATCATCTGTTTGTTAACACATATTGTGGGCTATATTTATTGTAGTTCAAGAAGTAATTACCCCTTTAATTGCACACACACATCCAAATGTAATCATCCTCGACAAATTTTAATTCACGAGGATTTGTCAGTCTGCAACTAAATATGGGGAAACCCCAAGTAAAAGGAATCGCACAGAAATTTGAAATCTTTCATTTATGGACAAGAAAGTATTGTTCAATTTTATTCAACTGTCAGTGACCCATACATTAACTTTACCGATTTAAATACTAACTACTGTATTTCTGTACTCAAAATATATGTAAATCAGCAAAGTTAATGTATGCACCACTGACAGTTGAATAAAATTGAACAGTATGACAGTTTTATGTAAGTTTAACCACATTCCAGTCATACCACATAACAAATAAATGATAAAATATGAAATGTACATGATGTATAGAAACATACCAAGGTTCAATAAACTTTACTATTCACTAATATTTCAAGGTACTAGTAAAATAGTTGATATAAAATCAACCCACATAGTTTTCACCCCCTGTGGCTGATGGAGTGATGGATGAGTGAAGGATAATAAACCATATAAACAAGACCCAAAATATTATATGTTATAATATGCAACAAATATGAGGTTGAAATCTTTATTGTATTAAAATTTGTAAGAGAAACCAAGCAAGTAGTTTTTGCATTTACAACTAAATATATCGGTCTACGAAATGAATGGATTTCCCTTTTTCCAGGACAAGCATTTTGGTTTGGGCAACCAAAATTTCCTTTAAATACAAGTATAATTCCCATAGTTTAATGTTCAAAGATTTCCAAATGAATGTCTTAATTTCAGCTGCTTTTAGTTTACAAAGGAAAAGAACCATCTCAAGTCCCAAAATTCCTTTAACTTCCTATCAAGTTTTCATTCATAAATTCCTATACCAGGAATCAGACAAACTCAGCATTTTATCTGCTAAAACTAATCAATTCCACATGAAACAAGACACCAAATCTTATCAGTTTGTTAATCAATGACTACATCATTATATCTGATAACATCACAAGTATAATAATTATCAAATGTAAGTGCAACCATACTTATTCTCCACGGGTATTTCTGACCAGTGAGTGGATTATGGGAGGTGGGAGGCGGGGTCTGGATTCATCTCAGAATCATCAAATTACAAATTATTATATTTATATTGAGAAATAATCCAACTTATAGATTATATAAAAATACATCAATGAGTTACCACAAAATGAGTCTAACTTCATGTAAATAAAGAAGGATTTAAACTACTTTAGCACTGTTTCATTGATATACGGTACCTAGCAGAGTGTTGTTTATGCTTGTGTGTATATTTATTAGTGGGTCTGAACCCAAGCTGAAAAAAATTACTTGAAAAAGGGTGGTTAAGAAAACATATCAGTAAAAGCAACAGTCTAAAAAGATTAAATTTGCAAGTCACATAAAAGACAAACTAAAAAAATTACATTTTTCATGTAAGGATCCTTTTGAAAACAAATCTTCAGCTGTGACTCCTTTTGTTAACAACCTTTTTAACCCTAGATTCGCAACAAATCAAAAGTAACCTTCTAACAGACCTAACACTATATAGATACTGTAACTGGCATTGTACCAAAATGTCTCAGTCAGAGACAGAACTTGTGAGAAATATTTATTGCAATCAATATGCAATAAAACCCTCTTGTAATGTCCATCTTCTTATAACAGCTACTTCACAAGACATTTGCAAACCGAAGTCACCACAAATCAAGCAATCTCTATATGGCAGTCACTTCTCCACCTTAATTACCTAATATTTGTCAGCCTTATTATTGAAGATACGACAGGGTTTGACATCAACTGTTTGTAGCAAGCCAAACTCCCTGCAGCGGTTATCTCCCTTTATCAAATTAATAACCACTGCCACCACAAGTAAATTCGTCCCTCAGAGAGCCGAAAAACTTTTTTTATCTTTTCTTTTACATTTCAATATTTTCTATAAATTAAGTCTTCTTTTAGTAAAATATGATGTTCAAAGTACATAAAGGGAAAAATAATAAGTATAAATAAATA
The DNA here is from genome assembly GCA_025267735.1 of Mactra quadrangularis. NCBI lineage: Eukaryota > Metazoa > Mollusca > Bivalvia > Venerida > Mactridae > Mactra > Mactra quadrangularis. The sequence goes on from CM046311.1 coordinate 34,073,406, forward strand.
ATTTGTAAAAAAAACAAGACTAATTTTACCCTGACACCGGTTACCTAAAGTGCATAAAATTGCATGAATAACAAAATGTTACGTAAAGTAGATATTAAATGGATAATTGTACTTATTTTCGTCATTTAATATATAAATGCTATATTATTCAGTGTCATATACATATAATTGTATCATAAATACTTAAGATTTCTCACCAAAAGCATCATATAAGTAGGGTGAGGTGGACCAAGGTCCCTATTGGGTGGACAACGCAGCTCATTCCCGACCTTGCTCACTTTCCGGTGTCATTTATTCATGAATTAAACAATTTTGGTACATAATGATATAGTTCTACAGCATGTTCAATCACGCGAAAATCCGCGTATTTCACGCCAAAATCATAAAATTCACGCGAATATTCAGACTCGACCGGGTACGAATACGCGGACCAAAATATATCATAACGTAACGAACGGTAACTCTGTTAAGCTTATTACGTATTTACTGGCATTTAGCCTTTACCGAAATGACGTCAGCAACGCTGAGCGGATTGTTTTTGTTTTCGTCGCAAATTAAATAATTATGTCAAAACGAAGGACATTAACTGATTGTATATCCGGCGTAATATGGCGTTAATTCAAAATTTAATAATACGATCAGTTTTGCGCACTAACGATGGAGTAGCGCTTAAACTTAGTGATTTGTTGTCGACTACTTTTGCACACGAGCGCGAGCACCTGCTGATTAATGATTCATTTACAAAAAAACAAACAACTAAAGGCGGCTAGATTGCACGATTTTCACTCGCCATGATTAAATAATGATTAGGCTGTGTTCTTCTGGACTGCTTATCATAAACTGACGTGGGGTAAAGTAAAAGATGACATGGATTTGTCGAAACTACGTTTGTTTTGAGCGCGAATCGTCTGAAGTGAAGACGAACGTGACTGGGGACGGATATTGTCTCGTCAGAATTAAGGGGAGGAATCGTCTTGTACTTTTGTCAAAATAAAACTATTTAAACTGGTGTACCCACTTTTATTTCCTCATACCCACATTTTTCAACATTGGTGGGTACAATACCCACTCTAAAAAAAGTCACTGAACATGCTGGTTCTATTTAATTCATCTTATTTCTTTGGCAGTACTTGTAAATTAACCACAATTTTTTTAATTCAATGTTATTTTTCGCTACATTACGCCTAACGCATTTTAGGCTTACCGTTATTGCTCGTTTAAATTTAAACATTAGTCATGTGGTACTACTTGCGTCACCTGATACATATGAAGGCAGTGGTTAAAGTAGCAACGCGTGACGTAACTGCTGTGAGGAGTTTTGTAGCAGGTATCTAAAAGGAATTCCTAGTCAGCTACTAAGGGATTTCTCCATATCATAAGGAATTCCTCACAAAAAAGACAAAATTTTGGATACAGATTTGCTATCACTAATTGTAAATAACAGCAATCACCTCTCAACAAATGCCATCGACAATTAAAGTGAAAATTACCCCACCCCATCAAAATTTAGCTCTATAATGTAACTTTATTTATTTATTGGAGTTAACGCCGTGTCAACAAAATTTAGGTCATTTTACAGCGTCCAGCACACCTAACCTAGCTTTCCTGGACCATTGTCTATAACCAGTACTCACCTACCCTTCCACAAGGCCGGAAACTTCTCCATATTATCTAATCGATGGAGGAAAATCGACATTATTGTCAAATTTTCATGGAAGTGTATAACCTCTCCGTGTGGGATTCGAACCCGTACTCCCTTCGGCATGAGTATCCAAATGCCGGTGCGCTACCAACTGCGCTATCGACCCAGGTTTATATAGTAACCAAATTATACAATAAGATTCCTTGAGTTCTACAACTGGATGTTGTAGATAAGTTTCACTGTACTATTCTTACATATCAATCAATCAACTACAACTCTACAATTCTTAGATTGGTCAGCCAATGTCTGAAGACTTGTAAAATTTGCTCTTGGCCAAGACTTCCCATATGTTTCCAAGGTGACTAAAATCAATTGCCTGTCTACATTGTTTTTGGCTGACAAAACACAAGAACAAGTTAGTCTAATTTTTCATCCTTGTTTCCTAGACAGAATGAAGAGTTTCTTGAATTGAGTTGACACATAATTTTATCTAATGATTTATGCTATTCTGCCTAGAATCTGTCTAGGTATCTTATATTTAATGTGACTTAAATTGAATTAAAGTTACATTAAATATAATATACTTAGACACCAGAATCTATATCTTATATAGGTGCTAAATTATGGAACTCACTACCATCATACATACAAACTGCCAAAAATATCAATGATTTCAAAAATCTTTATCTTAAATACAAACGAGTGGGATTGATTTGTGACAAAAATACTTGCTTTATTACATGGCAAATTTGTATATATTATAATACCATAATATCCTTTTAATGATCTATGTTTTTAAACTTTTGTTTCCTGTTTGTTTGTTTGTCTGTTTGTTATTTTACTTTTTCATTTATTATGTATGTAGACCATATTGAAAATTGACATATATTTGTTAAATGTGTTATCCACTATAAATAAAGACTTTACTTACTTACTTACTAGACATAAACTTTTATGTATTGTTAAATTTTATTCAACTGACATTGGTGCATACATTAACCCCTCTGATTTAAACACTTCGCATTTGTTTGATAATCCCCATATACTTCAGTACTTTATACTCATTGACAAATATAGAAAATCTTATTTATGTACAGGGATTATACAACAAATATGAGTATTTAAATCAGCGGGGTTGATTATGAGCTACTGACAGTTGAATAAAAATTTACTAATACAATATCAAAGTTTATTCAGTGTAAGACAAAATGAAGTAACTAAAGAAGTTGTATCTATAGAGAGTCTGAGAGGCAACCTCTTGTCACCGAAACTGTTGAAATAATCAAAATGCAAAAGCCTTCCGTTCAACTCCAATGAAATATTACCAGTTCTGTGAAATTAACATCTCTACAGGCAATATAAAATATAATTAAAAAAAACATCAAAGAGTTGGAAACTTGGAAATTAATCACCTTCTTCAAAAGGATTCCAAACAGAAAGGAAGTCAAAGAGAAATCAATGCTTAAAGAAAGTTATATCAAAACAAATTTCTCCATATAGGAACAGTTCTCTTTTAATACATGTAGCTTTTCCAGCAAAAAACAAACAACATTAAAACAAGGACACTTTTACAAAGAATGATAGTTAACTTAAAATCAGTGAATGAGCAACTTTAAGTTCAACAATACAGACTTTTCAATATAGAAACCAAAAAAGCTATGACATTCAAACACAGAAGCAACATATTTAATCACAGGTACAAAGGAAGTTATTTTTTTTCCACAGAATTTCATCAGAGAAACTTCTGAATGAAGACAGCCTTTAGGGAGATATTATACCATATTAATTCTCTTCGTTTTTTCTGTCTTGCCTAAGGGTGACATTTATTTGTCACTGCGACAGGAAACAACAAGGGAAAACAATCAGAAACATCATAGCCTTGAAGTCTAACTAAAAACAACATCATTAGAAACAAATAAGGAAAACAAAAGAGTCAAATAATACCATTGATTTAGTAAAAATTCAGGTGGGGAATTCCCTTGATGAGTTTTCCTATAATGTTGTGTACTCTTGTATGATGTCATCAGAAGCTGTGTAGAAATTTTTAGGGTTTCAAATAAGACTTTCTAGACTTAACATGACATTGCAAATACAGCTGCAGTTTTTTTTACCTGATATTTTACACCATTCATCAAAACTTCCACGTTATGTATGGTGGCTGACTCACATAACTAGTTTTCTAATAAATAAATGCAGTCATGGCCTTAACCAACAAGCACAAAGCACTTGACTAGTGAAAATTGATTTTTGATACTAAAAAAACTTATTTCATAAAGCTGGATAAGTACTTAGGCAAATTTGTTACTACTTAGTATTGAGAAAATCTAAGGTGAAGATTTTAAATGCCGCAGTATTATTGTTCATATACAGATAAATGTATTTATGAATTATAATTCATTCATATAAAGGAGTACATTCATGTTTGAGTGAAAAAGGCCCTCCAATTTTTCATTTTTTTTTAGATATGTTTTATATTCAAATAGTGTTACCATGGGCATAGTAAAAATGTCTATGAGTGTTACATACAACCAATATTTCATTGGAAATGAACCTACTTCTTTAAGAGACCATGAGTGCCTCTTTTCTACAAATAAACTCCAAGCAACCAGGTGAAGCTGTCATTAAACCAAGCACACTGGTAAAAAATATCCAAAAAATTTGTAAATCATCTGAATCAATTCTTTACAAATCTTCATTCTATAAACTCTACTCACCTTAAAGAAGTCAATACTAAAACTTGAAGATTTAATTTCCAAACAAATTTTTTGATGAAAATGAAACATTAACCACACATAGATGAACAGACACAGTGCTGCTTTACCCCAGCATAGAAACTATAACATTAACCTGGCATTCATATCACTACACATCAGTAAACATTTGGCTGGGGCAGATCCTGAAATATGTTACTGGAGGGGACTAGTCTAAGATTTCTATTTTAGAGGGAGTGGTCCAGACACTGTAATTATTTATCATGAACCTTTTTTCAATTTTCAAACTAATTTTTCTCAAAAACATTTTGTAGTAATTCACTAAATTTAATTATCAACTAGTCTGACGTCATAAAAATATATATTTCACTAGCCCAAATAAATCATATTAAGTACCAGGCTTATGGTAAGTGTCCTGAAGTAAAGACTGCCATTTTTCAACACTTTATGCTAGATTGAATACATAAATCCAAGGGGGAAGTACTTCTTTCAGGGACTTCCTATTCCCGCCCCCCTTGATTAATTAATACAAGCTTATTTGGTTAAATCCAGGCGTTACAGACTTCTTTCAAGAACATCCAGTCCCCCCATCCCGCCCCCCCCCCCCCCCCGTCATCCCTACTTGATCCGCCACTGTATGAGAATCTGGTGAATGTAACATCTTATAGAATGATAGTAATTTACTTCAAGCTGTGAGTAAACTATCTAAATATTCTCTCATATCTTATCTACCCAGTCATCTATATCAGGCCTTACATTCCTATAGTACCGTATTATCTCTATTAACAGTCCCTAGAAACTGTGTGAACTTGAATAACTGCAACCAAATTTTGCAGTTTCCTGGAAGACAAGTTATTGCCTTAATGCACTAGACTAAAGCCTGAGATTAGTGAAAAATGCTGGTTTTGAACTTTAAAGGGCAGATATAACCAGGAACTCAATACAATGAAATTTCCACTAGCACTAACAAGGAACAAACAAGATTTTTACTAATTTATTATATTGCAGAAAATGAACTGTTACAAAATTAATTCTACTGTTCTCTGCACCCAAAATTGTGATGGTAAATATTTTATGTTTGCTTATATAGGTGGTAAAAATCTATAAATTCGAATCCCCAATATAGAATTTTCAGTAGAAATGCCTGATTCACATTTCATGTGAACAGGATGATGTAATTCCTGTGGGCGGGCTGATATTTAGATAATAGATGTCCAACCAACATTGTGACATTGAATTTTAACTAGTGTATTCAAATTTCAATGAAAAATATTCTATATCAAAATTACAATATAAATTGAACTGTAACATAGTCAAGCTCTTTGATAACTTTGCCCTTAACTATTTAACAAAATATAAGACTAGATCTCAAGAAAAATTTAAGCCAATAAATGACCTAGGAATATTTTAAGGGCACAACATTGAACATGAAGGTTGTCGGGATGTCTCTTAGTCTAACAAGTTAACAACCTACATTTGGGCTTGGGCAAATTGTTACTGCAAGTAAATATAAAGTTCCAGCAAGTGAAATATATAGCAAGATGTCCACCTGGGCATCCTACATTAGAAGTTAATGTTAAGCCCTGTATTTTATAACACATATGGTAAAGGCAACATCATAGATAGATAGACAGACAGTATATAACATCTAAAACAACAAATGTTAATCATTACAACACTATAACTATGTTACATCATTTACATCTGGTTAACACTAGTATATTATCATTAACATTATGTAGCTCTATATATATCCAATATCATAGACAGGGCCTTTTTTCATTGTTTGGGGAAGGGGCCTTGGGCCTTTTTTATATAGAGCATTTGCGGAAATTTTATCGCAATTTCATAGTTAGGGGAACAAAATATCCAAGGTAAACTCCAAATTTTGGGAAAACTGCATGATTTTAAAGAAATTTCCAGAGGGGAAGGTGCCTGTAAACGGCCCTAGTTATATAAGGAAAAAAGGCCTGATAGAAATAGTCTAGATTGAGTCAATGATTCACTGATACAGTCAAACCTGACTGATGGAGCGAGACAAGAATGGTACTAAGATGGCCAGATGACAGATCTATGGCCGAGTAATACATGATAGATCCATGGAATCCCTTCCGGGGAGGTTATACCCTTCCACAAAATTTTGACATTAATTTCAATATTCCTCCATTAATAAGGTGCATGGAGAAGTTTCTGGCATTGTGGAAGGACATAGGGTCAAGAAAAGCTAGGTAAGGTGCACTGGGCGCCGTAAAATAACCTAAAAAATTGTGATGACATGGCGTTAAACCCAGTTTTAATAAAAATAATGACATAAATAAAATTATGGGCTAATTTGGGGAGTAGGGGGGATGCCATATCTAATCTCTATGAGTCTGCTAATTCCTCACTTTTAGGACTTTACTTGTACCAGTCATGTTATCAGCAAAAAAACAGTCTACAAGCCTTCACAGTCTACAACTATATATCACAGAAAAAACAATTTATTTCTATTTACAATTGTTTATTACCAGACTCTCTACAAATACAATCAGGGGAATCAGCCAAACAAAACTATTTCTAGATTCAATAGATATCAAACCATTGTTTCGTTTCAGACCAATATCTAAGAAAATAATTTAAAAAGAAATTAATCTGTCATATCACCAACAATATATTTTCAATATATGACAAAAAAACTTCCAATATTCTTCAACAAACTTCATGTTTTCTCTCTAAGTTGAAGACAAGTTACTGTTATAAATATCCTGAATGAATGGCTGGTTACCATAGCAACTCATTTCTGAGTTTTACCTTGATTCTGTGCCAGGTATTGAGATGAAAAATCAAACAGATTTCTTTGTAAGAAACTAATGAAATTTTCAACAACACATAACATACATGCTTAACAGACTGATTGTTTGACATTAAAGAGAAAAATGAATAAAATACAAAATATTAACAGCCAGGGACAGTCCATATTTTTTTTAAAGTGGTGATAGCTAAAAATATGAAAATCCTACGGTAGTCCAGATCTTGGTCAAATAGCAGCCAGCAGTCAACACAAAACTGAACCACTGAAGACACTATGGCCATAAATTAAAATGTATTTCTTCCCTGGTTCATGATTGTGCCTTTGCTCTTGAATTGCGGACAGAATTGCTGTAGAACAGTAATAATACTAATAATCACTTTATGAGGCTTAGTCAAGTTAGTGACATTTAGGATAAATGCAGTCTTCTATGAGAATCTCTTCATCCTCTAGTATTGAGCAAAATCCCCTCTGGTGCATCATTGCACAGATTTGTTAACATAGGTCAATGAGGGGAGCAAGCACACAGATACTAGTTTAAAATTTTTGGCAAAAACAGTTCATCTGAGTTAAAAACCAACTTCAGTCATTAATATAAAACAATGGATTAACAATAATCTCAGGGAAGAACAAACCATGACTGAGTTAATAAAATAGATTATTCATTATTGTCTAAGTAATATCTTTACAGATAACTCTTTAATAATAACAACAAAGTATATCTAATAAGACTAGTAAGACTTGATGGCCAGGTAAATGAGTAATGACTATTTCTCATTGATGTTAGGTCTGTGAACAATGCTAAGGTGAATAACATCATTATTGGCAAACATTCAAATTATAATATAAACACACACATATAAGTAACAACAAAATTTCAAGTATAATCTTTTATTCTTATATACAATATACAGTCGTTTGAAGCTCATCCTTCTTAAAAGTTAGTTAAAATACAGGTATCTCATTAAAATTGTTAGAAATACTTTCTATGTGTGAATAGGGTTCAGTTGATAATGAAGCACACCACATAACTTTAATATACTTCAAGACCAACTGAAAGTACCTTCTGCATGCCAACAAAATGGATTATTAAGAAGGGACTAAGCTGGACAAGAAGGATTAAAAACCCTGAAACACCAGGGAGACTGCTAGACCTTCAGTGTAATTTTTGATACAAAGACAGAAATTGATTACCTGTAACAGCATTTTTTTTTGTATTTTACTCTTCATGCCAGTACTTTTTACTGCTTTTTTTTATTGATTTTTCTATATTTATTTCATAGAGAAACTTCTTAAACTCTACAGATTTCAAGTAAAGAATAAGCACATTTTATCAGTGAAATTAACCACTTCAGTTTTAGTTGCATTGTCAACCAATGCAATCTTTGGTTTCTTATAAAATGGAAGTTTTATAGTGATGGCTCCAAAAGTACAGATCTCGGATCGTGCAAGTTTCCGAAATTTGCGTGTATCGTGCGTGTATCGTGCGTGTATCATTCATACCGTGTGCGTGTATAATTCACCGTGTATTTCAATCGTGTAACGTGTAGACCGCTCATCGTGTAAATACACGGTAAAAATCGGTCCGAGATATGGTGATTTTGAGTTTTATTACCGTGTATCGTGTGCCCGAGATATTGACAAATCCATATGTATATATGTATTAAATACTTATGCATTGTCGACTAATCATCATCCGTAAACAAAAAGAAAAACCGCGATTCATTAAGTTGAGTTGAGAATAAATGTTGACTTTGTTTAAACCGGAAATTCCTGTTTAAATGCCGTACGTCGATAAACTGCGGCTCATTCCGGACCAATCTGCGGTCAATTAAATTGCGGCCCAACCGAAATGTTGTTACTAAATTAAAATAATCGTTATAATATTATTATATTTAAAATGTAAACACATGCTTTCATTTATCTTAATCATCAAACATTTTCTTTGTTTGTCAGTGGCTAAAGCGTTTAGTAAACAAACTGTTATAATTGACATCTCACTTGGTCAAGAACTCGTTTATCACGACTCTGTATGATTAAAAAAGTCATCATTGTTTTAATTCTTAAAGTAAATTAAATTATTTAGTTTTACAGTTTATTCGTATTATTCCCTCATATTTGCGTATTTATACGTAAAACTTTTTATTTAAATATCGATTTGGTAGTCGGCATAAAATAGTAAGTTAACACGAGGTGTGTGTACTGTCTTAATACCGCGTCTTCACGCAAGCACTGCATGTAAACGTTTATATCTAGTATACATACTACTAAAAAGGCGACCATTATACAATATGACATGCTTATATTTTTTAATCACGTGTAGACTGTGTTTTGAAAAAATATACTAATTCAAAGTATTTTTCACCATGAATGGCTTGAAAATAAAAACAGAGAAAAAACTTGAAATGTGTATTTCTTTTTCTATCGTGTGGGTTTCGCCGGCTATCGTGTGTGTGGTTTTAAATCTGAATAAAGCCAACTTACAAAGAATGACATAAACAATTTTTGACAGTAATGTTATTCTTTATTCTGCAGTTTGTATTTTTGTTATACATCAAGTACTAACATAATGTGTTTGATAAAAAAGATATCAATCGTGTTCTTCTTAGTCTATCGTGTAATGACTGCTCGCCGATCGTGTACCTTTATTTCTACTAAAAATGTCGATATTCAATAAAATAATCTATACTATATGACTTGCTTATATTTTTACAATCAAGCTAAGACTGTGTTTAACTTTTGAAACATATACACATACAATTATGACATCTTTTCTCAATGAATGATTTGAAGAAAACAAAGGAAAAAAACTTTAAACGTGTATTTTTATCAATCGTGTGAGTTGATCGGCTTTTCGTGGTTTTTAATTCGAATAAAACAAACTTACTAAGAATGACATTAAATTATTTTGACAGTAATAATATTCTTTATTATACAGTTAGTATTTTTGTTGTACACCGAGTACTAATTCAATTTTTATACAAAATATTATCAATCGTGTTCTTTTTTGTCTATCGTGTATTGACTGCCCACCTATCGTGTACCTTAATTTCTATTTAAAATGTCGATATTCAATAAATTTATTGATACAATATTATATTTTACAATCAAGCTTAACTGTGGAATGAACCAATGTAACATATTTAAATTTTTATTTCTTTGTCTATCGTGTGATTTCGAAGTTGACAATCGTGTGCGTGAATTTAAATTCGATTTAAGCCAACTTTTAACATTTTGTTTTTAAGAATTTGAGCAGGTAAACTCGATTTTCAATAAATTTAACAAAACTTATATTGTTTAGTTACATATTTACGACGAAACAGAAGAATATTTTTTGTTTTCAATCTACATTTGAGACGCATTAATCGTTTAACGTGTCGTCGTTGAAACGTTTTTCTCTGGGCGAAAAAAGCCGAGGATTTCGAACAATCGTGTTAAACGTGTATCGAGACTCGGAATCGTGTATTTTACCGCAAATCAAGCTATCTATCGTGTTCGTGTATCGTGTAACGTGCATTCCGTGTTCGTATAACGTGCGTGTACCGTCCGTACCGTGTGACAACTTGCACGTTCCGATATCTGTAGATTTACAGAGTCCCAGCACCCTGAACTTTTTTCTCCTTGTGCAAAATAAGAGTTTATGCTTTTAAAGGTTTACTCTTTTTTGTATCATCCTTCATGTATAATGTTGTTTGATATCACATGGCTACTTGGTAATGCATATATACTATTTCCTATAGTAACTTGTATGTTATTATTGTAACTTGTATGTTATTATGTGTGCCATGTTGTAACATTGTAAGTCAAAATAAATCTATAAATAAATATATCTATAAATAAATCTATCTAAAACGAGTAACTCGGAAATATTCCTCCTGGCTCCTGCTGACACACATGTCCTCTTTCCCTGCCTACAGGTTATAAACAATCACCTCAAAATCATAAAGTAAAGCAACCAAAGAGGATTACAAAATTTTCTTTTATGAATGCCTTTGGCATTTCAATTCAAAATGATGAAAAACAAAATGCTAAAAAAGAAGGTTATTAAGTTTTGGAAACCAGAACAAATTTTTATGAGCCTTAAATTTTTGAATAAAATATATGTTGGTGTCAAATACAACAGATGGTCACAGGTTAACTGGTACGAAATGGCGTGGGCCGAATGCGTATCCGGTCCCAAGGGACAAGACACCAAATTCCCTTTCAGGACTTTATCTCGTAAAAAGATATAACTAAATGACTTTCATGTTTATTTTAAAAGCAAATAACCAAGCACATGCAAGAGCAGGGGTGTGACTGGCCAGGAAGTGAAAAAGAGGAAATATTAGCTGGGGGCCAGGGGGCCGCTAGGGCCCCCCGGTGGGTCCAGGGCAATGTCCTGGCCAGGGGTCAAGGGGGCCGGAGGCCCCCTGAAGCTCCTGGAACTTACTGTTATACCAAGGGAAAAACCAATTCTCCAAGCAATGTATTTGACATAATATGAAAATTCTTTGAAGGATGAATAAAATAGTTAAAAACTTTAATAAAAGTAAATACATTTATTTCTTTGAGTATAGACAGTCCAGAGGAACAGGTAAGGTTTGGGGTGTATTGGGTATTTACTCCCAGTTTTCCAGACAATTGAGTATTAATGCCATTTCCAATAGAGGGCGTAATTTTTTCTTACTCCAAGATATATTACTGGATTGAGTATTTTCCATTTATATGACTATAAATTGAGTACTAATAAAAAAAACATGGAACTGGGTATGCACAAATATACTTGTAAATATTTATTGAAGATATTGTAACTAGGACAGCAACCACCAATGTTTTTTTCTACTATTTTGGGAATATGTCCCATACCCATAGAATTGGAAATTCTATCGGCATTTTGGTTTAAATTGGGAAAATATAATGTCAAGTCAATTGGTAACAAAAGCATTCTAAACAATGACTTCAGTTTTTATTCTCTATTCAATTTGATTGTCAGAACTTAACAAAGCAAGATCTTTCAGACTCTTACTATTAGATGCATGTTCTTTAAGCAATTAACAACAGCCTCAAGCTGGTTATAGTCTATAATGACTTATAATGACAACATGTCCTCTTTAATGGATCCAAAAGAGACTGTCGAATCCTACTGCATGAAACAGTTCACATGGAATTCATAATGCTGAAAACCCTTTCAACGGTGGCTGTTTTGTTTGGAAGAATTTTGCTTTGACCAATCAGAGAGAACATTGCAGGAAAATGTTTCAAAGATTTCGCCAGAATTTAGTTCACAGGAGTGGAGTAATCTACAAAATAATGACTTAATTTGAGAATAACTTTTCTGTATCAAATAACAACTAGTCAGTTATTTGGTTATTTGAAATGCTGATCAATCAAAAAACTGTTTTATTCAACTAACTTTTCGGTTATTCTAAGTCTTTGTCATCAATTACCATAATTACAAAATGATAATGATAAACACAGTATAGTTATGATAGCATCTTCAGTATTTTGATTGAATTTAAAAAACATATAATTATGCTTCATTTTTAAAACTACACCGAAACAAATGTTGGCAAGTTAAAAAAAATGTCTGGCATTTTGACATTTGTTTTATCAACAAACACCAGAAAACGGGAACGTCAGTTCGAATTTGTCGGTTCCTGGGGCACAGTTTGCTAAATTATGAAAAACAAATGAAAAACAATAAGTTTTATTACATTAATTATGAAGATTTAAGAATGTTTTACTTAATTTACGATAGCGTGGGTCACGAAAATATATGACAATAAGTCATCATGAGAACTAAATTATATATTATAAAATATTTTGTTGTAAAATAATACAAAACACTACTTATAAAATTTAATTACTCAAGACGGTGTTATTGACAACTTCAGTAATTTTAACAAAGAAAAAATGACTTCCTGGGATCGTCGATATCTTTTTTATAAAGTTTTATATATAATACAATTTAACAAATTAGGTCACGCTAGTTTAAGAATACATTTTTCATGACCATTACTTTATATTAGACTCCATGATTACATAATGAGACATTGCAATTATGTCATTGTTATGCTATCAAACATCGACAAAGTAAGTGTGAAAAAATGCCGACACATATCTTAAATTGTTTACCTCAATTTCTGCTCAAACTGCAAACACATATTTGTCCTCAAACAAAGGATTAATATTGATTTGATTGCTGCAAACGACTAATATATATATGCGCTATTTCCAATGTACTCTGACGTGTATAGGTAAAGGTGTATACAGATGTTATCGTGCGTGTGTGTAATCAAAACTCGGCGACTTTATTAAAGATTTTGTGACATCCTTGTGCATTTATATGTCGGCGAGTTTAACTCCCATCGTGTGAAAGACAATTGAGTTTTAATGAGATTTAAATGGCATGTAATTGTCGCGTGAAGTTTCATTTTTCGCATCTCTTATCTGACCAGTTTCGATTTTTTAATTAACGTTCGATACGCGGCGATTTCGAAACTTTATGAGTAAAAAAATTTTTAATTGGGTTATGATACGCAAATTTTTTATTCTTATAGGGTTTTTGAGATTTTTAATTGCGTATTTACGGAGGTACGCAGCTTATCTGTTCCTCTGTTAGACATCTTGGAAAGAGCGTTTAACATCGCACAAAAAGTTAAGTATACGGCGTTCATTGGAATCCGCGGAACCGTTCGCATTTCGGCCCTCAAATTTTCGCCCCATTATGTTTTCCGCGGAAATTTCGCGGTTTCCAAAAAAACGTCCCCGGGATTTTCGAAAACGCGGAAATCCGCCGATCCGCGGAAAATTCACACCCCTGAAGAGAGACAAGTCGTGATAGCTTTAAAGGTAACTCGTTAGTGTGGCCTTGAAAATCGCACTGGAAATTTGGAGATGGGCGCGGCCGTCCCATTTGATTAGGGCTTCGGAATTTCCATTGATTGAAACTTCGGGTTAAAAATAAGCATTATAAGCATTCGAAAACTTTGAAATAAGTGATAATATAATTTCCATTCAACTTACATCAAGGCGATCAATATTCTAATTTCGAAAACTGTCGGCGCAGGTAAAATTGGTTCCAAGATGGCGTCTCTTGAGACTGGTTTCCTGTATGAGTCATGAATTTGCACGCATGAATTGCCCGTAAAGTGTAAGCTAGGACACAGCAGCACGTTCAAAACCGTGACGTCTAATTGGTAAACAACTTTAAATTTTATTCTGTAAACACTTTGTATAATGACTATTTTTGTCTTTAAAGGATATTATGACCGTAAAATTTACTTCTTGTTCACATGCATTGGTTGATTTGGACTCGTATTCACCCGATTGTCGGAAATAATTGCTTTAAGTTACATTCGCACCCTAGATGGTTCGTACCCCCATACGTGTCACGCCTCCTTTGATAAATTATATTTATTTTACTCTATGAGTTGATCATTAGGATCATTTGAAACACATTTCGCCGTATATATCTTTAGTTTTGAAGAGAAAAGTGCCTAATGCGACCAATATGCTGGATAATATGTTCACAATACAAGTTAGGAACTAGGGCTACCCCAACTGATGGCTTGTAGGGAGTCATTAGTTAGGCAGTATGTAAGCTGATAGTGTCTTCAACCAGGATAGCTTTCTGTAAGTGAAGTACCATTTAGCAATTTTGCTCCAGGCCAAAGTGGAAAACCCAAAATTGCTGCATTTACAAAGGACTAGCATCACAAATGTAAACAGGTTGCAAAAATAATAAAATTGCTGGCTAGTATTTAATTGTTTCAAACTGTTGCTTAGAAAGTAGCTATATAGCAATACTGTCGCGCAACTGACCAATCCATTGGGACATCAGAGTTCTGGTCCATGATCTGTGCAACAGAATATTACATTATTAGAATCATTGATGGTAACTGATAGGCCTATAGGTCTACTTTTTACTAGATAAAAATAAGGTTGTTCATCTTTTCTCCTGCAAGAAGTTGAACACAATAATCATTCAGGATCAGATTGGTCAAAAGTGCTATTTCACAACTCATGTTTTTTCTATAGAGTTATTGTGACTATAACTTTTACTTTTTTTCAGATTGGCTAATGGTAGAATCATGGAAGTCCCTATTGCAGAAAACCGTGAGAAAATATCAACATTTGTCTTTCTAGATTTAGAAACCACAGGCTTATTTGCGGAACAAAAAAGAAAATGTAGAATCACAGAGCTTAGTATGATTGCAGTGGATAGAATTAACATACAAGGTGTAGGATATCTACCCAGGGTTCTCAACAAAGTGACTCTCTGTATCAACCCTGTGAAACTTATCTCTGCTTTCTCAAGTAATATTACTGGTAGGTGTTTATAAATTTGTCGTCCTTTTTTTCAGAAGTTCATCATTTTTTAGTTTCAACCCATTTTTCAACAAACAGAGTCATATGAGAAAGACAGTCTACCTTACCATTTTGAATGCTTTTAAAGTTTTATCAAATGAAGAGGTCAGTTCATTACTTTCTTGGATGCACCAGTACATATATGTAATTATCATTTGTATAATGTAGGAGCAATAGTCCAGTGGTTGGATGCCCGCTTAGGGATCGAGAGGTCCTGGGTTTGAATCCCACTAGGGGCACTGCTAATTTTCTTGAGCAAGAAATTAACCTGCGATTGCTTCACTCCACCCAGGTGTAAATGGGTACCTGCGAGGGTGGTATAATTCAATTGCGCCAATTTGTCGGCTGCACTAATAAGCGGAGTAAAAAGACTCCCCAGCGAGATTGATGGATAGATACAATGGTTAATAGCTGTAAAGTAGGTGAATGTGCGTAAGCATGAGAACAAATAGTAACTCATTTTCTCACATAAAATGTCATACTAGTCAGTACTTGACTCCATGTTAATCGCTTTCAGTTAGAGGTTGCTGTGATTTTAAATCTCTGACTTTTTTCAGTAAGTTTGTCACCCTGTCAGTTCCAACTTAATCTCAATGATGCTTGTCTTTGTACACTAGAGTTCTTGCCCTTGGATTCTGTTCCTTGTGTATCATTATTGTGGTTTGTGTTGCAACATGTAGATCCTTTGTTTATACCATCTTCCTTTCTTCTATTGCAGGCCTCTACAATGACTCACTGGAATGCCAAAAACCATTTTCAGACGAAACAGTTCAGTTAATAAATGCCTTCATTAATCTACACCAAAAACCAGTTTGCTTGCTGTCACATAACGGGAATAGATTTGACTTTCCGCTATTGCTATCCGAGCTTAAAAGAATTAACCAATCATTTTGTAATGATATACTATGTGCCGATACCTTAGAAATGTTCAGGTTGATGGATGGTTTACCTGCCAGGCATGAGTTCAGTTCCAATGGCACAACACCATCCTCAATCAATAGTCCTGGCCCTTCAGTATCTCGAGATCAAGGGGAGCTAACTCCAAAGAAACCAATACATACACCACAGAATCAGCTCTCTCCCCAGAAGAGAAAGTTAAACGCAAGTGCTGAAGATTCTAACGCCAACGCCTTGCCGAAAATCATCAAACAGGATACTGAGACATTGTCATCGAACTCTGCAAACAATAATGGAATAATCTCCCCAAGAGACAAAGTAAAAGTGGCGTTAAGATTCAATGATATCAAAGTTAATGAGCAAACATCAAAAGGCGGTCTTCATGCTATTGAAGGTATTGCTGGATCAAAATGTGAATCTGATGAAGCAAAAACTGTTAGTGTCAAAGATGCAGCTACGTCAAATGACTCTGATAAACCTATGACCAATTTTGTTCCTGGCACTAAGGTTCACAATGTTGATACAGGGATCGAAGGCGCCGTTAAAGATACAGTAGAAAGCATTCCTGAGTTTTCTGCAAGTCTAGAAGATTCTGATTATCTACAAGCATTAGATGATGTTGAAATTGATATTGGTAAGAATGCAGAAAAACTTGACGCTATGGAAACAACAAAAGATAAAAGTTGTGATGTTGGTAAATCTAATGTAGCATCTAACTATTTACCTAGTTATGTTTTTTCTTCAACAGGATATCATGTGAAACCTGCAAGTAACTCAGATGGTAAAAATGATGCTAATAGTGATAAGGAAACTGATGGAGCTAAATATAATGATGTAACTAATGTTTTAGAAAAGACAAATGATGCTGAAAGAGTAATTAGTCAGGGAAAAGAATTCGGAAAAATGTCTGATGAGCTTAAACCAAATACAAAATTAGATGATGATGAAACAAGTGATTCTGATAGTGTAATTATAGTGGAAACTGATCATGTTGTTATTGATATAACTAAAACACCTGACGAAAACAGTGAAGATCAAAACAGGATGAATGAAGGAATAAGGAAAGAAACTGATGAATCAAAACTGATTTCAGATTCTAGAGCAACTATTCATTCTAGCTCTGAATCCATGATTGAGAGACCATTTACATCCATAAGAACTTCAAGTAATTTAGCAATCACTGCAATAGATAGATCAACATTATCAAATACACTTTTTGTCAAGAATTCTGGATCAACAATTGGTGTGAAAAGTTCCACTTCAAAGCCAGGTGGTTCATCAATGAAGCATGTGTCATTAAACACCAGTTTACCTGTGTTATCCAACTATGGTACACCTGGAAGATCTAATATGAACTTCAATTCTAATTCAACAAAGTCTTTTACAAAGCCTACGCCCATGAACTCTGATTCACCTGCTAGACTTTCTTCAAATGCTTCTTTAGCTGGATCAGGTACTAAGTCTTTGCCATCTAACAATGGTTTGCCAGCATCAGCCAGATTTCAATTCAATTCCTCTTCAAATGCAGCTCCATCAAAAGTAAATTTGAACCCTAGTTCATTCACACCATCAGATTCAGCTTTACCTGCTAGATCAACCATTTCTTATGCAAAGCCATCACCTTCAAGCACAGCCTCGCCTTCAAAAATGTCATACAGGTTAGATGAAATTCATGCTCGTAAATTTGGTGCCCGTCCACCTATTTCACATTCTGCTGAAGCAGACTGTATAACTCTTTTGAAATGTGTTAAAGAAACTCCTGAAAGCTTGAAATGGCTTGATGACAATGCCATTCCATTGAATTCAGTTCCTTTGATTTTTTAATGACGAATTTCCAGCCAATCTGATGTGAGAAAAGCTTGTGAAGTCATTGTCTCTACCCACTTGCCCAAAACTTGTGGCTCGTAGAAATCAATTCAGGAGGGCAGTCATTGCCTTAACCCACTTGCTTGAATCTTTTATTTGGGCTATTGAAAATTACTTATTTTTTATGGTTTGGCTTGTTGATAATTATACCCTTTATTTAATTGGGCTGGCTCACTTTAAATAAAATATAAGTTAATGACTTTAAGGCTTTTCTGTGAAGAGCTTATATTTATTTGTCGATTTGTGTCTGTACTTTCTTTAGTTTCATTTGTAAGCCAGATTTTTCAACAACAAAATTCAGCTCATAGTTTAGCAAAACAGGGGTGGGCCGGGCCGGCGGGCGTCCAGTGTTGTTAACAATTGCATTAAAGTTTTTCTTTTCCATATATTTATTCTATTTATTGTCAGATCTTTATGAAACTTCATTCAATGATAACATACCATGTGATGAACAGAATAAGAAAGTAACCACAACTCTACCTGCCTTTATTATGGATTATTTCCCTTTGTAATTTTTGCATTAAAGTTTTTAAATTTGGCTTTAATGTGGTTTCCACATTACATTTCTTGTTTCTGTATGAAATTGCTAGGAATGATTTGTTATGAATTTAGAAGTACATTCCTGATATGTTGTGGTCACATATGTAATTTTGTCATACATTCGTTTGTTAGATTTTTTCTGTAAGGTGCTGGCATCACAGTTAAAATTGATAATATTAAATAGATGGGATACAAAATTACTGTGATAAAGGAAGTAGGTGTTTCGTAAAAGTTTGTATGTTTTTGTTAAAAATTTTTTTAATCAACTGTCAGTTGTGCTTAGATTGACCCTGCTGATTTAAATGTTCATTATTTGTTCGATGATCCCTGTACATAAACATTGATACCTTAGGTCACAACAAGTTGATGATATGTTCTACGGATTTTTCTAGAAAAAAATGGGGCAAGCGAGCGAAGAAAAAAATAAAATCTTGATTCAGTTGCTTTATATAGCGGTTCGACCAAATTTTTATGAGCGAGCGTGGAAATAAAAATATTTTTTTGTAAAAACCGTCAAAATTAAGGTGCGAGCAAATCCATAGAACCTATGATCAATTTGTTGTGGCCTAAACCATTATTGTTAGTATTAAAATCAGTGGTGGTAAACGTAAGTGACATTGACAGTTGAATAAATTTCACCCATACTCTAAGGTTTTATACAATTTTTGTGCCAATTATTTATAAGGTTTATTAAGTTCATTATGAATATATTATATGTTTATGACCTTCATGTATGTTTTAGTACAGTGCCTTCTATATTCACCTTTACACTTTTGTTAATGTGTGACTTGCTCTTAGATTTGTACCAATACTTGAGAATTTGAAAAAAATAAGTTATACAGTAAAACTCGGATATAACATACTCGGTTATAACATACACTCGGTTACAACATACCATTTTTTCTGGCCCATTTTTATCCTTATATATAACATACTTAGTATGCTATATGTATATAACATACCTCGGTTATAACATACCGTATTTCTATGGCCCAGCGAGTATGTTATATCCAAGTTTTACTGTATGTACATGTATAACAATTACAATTGTATATAGTATTATTACTCTTCTTTCTTAATGCTGAAATACATCGGAAATTAATTTAATTGTATTAATGGAAAAACTGTTTTTTACAAGTGTAAAGGTAATTTTTGATGACCCTGTTCTAGTTATGATTTTGCTTTTAGAAGCGTGTTACCAATGTATATATGTATGATATTAGCACAGTCCCCAACATCCGATGATTCAATGTCTTGAACACAATTGTCTTTAGTAATGTGGGGCGGTGCCGGCAGCTTTAAGCATTAATATTTTTACATAATAACTGTTTTTTCCATGTGTTTTGTGTGATTAAACACACAGGTGCCTGACAAAATTTTCCTTTTAATATACATACAATAAGAAGGAAAAATGTGTCTGACACCTGTGATGTAACATGGCTACACACTGTTAAATTCTCTCAAAATTAAGTGTTTTCAACCTGATGGTCAGTCTCAATTGTTGATATTTTTGTATCAAATCATGTTTTGTATCACGATATTAAGTTGGTTTTTTAAACTTTTTATAAGGATATTTTAAATGATATAGTCAGTTGATATTTTACATTTTTGTGTATATAGTTTTTATATAGTGTAGAGATTTTTTTAAAGGTAGAATACCCCCTATTGGGCTCGACATGACAAAGTCCAATGGTTTTCTACATCAGAAGACAGACAGGGAAGTTCTACCATAATCTGGGGTTTTACAATTTTATCACATATTAATAGAAATTTTGATATTTTATTATTATATCACTCATGGTTTTTTACATACACTTGTTATTTTTATGTTGGAATATACACTGTTTTGTTACTAAAAATAGAATACTCATTATATATTGTCATTTTAATGTAAACAGTAGTTTTTGATGCATTATGTTTTTTCATTTAATTGTTTTTGAATATTTTACAGTATTTTTAAGGCTGGGTCCTTTGGGATATAACATTCCATATTGACAAAAGTTGTTGCTTAATATGTAATAATGGTTTATATTTGAGACTCATATTTGATTTTTTTCCAGCGTCAAATATTGTTTGTTCGTACAGGATGAGTATGTGCAGAACAAAGATTATTTTACATATCACTGCTGAAAGGCTCACAAATCATCTCAATTCCTTACATAATTCATAATTACAACATTCCGAAAAGTGCCGCTCCGACAGAATTGACTAGTGAAATTCTATTCAATCCAGGAAAAATTCTGTCGTAGCCAGTCCAAATGTCCTGTTAAATTTTATTTTTTAAAATAAAATGAGGACAACTATCGACCCTTTTATCTTATCTATTGGTATGTATTGAAGTAATTTTGATGTTTGTCTTCAGTTAAAAGTTAAAATAATGACTGATTAGCAACAAGAAAACAGTAATGATAAGTCATGATGTTTTGACATTTTGATGATTTCTTCTGGTCCAGTAAAACCTGATTCGGTCCAGTGATTCTTCCCCGATTACTGGACCAAATGTCCAGTAACGTCAAAACACTTTTCAGAATGTCTGAT
This sequence comes from Mactra quadrangularis, assembly GCA_025267735.1. Lineage (NCBI taxonomy): Eukaryota > Metazoa > Mollusca > Bivalvia > Venerida > Mactridae > Mactra > Mactra quadrangularis. Next base: position 34,094,737 of record CM046311.1, read on the forward strand.
GAGTACATCTGGTACAGTTCCTAATCAAATCTATGTGTTTCAATGATTTATTATTAAATTGAAATTGTTGAAGATGTTACATGTTACTGAATGTATATTTATTTTAATTAATAAATGTTTTATCACAGGAGCAAATATTTTTGCATATATTAATTAAGGTCTAGTTTTAACATGTATAGTCCTATTTTATTAACCTGTCACACATTAATATAATTTCACGGTGTGTACACACTCGTAATCTAGTTTACAAACTATAGAGTGTTTATTTTAGAGTGTGTACAAACCATGAAATAATGTACGAGCGACAGGTTAATAAAGTAGGACTATAACTAAATGACTACATGTATTTCTAAATGACAACGAGCACGTTGCCTAAGCAAATTGATATTTATCGCTTTATACCTTGGTACCCTTAATTTGACGTCACTCACTTATTCCTTTTGTTGTAAGAAGGGAACCAGGACAAAAAGCGATACATAGCGATTTGCTTAGGCAACACACCCTTCATGTATTTTTGTTTTATCTTTTTATCAGATGGGCAACTATTTTTGTACATAATCCAGGTCAAGTTTTAATGTCTAATTATTTTATTTGTTAAACTTTTTTATCATTGGAGATTATTTTTGTGTTGTTCATATTTTTTTCAAGTTTTAATTATTTCACTGTGACTGAATATATTCTCATAAATAATATGAAGGCAACATTCACTCTGGAGCTGTCATCGATTCCAATGATATCAATGAAATCGTCAATATTTTTTCAGATTAATAATCCATTTGCATTTGGAAATATTGATAATAAAATAAAGGTAAATAAAAGAAATCATCAAAATTTGCGGAATTTGTACCATTTAACTTTGGGAAGAAAAACAGAAAATAAACAAATGATTTGTGATAGTTTTTTTTTTTTATTTATAATCAATACATTTTTTTTACCAACTGCTAACCAATTTAATGCAGGATACCAAGTTATATACCGGTAGATATTTATTTATCGATATCGTCGATACGCTTTAAGCCCAATCAATGACCGCTCTAATTCACTCAGCACGTAGGCATTTATGCAATATTATGAATGTTAGATGACAATCATTTAATACTAGGTCACAGTGAAATTATTAATGTTTCAACAGTTGAAAAAAACATTACAATATATTTTAGCAGGTCAAATTTTCACATTTTATTGAACGACAGTTTTTTACTGACTTAAGTATAATATTATAAAATTGATTTTCAGACGATGTCAAATTTTTTTGTTGTTGAAGTATTGTTAAGTTTTATATTCAACTGTTAAGGGTGCATACATGAACCCTACTGCTGTACATAAATATGGCTATCTTTTTTTATCAATGGGGAGTACGAAAGTACTGTAATCAGTATTCAAATCATGCAAGTTAATGTATGCATCGCTGACAGTTGAATGAAATTCAACAACAGTAGATTCCAGTATTTAAATGATATTTATTAACTGCTGACAATATTGTGAGGGCTTTCATTACAGACTAAGCTAGTTTTCACTTGTTAATGACAAAATAATTGTGTAATAAAGTACATTTAGTTGATGCTTATTGTTTTGTTATTTCTCACTTGAAGAGTTGCTATTGTACTCCACTTACTCAGTCAGTAGACCACAAGTCTACTGATGAAGGGATGGTGTGTTCAATTCCTGGGCGGTACAAACTTTTGTGCAGTTTGGTCATGAAAGAAGTTTTATGGTCATTCTCCCTCTCAGTAGGTTGACTAACTGCTGTGATATATTCTATACAATGTGTTGCTATGGTATTAAAGCCAACCAAAACAACTCCTTCTTGTCCGGAATTTGTTTACAGTTGCAAGTATGGTATATAAATAACACATGGCAGTGAGTGTGACGGTACAGATTATCAACCCGAGGAAAATAATATCAACCGAGGCGCTAGTCTCGGTTGATATTATTTTTCTCGGGTTGATAATCTGTACCGTCACCCTCTCTGCCATGTGTTATTTGTTTTATTATACCGAACAAAACTGTAACATGTAAATATTCATTAACCGTTCTCTTTGTCAATTTAGAGTCTTTCTCTGAGCCCAGCAAGTTTAAACTCTCTGTCGAAATGGTAGCAAATCTTGATGTCATTTTTGTCATACGGTTGACTTTATTTTGACAACACCGAAAACGAAATGTCGGCTGCAACACTGATCTGGTATTGTTCCCAGTTTCGCTATCAGTACACAGGCGTAAGCCAGGAACGGCTTATAAACTAAGGGAAGTAACTTGTAAATCATGGCTACTTATTGTTAATAAGTGGTCTCCCTTAGATAGCGGGTAATAATTATATTATAACAATGTGATCGAACAAAATAACACCCGCTCCGGTACAGGGCTTTAGCATAGGGAAATGCCAGTGAGGTATAATAATACCTTCTATCACATGTACATGGTTGAAAGCCCAAAACTTTCAAAATTCTGAAATTTTATGACGTCTGCAGTTTGTGACATAGGAAAACACCACTTTCTATACTAATATTTCAGATGTTAGCAACATGGAGGATCAGTCCTTTAAATGTTCACGTATAAATGTTTGTGTAAAGTGTTTTTAAATAAACATTCTATGTATACATAATGTTCAGTTCAATAAATTTTATAATCTTGTACAACATAAATCGTTACCATATCTATTTACACCTGATTTAAGTATAGCATACGCAAGTAAATTTTGTGCTGGTAGAAATAAATGATCCTGGGTTAAGTTCTCCCTGTACACAGAAAAATTGACAATATTGAATCAAGAAAAGGAACATAAGACCAATATATCTAATTTAGAACTCCAATTTATGGGCGTTTCCATCTGTGTATAGTGCATAAACATTGACCCCTACCTGACCTTTCACATTTGCATCTAATAATTATCTACACATATCCCGAAAAAATTCAGTACCACACCTATTCTACACTTCGGCAGCGATCGTAAGATTATAGAAGTACAGTAAAACTCGGATATAACATACTCGCTTGGCCATAGAAAAAAGGTATGTTTTAACCGAGGTATGTTATTTCCATATCGCATACTAAGTATGTTATATATCAGGATGAAAAACGGGCCAGAAGAAATGGTATGTTGTAACCGAGTGTATGTTATAACTGAGTATGTTATATCCGAGTTTTGCTGTATGTTTTTGTGTTAAGTTTTAACTCGAAATCGAAATCCTCATGGTCACGGTGTGACGAGCATATATATTATTATTCATATTCAATGTAATGAATATTCTTGCATAAAGGTCAGGTCTGGGTCAATATTTACACACTATACAGGCGGTACAGACCAAGATTTTACACATAATTGCTAAAAGGGCCCAAAATGAAGAATAAATCCTTTTGTTCTTTGCACATACACATTTGTATTTTTACACAACGTAACTGTAAAAGTTTGTATGCACAATAGGGAAAACACCAAAATATTTGAATTCTGAGTATAGTCAATTTAAAATAAAGAGAGATAATGATGGATTATCATATATTTTATTATTAAGTACATTTATAATACAGTGTAAACTATTATTCTAATAATTCTTTCTGTTTAACTTTCATCATTTCTGTGGCTTTATCTAATGCTGCTGTCTTCTCATGTAACAACTGAAATAGAAATACAGTACAGTAACTGAGTTTATTTCGGTTGTCATAGCAACACATTATATAGGTCATTTCATAACAGTCGGTCAACCTAGACACAGAAATTTTCAGAAACTCGCCAGAGATTTAAGAGACTGAAATCTTGCTATCTTGTCATTAATTTGGTTTTTTTTTTCTGCACTGAATGATCACTACTTTTCTTCTGGAGATGATTGATGGACACTGAAACCCTATCAAATCCCAGCTACAGTTGGTGCACATCATCTGCCCTCGAGGGGCCTGTTTGATTCAGTCTACTCCGAGTACTCCGGTCTACTCTGCGAGCACCGATGAATCATATGTCCCACTTTTGTAGCAAAACACAAGAATGGCGGAAAAGGTTACAAGATTATTGTTAGATGACAGCAGTTTATCAAAAGAGTATGATACAAAATATGTAAAAATATAGTAAAAACATTTGTAATCCTCGCATTAAAACATGGATCTCTTATAAACTACGTCATACTCCGCTTACTCCTCCTAAAAGGCAGGTGTATTCAGAGTACTCCGAGCGCGTGCTCTGAACGTTTGATTCAATTTTTTTCAGTGATCAGAGTACTCCGATAACTCAGATCTTGCAAATCAAATACGCCCTAAGACCACCTGACACATCTTGTGAAAGGGGTATTGAGCCAAAAGATAAGTTTTTAAAAGAAAATTTCCCAAGGCAAAATTCACTCAGGACAGTTAAAAACACTAATTTCAAGTTCAGTGGAGGCCATTATGAAGGGAGTGCGGAGAGTTTGATACACATAAAAATATAGAATTGATCAGTGAAGAATTATGGAGTAGGCGTGGCCAAGCGATTACGATGTTGGACTGGTAATTATTGGATAGCCAGCTCCACATTGGTTTGAACCCAATCCAAAGCCTACCCCTTGAGCAAGAAATTTTATCCTACTAGCTCAGTACTGGGGGACCAGGAAGCAGACTCGAAAGTGATAAATATAAGTTGTAATAACTTGTTTCACAATTGAACAAAAATATATTAGTGTAACATAACAAACTTTGACAAAATTGTTCATTATCTTAATCAACTTACCCTTGCTTCTATTCTAGATTTTTTATCAGCTGCAATATCTTTTCCTAATGTTCTAGTAAAATTACTGTATTCTTTGGACATTTTCTCTTTAGATTGATTTAATAACATTTTAGCATTCTTAGCAAGTTTCTCTCTGTGCTCTCTAGATACCCTGAAACATAAATACACATACTGAAATATTAATAGAGTTCATAAACTGCAAATTACTGTAATAAAGCATTTCTCAGTATTTGGAGATGGGACTCAGAGCTTTTCTTTATATAAACATGTTTGGAAAATGTTATTGTTAAATTTTATTCAACTGCCGATGCCACATACATTTTCACCACTGATTTAAATGCTCATACATAAAAATACATACTTTATTTATTTTAGTGGATCCTGGTTACAGAACTATATTCAGTATTTAAATCAGCAGGGTGAAATGTCCAGTGTAATGTTTTTACTAAACGCTTTTTCACTAAATGAGGTTTTGGATGTACAAAAAACAAAGACCTTATACAAATATATAAATGATCAACTTACATTGGTATATTTATAAATATTGTAGTAGGGCCATCTTGTTGTGGACTGATATTCATACCTGATTTCTGTAATGATTGCATAACATCAGGTACATACTGAAATATATGAAAAAACACCAAAAAATAACTTTACATGAATATATTCTACCTACACATAAGAAGCATTCTGTACACAAACGGTCTGACTGACCTTTGTACGGAGACACCGCGCATCATGGGTAAACTGTCTATTTGCCCGAAAACACGTGGCAATGTTTACATTCTAACAATTTCCCCCTTCAAGTATACTGAACAAATAGAGTATGAATTTGTGTCTACTCAATAAAATTTGACTATCCAACCAACTATCCTCATTAAATTAAACTTTTAACCGGTAGTTAAACCTTCAACAGATAGTGTTTACATCTGTCATTCTTTACACAGTAATTTGAAATCGAAAGTAGAATACACGGTTTAACTATGCACCTATACCTATAGAGGTTTAAAAGTACTTTGTATATATAGATTTATATTCCTGTAGCTATGAGTGATCATTTATTTAACGTTTTAACAACGATTTTGTCAAAATCGAAAAAAATCCAACGATTTTGTCTTCATGCGCCGCACTATATTCTGTTGTGTACCAAACACCGAATTTTGGGACGGTTGTGCATCTTAGTATAGAGGTGATATCTTCACCTTCTATTAATAGAATGCATAAGAAGAGCTCTGCTAGATTGGGTATTTCACACCTATGTGGTTTCAAAACCAGGGACATGTGCCGGTAAAAGGTCTACACCAATGAAAATGGCAGAAAGCTCTTCATATGACAGGTATTGACAACTTTAGAATTTGAGAAGAAACATTGCATGCCTAAATGTTCCATATAAAGAATTTCTAAGAAGGCTGGTTGTAAAGATATTGTCCCATTCAGTGTTCACTATGGTAAGGCATTTAATCCAAAGATTTGCCGTTGCAGGAACAGTGAGTAGGTTAACTGACCACCGTGATAAGACATATACCAGTCTACGAAATTAGTATATAAAAGTGGTTGCCCGAACAGGTCATTTTACGTTTGCACTATGTCTTGCCTGTAGAAATTTGGTTGCCAAAAAGAAATTTTTATTTGCCCAAACTTGAAATTGGTTGTCCCTGGCAACCAGACACCCACTAATTTCATAGACTGTATACAATGTGCTGCTAAGGCTAAAAAATCCAACCAAAAAAGTGAAAACATACTTTAAACTTACCCCAAGCGATTGGCTCAGATTGATAACTATAAGGGTAGGACTTTTTCTTATAATAGATGCTATTTGATTTAATGGAAATGTTCCATCCTTTGTAGATACAGGAAGCTTTTCAAAACTACCTGAAATATATAAAAATATACAACACTTAGACCAATCTGATTAAAGCACTCACCTGTAGAGCCGCAACTGTACCGCTCGGATATTCTGGCAGCTGTCATGTGATACGATATGGGTCACAATGCAGGAGTTGCTATATGATATGTATCATGGTGTTAAAATCTAAATGACACTTATCTGATCAGATAGTAAAATAGATCTACATGAGCCAGTCCAAATTTATCAACCTGTGTCTATGGGTTAGGCAATGCATTAAAATCTTTAATACCTAACTACTACTTCTCTTGATTTTTTAAATGGTAACCCCGTAAATATGCCTGAAGTTTCAAGAGAATTTTTGGTGGTTTCAAGGATATAAAAATGTTGTATCAAAAAACTTAATCAAGAAGCCTTGTGCTGGTGCTGACATCAACGCACAGCTGAGTAGAAAAGCCACACTATTCTCCAAGCTAATAAAAATCATTAAAAAAAAATACCTGTATCTGTTCTAAGGACAATTTGTTCCATATAACTTTGTTTTAATTTTTCAAGTATCATATTTAATTTTTGTTTATAAGAATCTATATCAACAAATTCACTGATTTCTTCATCTTCCATCATTGTACCTACAGAAACATAAAAATAATAAACACAATGTTATTTAGGTTATATATTTACGTGACTTTCAGAATGTGCACAAATTTTAGTATATTATAAATTCTTGCAGCAGATAAAAAAAATAAAGAAAATATTCTAAAAGTGAATGAGATAACAATTATTTTTTTTATGTTCAAAAATGCCAGTGTTAGCCAGGGAATCCTCAATGTTTATTCTGAATCCCATGAACAAATTATTTTTGCAAATGACTTAGTTTACCATTTGATTCATTTTTTTGTGTGGAGGATTTGAAGCTAAAATCAATATTGTTACACATGTATACACTCTACAAACATTTTGGGTTGTATTGGGTTGTATTATTATCTTCAAAGTAGATTATCTCAATCTGAAGGAACAGAATTCTTGACTGAAAATGTAAACACTTTTTTAATTGCTCATATCACTTTCTTATTCCATGTTAATATTTTACCTGAAGCCTTCTTTGGTTTGTTTTTGCCTTTAGCATAGAGGGTAGCATCTGAATGGATCAGAGATGCCTGGCATTTTAGTGTTTGATTCTGTATGTGATATTTTCCCGTGGTAACGGCATGTTGTATACATCTTATATTTCTACACACAGGTATTTCTTTCAACTTCACTGAACTCAGGAGACTCCTTGTTACACAACAAAACCTACTTCTGTACATCGTAAGTCAACTGATGAGCACATTAACTGAAATGAAGATGAATGCATTGTGAGAATTGTCAATATGATAAAAAAAGCATTGCTACATTTATCAGCTTATTAGTCCTAAGTATAAGACCCTACGTAACTATATTTTTTTATTTGGACATTTTTCTGTCCCCTCCCCCCCGACTACAAATCACAAGCAATGGATATACTCCTTTAAAAAAACATTACAAATCAATGTATACAAACAGTTTATCTTGCCATCCTATACAAACTAGTCCAATTAGCTAATTCTGTTAGTAATTGAGTACAGAGTACGAAAATGTATGAGTACGAATTAATCACGTATTCAATTTTTTTTCACCACAGTCATCAACTAAGACAAAATGAACTAATTAAGTTGATTGCGCGTATATTATGAGAAAAATCAAGCATTATTCAAATAAAAATTGTCAGCCTGTAGAACTGGTAGTTAATTCTAAAATAATAATAATGATAAAATAACCTCCAATGTCTTACCGTTCAAAGTAAGCACAACTTTGGGTTATACTAAACACTGTAATGGAAGAGCGCAATGAAGTAATCTATTTGGAATAAAATAAAGAAATAAGATCAAATACGCATGATTTTAATCACTAGATAAATAATGATTTAAGATTAATTCAAGGACCTTATGTAATAAATGAATTCAATAATCGGAGTACAGATAGAGTAATAATTCATACTTACATGTAATTGTTTAAATATAAAATACATGTATTTTCAAGTTGTTACCAACTTGCCCAAAATAATCATTTTAATATTATTATTTGTAATATAATAACTGTAGCTCAGAAAAGCTGACATGAAATGCTTGTTTGTAATGATGTGAAGAGCATTTATTAAATCCTTTTGTAAACATGCAGGTGTCTAGCAAATCAACAATCTATAAACATAAATCAGCCATACAAGACATTTTCTATTTTTTTTTAAAACAATACAATGAAAATCACTGTCAAATCTACTGATACCATACACAAAGAGGGATCATTAATCCCTGACTGATTAATTAGGATATATTTCTTTATGAAATATATTATAAATTATCAACACTACATGCAAAGAAGGATCATCAACCCCATGGCGCCTCATTCTAACAAAGGATGAGTCCAACTGCCAAAACAGGAACGGATTAATATTTTCCGAAATTCTATTAACACTGATTAAAAACAAATTTACAAAAAAATTGAATAACAGATAAGACCAATAGTACAGAAAATTAAAATTGGTATGTTTTCATAAGAATTTACTACTTGGCAACTGTACCTCAATATTGCAAACTTACCCGTATGTGTTTCAATCCTAATCAAAGCTGCTATAATAGATATAAAAGATACGCTACTGCATCCACATTATGTAAATACTGCTGTAAAGAGGCTCACAGGGAAGATTTAATTATTATTATTATTATTATTCTGTCCATTCTCATACCCAGGGGTTATAAAATTCCCGATCGAAATCTTGAGAGCCTCTGACTTCTAGAGTGATTTTGGCTGGACTAATGGGTATGATTTTGTAGTCACCATGATTTACATGCTGAACAGGTAACAACGTCAACAGACAAAACTGAAAACAAATATCACTCATCATTTTCGTACCCATAGGCTTTCAGAATTCCAGATCTAGCTTCAAGAATCTTGATAACTTCTGAGAACGAGAATGATCTTCGACTCACATAAACAGCAAGTATAACAGCAAGTATTAGACCTTTTTTATTATTTTATTTTCCCAAAGATATGATATACATGTACTATCATACATGTACATTTATATAAAATAATATCACAAAAATATTCATAGCAATGTAAACCTACATGTATCATGAGCACATACATGTAACACAATGCAGTAAAATTCCCCTATTAAGACCACTTGTTATTTCAAAATCATGCGATTTTTGACAAATATTAAGACCCAATCGCTTTATTTGTGAACAAAAGGGTCTCTATAATAAGACCGTTTCGCTATTAAGACCAGCAATTTTTAACTATAAATCAATTTTGCTGGTCTTAATAGCTGAACTTTAATGCAATATACATGTATAACAACAATAAAAACAAACATATAAATTGCACCAAACCATATCGCCCTATATACAAATAAAAAAATGAACCAACAGAGTACAAGTTTTATAACAAATGAACAGCCGCCCCACTAGCTCAGATGGTAGCACGTAAGTCTGCTGATTGAGGGGTCGTGAGATCAATTCCCAAGGGAGGCAAACTTAGGAGTTTGGTAATAAATAATTTCTATGCCTATTCTCCCTCCAACCATTCTTAATCATGTAGGGCAGTTATCAGTCACTGATGGAGCAACAAGTATTTGCCTTGTAACTGGTTAACAGCTGAACTAGAGATTTAGCCTTTCCAGGAAGGGTGAGTAGGTGAGTAGGACCATTGTGAAATGACCAAAACAAATGTCCTTAAAAACCAACACAAAAAATACAACTGACCTGACAACTTAGAGCCTGTATTGACCAAACAGGAAATTGATCCTCACTCAAGCTTGGTTCAGGGCAAGTAGGAAGATGACGTGAGAGTGATTGTTTTAGTTTCACTATCAAGCCATTATAAATGAATGTAGACAAACTTCTTCAATGGGTGAGCATCAAACTAATCTACTACATGTAAAAAGAAACTAGTCCCCACAAGTCCCATAAAATACAATATCAAACTTGTTCTTCTAAAATTTGTTCAACGAAGTTAAAATATAAAATATTATGCATAAAAATGATTCCCCATAGGACTTGAAATCTATTAAGTAGTTTATTTACAATAATATACAATATCTGTAGTATTAACAATAAATAAGACCTATCACTGAATGTGATAAAATACCACAAACTGATGTTAGTGAAGAAATTGGGTGCTGAGAAAAGGACCAGACAAGATTTTCCATCAAAGGGACATAATTCAGCACAATATCAATGGACTGTTTCCTAAATGGGATAATGCTTATAACAATATATAATAAGCACATGTCTGCCTGAAATCTGGTATATGTGTGAAATGAGTATCAAATCTGTAAAATAGATGCTGAGAAATTGAGCACAATAAAAATTCTACAGACCGACAAGCTGACTGCTATATACCCCTCAAAATATTTTTTGAGGGGGGGAATAGTTACTGTACAAATTTGTACAAAAATAGTCTTAATTTTGTGTGTGCTCAGTTTACAACAAAGCTTTTGTTAAAACTAGAATGCTACGAAGACGAGGCTTATAAGTTAAGGAAAATAATTTAGTATATGATTAGAACTTAAATAAGAAAATACATTTATACTATAAAGTATAATAGGGGGCGTGCTCGATTGGAAATTCAGACTGTTAGAACTGGGAGAACTCCAATCGAGTGCGTCGGAACTGTGTTCTGGCAGCGTTCCACCCATTCCATCGAAATAGGTGGTGTGAACAGAATCGGTCGCGGTTTATTCATACCCAAGATGGCGGTGGCATCACTGCAAACATGTGAGTTTGGTGTTTGAAAGCGAATGTTGTTAAAATTATACTTTTGAACGATTATTTACGATAACAATTTAACTATTTTCTATAAATAAAGTAAGAATCGAGTATATTTCCTACGGATTTTGCCTTTTGATTCAGTTCCGACATCCAATTTCACTCGTTTGGCAGATTCTGTGGAAGAGTCGGAATTTGATTCTGGCACAGTTCTGACAGCCCAATCGAGCACGCCCAGGGTATTACTTAAAAACATCTAGATTTACATTCCTTTACAGTTGTGTCAATGTTGTAATGGGTAACATATTGTCAAACATTTAATGATAAATTACACTACCCTGTAAGTTTTTGTGACAAAAATGAGTTAAAAGACCGTTGATCATACGGACCCCAGAGTAGTAATTTAACAAAAGTCTTACAAGCATTTAACAATACAAAAAAGAAGGATTTACAACATAGATCTGTTGTAGGATGCTTAATAATATAGAACCCAGGGCAGCATATTATCAAAAATCTTACGCCAATTTTACATAGCAATAACAAAGGATTTACGACTAAAATCTGTTGTAGAACGCTTAATAATATAGACCCAGATGAATAAATATATCATGTTTCAATCAAATATCTTAATCAGCATGATAAAAAATACACATTGATAAAAATACACCCTTAACTTTAGTATAAAAGGGGGGCAACTCCAAATAAATATTCAATCAAGATTTATATCCCTTTCTAGTAAAGTTGAAATAGTCCCAATGAACATGTATACAAACTTTCACTCCATTATCTTGTTCAGCATAAAAGATAATATACTTTAAAAAAATAAATAAAAAACTTAAATCTTATATGCAGTGTTGAGGCCAACAACAGTTACTATGAAAACACTTATGCAAAATTGACAGTCAATAGCTCTTCTTTTTTTGAAAATTCAAGCTAAAAATTCCATTCAAACACCTCGACCTTTCATGAATGAATAATCTCGGAAGGATTAATGGGGGTTCTTCCCTGGATTTTTGTGATTTTACTACCTACGCGAAGCAAAGCACGCAATGGTTATACAAAATAGTTCATGTAGTATACACATAGATCTTTGTCTAAACAAACTTCTTTGTTTAAAATTGAACTAAATATTGTACATCAATATCATTGAACTATGTAATTTCAAATTTACAGACTAAAAGCGAAAATTCAGTCATCGCCTAAACGAACGTGTATTTGTTTACTTCAACACCGGTTTTTCCAAAATGGCATCTAAATATGTTCGAGGTTATTAGTAGCGAACGGCCGAGGAGTTCCAAATGCTAAAAATCATGTCTTGTTCAACATGGTTAACGAATCTTCTCAAGAAATGCTTGCATATGTGAGTGAAAATCATCCGGACGATCCAAGTAGCATGGGTGACCAGAACCCTGTAATTCAACTATTGTCTTTTGCGGTAAGTTCTTCAAATTTCTCAAGGATTCCTGACCAAGCGATTTATCATTTTCACCATAGATGACCAATGCTGGAACCTGAAAAACATAAATGGTTTTGTCACATGACATTGGGGTTTTGTAACATAGAGTAAACAGTTTTGTCAGATGACATTAAGTTTTGTAACATTAAGTAAACAGTTTTATCAGATGACATAAAGAGTTTTGTCACATTAAGTAAACAGATTCATCAAATCAAGTAAACAGTTTCATCAAATCAAGTAAACAGTTTCATCAAATCAAGTAAACAGATTCATCAAATCAAGTACACAGTTTCATCAAATCAAGTAAACAGATTCATCAAATCAAGTACACAGTTTCATCAAATCAAGTAAACAGATTCATCAAATCAAGTAAACAGTTTCATCAAATCAAGTAAACAGATTCATCAAATCAAGTAAACAGTTTCATCAAATCAAGTAAACAGATTCATCAAATCAAGTAAACAGTTTCATCAAATCAAGTAAACAGTTTCATCAAATCAAGTAAACAGATTCATCAAATCAAGTAAACAGTTTCATCAAATCAAGTAAACAGATTCATCAAATCAAGTTTACAGTTTCATCAAATCAAGTAAACCATTTCTCACATATGATATACCAGTAGTAATCAATTGGTCATACAAATTATTTCATGACCGAACTCCATTAAAGTTTGTCCTGGGAGTTTACAATCCCTAAATAAAGAGACTTGTGCTTTTTTTAATCCTTCACTGCTCAATCGCGCATTTTTACGTGTCCAGACCCCCCCTCCAAAATGGCCAAAACAGCCTTGAAAATGGTGCTTTTTAACTAGATTTAGTGATTTTCACTAAAGGATAGTTGTTCCTTAAAAATGTGCTCGTTTTTGCACACCTCCCCCATCAAAAGATGTCTCAGGGGGGTTCCGAGGGGGGATGTGCCCCCCTTTGTTGCTATGGTTTGAAGGGGGCACAGCGCCCCTCATCGCCAGAAAAAAAATCGGGGTCATTGAGTGCAGAGAAATTGGGCCAAATGCTGATAAGAAAACATGTTTTCAGTCTCTGAAAAGGCCCGGCACTTTAGACCTCAATTTTGGAAAATATTACTGTTTGAAATGCAAATGTGGGGTGGAAAAAAAGCGAAAATTGCTCTTTTTGCTGTTTTTGCTCCGCCCCAGCATTGCCATGGTAACTGGGATCAGGATTCAACTTGGTTTTTCTAAAAGAAATTCACCCAGGGAAAACTTGGCCAAGTTGCATATCTGTATGATTATAGATAATAAGTAATGAAATTAGAGCATCTTGTAATAGACCTAGCGCGTATTAGTGAAAAAATGGCTACTTTTCACACATGTCGCAACAAGTTAAGGTTTTACTGAACTAGCTGGTCAGGTGGCTAAAATATACACATCAGATATTTGTATTATTAGAAATACATGCATTACATAAATTTCTGTAAATTTTGTCTTAAAGCAGTTGAACCATAAGTACTCTTGTTGAACAAATGTAATACATGGAACAGTTGGACCAGTAGTTTAAAATCAGCCTAATTTGGATAATGTCAGCCTCTGCCTAGGATTAACATAAAAACATTACCTTTAATGAAGCATACTGCTCTGGTGTATATTTACTTGTGTGAACAGGAGCCACTGGAATATAACCACGACATCTTGACAATACATTCTCTGAATCTGAAATATTTAACATCGAAATAGTTATCATTGTGGGATGAGTTGGCAAATGGTACAATGTGCTGCTAGGAATCGAGAGGTCTCTTGTTCAAACCCTACTAGGGGCAAGAAATTATCCTATGATTGCTTCACTCTACCCAAGTGTTAATGGTTACCTGTGAGGGTGGTAGAAGTCTGTTGTGCCAATATGTCGGTTTCACTAAGTACAGTAAATGACACCTTAGATACTAAGACTATAAAATAATATACTGTAAGTGCAATAACATATACATGTACTTTTTTTACAAAGAGCTCAAATTTAACAAAAAATATAACTTGTAAATTTTAGCAAGGTGATTTTATTTCACCCTGCATAATTCTGTAATTGACTGAAACTGCCCTTCATGATTTAGAATCAGTGGTAGGAGGCAGCATAATCTCTTAACCAAATAGCTACCTAATAGCTAGCTAAGTGGTTTCTAGTAGCTCAGAAGACTAGTGTTATTAAATGAGATAGACTAATGTGTTATCAAATGAGATAGACTAATGTGTTATCAAATGAGATAGACTTGTGTTATCAAATGAGATAGACTAATGTGTTATTAAATAAGATAGACTAATGTGTTATCAAATGAGATAGACTAATGTGTTATCAAAT
The DNA here is from genome assembly GCA_025267735.1 of Mactra quadrangularis. Classification (NCBI taxonomy): domain Eukaryota; kingdom Metazoa; phylum Mollusca; class Bivalvia; order Venerida; family Mactridae; genus Mactra; species Mactra quadrangularis. The sequence goes on from CM046311.1 coordinate 34,109,819, forward strand.
GAGATAGACTTGTGTTATCAAATGAGATAGACTAATATGTTATCAAATGAGATAGACTAATGTGTTATCAAATGAGATAGACTAATGTGTTATCAAATGAGATAGACTAATGTGTTATCAAATGAGATAGACTAATGTGTTATTAAATGAGATAGACTAATGTGTTATCAAATGAGATAGACTAATGTGTTATCAAATGAGATAGACTTGTGTTATCAAATGAGATAGACTAATGTGTTATCAAATGAGATAGACTAATGTGTTATCAAATGAGATAGACTAATGTGTTATCAAATGAGATAGACTAATGTGTTATCAAATGAGATAGACTGATGTGTTATCAAATGAGATAGACTAATGTGTTATCAAATGAGATAGACTAATGTGTTATTAAATGAGATAGACTAACAAGTTATCAAATGAGATAGACTAATGTGTTATCAAATGAGATGGACTAATGTGTTATCAAATGAGATAGACTAATGTGTTATCAAATGAGATAGACTAATGTGTTATCAAATGAGATAGCCGTATCATTTTTAAGTTTTATAGAGTACAAACCTTTAAACAAGTATGGTAAGGAATATGAACCACTCATTGATGGACTAACAATTACAGGAGCATTCAACTTTAACTCTTGTATGACAGCTTCAAGAAATGCTGCAGGATCAGGAGAAGTGTCAGGTTTAGGACTGTCACCAAACCCTGAAATGGTATCCACATTTACAAATGAGAAAATTACGCTTCCAATTGACTCTATGGATCATGTACTGAGTCCATGAAAATTGTTGTCAGCCCAGAGACTTAGTAATTGTTATTCGTCAGACTATCTTCCAACTATTTATGGCTAAAATTTTCCATATTCCATAAAAATAATTAGTTATGATTATACCATTTATTTTAGTTTGAGGATACAGTACAACCTCTCTAAAACAACACCCACTGGGAGGGACTTATGTATGTTGCTATTCAAAGGTTGTTGCTCTACAGCTAGGCTAAATTCAATTAAAATCATAGACAAGAGAAATATCAAAAGCTGTTTTAGTGCAGAGGGTTTTTTTGTGTAAAGAGCCGCTCTGCAGAGGTTATACTGTACATGTATATGCTTGATCGTTAAAATGGATAATATGTTTTAACATATACCTAACTAAGCTTACTGGGCCGTTGATAACTCCACAAATTGATAATATTTCACCTAAGTTGCATAACGTCTGAGCTATATTTAATGTGACGTCATCCAGTCCATAAATCTCATATTGACCGGCTACCCAGTCCACAATTCTTATATTGACCATTTATGACGTCATCCAGTCTTATTGTGCTAATAACAGCAACACTAACAGATGAAACGGCAGAAGAAGAGCATGTTATTTTGCTGCATCGCTTGAAAATGAAAGTTAGACTGGAGTTTGAGATACTTGACATACTGAAGAATAAAACTATTATTTGAAAACACATTATTATAGTAAAATGACAGCAACAAGAGTGGTGAAAGGATTTAAATTCGGTATAATATAACAAATAACACATGACATTGCGGGCAATATGCAAGTTTACGGACTGGTTGTTCAGACCTCGGAAGCACAGCTTCAAGCCATATACCTTCCTCAGTCTGACCAACCAGTCTGTAAACTTGCATATTGCCCACAAGACCATGTTTTATTTGTTAAATAGAATCTTTACCTGGTAGATCAATAGCTACAGATCTATACCCTAGCTTTCCAAAATGTTGAAGTGTCCACATTGGTTTAGTGACCCAGGTCAACGATTTGAATGCTTGACCATGTAGAAACAGAATATCCATAATAGGTTTATCAACAGAAGTTTCTCTGTAAGCAACTGTAAATGTCTGAAAGTACACAAGTGTTTTTTAATGTGTAATAGTCGATCAATATTGCTTGGGTTTAATACCGCAGTGACCCATTTTATAGTTCACATCACGATCAAGTCAGTCGATCTTCTCATTGTTCCTGGAAAGACTAAATGTCTGGATCTAGCTGCTGACCAGTAAAGGGGCAAATACTTCTGTCATTGACTGACAGCTGCCCTACATGATTTAGAATCCGTGGTAGAAAGGGGAATGGTCATATGGGGGGAATCAGCAGGGGGGGGGATGGTACGCAGGTAGTCACTTTTTGTTAAGCAGTGCTCTTTATATTCTGACCAGCTGTGTCTGTTAATACACAGTAAGATATACAGTACCCATCAAAAGTTTGAGACGAAAGAAATTCACTGCAATTCTTGAATTTTGATGATTATTACAAAAGAATCATTATTTTTTATATATTAAGGTATGATTGGTGACAAAATGAAAACAAATTTATTAATGTAACATATTTACAAGATTCAGCATCCGACATCCTAAAACCTCTCATTAAATGTTTATTATAATTATTTTCAATAACATAGCTTTTATGATATTTTTGTAGTCTCATTTATAATTATAATGCTAACCAAAAAATGAAGCCGACACTAAAAAGCATTTCAAAATAAATTGTTGCGAAATTTAAGTTAAAAGCTATTCAGTAGGCTTAAAAAGTGAAAATGTCTCCAAACTTTTGGTGAGTGCTGTATATAACAAATCTTCTTAATTACCAATGGTAAAAGTATAAAACTTAAAAAGAGCCATAATTTAGTCAAAGTCATAAATTAATATACTTCATCAGTTATAAAAAATACAATACAAAAAGCAAATATTGTGAAACATTTTTTACAATCCCCGTAATCAGATATCCTGTACAGCATTGTAATGCAGTTACCATGGAGGGTCATGTCAAGATGACCTTTATGTTGACCAATCAAAGCATAGACCAAGGTTTGCAAGCTAATTTGACAGCCGTGTTATTCACAGTCTGCGATTGGACGGCCGATTTCAAATTGTGTGCTGTAAACAAGTTACCAAACCTGAATATGACTCTCATCAGAAAAAGGCAAACTCTAAATTAACGAGTAGGCAAGTGGAAAATTTTAGATCGGGTTTTAATCAGATTGCATTTTTATAGTTACCTTTCCATCAATGTTGACCTTTAAGTCTTTGACCTCTTTAACAACAATATCTGTATCCTTAGAAACACTTGCTTCTTCTAATTCAACATTACTTGTACCGCTAGATGACATCTTAAACCAAATAATAACACTAACTACTATACCTGTGAAAGTAGAACAAGGAATTTGAATTATTTAGGCTTTTTCATATCTACTTTGTAAGTAAACAAGAGCAGCCCTTGGAATACACTCGACTATTAAGGGTGCTGGTGAAAACAAAATCAATTGATATGCAAGGCAATTGAAATAAAAGAAATTTACCAAATACACCATGGAAAAACTGACGTTTTGCTGTTTTTATTTTGCTAAGGGTAGAATTTCCCAATGAAATAAAAAATACAATGTATCACTAAATACCAGTATGTTGAATTTGTACATATTGCCACTGCTGGGTCTCACAACATACAGGTATTTCGGTATACTGTGACAGCCCTAGTATTCATGTAGTGATAAATACAACTTGTTCATGTTCTTAAATCAAGTTATTGAGGGCAAAAAAATATAAGGATTTAAGTAAACTAACAAAATGGTTATTAAAGATATAAATCATGTAAAAATCAGAAAAACTCAAGTACTATGTAAACCATGTACCTACCTATTATTATAACTTGAGCAGTTTTGTTTAACTGTATGACTCCAGAAGTGTTCATCACATAAATTTACATAAAATCTTGATATGCAGTAACAATCTCTTATCAGTAAACAACTTGACAATCTGAGGTCAATTTATTCATGAGTAGTCATACCTAACATTTGTAAAACTTTAGCGACTGAAAGATAAATAACAATTTGATAAACCATGGCTAAGCCCTGAGGTGTTGTTAGCAAGACAGTCCCCCCCCCCCTGAGTCACAAGTTGAGAGGCTATTGCTCCCAAGGCAGTCCCCCCCCTGAGTCACATGTTGAGAGGCTATTGCTCCCAAGGCAGTCCCCCTGTGTCACAGGTTGACAGGCTATTGCTCCCAAGGCAGTCCCCCCCTGAGTCACAGGTTGAGAGGCTATTGCTCCAAAGGCAGTCCCCCCCCTGAGTCACAGGTTGAGAGACTATTGCTCCCAAGGCTGAAGTTTTTAGAATTTTGAACTTCTAAGGTTCAAATTCTAGTACTTTGAAATACACATATAAAGCATAAAATCAATTTGATCAAAAGGAAAGATTTCAATTACTTTTTACTGGTTTAAAGTCTAACTCACAATACGACTGTTCAAAACTATCCGGCACTGGGTTAATCTCTATTCACTGTTCCTACCAACATGATAATACACAGTCCAGGGGTGGATCCAGGATTTTTTTCTAGGGGGTCCAACTTTTTTTCTAGGGATGCGCTAGAACCATACTGCCATACAAACCACGATATATTGCTTTGCAAACCAAAGACACAGTAAGGGTTGCATAATACTTTTGTCTTAAAGAACTTATTTTATAGGATTTTGTAGGAAAAGTGCTTGTAGCAGACTGGACTGAAAAACTGGGCTTTTAGAGTAATGTGAACATTACAAAAACCTCCAAATCCTTTGAACTTAAGCTTTCATCGACTGGACGACTATTTTCATTTGGTTAAGGTAAGACTTTTTCAATGAAATTAAAAAATACAGCTAAATACCGGTATGTTAAACTCGGACTGTGGTATGTATTGCCGCAGCTGCATATTGCAATATATATATATAATAATATGACAGCCCTATTGATAATACAAACTACATAACCATTAGGTCTATGTTAAGCACAGAAAAATTTGCTTCATGTTACTTAAAAATGGTTTATATTGAAAAATACACTCATGGACAGGTACAATTTTTAAATTTCAGGGGGGTTCGGACCCCCCTGACCCGCCGCTACAATGCAGTCACATAGTTTTCCTAATGTTTACTAAGCTCTATGTCCGAACTACAATACATCCGAAATACTAGTCATTTAAACATTATCGTACAACATAGCTAAATCAGATAATCAAGGCATTAAAAGTATCAAAACGATTAGTTAATAAAGAACATTAAACAAGTACAGGTTTAAAATTATATGACAGGAATTAATTGATAAAATATTAAAAAGAATATTCAATATACGTTGTTGATGACGAATCAATGCTAACACAGTTACTTCCCTTGAGTTTCTTTTTTTTTTAATTTCTTTACCGGCTATCGGTGGGTCACCTATATACATGCACAAATTAAAGTTCTTAAAGAAAGTAATTTTAACCGCGAAGTTCTGAATATTCATATTATTTTTTTTACAAAAAAAAAGCTAGCTTTTCCATTTTTGGTTTCGATTTATACGATTTGAAGAAAAATATTGTTGGTTACAATTGTGTCATTGACAGTATTAGACCTATATGAATTGTTAAGAATACATGTTACATATTATATATGGTGGCGTCCCAAACTCGTCACAGCGGTTTTATTAATTTGGTGGCCCCAACAATACCAGTGAGCTTCTCTAGCTTCTCTAGACATGATTAAGTGGCACACTCCCTAAAACGGTTATTTCCCTAGCTAGTTATACGAGGGGCGATTGATAAATTCGCGGAATTCCCTTCTAAAATATTTACTTTCTCGTCAAATCACATTAAAACTCAAATAAGTGTAAAACAATTCATTGGCATTTTCACGATCATATTGGTGAACAGATAATCATTATGTAGAAAGAATAAATGGTATCCATAGCAACCTCTGTTAGGTGACTTCAAGCTCGCTATTTTTTCACCTATTTCGAAAACATTAAACATGGTATTACGTACTCAATTTTGGTACGAATTATGCGCCAAAATTAATTACACTAGCATGACGTCTCGACATCATTTCCAAAATTTTAATGAAATTGTTTTGAATGGTTATTGCAAAGCAATTATTATAGAGTCATGGCTTCGATACAACGAAGGACGTCAACAGATGGTTTTGGGTTGGGCGCAGTCATAAATTGTTGTGTTTGACTCAATTTGTCACATGCAGATAGCTCAAACAAATTAAAACTGCTGATACATTACCAACATGTGGAAAAACATTTGTCTACAAATGGCGCCAGGGGTTCAGGTAGGTAGAACATGGGTATTTGATGAAGAAAGACCAGGTCAACTGACAGTCACTGTTGAAAGGAAGCGTGAGTGGAGAAGCTTCTAGATAAGGATTGATGGCTTACAGTGTGCTATATTGCACAAGAGAATTATTTATTCATTCAGTGAGGAATACTTCAATGTTACATTTTATCAGTGGTTACATAGCCATATAGAAAGGATAGGGAAATAGGTGGTGATTATGTGCAGAAAGTAAATAGGAAACTTGACTTTGACGTTTAAGTAACCCAATGATGACGTCGGTGTGCTTCAAGTACGGCATACTAGTGTTGTAAAATGTTTCATGAAAACTTTATTTTCCAATGTATCAAGAAAATATCTGGGCTTTATATCAGTCTTTGGTAAACGTACAGAATGGTGTATTTTGTCTCTCGAACCTACAATGTTCGGATTACTAGTCAAGTATCACATCTACTAGGCTATTCATTCCACTGTTTTGAGTAACGTTTTATTTCATATATAAATTTACTATGTATTAGTTAGATTATGTTTTCATTTTACTATAAGGTTTAGTGCGAGGGGCGGAGCCCCGAGCACTGAACCTTATAGTAAAATGAAAACATAATCTAACTGGCTTAGCACAGCATTTTCCCCAAGTTCAACATGCTTCTATACTATACAATATAGTACATGTCTACTATCAACAATCCTTGACAGCTGATTGGACGAGGGGAAAATGCTATGTGCTAAAGTCAATTTCGCATCTTTCTTTCATAACATACAATGACCATTAAACATGAACATAAATGCTCTTAAATACGTGTGAAATTAATATTTTTATAAGTATGCAGTTAATGTACATGTAGAATAAACAATGAAATGAATATGATGATCAACTACCTGTATTGGCAAATGTACATGTACATTGTACTATATTCGTGTCACAGGGTGTAAAAAATGCAGCATGACGGGAATCGAACCCAGGACCCCTCGCTTACAAGTCGAGTGCTCTCTTGACTGAGCGGGCGATTATATATCCTTCTCTCTATACATGTAATGTGAACAGGTAAGTTCCGTGACATTCGCATTCTTGAAAGACGCTTATTCTGCGTAACTTTTCGAAAAAATAGTTTGAAAGCAGAAACGAGCCTTTCCAGCCTCTCCAGTGACAAATGGTATGTTACAACAAGAATGTGTTCTTGCACCAACCTAGTCTCGTACCCAGAGGTTATCAAGATTCTAGATCTTACCTGCTAGTATCGAGAATCTTGATACATGTAGCCTCTGGGTACGAGGATGACACCAACCCTGTATAGCATGGTCTTCTCTGCAATGCTGACAGATACAAGGACGATGCAGATGTATTTCATCTCAGATACAGAACTGACGGTAAACTATTTAACCTCAGGGGCCTACATGCTGTGACAAAAGGTGAAAGAAACTGTCACCAGAGACTTTCTCTTTGCTGATGACTGTGCTTTTAATGCCAGCACTGAACCAAAAATGCAAGCTGTTCTAAACCGGTTCTTAGATGCCTGCGACAACTTAGGACTTACTATCAGCACAAAATTGGCTGGCGTTATGTACCAATTAAGCATGCGGCACCAGGTGACTTATACAAAGAGCCTTGCATCACAGTAAAAAGACAGCTTCTCAAAACAGTAGACAGCTTATGTATATGAAGACAGCAGTAATGGCAGTACATGTAATTCTAACAGTAAGGCTTTACTGTTGTACTGCTGTACTGCCGTTACTGCTGTCTTCACATGCCAGCTTTACCTACCTTGACAGGACACCCACAAGCACCAAAACAAAAACAACTGAGTAGCTAAAGTCAGCTCAGCCTTCAGAAGACACAGAGAGGAGGTTTGGGTCTTAGTCTAGCTACAAAGATAAAAGTGTACAAAGCTGAGGCTCTGACCACCCTCCTGTATGCCAATGAGACATAGACAGTCAACAGTAGACATGCGAAACAACTTATTAATAACCACTTCCACCTCAGTTCACTGCGCAAGCTCTTACACATAAAATAGCAAGACAAGGTACTAGACACCGAACTTCTTGAGCGTGGTGGACTCCTTAGAATCCATACTCTTCTGAAGTGATCCCAAGCAAGATAGGCTGGGCATGTTGTCCGAATGTCTTATGATAGGTTACCCAACATGACATTTGAAGTATGCAGGCGCGTAGCTACCAGTACGCAGAGTACGCAGCTGCGTACACACTGGTCCAGAAAATTGTAAAAATACAAACGCCAAAAAATGTAATAAAATCTTTCGCCTGAGGGGGGTAGGGGTGTGTAAAACAAAACTGCTTGATCGTTATTTTACTAACCTTATGTCAAGTTATATTTCAATGGGACTTGCGATGCCTTTTGGGAGTTGAATTTACGGTTTTAAAATTCGATGTTTGTCTTTGAATCCAGTCTATATAATTCTTTAAACGCTGGTTAAAATTGAATGATAATTTGTATGAATGTTGTCTTCCTATATTTGTGTCCAGATTGAATTATACAGACCCATTTTGAATAGTTGCCAAAATGCTCCTGAAATGATCTACAGAAAAACAAATTCGGGGCGGGGCATGCCCTTGACCCCTAGGATTTTGCGTACACATCAAAAAGACCTTGCTACGCCACTGGCCATGACCAATTTTAAATTAAAAAATAATTTAATAATGAGGTGAATTATTTATTGTGTCTAATTTTGCATTCGGAACAACCACGGCGATCTTTAAGATTGTTCCTATTGCTTAATTTGTCATACAATTTACTAAGCAGTTCTGATGGTCGTGTTAATGAAAAAAAGTGTCGTGGTATATGAGAACGACGGAACACATAAAATGTTATACCAAAAGAAGTGATTACTTGGCTTTTGTATGACTCTGTGTCTATGTAACAGTTTAACCAATGAAAAATATCGCTAATTAACATGTTACGAGTACAACATGTATTTGTAGACGAGAGAGTCAAATAAATTCAGTTCAGTTTCAAACGTATTTAATTTGACATTGTCTCCCTTATATATTTTCCTTGCTTATAAATCACCAAAATAACTAGTCTGGAGAAAACGAATTACTTATATGTGACTGTATATTATATACTTATATTTAATGATGCTTATTTTATTTTTGTTTTGTTGGGTTTACCGTCATAGCAACACATTGTATATGTCATATAACGGCGGTCAGTCAACTTAGTCACTGTCCTGGAAAGGCTAAATCTCTGGATTTAGCTGTTAACCAACTACAAAGCACATACTTTAGATTATAGAAATTATACCTTTGTGAATGTAAACCAAATAAAAAAGTGGTAAAAATACAATAACATAAAAAATTATAACAATAATTAACTATATATACATTATTGTTTTATTTATACATATAGATCTATTCATTTTTATACAATTTACAATTTTATATTCAATATACAACTTTATATACAGTTAATCTAATGTATGTAATATGCGGTTCAATGTGCAATATTTTATCCCATACGCAATATAGAATAGCATGAAATGCAGTAGTAGTGAAAGAGTTAAACATATTTTAAATCAATCAATAAAGTAATGTGAAGTACTGACACAATTAAATGCTTGTGCAACTATTAAAGTGCAGTAATAAACAAATATAGAAATTCACACAAGTAAAACAAACACAGTTCCGAGATACGTACATATACATGCCGGTAGGGCCTATAACAGGAATTGAGTTACGAAACGAGGGACGAAACATTTTTCTGGGGTATGGTATAGGTTTTTTATGCTCAATCGAAAAGTTCGGACAATATCGCCGGCAAAAAAGTTCATTTTGATAAAACCAAGAGCGTTCGAATGAATAAATCGATGATAAAAGCCACGCATTTCGGTACTTTTTAAAACGGAACTATTTTTGTTTTCGCCCCCTGGACTCTTCGACCTAAAAACTTTCGTAAATTAGTTTCTGTTGAATTCTATGTGCGTCGGTATTTTTGCTACGTATCATTTCTCGTACATGGAATTTTTCGACACAGAGCTCAAATATTTTTTTGTACATCTGTGTTTTTTACTATTAAACTTAATTTTCTGTGTTGTAAGACCTTTTTATTAATGTTTTGTTTTTATGTCATTTTTTTGTCAAAATGGCTCTTGCAAAAGAGAAACCTTATATTGATTTTTATGTATAAAAATCTATATAACCAATTACTTTGGATAACTAATACCTTTTGGGTCTACATGAGCAGTGTATACTAATAACAATGATGCTATTGTACACACATTGATTTTTTCTTGAAACAATCACTATAATCGAGTACTGTTTCTTGATTAAGATTTATTGCGCAACATTTTATCATAGCAACTTCTAAATGGTTTCATTTGAAACGTCTATCATGTAGGATAAAATTTACCATTATATATTAAATACTATATTTCATAAAACTAACAATAATTTATACTAAATTATGGCCCTTACATACAAACATACATTCTAAGTTAAGTTCTAATGCAACATTTTATCTTGGCAACTACTGAAGGGATTAATTTGAATATTCACACATGACTACGGTATTACCATAGGAAGTCAATTTTAAAGTTGCATCACTCTAGCTTGAATTTTTACTATTTTAAATTGTGAGCCTTTTATATTGAAAATGTTTTAGTAAGAAGATCTGCAAAAAATAAAAAAGCTGCAGTCAATGAAAGTTTTCTTGTTAAATTTTTCTCATCTCAATTGAATTGCATAATTGATTCCGTTTACAAGACCACTCCTAATAGTAGAGCGCGCTGTCCATTGACGGCTCTCAATTGTTAATTAAACCTCTTACCTGAAATATCCAAACACTTCGTAATACCCAGAATCGACATTGAATAAATTCTAGAATTTTATCCTTCATCATTGCACCTTTAACTTTCAAGTTATCCTATTTCATAGAAGTTGCTCTCTAAAAAGTAAATTCTAAATATTTTGGTCGTCTGAACCACACGGATTACACAAGTAATTATGCACGAAATCCATGTGCCTATTTACGTCATTTAAAACTGGCATGGATAAGATACGAAATGGAGACTTTTAGGCGAAAAGGAGCATATAATGGCAAAACGGAGATTTAAAATAACAATTATAATACAAATTATATTTACTGATAATAAAATCACCATTCTCAAATTAGTGATTTTCATATCAGTCCAATTTTTACAAGAGTTGCTTAAAACGTAGGGTCCACAAAGGCGGATCCAAAGGGGGGTCAGGGGGGGTCCGGACCCCCCCCCCCCCCTAGAATTGGGAAAATGTACCTGTCCATTAGTGTATTTCTTGACTGTAAGTCATTTTTGAGTAGCATGGGATCTATGTTAATGTGTACTTATTATTATATGTGTGCGTATTTAACGAGTGTGAGGACTCTGGTATCAGTGGGTTTAACGCCGTGTCGACAAACATTATTGTCATTTTACTGAGGCAAGCTCACCTTACCTAGGTTTCCTGGACCTTGTCTATAACCAAGACTAATCAACCCTTCCAAACGTTCGATATCTTGTCCATTATATTATGCATAATATTATTTACACGATTTTTCCTTTTTTAGATCGGACTAAGCATTTTTGATTTGGTGAAAATGTTTAGTACAGATCCTGCAAAGGTGTGCCTTCAGATTTAAATTGACCATGTAAATGTTATATTTCTTACCAGACTAGGCTGAATATAATATCTTTATACAATACAAACAAAATATTTAGCCCTATACTTGTATGAAGGGCGTGTTTCTTCATTTCATTTTATCATAATTACATGTTTTTACTATGGGTTATATATATAATATATGCGAGTGATCACCATGGGATTCATTTAAATTTCTTTTTTTTCGTATGTCTGTTTATGATAATGCCATGTTCACTATATGTGTTCGTAAATTTCATTCTGTTTGCTATAAACATGTTGTATGTCTAGAGCAATAAAGGTTGTTGTTGTTGTTATACCTAATCAATGGAGGAAAATCAACATTATTGTCGAATATCCATGGCAGAGTATAACCAGTCCGGGTGAGACTCTAACTAGCAACCTCTTAGGGACACTTGATTCGAAATCCTGAGCTTGGCCTTTGTAAGACACCGAAACAGAACACATATTTTACTTTAAACAATAATTAAAACAAAAACATTTGGTTTTTACATGCCGGTATACGTACGTATACGTTATTTTTAATAGTTTAAAAAAAATAAACGTCTGTACTAGACAAACCAAATATTAAGTTGATAAATTGTCATTTGCATTTCATCAATTAATGGACTATAAATAAATAAAATGTAGTAAGATGATTAATAGTTCACCAGAACCAATCATCGTTGTTGCCTACGTCATCATTGCTTTCGTCATCTTGTTTTTGTTCATATTGTCCCCAGCTGAAGTAATCCACTCTCAAGTTAAACTTATCAAAACCATTTTCTAACATATCAGCGGATATTCTCTTTTCACACCATTTCTCACAACATTTCAGTGAACAACATTCATGGAACACCATGTTAACTGTGTTAAGAAGTCGCCTTTGTAGTAACCTTTGGTACAATGGCTTTTCTGATTGTTCACCTCGTCGTGAAATCGGCTTTGGTTTGACACTAGGTCCTGCTTTACATACACATGAGTTGGAGCACTCTTGAACATCATTTAAGTTTGTTTTTTCGGCACTTCAGGGATACTTGTGGGTGGGTTTTCTGTGCCCAGTCGAAACTTGATCTTTGGTCTTTTCATTTCGCTTACAGTATCAGCGTCTTCATCAGACTTTCTCTTTTTATTATACTCATCTGTATGTGGTTGGTTTTTAATCGCGATGTTTTCGCGTGCATTACTATTCACTTTGACTTTATTTTCATCATTTGTCACCATTTTCTTAACTTTGCAATCATCATTACAATCACCAGTGTTTTCTTCCAAGCGTCTTTTGGAACCTCTTGCCTTTGTTGTATGGTCTGGAAAATAAAAATAGAACACAATAGTTTTTTAAGTGAAAATCTTTAGCTTAATGATATTTTACTGTTTTCATATACATGTAACAGTAATAAGATATGTGTAATTTCAAGTTTTTTCAACTTGCCCACGTACAATTGCAACCTAAAAAATCAACTTGTCCAGAATCAAAACTTACTTGCCCAGAAGTTCAATACTCGAAAATTTTTTATAGAACTATGATGTTAAGTAAATACTGTAAGTAATGATAAATGATTGATAATAAAAATAGTTCACTGTTTAATGTGATAGAAGCATTGAAATATCTATATTTTAAGTACATTGTATAGCTATGTTAGAATTATTTTACAGCTAAAAATATAACTTGTCCTCGGACGAGTGGGTTGGACATATTTACTCGTCCGCAGCCATATAGGTACGAGTCTGACAAGTCGGGCATAGGAATTCCACACCCCAGGTAATGTACATACAAATTAATAAAAAGTAAATCTTTAAAGCCATAGTAGAGCATAAACAATTTCACATTGCAGATAACAAAAGCAATAAGGCTGGGTCACAAGTTGAAGCAACATCAGCAAAAGACCCTCCTTTTGTGGGATCGTTGTTTTTATTATTAGGATCAGCCTTCATCTTAATTAGGGTCTTGATTAAAATTGCATTTAGTTGCATGTAAGTACATCAGCTTTAAGGGTAGAAATGTATGTGTTTATGCCTTTAGGGACATGTTCGATTAACAGTGGCCATATTCTGCTATCCATAATAAACAAAAGGTCTACATGTTCACATAAAAGTCGTGCGCTATCTGTGCATAACTTACAAAAAACAGAATTGTTAGCTTGTTGGTTTCACAAGCTAGTACATAAAAAGTACGAGAAAATCCCAAGTACTTAGTACAGTATAGCCTTTGCAGAGCTGTCCTCTACAGAACAAATCCTCTGCACAATAACAACTTTTGACATTTCCCTAAGTTATAATTTTCATTAATTTAAACCTCTGCAGAACAACAACCTCTCATTCTCGTTCCCAGAATCTAGTAGGATTCTCAATACTAGCTAGTATTTAGAATCCTACTAGACTCTGGGAACGAGAATGCAACCTCTGAACAACAACACATTTTAGGCCCTCCCAGTTGGTGTTGCTTAAGAGAGGTTGCACTGTAGTTTTTAAATAGAAATCTATATTAAAATTACCTTGAACATCGCTAATTTTCTGTTGAATTACATTCACAATATCTTGTCTAATTTCAGATTCACGTTGTCTAATTTTCTTATATCTTTCTGTGTATTCATAGGCTGATCTTTGAGGAGAGTTATCTTTTCTTGTCCATTCTGAGATTTTGTTGGAATCTGCAATAGATGTTAGACGTTAATAACATTTGTCAAATGTTTGCTTACAAGTAAGTGTTAATTAAAACAATATATAAATTGATGAATTTTACGATTTGTAGAAACTTGAAATGTATTTTGGTTCAATAGCAAAGACAATAACACACGTTGCTAGCGAGCTGATACCCTTATTCGGGGTATAAAGTGACATGATCTCCGGAATGCAATAATACATTTATTATGTTCGTTAATTTCTTGCAGCTGCCTGCCAAAATTACGACTAATTCAAATATACCTGGAAGTGGACTCGAGAGTGATTAATATAAGTTGTATGAACTTGCTTCACAGTCTAGCGAAATAAATTAGTATAAATAAACTCACCAGTGATGGTTTGTCTCGAAGAAAAACTAGATTTAGAACTTTCATTATCATTAAACACTATGTACTTGTTTGGTTTCCATTTTTTTCCAGTTGTTATGGTGACACTCTTGACACTTTGATCACTGAAATCAAATAAATTTATATATATCTAATTGGGACAAAAGTGCTAAAAATTAAAACATATATGCTAACCTACACTGAGCTTGTCGTTTTTTTTATGTTCATTTTAATTTCGCTTTAAAAATTATTTAAAACAATAACAACCTGTAGCGTCGTTTTTTAAATTAAAAAATAGACATTATTTCATTACCATTTTCTGTATCGAAATATAATAGAATTGAAAATATTTCATAGACCTCAGGAAATCTTTTGAAGATCTGACTTAGAGGAAGGTTGCAATAAACAGACGAAATGCTTATAATAAGTAACATTCTGTATTTAAAGCTCAACGTTTGACGAAATTTAATTTTAAATAAACACTTACATATTCCTTGCTAACTCTTCACAAACATTTCCAGTCAATTTTGTCATGTCTCTCATTATTTCTTCTTGTAATATAAATCTGTATCTCTTATATGATGCTGCTTTGTGCGCTTTATATGTCGTTATAGTGATTCTGACGTTGTATACGTTACGTTATTACGTCATATGTAACTGTGACGTTTTTTGACGTCATGACGTTAGAGGACGTAAGATATTATAATATTGAGTGTTTTCCAGCATAAATTTCATCATCAATAGCCATCAGACGCGTAGCTACCAGTACGCAGAGTACACAGCTGCGTACACACTGGTCCAGAAAATTGTAAAAATGCAAACGCCAAAAATGTAATAAAATCTTTCGCCTGAGGGGGGTAGGGGTGTGTAAAATAAAACTGCTTGATCGTT
Organism: Mactra quadrangularis; assembly: GCA_025267735.1. Lineage (NCBI taxonomy): Eukaryota > Metazoa > Mollusca > Bivalvia > Venerida > Mactridae > Mactra > Mactra quadrangularis. The sequence continues at coordinate 34,125,402 of CM046311.1, forward strand.
GTTTTACTAACCTTATGTCAAGTTATATTTCAACGGGACTTGCGATGCCTTTTGGGAGTTGAATTTACGGTTTTAAAATTCGATGTTTGTCTTTGAATCCAGTCTATATAATTCTTTAAACGCTGGTTAAAATTGAATGATAATTTGTATGAATGTTGTCTTCCTATATTTGTGTCCAGATTGAATTATACAGACCCATTTTGAATAGTTGCCAAAATGCTCCTGAAATGATCTACAGAAAAACAAATTCGGGGCGGGGCATGCCCTTGACCCCTAGGATTTTGCGTACACATCAAAAAGACCTTGCTACGCCACTGGCCATGACCAATTTTAAATTAAAAAATAATTTAATAATGAGGTGAATTATTTATTGTGTCTAATTTTGCATTCGGAACAACCTCGGCGATCTTTAAGATTGTTCCTATTGCTTAATTTGTCATACAATTTACTAAGCAGTTCTGATGGTCGTGTTAATGAAAAAAGTGTCGTGGTATATGAGAACGACGGAACACATAAAATGTTATACCAAAAGAAGTGATTACTTGGCTTTTGTATGACTCTGTGTCTATGTAACAGTTTAACCAATGAAAAATATCGCTAATTAACATGTTACGAGTACAACATGTATTTGTAGACGAGAGAGTCAAATAAATTCAGTTCAGTTTCAAACGTATTTAATTTGACATTGTCTCCCTTATATATTTTCCTTGTTTATAAATCACCAAAATAACTAGTCTGGAGAAAACGAATTACTTATATGTGACTGTATATTATATACTTATATTTAATGATGCTTATTTTATTTTTGTTTTGTTGGGTTTACCGTCATAGCAACACATTGTATATGTCATATAACGGCGGTCAGTCAACTTAGTCACTGTCCTGGAAAGGCTAAATCTCTGGATTTAGCTGTAAACCAACTACAAAGCACATACTTTAGATTATAGAAATTATACCTTTGTGAATGTAAACCAAATAAAAAAAGTGGTAAAAATACAATAACATAAAAATTATAACAATAATTAACTATATATACATTATTGTTTTATTTATACATATAGATCTATACATTTTTATACAATTTACAATTTTATATTCAATATACAACTTTATATACAGTAAATCTAATGTATGTAATATGCGGTTCAATGTGCAATATTTAATCCCATACGCAATATAGAATAGCATGAAATGCAGTAGTAGTGAAACAGTTAAACATATTTTAAATCAATCAATAAAGTAATGTGAAGTACTGACACAATTAAATGCTTGTGCAACTATTAAAGTGCAGTAATAAACAAATATAGAAATTCACACAAGTAAAACAAACACAGTTCCGAGATACGTACATATACATGCCGGTAGGGCCTATAACAGGAATTGAGTTACGAAACGAGGGACGAAACATTTTTCTGGGGTATGGTATAGGTTTTTTATGCTCAATCGAAAAGTTCGGACAATATCGCCGGCAAAAAAGTTCATTTTGATAAAACCAAGAGCGTTCGAATGAATAAATCGATGATAAAAGCCACGCATTTCGGTACTTTTTAAAACGGAACTATTTTTGTTTTCGCCCCCTGGACTCTTCGACCTAAAAACTTTCGTAAATTAGTTTCTGTTGAATTCTATGTGCGTCGGTATTTTTGCTACGTATCATTTCTCGTACTTGGAATTTTTCGACATAGAGCTAAAATATTTTTTTGTACATCTGTGTTTTTTACTATTAAACTTAATTTTCTGTGTTGTAAGACCTTTTAATTAATGTTTTGTTTTTATGTCATTTTTTTGTCAAAATGGCTCTTGCAAAAGAGAAACCTTATATTGATTTTTATGTATAAAAATCTATATAACCAATTACTTTGGATAACTAATACCTTTTGGGTCTACATGAGCAGTGTATACTAATAACAATGATGCTATTGTACACACATTGATTTTTTCTTGAAACAATCACTATAATCGAGTACTGTTTCTTGATTAAGATTTATTGCGCAACATTTTATCATAGCAACTTCTAAAGGGTTTCATTTGAAACGTCTATCATGTAGGATAAAATTTACCATTATATATTAAATACTATATTTCATAAAACTAACAATAATTTATACTAAATTATGGCCCTTACATACAAACATACATTCTAAGTTAAGTTCTAATGCAACATTTTATCTTGGCAACTACTGAAGGGATTGATTTGAATATTCACACATGACTACGGTATTACCATAGGAAGTCAATTTTAAAGTTGCATCACTCTAGCTTGAATTTTTACTATTTTCAATTGTAAGCCTTTTATATTGAAAATGTTTTAGTAAGAAGATCTGCAAAAAATAAAAAAGCTGCAGTCAATGAAAGTTTTCTTGTTAAATTTTTCTCATCTCAATTGAATTGCATAATTGATTCCGTTTACAAGACCACTCCTAATAGTAGAGCGCGCTGTCCATTGACGGCTCTCAATTGTTAATTAAACCTCTTACCTGAAATATCCAAACACTTCGTAATACCCAGAATCGACATTGAATAAATTCTAGAATTTTATCCTTCATCATTGCACCTTTAACTTTCAAGTTATCCTATTTCATAGAAGTTGCTCTCTAAAAAGTAAATTCTAAATATTTTGGTCGTCTGAACCACACGGATTACACAAGTAATTATGCACGAAATCCATGTGCCTATTTACGTCATTTAAAACTGGCATGGATAAGATACGAAATGGAGACTTTTAGGCGAAAAGGAGCATATAATGGCAAAACGGAGATTTAAAATAACAATTATGATACAAATTATATTTACTGATAATAAAATCACCATTCTCAAATTAGTGATTTGCATATCAGTCCAATTTTTACAAGAGTTGCTTAAAACGTAGGGTCCACAAAGGCGGATCCAAAGGGGGTCAGGGGGGTCCGGACCCCCCCCCCCCCCTAGAATTGGGGAAAATGTACCTGTCCATTAGTGTATTTCTTGACTGTAAGTCATTTTTGAGTAGCATGGGATCTATGTTAATGTGTACTTATTATTATATGTGTGCGTATTTAACGAGTGTGAGGACTCTGGTATCAGTGGGTTTAACGCCGTGTCGACAAACATTATTGTCATTTTACTGAGGCAAGCTCACCTTACCTAGGTTTCCTGGACCTTGTCTATAATCAAGACTAATCAACCCTTCCAAACGTTCGATATCTTGTCCATTATATTATGCATAATATTATTTACACGATTTTTCCTTTTTTAGATCGGACTAAGCATTTTTGATTTGGTGAAAATGTTTAGTACAGATCCTGCAAAGGTGTGCCTTCAGATTTAAATTGACCATGTAAATGTTATATTTCTTACCAGACTAGGCTGAATATAATATCTTTATACAATACAAACAAAATATTTAGCCCTATACTTGTATGAAGGGCGTGTTTCTTCATTTCATTTTATCATAATTACATGTTTTTACTATGGGTTATATATATAATATATGCGAGTGATCACCATGGGATTCATTTAAATTTCTTTTTTTTCGTATGTCTGTTTATGATAATGCCATGTTCACTATATGTGTTCGTAAATTTCATTCTGTTTGCTATAAACATGTTGTATGTCTAGAGCAATAAAGGTTGTTGTTGTTGTTATACCTAATCAATGGAGGAAAATCAACATTATTGTCGAATATCCATGGCAGAGTATAACCAGTCCGGGTGAGACTCTAACTAGCAACCTCTTAGGGACACTTGATTCGAAATCCTGAGCTTGGCCTTTGTAAGACACCGAAACAGAACACATATTTTACTTTAAACAATAATTAAAACAAAAACATTTGGTTTTTACATGCCGGTATACGTACGTATACATTATTTTTAATAGTTTAAAAAAATAAACGTCTGTACTAGACAAACCAAATATTAAGTTGATAAATTGTCATTTGCATTTCATCAATTAATGGACTATAAATAAATAAAATGTAGTAAGATGATTAATAGTTCACCAGAACCAATCATCGTTGTTGCCTACGTCATCATTGCTTTCGTCATCTTGTTTTTGTTCATATTGTCCCCAGCTGAAGTAATCCACTCTCAAGTTAAACTTATCAAAACCATTTTCTAACCTATCAGCGGATATTCTCTTTTCACACCATTTCTCACAACATTTCAGTGAACAACATTCATGGAACACCATGTTAACTGTGTTAAGAAGTCGCCTTTCTAGTAACCTTTGGTACAATGGCTTTTCTGGTTGTTCACCTCGTCGTGAAATCGGCTTTGGTTTGACACTAGGTCCTGCTTTACATACACATGAGTTGGAGCACTCTTGAACATCATTTAAGTTTTTTTTCGGCACTTCAGGGATACTTGTGGGTGGGTTTTCTGTGCCCAGTCGAAACTTGATCTTTGGTCTTTTCATTTCGCTTACAGTATCAGCGTCTTCATCAGACTTTCTCTTTTTATTATTCTCATCTGTATGTGGTTGGTTTTTAATCGCGATGTTTTCGCGTGCATTACTAGTCACTTTGACTTTATTTTCATCATTTGTCACCATTTTCTTAACTTTGCAATCATCATTACAATCACCAGTGTTTTCGTCCAAGCGTCTTTTGGAACCTCTTGCCTTTGTTGTATGGTCTGGAAAATAAAAATAGAACACAATAGTTTTTTAAGTGAAAATCTTTAGCTTAATGATATTTTACTGTTTTCATATACATGTAACAGTAAAAAGATATGTGTAATTTCAAGTTTTTTCAACTTGCCCACGTACAATTGCAACCTAAAAAATCAACTTGTCCAGAATCAAAACTTACTTGCCCAGAAGTTCAATACTCGAAAAAAATTTATAGAACTATGATGTTAAGTAAATACTGTAAGTAATGATAAATGATTGATAATAAAAATAGTTCACTGTTTAATGTGATAGAAGCATTGAAATATCTATATTTTAAGTACATTGTATAGCTATGTTAGAATTATTTTACGGCTAAAAATATAACTTGTCCTCGGACGAGTGGGTTGGACATATTTACTCGTCCGCAGCCATATAGGTACGAGTCTGACAAGTCGGGCATAGGAATTCCACACCCCAGGTAATGTACATACAAACTAATAAAAAGTAAATCTTTAAAGCCATAGTAGAGCATAAACAATTTCACATTGCAGATAACAAAAGCAATAAGGCTGGGTCACAAGTTGAAACAACATCAGCAAAAGACCCTCCTTTTGTGGGATCGTTGTTTTTATTATTAGGATCAGCCTTCATCTTAATTAGGGTCTTGATTAAAATTGCATTTAGTTGCATGTAAGTACATCAGCTTTAAGGGTAGAAATGTATGTGTTTATGCCTTTAGGGACATGTTCGATTAACAGTGGCCATATTCTGCTATCCATAATAAACAAAAGGTCTACATGTTCACATAAAAGTCGTGCGCTATCTGTGCATAACTTACAAAAAACAGAATTGTTAGCTTGTTGGTTTCACAAGCTAGTACATAAAAAGTACGAGAAAATCCCAAGTACTTAGTACAGTATAGCCTTTGCAGAGCTGTCCTCTACAGAACAAATCCTCTGCACAATAACAACTTTTGACATTTCCCTAAGTTATAATTTTCATTAATTTAAACCTCTGCAGAACAACAACCTCTCATTCTCGTTCCCAGAATCTAGTAGGATTCTCAATACTAGCTAGTATTTAGAATCCTACTAGACTCTGGGAACGAGAATGCAACCTCTGAACAACAACACATTTTAGGCCCTCCCAGTTGGTGTTGCTTAAGAGAGGTTGCACTGTAGTTTTTAAATAGAAATCTATATTAAAATTACCTTGAACATCGCTAATTTTCTGTTGAATTACATTCACAATATCTTGTCTAATTTCAGATTCACGTTGTCTAATTTTCTTATATCTTTCTGTGTATTCATAGGCTGATCTTTGAGGAGAGTTATCTTTTCTTGTCCATTCTGAGATTTTGTTGGAATCTGCAATAGATGTTAGACGTTAATAACATTTGTCAAATGTTTGCTTACAAGTAAGTGTTAATTAAAACAATATATAAATTGATGAATTTTACGATTTGTAGAAACTTGAAATGTATTTTGGTTCAATAGCAAAGACAATAACACACGTTGCTAGCGAGCTGATACCCTTATTCGGGGTATAAAGTGACATGATCTCCGGAATGCAATAATACATTTATTATGTTCGTTAATTTCTTGCAGCTGCCTGCCAAAATTACGACTAATTCAAATATACCTGGAAGTGGACTCGAGAGTGATTAATATAAGTTGTATGAACTTGCTTCACAGTCTAGCGAAATAAATTAGTATAAATAAACTCACCAGTGATGGTTTGTCTCGAAGAAAAACTAGATTTAGAACTTTCATTATCATTAAACACTATGTACTTGTTTGGTTTCCATTTTTTTCCAGTTGTTATGGTGACACTCTTGACACTTTGATCACTGAAATCAAATAAATTTATATATATCTAATTGGGACAAAAGTGCTAAAAATTAAAACATATATGCTAACCTACACTGAGCTTGTCGTTTTTTTATGTTCATTTTAATTTCGCTTTAAAAATTATTTAAAACAATAACAACCTGTAGCGTCGTTTTTTAAATTAAAAAATAGACATTATTTCATTACCATTTTCTGTATCGAAATATGATAGAATTGAAAATATTTCATAGACCTCAGGAAATCTTTTGAAGATCTGACTTAGAGGAAGGTTGCAATAAACAGACGAAATGCTTATAATAAGTAACATTCTGTATTTAAAGCTCAACGTTTGACGAAATTTAATTTTAAATAAACACTTACCTATTCCTTGCTAACTCTTCACAAACATTTCCAGTCAATTTTGTCATGTCTCTCATTATTTCTTCTTGTAATATAAATCTGTATCTCTTATATGATGCTGCTTTGTGCGCTTTATATGTCGTTATAGTGATTCTGACGTTGTATACGTTACGTTATTACGTCATATGTAACTGTGACGTTTTTTGACGTCATGACGTTAGAGGACGTAAGATATTATAATATTGAGTGTTTTCCAGCATAAATTTCATCATCAATAGCCATCAGGCGCGTAGCTACCAGTACGCAGAGTACACAGCTGCGTACACACTGGTCCAGAAAATTGTAAAAATGCAAACGCCAAAAATGTAATAAAATCTTTCGCCTGAGGGGGGTAGGGGTGTGTAAAATAAAACTGCTTGATCGTTATTTTACTAACCTTATGTCAAGTTATATTTCAATGGGACTTGCGATGCCTTTTGGGAGTTGAATTTACGGTTTTAAAATTCGATGTTTGTCTTTGAATCCAGTCTATATAATTCTTTAAACGCTGGTTAAAATTGAATGATAATTTGTATGAATGTTGTCTTCCTATATTTGTGTCCAGATTGAATTATACAGACCCATTTTGAATAGTTGCCAAAAATGCTCCTGAAATGATCTACAGAAAAACAAATTCGGGGCGGGGCATGCCCTTGACCCCTAGGATTTTGCGTACACATCAAAAAGACCTTGCTACGCCACTGGTATGATCATCTTCACTAAGGACAAACATCATCATCATTGTAAAATGTGCAATGTTCGCATTCAAAACATTTATTCTGTGTAACTTTTCGAGAAGATAAATTAAAGCAGAAACGACGTGAACAATTGTAATTTTGCTTCATTAACACTACGATAGAATAATCATATCCTTACTACTGTATTTTAATTATTAGTTTGATAATGTTTGCCGAATGTAGCGTAGCATTTGCTTTAAGACGTAATATGATATATAGTGCAAAGAAGAATAATTATTATTCCATGAATCATCATATTTTTCAAATTAATAAAAAAACAAACACGCTATTTAACGTTTCTATTGACATTCTCGTACCCCAGGGTTATCAAGATTCGAGAATCCTACTAGACTCTGGGTACGAGAATGAGCCGTACCTAAGTTGCATAATATTTCACATTTAAGTCACAAAACAAGATGAAATCGCACATAAAGTAATATTTAATTCAACTGTAAGAGTCTTTGTATCGATAAATGTTTATGACTGAACTGTTAATTAATATCAACATTACAATATTTAATTACGTAGGTCACCGGTCAGTAATGTGGTGCCTTCATTCTTTGTATTCTATATCGTGGCAGAGAGGTGGAAGTACCATCGCTGAATTCATTTCAATATCTGATATTTCTTTTAAAGTGTACACAAAAACATAATTCGGATACAATGCATGTCACAGGGTATTAATTGGTGTTTTCAGTAAGTTAATGAGTCTTTGCTTTTCTTTGTTCTTCTTTACAGTGTTTAGTGGGACCGCAATATTGTACCGGTGTGGCGTTAGATTCAAGAATTGTGAAAATCGAAAGTTTGATAGATAAAATATCGAGTAGGTAAAATTAGTGTTATTCTTTTTGCCTGGTAAATAAACGATTAATTTGTGGTGACATGTATTATCGTTCAATATAAAATTCACGAAAAAGCATCAGAAAATAAGAATAGGAAAGCATCGACGTGTACAGGACTCTGAAACTATTCGTACCTAAACCGTAAACGCATTCGCCCCCATTTGGCATTTCTCTTCTGTTAATTAGCCTTTTTTGGTGTTTCTGAGCTACAAAAAATATGAGTTTGACAACTCATTTTAGCTTACCAAATTACAAGTTATTTCTTTGAATTTATTAAAGAATTGTTTGCTTAGAAAGAGACAAAATTTGGACTATGAAATGTAAAAGGTTATATTTGTTTGAAGCCTTACACCACTCTTACTTTTAGCAAATTAATCATGCCTTGATCAAGAAATAACGTTTAGGATTTCTAAAATTTTTGCAGGTCTTTTCCAGAATGGTTAAATGGAAAAGACCAGCAATAATTTAAGTTAATGGTATTACTTTCTTTGCATAAAATCAGTCTTCACAAAAACTTTGGTCAGTACTGCCGGACATTTGGTCCAGCAAAATGTAATTTTTTCTAAACTGAATGTAAGCTTACTGGACCGAAAAAATCAAAGTGAATGGCAATAAATTTAGAAACACAGTTCATATGAACGATTTAGCATAATGCATAATAAAATCATATAAAAAATATAACTTTAAATATCGATTTTTATTGAATATGGAAAGTGTTAGCTATAAAAGGTTATTGGATTGTCGGGCCACTAACATTCTAAAAGTTGCTTGACTAATAGCGATTTCGCTGGACTAAGTCCTCGGTCCACTGGCTAAATTCGAAGACCGATTTTTCTGCATTCTTCTGTTTGGATCTGAGGATTTACGAGATAGGTCCTCACTATAAGATAGAATTGCAACATGTAAGCATTATAGTCACTAAATTTCTAATAATGTTTTCTTATGATCTTTCAGGTTTTTATTCAAGTAGTTGAACAGATCAACTGCTGACACCAACCCTCTATTCAATTTTCATTCTTTGTGTTTATTGGAGTGTACTATATGATGTTTACATATAACAATGGCTGATGGAAGTAATTTTGTTCCTGCCAAGTTGAAACCTACTGTAAGTATATTCAGAGCTTGACCAGAACAATAACCAGGGTTCAGCATTAAAGGTGGTCCAATGCCCCTGAAGACTCAACTATTAGTTTTGTGACTTTTGTCCCAACTGATGACTATGATATAGGATTTTTGAAATAGAGTAAATTATTACTATCATAATACTGTTATGTTTGTCATAGTATTGATATGGATGATTTTTTATCATTGACCTATTTTTCTCAACTGTCAAAGCTTGAATAATTTCATGGTGACTGAATGCATTGTTTTTGTACTGGCGGCCTAATTGTTATTAAATATATCTTGACTAAAGCATACCATTCGACATAAGCAGCTTTACATGATCGTAGTACACACTTTTGGAAACTCATGAATGTATAATGACGATAATTTAACAAACACATTCACCGTGAAATTATTAATGTTTTGACAGTTGAGAAAAAACGAACTATAGATTAATTAAAAAAAATCTTCGAAGGGAAATAACTCACACTTTACTGAAGATTGTACTGATGAATTACTTCCCTTGACTCAGCATTGTTAAGATTAGCAGTATGTATTATGTTGTAGCATTATAAGTTTAGCCCACCTTTAACATATAAATTTTAGTTTCTTGTGAATGCTTTTCCTAATGCAAATGACCCTCTTGTCTTGAACATACACTTCAACAATAATCACCTTAAATCAACCCTCCCTACAACAGCCATGCTAATGGAATTTTTTGAAATCTTATTATTATTCTCATCAGCCTCAACAAATTGTGTGTAATTCTGTAAAACATCCAATCTTTTCATGAAGTTTAATACTTAAATGTGTTCTTTTTTTCAGCATGTTTTAGATCTTGAAAATAAATTGTCACTCATATTTTAATTCAGATAATACATATTTTATTCCCCCACTATTGTTTAATTTACTCAACTGTCTGTGGCATATACATAAACAGTTAACCCCACTGATGTAAATACTTGATATTTGTTAGATAATTCCCATACATAAGTAAGGGTCATATCTGTTTTTATAGATAATGAGTACAGATCTACATAGTACAGAGTATAAAAATCAGCATGGTTAAAGTATTCCCCACTGAGTGTTGTATACAATTTAAAAATACATGTAACTCCATATCAGAAAAATACTGAGTAAAATCATAACCTATTATGTTGCATGTTGTTTCTTATATAAACATAAGCTGTGCTTACAAAATACAGATTCTGTTGTGTACTGTAAACAATTTGTGCAATAGCATTGCTGTTCTTTAGAGTACTAATAAGTACTACAGGCATAAGTATTGATATTTTGTTCTCTCCCCTGCAGATAATAAACACTTATAATTATAAGATTATCTTACCTGATCAAAAATAAAATCTGGAGTGTTTGATATAGTTGTCGTCATCTAAAGTACCCTTCTCTGTAATTAGTGAATAACTTACATTCACTATTGAGTGTTTTGTCCTGATAATGCATGTGCAATTATGTTTCTTGGTTTGTAAATGTATAATTGCATTCATGTGAGAAATTTACCTGTATTTTACTTCAAAGAGAGCTAACCTAATATACTTTCTTTTGTTGGGTTTAATGCTGTAGCAACACAAATCTACTTATCAAGGGGTCATAGGTTTGATTCTCGGACGGGGCATACTTTCCTTGAGTTTAGCCATGAAAGAATTTCTATGGCCTTTCTCCCTCCTACCACTGATTCTAAATCATGTACTGCAGTTGTCAGTCTCTGAAAGAAGTATGCACCTAGTAACTGGTTTACAGCTAAATCTAGAGATTTAATCTTTTCAGTAACAATCAGTAGGTTTCTTGACCACTGTAATATGACCTATACAATGTGCTGCTGCAGCTTTAAACCCAACCCTCCAAAAAGTAATTGAAGATTTAAATAGTACAAACAAAAAGGGAGGTAATTCAAGGTAAACTTTCTGGTCATTATTGAACTCATCTCAACATTGAGTTGTCCCCCTTTGTATGATACAATACTGTCTGACAGTATAGAAACTATGGAATGGATTTCTGATTTAAGTTAAAATATTTCAGGAATTTTAACTGTTTCCTGATGCACTCCACATGTACGATATATTGATGAATAATACATTCCTTTTCTCTGAGTGAGGTTTCCTTGGAAATATTAGATCTATTCCAAGTGGTTTTTGAAAATAAATGTGCATGTATTGGAATCGTTCCTACTTATCAAAATTAAATGTTGGAAAATAAGAATTTTTTGAAAATGTGTTTTGCATTTTGTTGGCATGTATCGAAGCATTCTGGGCTTCTTCTTAAAGTTCAGCATTTTTGAGTCATGGGAAAGCTTTCTTTTTTTGTTAATTTGGGATATTTAAGACATGGTAATGATGATTATAACCAGGTATATCTTCAATTTAACCAGATCCATATTGAACATGGTTGGCTCTAATCAAATCATATCCCAATTTTCTAAACATTTATTGTTTATATGATTGACAGAGTAATACAATAAAGTTCTATCTTTACTCTGTTTAACTTGAGCCCACTGATGCACAATTTTGGGAAGTGTGTCTGCTTCTGTCCTGTTGTCATATTGTATATCAATAAGCCTATCTAAAATCGTAAAGTGGTTAAGCTTTCTGACCTCAAATCACTGTGTCTCTTACTCTCCATTAGAGGATTACTGTTCTAGGTCATGCTACCAACTATGGCTCTATTTGTCAGAAAGTGAGCTGCTTCTTTAAATATAGATGTTGATTGTCTGGTAATGTTGCATCCAAGGAACAGAAATAAGGCATTGGTAAATTTTGTTCAACTGTCAGTGGATCATACATTTACCCTGCTGATTTAAATACTTGATTATCAAAAGTGAGTACAGAAATACTGCAGTGAGTATTTAAATCAGGGGAGTTGATATGGAGCACTGATAGTTGAGTAAAGTTTATCAATACACTGTCCATCATATTTGCCTTCTAGAGGATTGTTAAAACAATTGAAAACACAAAACAACAATCTTAAACATAAGCAAATATTTTCTTTTATAATCTTTTGTAAACAATAAATAAATGACATTTTCATACAAACAAAAATGTATTTTATAACAATAAATATAATATATATAATTATATATTTCCTCATTTTTAACATTTTAATATTAACGATAAAAAAACATAGTGATTTGGTTTTTTTTGGTAACATTTTAGGTAAGTGCAAGGTTTATCTTTTTTTTGGTGTGATAAATACCACTGGTCTTCTGGATAATGTTAGACAGAGGGGGAGGAGTCAATTTGAATTGTATTATCAAAATATATGATACTTGTACTGTATATTTAAAAAAAATGGAAAAAGAAACAGTCCTTTTTTACTGTCAGATTAAAAATTTTAGGCAGAATTGTTGATTTTATTCAGAATTATTCATTTTAGTGTCCCCCCCCTAAGATTGGAAAATTGACCCCTCTGCAAGTAAATTCTTAGATCAGCCAGTATGTTAAGCTTAAAAGAACATGTACTTAAAAATAAAGTGGAGTTATAAAATAGACATACAAAATGCATGGTTTAAAGCAAAGAATATCTGTATAAATTGAAAAATGACAAAAAAAAAAAAATTCTGGCATTATAAAAATATAGTAAATGAAATATAGTTTCTGTCAGAATTACAGTACAGTTAGTATTCTACTAGGTATATTGTTTGTTACCTGGTATAAATTATTTATCTATGTGCAAACGTTAGTAGAGACAAAAAACCTTGGACTCAATTAGTCGTATGAAATAAATCGTAGTTATGATATAGTTCATTTATATATGTCACTGAATGTTGACAGAATCTCTTTAGCCTGTAGACCATTAAATATTTTCTTACAAGATTCATAATAAATTCATACTAACATTTTTTGTGTATCAAAATAGAATCTCTTGTACATTCTGTATTCATAAACAATCTTCATTGTTAAATTTTGACAAGCACCAGCCCAGTTTTTAAGGCTTTATGATGGTGAGCTAAACTTTCATCTAGCCCCACTTTAAAAATAAGTAATTTAAACCAGCCTAAATCAGCTTCACTTGGTCCAAGCTAGAGGCTAGTGACCTAAGGAAAAGATGGATAAAAATGAAATTTTTCTCTCAACTTTTGCTTAAATGTTACATAATATTCACATTGAAGATGTCATATTTCTAACATAAAAACAATGTTAAAGGTTCACTTTGTTTACTTAAAAACTTAAACTTAAAAACAATGTCTTGTACTCAACTTGCTACTATATTGTACTGTTAAGAATTATATAAGAAGTAGGCAGACTTAGTGAACATGCATTAAATGTTCTAATTTCAACATCAAACACAAATATTAAAGATATGAAATTACAATCCAATATTAAACTACAAGTATTTATTTCAACAAACTTTACTCAATAATCAAATTAATGAAACAAATTGTTTTTGCGCTGAAAGAACCACTTTTACATAAAAATGGTTGCGTTAAAGATTGATTTTATAAAGTACATGTTGTTATAAAATGTCTATAGTTCTTCTTAATTACTCACTACTCAGTCTTCATCTTTTTTTTAAACGACTACTTTATCACTGCTGGAACTTTCCATAGCTTCCCAAGTATAATCCAAAATCTCTAGGTAGCCAGCACCACAAGTGTTAATTAACAAAAAGCCAATTAGTAATAATAATATCTCTATTTTTGTTGAATAAATATTTATATTTCCTCTTGAAAATGTTCTCCTCGATAAAAAGTTTCTGCAAATAATTACTGAAAGTTTACTCAACTTATCAATTTCTTGGAATCAATGATAAAAATATCACTTTACTTAGATAAATATATATGATATCATCTCCTTGAAATTCATGGAAATATTTCTTGAAGTTTGTCCATTTGTTTTTTACTAATTATGTTTAATTGGAATCAATTTCTCTCTGGGTCCCTCCAAGGCTGGTAAAGGGGCCTCGATGGTGAGAACACCTCCGGTACTCAATTTCGATGTTAATCGCTCAGGCGTGACATCTTTTGGAAGAACGTAGGATCGATTATATTCACGGAATACAGATTTGTTTGGATCTTTCTCGTCATGTTTAGCGCTCACTGTCAATGTGTTTCCAGTAGTGCGTACTTGGATCTCTTCTGGTTTAAACTGCCTCATGTCAAATTGTAGATGAAATTTACGGCTCCCGTCGGCAAAATTTTGAACGGGATTTTCCATACGAAAGTTTTCGGTCAGACGCCAATCGTCTACGCTATCTAATGGTGCTGGAGCGTTTCGCTTCATGTTGTCCATCATTTTGGTCATCTCTGAATTCATGCGTTGCATTTCTCTCTCAAAGTCGGATTGCTGTCGTTCCCGAGAAGGATAGTGCACTAAACTAGATGAAAATGGTTGCATAGGTGGGAAGCTGGTTGGGAATGGCGGCGTTGACGACAGTGGAGCCATAGGAGGCATTGGAGTCATCTCCCATCGTGGAGAAGTTCGCCATAAATCTGTCTCATAGCGAGTTGGTATCAGTCTAGATGAGCTTTCCCAAGATGATGAATGCATCGTTGAATTTTATATATAGTCTTTTTCAATTTCCAACCAAAAAATACAAAAAAAAAACCTCGAAGTTAATTCAATTGTCTGAAAAATATTTTTTTCTAAAGTATTTTCTTCTTAAAATTTACTATAATTCTACAATCCACTGATAAATAAATTAAATCTATGTTGTAAATAAGTAGTCCAATGTTAAACCTTTAACATACAAGTGTGAAACACTCAATAAAACTATCCAAATGAATGGTCACTTTTATAACACTGTCCGAGGTTGATAATGTTACCACCCACTATGACAAAGTAATTGTCCGCCCTAATTTCGAACAATTGTTGAAGAATGACAAGGTCGTTAAATAAATGGTTTTGAGACCGTTTTCCTCTGTTCTCTTCTTTTTACTCCTGTTTTTGTTGATTTCACTTCTGTACAGCAGTAAAATAGTAAACACAGTAAATAATCCGTAAGCTAGTAGCTTATAGCTTCAAGTGTTAGCCTCCCTACAGCTAGACGACTAACTATGACTACCTATCTGTCTCTCCTATACATTTTCCTCTGTACCAACTACCTGTTATTAAGTTTACCTATGTACCTAGGGATATATTTAGACAGGCCTCATTTGTTTTAAAAAACGATGGCTCACTCCTTTACGCATTTTTTCACCCCTTTGACTAAACATGACTCATACATTTGTTTGTTGAGGAATTTACACATAAACAAAAATGCAGGAAATACCAACACTCAGCACTCCACAGGAAAATAATTTTCTGGGAAAATATTTTGTAAACAAGTTGTGTATAGTAAAATTTTTATCTTACTGGTTTCTGAGGTTTTAAGATTTACCCTGAATTATCTGGAATCTTCTAAATTGCTTAGAGATTATAGGAATTAAAACTTTCATGTAAAATTCTCTATGATTAAACATCCATTTGAACTTTTCCTGTAAAAAGTATCCACATTTTAAGTTATGGAATTTTTTAGGTAATTTGAAAAATAGAGCAAGCACTTAATATTCATTGATAAGAGTAGATATTTTTGAAAAAAAACAACAGCTTTAAATATTTTCTCAAATATTCTGTCATAAAAAATAAATAAAATTTCTGAACAATTTGATAAAAAAAGCATACATTACAAAATGTACATACATTAGATATCATCTGATAGAAAACGTATAAAATCATTCTGAAAAATAATAAAAACTGTCTGATTAGAATAATGAATTTTCCAAGCAATTTTGAAAAAAAAATTTCATAGAATTTAAAAAAAGCCAGTAAAATGTTAAAATTCATTGACTGATAATTGTGTTTTTGTTTAGATAGGCATGACTATTTTAATGTAGATGAAATAATACAGATTTTATAAAGAAAAAGATTGTGAATTATGATTTTTTATAGTCTTCATTTAATACCCTTCGCTAATAAACATCCCCCACCATATATTGAAAAAAAAAGAACAAACTACAACTTACGTATTTCATATTTGACTTGTATAGAAGTGGTCTGATAGTCCATCAGTGGTGCTTTTCATAAAAATTCTTACGAAAAAAAAATCTTCGTAAGTCAGTTTCATATAATTAGCACTTCAAAGTCAGACGGATAATAAGCATAACTATGATGTGATATTAAAAAAGGTATACACAATTCTACACAATTTGTATAATATTTAGAATTGATAAGCCAAAAAATGGAATCCCCATCCAAGCACTTGATGTGAAGGATGGGGAACATTATTGGAATTAGGCCGGAGGCCGAAGATATACAAGCATATCACTCCAGTGACCCATGTCAAGTCGCTTTTTAAAGGTGAAAATATTACCCATGTCACGTGACAATAGTACTATATAAGGTAGTATTGTACACGTGGATCTCATAGTTTTAAAGACTTTGAAGTTTATGTTGTCATTGTAACCATACAATCCAAACACTTGTTCATATGTGAATAATACTAGTTAGCCTGGTTAATTCTTAACTGACATCATAAAAACAACAGGGTGGGCAAATCAGCATGAGAGGTGGGTGCTTGTATATCTTCGGCCTCCGGCCTAATTCCAATAATGTTCCCCATCCTTCACATCAAGTGCTTGGATGGGGATTCCATTATTTTCATTAGGCCTTCTGCCTTCAATATACAAGCATCTTTAAAGCAGACAACATAAACTGATATATCATTCATAAGAGCATAAAAATAAATCAAACAAAATCATGATAAATTGTTATCCTGTATTTACTACATATAAATTCAACACAAGTACAAGGGGCACAGGGCATGGTGCATGTATATATAATAAAGTGACAAGTTTCATTATATAACAAAGTAACAATTCTAAGTTCCCTTATGTAAGCCTAATACACAACTTTGGAAATTATTATCCACAGTATTTATTGTCCTTAAATAGAAAGTCTGAAAAGTTTTTGCAGATGACCAATTTGCCATCTTCATAATGTCTGACAGTTTACATCCTGCAAAAGAAGCAGCTGATGATGAAGCCCCTCTGAAGGAATGGGCTTTGAAAATAGATACATCAATATGAGCTAACGTTAAAACATGTTTTAACCACCTAGCTATAGTGCTAGAAGAAACAGCTTTAAATGTAACAAATGAAATAAACAATTGATTATCCCTGCGTACATTCTTAGTACGCTCTATGTAGCATAATAATGTCTTAACTGGACAAAGTTCACTTAGTTTATAAGATTTTAACTCAATACAAAAATCTTTTCCAGGTTTAGAATTTTTAAGTTTATCACCACAGTTCAAAATTATGCAGTCATTATTATTAACCATGCGATCAACTCTCAAGGCCTTTAATGTTTGAGTTCTGGCAGCTGTTGATAAAGCTAGTAAAGAAACCAGTTTATAAGTTAACAGTTTCATAGATAAAGAATCTAAGTCTGTCCATTTGGAAATCACATCTAAAACTTTTCTAACATCCCATGTATAAGAATAACGAGGTTGAACAGGTATTTCAACTTTAAGACCTTTCATAAATCTTGATATAATATTAGTAGTTAATCTGTATGTAGGAGTAACAAGTTTGATAGTTTCTAAAATAGTAGATTTGTGTGAACTTATAACACTGTATGATTTGTTAATGTTCTTCAAGTACGACAAGTAACTTATAACATCTGTTTCAAGTGGTTTAACGGAATTACAGTTCCTGAGACAACACCACAAACACCATTTTCTCCAAGCAGTTGAATATTGTTTTCTAGTTCCTTTACTCCAACTTCTGAAGATTGTGTCAATAATCCCCTCTGAAACTCTAAAATCTTTGAAGGATGACCTGATACAACTACACCAATCAACTGGATCTTCTTTCCCAAAGGATGTTTCTCTCCGCTGTGTGGAAGAGTTAACAAATCTCTGTGCCTTGGTAACCTAACAGGAATAGATATAATACTCTGTAATAATAAAGGAAACCATATTTGGTTCTTCCATAAAGGACAAACAATCAATGCTTTATCCACCTTGTCTTCCCTAATCTTATTAAGTATAGTTCCTAGTAATCTAAATGGGGGGAAAATATAAGGTAACCATAATGACCAGTCTAAACAGAATGCATTGGTACAAAAGGCATCTGGATCTGGTGTCCACGACACATAATTATCTAACTGATGGTTGAGGCGAGATGCAAATAGATCAATATTAGGCTGAAAAAAGTGATTAATCAAACGTTCAAAGATATGTTTTTTAAGCATCCACTCAGTTGAATCTGAGAATTCTCGAGAACTAATATCCGCCTGTATGTTCTCTTTTCCAGGTAAATGAAAAGCAGTAATAAAGATATTTCTTTCTAGACACCATTCCCAAATATCTTTTGATAGTGAATTTAAAGAGCTAGAATTCATTCCACCCATGTTGTTAATGTAAGAAATGGCAGTGGTATTATCACTCTGTACTGCAATATGTAAGTTTCTTCTGTTTGAAGCCCATGACTTTAATGCAAAAAATATAGCTAGAAGCTCTAGAAAATTAATATGATTCAAAGATTCTATTTGAGACCATCTGCCACCAGTACATTGATTCTCATCAACACAGAAAGAACCATAGCCTTCTAACGAGGCATCAGATTGAATAACCAAAGAAATTTTTCCTTGACGTATTTTCTTCCCATTTTTGTTACGAACATTGTCTAACCACCATTTAATCTCATTTAAATCTTTATCATTAAGTTCTATGCAAAGATCAAAATCATTAGAAAAATTCAAAGTTTGTACTTTGGATTTTTCCAAAGTTCTATAATGCATGGGAGCTTCCAAAATTGCATAAAAAGAATTTATTAGAAGACCAATAAAAGATGCCAATAGCCTTATTTTAACCTTTTTCTTTTCCAAGAGATACAAGGCCAGCTCTTCAATTTTTAAAATTTTCTTTTCTGTCAAGAAGATCATGAACTGGACAGAATCAATAATGAAACCAAAATACTGGATTCTTTGAGTAGGAATAAGAATAGACTTTTCATTATTAATAATAAAGCCCAAACATTCAAGTTTATCTTTCATTAACAAGGTATTACTAAGACATGTATTCTTGAATTTATGCATATTGATGCTATCATCAATGTAGTATGAACATCTAATACCAAGATTTCTAAAGAAAGCATATAAAGGTTTCAATGTTTTTGTAAAACAAAATGGAGCAGAACTGAGGCCAAAACACAAAGAGACGAAAGCAAATAACTGATCTCTCCACTCAAACTTCAAATATTTAACGCTTTCTGCATGAATAGGAATAGAAAAATATGCAGATTTTAGATCTAAAGATGCAAAATAGTCATTCTCTTGAATTAGTTCAAGAACATATGAGAATGTTTCCTGTTTAAACTTTTCGTAATGTACAAATTGGTTGAGTTGACGTAAATTTATCACAGGGCGATACTTTCCATTAGATTTTTCAACTAAAAATATGTTTGAAATAAATTCATTAGGTTCATGAACAGATGGTATAATCACTCCCTCATCTAACAATGATTGTACTTCAGTATCAACCAAACTTTTCTCCATTTCAGAAAAAGATATTTTGTTAGGAAGTTTTGTTTGATATGGAGGATCATCAAATTTAATTTCGTAACCTTGAATTGTGTCTAGCACCCATTGATCGTTTGTGAGCTTCTTCCATTCATTCAAGCAAGCTCTTAACCTGGAAGAATAACTCACCTGTATTAGTTTTTTGACACATTGGTAGTATTATTACTACTTGAAGCAGTAGATGTAGATGGTTTCTGACCATATTGCCCATTTCTACCATAACTGTAAGGCTTCCTGGTGTTACTGTTACTTCTACCATGCCCTCTGCCCCTTGTACCCCTAACTGGTCCAAAAGAAGAGGTGGGATATTTATTATAATAGCTTTTAAAAGGAAAAGATTTTCCGACTTTAACATTCGTTTCACACTTTTTCAATTCTTTTGAAACGTCATCGCCAAAAAGAAAACAACTTATCGGCGTTTTGATACTGCAAATATTTGCATATTTTGACTTAAGATATGGTCTTAACATGTATCTACGACGGATACTCATATTAAATTGTACTTGACCCAGTAATGTCAATGAATCTGCAATTAAATTTTTGATTTCTGGGTTCTTACTGATAAAAGGTTTTAAAACCTTTGCTAATGACAGAATAGGTAACATCCCGGCTGTAACAAGATTTTGGATGTCTCTTAACAATTTGTCTGAGGTTTGAACCTGTCTGTTTCTAACCAGCTCACCCCATATTTCATCATTTACTTTAGGGGCAGACAAGAATTCACAGTTACTAGGTACCTTGTATTTATCTACAATATCATTAATCTTGCATTGATTGGTACATGCCGTATTTATGAGGCTAGCTAAAGAATCCGAAATGGGTTCACCAGTTTCGGGTGCTTTCAACTGAGGTTGAGACCAAACGTCCTCATCACAGTTTAAATCATTTTCTTTGTCAGAATTATCGCTCTCAAAAAGTGAATTAAGTAAATTTTCTTTAGAAAATTTAGACCCAGAGCTACGATGCTCGGGAGACAAGCCAGTACTCGAAAAATGGGTCGAGTCGTCTTCGGGACGAGAATCGTCATGTTCTGGCTGATTATTAACAAAATCATTTGAACTTTGAGGTTCACACAGACCAAGAGCGGTCTTTAATTGACAAATCCCATCGGGAGTTAAATCATTTAAATCAATTAATTTGCTGTCCTTGCCAGCTTTTTTAATTTTCTCATTACCTGTCTTGCTCGCTTTCTTTTTACCACAGGAAAGAGAATTACTACTTCCGGTTTTCGGGGTTTTCACTTTCTTACTCACGTCCTTAACAACGGAACGTACAGAGGCTCTCGACGGGGCATTATCAGACTCAGAGTCAGATAAACTGGAAAACCCAGAAAAATCGACCGGACTTGAGGAACATAGCGACAAGACATCGTCTTTTTCATTTCCACCTCTTTTACGTTTACTTGACATCGTCAAGAAACCAAATTAATTTAACAAGTAGGGGTAACTTAAGGGCTAAAAACCACAGAGCTCTACAACTCGTGTACAGCGTGAAAGTTCGTCTACAAAAGACAAATAAAATATCAATGATACACGTTTTGTAAAACTCGTTACAAAACTAAAAATGAACATCAATAAGCCCAAAACGACAAATTTCAATCGCGAAACTCTTACCTTTTCACCACCCGTTACGACAGGGTCGCTAAAATGACTATGAGATCCACGTGTACAATACTACCTTATATAGTACTATTGTCACGTGACATGGGTAATATTTTCACCTTTAAAAAGCGACTTGACATGGGTCACTGGAGTGATATGCTTGTATATTGAAGGCAGAAGGCCTAATGAAAATAATGAGCGTATTACTATTATTAATGTTTCTTGCTTTTGTCTTACAAAGATTTTTTTTGTAAGAATTTTTGTGAAAAGCACCATAGCTCTTTAGAGTCAACATTATTTCAACTCAATAAAAATATCATTACTTGTTGTGATGCTTGAAATTGTTCAGCCAATAATAGACATGTGTTTAGTGGAAAACAGTCATATTTCAACATAAGAAAATAGATGGTTAAGACAGTTTTGTGCTTAGCCTGCGATATTTTATGCTTAATTATGAAAATGGACAGCAAATTTTTACATATCAAAGTTTTTGGTTCTAGTAAAACTTTCATTTGGTGTAGTAAAATTCCATTTTACTGGACCGTATGTTCAGTGCTGATGAAATTTGGTTGAGACAACTGTGAAAATACTTGTATTCAAAATCTGTGAATCCAAAATATAACTATATAGTTACAGTTGTTGGCACCATTTTTGTTAGGACTGATACAAGTGTTAGTAAAATTGTATCACATCACAAGTTTGTGCTAGTTTTTCTAAAGAAAAAACAGACTATCTATTTAATTAATTAAAAACCAATTTTCTTGGTGTGAAGACTTGGCTACCTATCAAAACTGATGATACAAAGAATTGCAGTTATAAAATACTGGCTTCCTCTCATAGACATTCAGGAACTACTGCACAACCTTTCTCATTGACCATCCTCTTACAACAGACAACTCTTAGTAACGGTCACAATAAGAAAAGTCATTTTAATTACCTGCTCCCATTCAACATCAACCCCAGTCAAAAAATTCCATCTTTAAACACATTTAATATTACAGTTTTGTCAACAGAAAGTCTCGCTAACCATAAAGACCTCTTTGATTATGGCAAAAAAAACTTTGCGATTTTTGACTATTTTTTAAATCCCAAAATGTTTGATTTGAGTAGCATAAGGTCCCTACATTATTTCTATTCTGCTATTAAGGCCCTTGATATTCATAGTTCTAATAGTGAAACTATCCCTCTCCCCTTTGAAATCTATCATTTTTAGCTCGACTTTTCGAAGAAATATAGAGCTCTCCTACTTGCCCTAGCGTCAGCATCCGCTTCCATATTTCTGCTTAAAGTTTTTGTACAATAAAATGTATTTTACTATAACTTTTTATTTCTTAAGGTATCATTTTCAAATTTTGAAATATATATTCCTTATTATCAACCACATCTCACGTGACAAGGCTCATAACTCCAAATATATTTTTTTTTCAAAATTGTCTCATGAACTTAAAATTTTCTTTAAAAAAAACAAATTTTTTTTTTACTTTAACTTCTTTATTTCTTAAGGTATCATTTTCAAATTTTGAGATATAAATATATGTTCCTTATCATTAACCACATCTCATGTGACAAATACTTACTTAGTAGAGCATGCTGTCTCTACTGACTGCTCTTGTTTCTGTTACAGCTAACCTTTTTCTATTACATCCACTACATTTGCTCCTTTGATAAGTTGACCATTCTTTTAACAGCCACCTCTCCTTAATGTAAGAATTCTCTTAATGCTGATATGATATTGGGTTGATCAACTTTTAAAATGTTAGCTTGTTTTTGATTGGACATTGCAAACTCTAGTGTTTTCCTATGTTGCTCAATATTAGACCACCATGCATGTAAGACCATGTAGCCATGTTATGCAAATGCAATTCTAATTTGGGGTATTTTTGTTTTGTTTGTTTTTGCTGGGTTTAACGCCGTAGCAACACATATTATAAGTCATATAACAGCGGTCAGTCAACCTACTCACTGCTCCTGGAAAGGCTAAATATCTGGATTTAGCTGTTAACCAACTACTAAGCACATACTTTCGTCAGTGACTGACAACTGCCCTACATAATTAAAAATCATTGGTAGGAGAGAAATGGTTGTAGAAATAATTTCATGACCAAGCTCCACGAAAGTATGCTGGGAATAGAACCGACAACCCCTCGATCAGTAGACTTGCGTGCTACCAACTGAGCTAGCCGGGCGGCTTTTGGGGAACCTTTGTCTGAAACATTAAATTTAGTCTATGCTGGTCATTGTGTAAGGGTATCACTGTAATATTACTATATTTGAAATATAGTTTTTCAAAACAAGAATTGTATAATTGAATCATGATGTTTAGATTTAGAATATAGATGGAGTAAGATATTAGACTACAATCTGTAACTCTACTATGGAATCATGACTTACCTGACTGTACTTTTAAGTCTTCTTATTTTATTAGATCTTAAAACAGTCATGAAGTTGCAATTAAGATATCTTTTAAATAAAAGCAGTAATAGAAGCCTGACTACCATAGTTTGTTTTGTATATATTATGTAACAAGTGTTTTTTACCTCAAAGGAGTTTTCATACTATCCTTTTTTAGCTCACCTGAGCACAAAATACTCAAGTTAAGTTATTGTTGGGGGTCTATCTGGTGTCAGTGTGTGCATTTCGTGAGCTTAGTGCACAACAGTTGTTACTCACTCTTTTTTTAATTGAGTTACAACTGTTTTGCGAAAAAGCCTGCAATTTGTGTGTGCTTGTGTGTCTTTTGTCAACAATTTCTTAAAACATCTTGTTAGAGACTATAAAGCACTCCCCAAATTTGGCATTTGGCATCACCTAAATCGTCCCTGCCCCAGGGGTCAATGGTTTTTACACTGTTAAATATGAAAGTGTACAAGATTTTGTGTCAGATGCCCTACGAATCTAGTTCTTAGGTGAGTGGTCCAGGGTCCTGAGAACCTTCTTGTTAAATGTATTGTGCACTGTTGTTTTTTGCTAAAGACTAAACACACCTACTAGACTTCATTCGAAGTTCAAAATTATGGGAACTTTTTTTGTAGAAGGATTAAAAATTAACCTTTACAATAAACATACCGTATTTTGACGAATAAAATACGCACTCGTGTATAACACGCATATGTGTCCACTGTCAAGAGAACAATTATGATCAGTCTTGTAATACATGATTCTCAGCAATAATGTGTAAAAAAACATTGTTTGTACCTCATAAATGTATGTTAAAAAACACATTTTTGAGTTTGGAAATTACATCATTCCCAACCTGGAATTGTAATCATCATCAAAAGTATGTTTATTATTGTCTGAGCAGTCACACTTCATGGAATGCTTCAAGATTGTATTGTTGTTTAAATTACCTGCATCCATCACATGTGTTAAAACTATGAGTTATGGTAAAAGATGGCTGATATAACAATGTAAATGACTTCAACATGTTCGGGGTATTGTTAGTATTGTTTACATGACAACCTGTAAACAACTTTCAATAAGCCATTTAAAGTTAATTATATGACTGCTAGACTCTCACCTGTGTGAAAGAACAGGTGGTGGTGGTGTGGGGGGGGGGGGTTTCAAGTTCTGAGTAAAATTTCTGATGAACCTTGTAAAACAGGAATTATAGACATTATACCAGTTATGACCTTAGACCTCTATTGCTGTTGTTGTTATGATTGTTATTTTATCATCATCATCATCATTATCATCATCATCATTATCATCATCATCATTATCATCATCATCATTATTATTATAATTTAAAGATAATTATCTGACTGCTAGACTCTCATCTGTGAAAGAACATGTGATTGGGGATTCTAAGTAAAATTTTGATGAAGAATGTAAATCAGGAACTATAGTCACTATTGATACCAGTCATCACCTTAGACACAATCATTATTAATTATTATTATCTTTATCATCATTATCATCATCATCATCAGTATTGTCATTTAAAGTTAATTATCTAACTGTTAGACTCATCTGTGTGAAGGAACAGGTGATAGAGGTAGAGGGAATTCTGAGTAAAATTCTGATGCCACTTGTTGCAGTGGTTTGCTGAATGTTTCAAATGGGAGGCCCAAAAGCCACACAAGTCAGAATTGTGGAGGGCTTTGCTTATTCTTAGTTATGTATTCTTGTGTTTTCAAAATTATATTCATACTGAGGCAAGCAGTGTCAAATATAAGTCTTATACAAGCTAACATTAGAACCGATCCAAATAACTTGTACATCAAATCAGATCATGACTGATCTGGCTAATTTCAATATCACTGTTGAATGTAACGGGACCCAAAGGCACCAGTTTGTGTAATGATGTGATTCTACATAGGCCATTTTGTTTTTGCATGTGCAAATGGTGCTATTTCACATCCTCAACAAAATGCTGGGCTAGCGCTTGAGAAAAATTTACAGAGATGATTATAAACCTCTGGTGATTTTAATTCAATTGTCCACAAGTAGCAAATAACCACAGGTCAAGTTGCTCTTATTTCATTGATGTAGTATTCTGAATGATAAACATTCTTATCTCTATTTGATTTGTGTATTACAACGCATCTGTGATCAATATAGCCTAATCATTAAAATATTTCAATAATCTATTTTACTATGTTTTCAATTAATGATGTATTTTGTCCCATTTTGAATGAAGCTTTATTCAAACAGGTCAGACATTAATAGAATACTTTTTCTTGTCATATACAGTGGCCTCCAAAACTTCTTGGACAAATGAAATTTTGACTTAAATTGATCATGTCTATTGTAAAAGTTTATTCAAATGTCAGTGGCACTTACATTACCCCCAGTGATTTAACACTAGATATTTATTTTTATTATACCCCCGCTTCGAAGAAGAGGGGGTTATACTGTTTTACCCTTGTCCATGCCTGCGTGCGTGCGTGCGTCCGTCCGTTACAAAATTTCCGTCGCAGTTTTCTCAGCAACTATAACATGCAGCAGCCTAATACTTTGCATATTGCTTCATCCCATAGTCCCATGTGGTGTAAAGCGATTTCATGCTCCTTGCTCATCTACTTCCTGTTTGTCGCATATTTTTAGATTTTTGCGGGGGTATCACTAGTGAGCATTAGCTCACAGATTTACTTGTTAAACCTAAGTGCTGTTGTGAATATTTAAATCTGTGGGGTAAGTGTATGCACCACTGACAGTTGAATAAATTTTAATAATACCACTGTACAATACACACTATACAATGAACAATAAACCAAATAATTTTGGATAGCCATGGCCGTCGCATAGTGGTTAGCATGTCTGACTTCGAATCCGAAGATTGGGGGTTCGAGCCTGTTCGCGGTAGGTCATATCCTATACATGAGTTGTTGGCCTCATGGTAGGGTAAATTAGTACTGGTGATAGAAAAAGTGTCCAGGAAACCTATAGTAGAAAGAACTGGCTGTTGTATATATAACCTAAATTTGTGTTGAATGTGGCGTTAAAAAAAAAAGAAGATAATTTTAGAATTTGCTCAAGTGATTCTATGTCCTTCTTTCATGGGTAAATGGGAATCAGTTGATCTTTAAGACAAATTTTTGTCCAAGGCCTGTCTTTTGGAAGGCACTGTACACTGGGTCATCTGTATAACTAGTAATTTATTTAAGTATCTTAATACTTTGATTTGTCTTGCCTAACCCTATGTCACGGGGGCCCAACTCCGTCACAATGTGAGTGGATTTCTGTCGAGTTAATGTCACGGATTCCTGTCGATAGTGTCACGGATTTTTACTAGAAATAAGATACAGAAATATTTAAATCAGTTAAATAGCGTTTCTTTAATACTAAGATTGTTTCTTACATTATGGTTTATGATATAATAAGTTTTGATCAAGTCGGTAAGCGACTAATAGCTGTTTGTGAAATCCGTTTGCAATACTAGATATGTCACGGTATTTATGACGAGGTTGTATCTCATGTCACAGTATTCTGTCTATAGGGTCACAGATTTTTCCAAGTATAAAACAAATGTATGACTTGATGATCCACTCAATGCGTTGAATATAAAGCGTAAAAACGTTGCAAACAAAAGTATATTTTTCAAAAATCGATTATGTTTCAAAATTGTACTTTTTTCAGGAACCATGTATTTTACCTGATGCGCGTCGACATAAACTATCACGTACGTCAGTTAGGGTACCAGGCTTACATGAACCTGAAAAAGGCTCACAGCCAATCAGAGACCATCATCAAGTTGACCCATCGAAAATATTGCCTCATTACCCTGATGGATTGACTTACATTAAAATTTGATATTATCTGTGAGCACAATTTTTATTTCAAAGTTTTAATTTTAACTTACAGCTTATTACAACTGCGATTACATACAGTTTTGCCGTCTTATACTTCTGTTTATTGTTTCTTAATTATACCTACAGATAGTTAACAAGAAATGTTAAGACATAACTCATAGTTGCCTAAATAAGAAAAAAGCTGGAACGCTTCAATTCATTTTTATCAACTCCAATGGTCGGAAATTGCACCAAAAATACTGTAAATTAGTTGCTTCTGGAATTTGTATCCTGAGGATTGATTCATGTTTTTTAGAATTCAAAAACAAATTCATGTATATATATATATAATGGACTTATATCAAAAGATTTCTTGTTAAATAATCAACTGATACGCGTCATGGTTTGTTCACTCATACACATAATTGGAGAAACATGTTCAAATACGTGTTTCATTTACGATGTCTGACATTTACAAGCACTTTACAAAAATTATTGCCTACTTATTTTCATGTTGAATTCTGGCAAGATAATGTCACCAAGGCCTATAATTAGGATAATCTAAATCAATTCTCATTCAATAGCCCCAAGCCCGTTTTTTGTTCATCATAACTTATGATTATGAGTTATCAATGAACAGTTCACCAATGTGAATAATCTCCGAGCTGATCTCAAACGCATTATAGTGTAAAAACATTTAACTATTTCAACCAATGTAAAACATAACAGATCAGAACAAATAATCAGCTTGTGCAGGGACTATCTGAACAGCTGAAATAACAGTAAGTCTGTTGATCAAACTTAAAGTTTCATGACATGTGCACTAATCAAAACTCAAAACAGTAATGTATGCAGCTCAACAAACATCTTCCTAACCAGTACTAGCTTATTTTTTACACAAGCAGTACCATACTTTTACATAAAAAAGTTTAGGTTTGAATTCACAAAATCTACAAGTCAGAGAATTCAAAGCTTGTAGAAACATTGAACAAATCTTGTTTAACATTGATTGTCTGCAAAGCAAAACAGTCAAAGTTAACTTACAGTAAAACATATATAAGGCAAAAATGTACAAGTATACATGTATCCTTTACATATGATAAATAAACAAAACTAATCATTCATCAACACAAAGATGTTTAATAATAACTGCTGATAAACTAAAGGAGGTTATAAATCTACAAGTAAAGGTATTATCTATTTATTAAGAAACATATGATTACAAAACCATCATAAACAAAAACATTGTTGTATACAAGCTAAAGATCCTTTGAACAGCTCTATGGTGCCTACTTAAATTACTACTTTATGTGGCCTGTGCGGACATTTATATACGTTCCAGACGCATTGTAAAGTTGTTATTGTTGTCAAAAACTTAAACATTTAGAGACACGTGCAATTCATCTAGAAAACAATATCATTAGTATCACTGTGCAAATTGGTGTCACTAGAACCTGAGTCAAAGCTACCATAGCGCTAACTTTGTCAAATGTATATATATGTGAAAGAACATAGGACTCAGTAGCTTATATAAAATGCTTATCTATGAACACTTTTAGATGAATTGCTTATCTTCAGTTATGAGCTGGACATTCACGAACATTCAAGTTTGCACCTAGATGTTTCCGTTAAAACATCAACTTTCACTGGGGTTAATGTCAAAGCCTTTTGTCTTGTACGTCATTGGTTTTAAGTTAGCTATCATCGTTGAAAATCAAAATGAAAAACAGACCAATATTGGATGAAATGAAGCCACGCTATGAACGGCTTCCGTTTCAAAGGTAAACAACTCGGGACAACATTTACATCTTGCTCGGGAAGACAAAAAAATGAAAGCTATCGTCAGTAATACTGTGACATTAACGCAAGTATCGTCATATAAACTGTGACATGACGGGAAAAAATCCGTGACATCTAGGTTTTGCAATTTGGTTGATTCTTCAATAAAAAAGACATTGATATGAGTTTAAAAATCATCTCTTATCAAAAATATCTTATCATTGGCTTCTTATTGATTAGAAAATACGTGACTACCCTTTTCTGTCCGTTAAGTTTTTCAGAGCTCGTCACAAATTTGTAACACTATCGACAGGCATCCGTGACATAATCTCGACAGAAATCCACTCATGTTGTGACGGAGTTGGGCCCCCGTGTATGTCCTACTTGTACAATACACTGGATAAGTAAAAGAACGGAACAGAACAACAGATTCTTTTTCATTCACAGGTTACTTCATACAATGTAGGTTGGATTTGTTTGTAGCCAACATTTTGTGCTTGTTTGTTTTTCATTAGATATTCAAGACCATCTTTTTCAATAAAAAAGAGGTTCAGGCATAGATTTGAATAATATTGATAATAATGCAACAAGTTATAGACTTTATGCTAAATGTTTTTATCAATTTCCCGAGTATTTCAGTCAAAAGGAAGAGCAGAAGGGGCCTTTAGCTTACAATCTTTTAGTTCCTTGAAAAAAAATTCAATTGGGTTTGATTGTGTCAACACAAACTGTGGTTATATTATGGTGACCAGCTCACCTAACCTAGCTTTCTTGGATCTTTGTTCATTACCTGTACTCACCTACCCTTCCACAAGGCTGACAAGTTCTCTATATACCTTTAATATTTTTAATGAAAGAAAATTGACATTATTATTGGATTTTCATTGAAGGGTATAACCAGCCCGGGTGAGTCTCCAAACAGAAACCGCTTTTTGAGACTCTTTGGAAAAAAATTTGTCTACAAACTGAGGAAAACAGATGTTTTGAAAATTGCTGACTGTATGATTTAGAAATTGTGCTGAAGCCATAGATCATTGCTCTTTCATTGTTTAGCTTGCTGACTGTAAATATCTCTTCTTTGTTTATTAGCAAGACAGGAAAAACAAGTCTAAAATTAGAGTTTATAATGTTATAGTTCACATATTACAAGCCCGGTCTGAATATAGCAACAACCAGCTAGTGGTGCCAATTGTTCACAAGATAAACATCTAAGATTGATGATGGCATGGCTTATCAGTCATCACTAATTAATGTTTGCACAATATACTGTTGAGAGGAGAAATTTTGTGAGTCGTAAATTTAATGTGTTTGAAATCTGATTGAACATTTGTATTACATTCAAACTCTAATTGCACTTTTTATCATGATTTTTTATGAATGCTTATAATTGTTTGCAATTGTCAAAGTTAAACAAAATTAGTTTCCTTGATTGTTATTGTACAGTAGTGTTGTGCTATGAATGTGACTGTGATTATTGCAAAATTATGCAATGTTTTGATGATTTTTAAGTCTTTAATGATTAATTTAAAATAATGTCCATATAATTTATTATTAAGACCATTCTGATGTTAAGACCAACTCTGAGTTTAGCTGTTAACCAGTTACTAGGTGCATACTTCCATCAGTTACTGACAACTTTCCTACATGATTTAGAATCAGTGATAGGATGGAGAATGGCTGCAGAGATTATTCAATGACCAAACTCTTCCAAGGTATGCCCTGCCTAGGAATCGAACCAGCAACCCTTACAATTATTGGGCTTGTGTGCTACTAACTGAGCAAACCAGGCAGACTAAACAAACAATAGGTTCTTGCTAAGTCACCTTATGTACATTATTTCTCTGGTAACTGATATATAATTGTGTTAGATATCACCACCTGTTTTTATTATTTGATGATAATTAGATTGGATTATTGTGTTAAATGATTAGTGACTAACATTGTGTTTGGATGGTAACTATATGTTTACTTCATTTCCTATTTATTCTTCATGTACAACTTTCTTACATAGTAATCTAACAGGGGGGGTGGGTCTTGGGAGGTAGTAGGGGTCAGGGTGAGAGTTTCAGGAGGGTGTAGGAGGGTTATTAGTGACTAACATTGTGTTTGGATGGTAACTATATGTTTACTTCAGTTCCTATTTATTCTCCTTGTAGAATCTTCTTACATGAATGATTTAGCAGTTGGGAGAGGTGGGGGGGGGTTAGTAGTTGTCAGGGTGAGGCAAGTAAGGAGGGTTATTTGTGATTAACTTTGATATGGTTGGAACTGATATGTTTGCTTCATTTTCCACTTTTCTTCATTTAGAATCTAGATACATGGGTGATCTAGCAAGGGGGGTGTTTGGGATGGGGGTTGTTCTGAGAATTTTCTTATTAAAAGCACAGTTTTGGAAAATATTATGTTGGCACTTCCTGAAAAATTATTTGGATTCCCCTAATAGGCTGTGCATGTTAATAATGTGCAGTGATTGGAAGATCAGTAGTTACTCACTCTTTTTTTAATTGAGTTACAACTGTTTTGCGAAAAAGCCTGCAATTTGTGTGTGCTTGTGTGTCTTTTGTCAACAATTTCTTAAAACATCTTGTTAGAGACTATAAAGCACTCCCCAAATTTGGCATTTGGCATCACCTAAATCGTCCCTGCCCCAGGGGTCAATGGTTTTTACACTGTTAAATATGAAAGTGTACAAGATTTTGTGTCAGATGCCCTACGAATCTAGTTCTTAGGTGAGTGGTCCAGGGTCCTGAGAACCTTCTTGTTAAATGTATTGTGCACTGTTGTTTTTTGCTAAAGACTAAACACACCTACTAGACTTCATTCGAAGTTCAAAATTATGGGAACTTTTTTTGTAGAAGGATTAAAAATTAACCTTTACAATAAACATACCGTATTTTGACGAATAAAATACGCACTCGTGTATAACACGCATATGTGTCCACTGTCAAGAGAACAATTATGATCAGTCTTGTAATACATGATTCTCAGCAATAATGTGTAAAAAAACATTGTTTGTACCTCATAAATGTATGTTAAAAAACACATTTTTGAGTTTGGAAATTACATCATTCCCAACCTGGAATTGTAATCATCATCAAAAGTATGTTTATTATTGTCTGAGCAGTCACACTTCATGGAATGCTTCAAGATTGTATTGTTGTTTAAATTACCTGCATCCATCACATGTGTTAAAACTATGAGTTATGGTAAAAGATGGCTGATATAACAATGTAAATGACTTCAACATGTTCGGGGTATTGTTAGTATTGTTTACATGACAACCTGTAAACAACTTTCAATAAGCCATTTAAAGTTAATTATATGACTGCTAGACTCTCACCTGTGTGAAAGAACAGGTGGTGGTGGTGTGGGGGGGGGGTTTCAAGTTCTGAGTAAAATTTCTGATGAACCTTGTAAAACAGGAATTATAGACATTATACCAGTTATGACCTTAGACCTCTATTGCTGTTGTTGTTATGATTGTTATTTTATCATCATCATCATCATTATCATCATCATCATTATCATCATCATCATTATCATCATCATCATTATTATTATAATTTAAAGATAATTATCTGACTGCTAGACTCTCATCTGTGAAAGAACATGTGATTGGGGATTCTAAGTAAAATTTTGATGAAGAATGTAAATCAGGAACTATAGTCACTATTGATACCAGTCATCACCTTAGACACAATCATTATTAATTATTATTATCTTTATCATCATTATCATCATCATCATCAGTATTGTCATTTAAAGTTAATTATCTAACTGTTAGACTCATCTGTGTGAAGGAACAGGTGATAGAGGTAGAGGGAATTCTGAGTAAAATTCTGATGCCACTTGTTGCAGTGGTTTGCTGAATGTTTCAAATGGGAGGCCCAAAAGCCCCACAAGTCAGAATTGTGGAGGGCTTTGCTTATTCTTAGTTATGTATTCTTGTGTTTTCAAAATTATATTCATACTGAGGCAAGCAGTGTCAAATATAAGTCTTATACAAGCTAACATTAGAACCGATCCAAATAACTTGTACATCAAATCAGATCATGACTGATCTGGCTAATTTCAATATCACTGTTGAATGTAACAGGACCCAAAGGCACCAGTTTGTGTAATGATGTGATTCTACATAGGCCATTTTGTTTTTGCATGTGCAAATGGTGCTATTTCACATCCTCAACAAAATGCTGGGCTAGCGCTTGAGAAAAATTTACAGAGATGATTATAAACCTCTGGTGATTTTAATTCAATTGTCCACAAGTAGCAAATAACCACAGGTCAAGTTGCTCTTATTTCATTGATGTAGTATTCTGAATGATAAACATTCTTATCTCTATTTGATTTGTGTATTACAACGCATCTGTGATCAATATAGCCTAATCATTAAAATATTTCAATAATCTATTTTACTATGTTTTCAATTAATGATGTATTTTGTCCCATTTTGAATGAAGCTTTATTCAAACAGGTCAGACATTAATAGAATACTTTTTCTTGTCATATACAGTGGCCTCCAAAACTTCTTGGACAACTGAAATTTTGACTTAAATTGATCATGTCTATTGTAAAAGTTTATTCAAATGTCAGTGGCACTTACATTACCCCCAGTGATTTAACACTAGATATTTATTTTTATTATACCCCCGCTTCGAAGAAGAGGGGGTTATACTGTTTTACCCTTGTCCATGCCTGCGTGCGTGCGTGCGTCCGTCCGTTACAAAATTTCCGTCGCAGTTTTCTCAGCAACTATAACATGCAGCAGCCTAATACTTTGCATATTGCTTCATCCCATAGTCCCATGTGGTGTAAAGCGATTTCATGCTCCTTGCTCATCTACTTCCTGTTTGTCGCATATTTTTAGATTTTTGCGGGGGTATCACTAGTGAGCATTAGCTCACAGATTTACTTGTTAAACCTAAGTGCTGTTGTGAATATTTAAATCTGTGGGGTAAGTGTATGCACCACTGACAGTTGAATAAATTTTAATAATACCACTGTACAATACACACTATACAATGAACAATAAACCAAATAATTTTGGATAGCCATGGCCGTCGCATAGTGGTTAGCATGTCTGACTTCGAATCCGAAGATTGGGGGTTCGAGCCTGTTCGCGGTAGGTCATATCCTATACATGAGTTGTTGGCCTCATGGTAGGGTAAATTAGTACTGGTGATAGAAAAAGTGTCCAGGAAACCTATAGTAGAAAGAACTGGCTGTTGTATATATAACCTAAATTTGTGTTGAATGTGGCGTTAAAAAAAAAAAGAAGATAATTTTAGAATTTGCTCAAGTGATTCTATGTCCTTCTTTCATGGGTAAATGGGAATCAGTTGATCTTTAAGACAAATTTTTGTCCAAGGCCTGTCTTTTGGAAGGCACTGTACACTGGGTCATCTGTATAACTAGTAATTTATTTAAGTATCTTAATACTTTGATTTGTCTTGCCTAACCCTATGTCACGGGGGCCCAACTCCGTCACAATGTGAGTGGATTTCTGTCGAGTTAATGTCACGGATTCCTGTCGATAGTGTCACGGATTTTTACTAGAAATAAGATACAGAAATATTTAAATCAGTTAAATAGCGTTTCTTTAATACTAAGATTGTTTCTTACATTATGGTTTATGATATAATAAGTTTTGATCAAGTCGGTAAGCGACTAATAGCTGTTTGTGAAATCCGTTTGCAATACTAGATATGTCACGGTATTTATGACGAGGTTGTATCTCATGTCACAGTATTCTGTCTATAGGGTCACAGATTTTTCCAAGTATAAAACAAATGTATGACTTGATGATCCACTCAATGCGTTGAATATAAAGCGTAAAAACGTTGCAAACAAAAGTATATTTTTCAAAAATCGATTATGTTTCAAAATTGTACTTTTTTCAGGAACCATGTATTTTACCTGATGCGCGTCGACATAAACTATCACGTACGTCAGTTAGGGTACCAGGCTTACATGAACCTGAAAAAGGCTCACAGCCAATCAGAGACCATCATCAAGTTGACCCATCGAAAATATTGCCTCATTACCCTGATGGATTGACTTACATTAAAATTTGATATTATCTGTGAGCACAATTTTTATTTCAAAGTTTTAATTTTAACTTACAGCTTATTACAACTGCGATTACATACAGTTTTGCCGTCTTATACTTCTGTTTATTGTTTCTTAATTATACCTACAGATAGTTAACAAGAAATGTTAAGACATAACTCATAGTTGCCTAAATAAGAAAAAAGCTGGAACGCTTCAATTCATTTTTATCAACTCCAATGGTCGGAAATTGCACCAAAAATACTGTAAATTAGTTGCTTCTGGAATTTGTATCCTGAGGATTGATTCATGTTTTTTAGAATTCAAAAACAAATTCATGTATATATATATATAATGGACTTATATCAAAAGATTTCTTGTTAAATAATCAACTGATACGCGTCATGGTTTGTTCACTCATACACATAATTGGAGAAACATGTTCAAATACGTGTTTCATTTACGATGTCTGACATTTACAAGCACTTTACAAAAATTATTGCCTACTTATTTTCATGTTGAATTCTGGCAAGATAATGTCACCAAGGCCTATAATTAGGATAATCTAAATCAATTCTCATTCAATAGCCCCAAGCCCGTTTTTTGTTCATCATAACTTATGATTATGAGTTATCAATGAACAGTTCACCAATGTGAATAATCTCCGAGCTGATCTCAAACGCATTATAGTGTAAAAACATTTAACTATTTCAACCAATGTAAAACATAACAGATCAGAACAAATAATCAGCTTGTGCAGGGACTATCTGAACAGCTGAAATAACAGTAAGTCTGTTGATCAAACTTAAAGTTTCATGACATGTGCACTAATCAAAACTCAAAACAGTAATGTATGCAGCTCAACAAACATCTTCCTAACCAGTACTAGCTTATTTTTTACACAAGCAGTACCATACTTTTACATAAAAAAGTTTAGGTTTGAATTCACAAAATCTACAAGTCAGAGAATTCAAAGCTTGTAGAAACATTGAACAAATCTTGTTTAACATTGATTGTCTGCAAAGCAAAACAGTCAAAGTTAACTTACAGTAAAACATATATAAGGCAAAAATGTACAAGTATACATGTATCCTTTACATATGATAAATAAACAAAACTAATCATTCATCAACACAAAGATGTTTAATAATAACTGCTGATAAACTAAAGGAGGTTATAAATCTACAAGTAAAGGTATTATCTATTTATTAAGAAACATATGATTACAAAACCATCATAAACAAAAACATTGTTGTATACAAGCTAAAGATCCTTTGAACAGCTCTATGGTGCCTACTTAAATTACTACTTTATGTGGCCTGTGCGGACATTTATATACGTTCCAGACGCATTGTAAAGTTGTTATTGTTGTCAAAAACTTAAACATTTAGAGACACGTGCAATTCATCTAGAAAACAATATCATTAGTATCACTGTGCAAATTGGTGTCACTAGAACCTGAGTCAAAGCTACCATAGCGCTAACTTTGTCAAATGTATATATATGTGAAAGAACATAGGACTCAGTAGCTTATATAAAATGCTTATCTATGAACACTTTTAGATGAATTGCTTATCTTCAGTTATGAGCTGGACATTCACGAACATTCAAGTTTGCACCTAGATGTTTCCGTTAAAACATCAACTTTCACTGGGGTTAATGTCAAAGCCTTTTGTCTTGTACGTCATTGGTTTTAAGTTAGCTATCATCGTTGAAAATCAAAATGAAAAACAGACCAATATTGGATGAAATGAAGCCACGCTATGAACGGCTTCCGTTTCAAAGGTAAACAACTCGGGACAACATTTACATCTTGCTCGGGAAGACAAAAAAATGAAAGCTATCGTCAGTAATACTGTGACATTAACGCAAGTATCGTCATATAAACTGTGACATGACGGGAAAAAATCCGTGACATCTAGGTTTTGCAATTTGGTTGATTCTTCAATAAAAAAGACATTGATATGAGTTTAAAAATCATCTCTTATCAAAAATATCTTATCATTGGCTTCTTATTGATTAGAAAATACGTGACTACCCTTTTCTGTCCGTTAAGTTTTTCAGAGCTCGTCACAAATTTGTAACACTATCGACAGGCATCCGTGACATAATCTCGACAGAAATCCACTCATGTTGTGACGGAGTTGGGCCCCCGTGTATGTCCTACTTGTACAATACACTGGATAAGTAAAAGAACGGAACAGAACAACAGATTCTTTTTCATTCACAGGTTACTTCATACAATGTAGGTTGGATTTGTTTGTAGCCAACATTTTGTGCTTGTTTGTTTTTCATTAGATATTCAAGACCATCTTTTTCAATAAAAAAGAGGTTCAGGCATAGATTTGAATAATATTGATAATAATGCAACAAGTTATAGACTTTATGCTAAATGTTTTTATCAATTTCCCGAGTATTTCAGTCAAAAGGAAGAGCAGAAGGGGCCTTTAGCTTACAATCTTTTAGTTCCTTGAAAAAAAATTCAATTGGGTTTGATTGTGTCAACACAAACTGTGGTTATTTTATGGTGACCAGCTCACCTAACCTAGCTTTCTTGGATCTTTGTTCATTACCTGTACTCACCTACCCTTCCACAAGGCTGACAAGTTCTCTATATACCTTTAATATTTTTAATGAAAGAAAATTGACATTATTATTGGATTTTCATTGAAGGGTATAACCAGCCCGGGTGAGTCTCCAAACAGAAACCGCTTTTTGAGACTCTTTGGAAAAAAATTTGTCTACAAACTGAGGAAAACAGATGTTTTGAAAATTGCTGACTGTATGATTTAGAAATTGTGCTGAAGCCATAGATCATTGCTCTTTCATTGTTTAGCTTGCTGACTGTAAATATCTCTTCTTTGTTTATTAGCAAGACAGGAAAAACAAGTCTAAAATTAGAGTTTATAATGTTATAGTTCACATATTACAAGCCCGGTCTGAATATAGCAACAACCAGCTAGTGGTGCCAATTGTTCACAAGATAAACATCTAAGATTGATGATGGCATGGCTTATCAGTCATCACTAATTAATGTTTGCACAATATACTGTTGAGAGGAGAAATTTTGTGAGTCGTAAATTTAATGTGTTTGAAATCTGATTGAACATTTGTATTACATTCAAACTCTAATTGCACTTTTTATCATGATTTTTTATGAATGCTTATAATTGTTTGCAATTGTCAAAGTTAAACAAAATTAGTTTCCTTGATTGTTATTGTACAGTAGTGTTGTGCTATGAATGTGACTGTGATTATTGCAAAATTATGCAATGTTTTGATGATTTTTAAGTCTTTAATGATTAATTTAAAATAATGTCCATATAATTTATTATTAAGACCATTCTGATGTTAAGACCAACTCTGAGTTTAGCTGTTAACCAGTTACTAGGTGCATACTTCCATCAGTTACTGACAACTTTCCTACATGATTTAGAATCAGTGATAGGATGGAGAATGGCTGCAGAGATTATTCAATGACCAAACTCTTCCAAGGTATGCCCTGCCTAGGAATCGAACCAGCGACCCTCACAATTATTGGGCTTGTGTGCTACTAACTGAGCAAACCAGGCAGACTAAACAAACAATAGGTTCTTGCTAAGTCACCTTATGTACATTATTTCTCTGGTAACTGATATATAATTGTGTTAGATATCACCACCTGTTTTTATTATTTGATGATAATTAGATTGGATTATTGTGTTAAATGATTAGTGACTAACATTGTGTTTGGATGGTAACTATATGTTTACTTCATTTCCTATTTATTCTTCATGTACAACTTTCTTACATAGTAATCTAACAGGGGGGGGGGGTGGGTCTTGGGAGGTAGTAGGGGTCAGGGTGAGAGTTTCAGGAGGGTGTAGGAGGGTTATTAGTGACTAACATTGTGTTTGGATGGTAACTATATGTTTACTTCAGTTCCTATTTATTCTCCTTGTAGAATCTTCTTACATGAATGATTTAGCAGTTGGGAGAGGTGGGGGGGGGGGGGGGGGGTTAGTAGTTGTCAGGGTGAGGCAAGTAAGGAGGGTTATTTGTGATTAACTTTGATATGGTTGGAACTGATATGTTTGCTTCATTTTCCACTTTTCTTCATTTAGAATCTAGATACATGGGTGATCTAGCAAGGGGGGTGTTTGGGATGGGGGTTGTTCTGAGAATTTTCTTATTAAAAGCACAGTTTTGGAAAATATTATGTTGGCACTTCCTGAAAAATTATTTGGATTCCCCTAATAGACTGTGCATGTTAATAATGTGCAGTGATTGGAAGATTTCTTGGTAGCTGCATTATAACTATTATAATATTGCAACAATCAGCTGAACATGACCTGTATCTTGAACTTGTCAGATGTAAAATAAGCTAGCAAGGACTCCAAGAATTTTATATTGGGTTTAATCAGGTTGCTGTCAGGATACCAATTATGTTCTTGTGATGTGTGGTCCAGAGGTCATTCACCTTTTTGTGCCTTTGTTTTTGTTTTTCTGGTTGCGTTTAATGCATTAGCAATAAATTGTATAAGTCCTATCACGACACACATGGCAACTGATTGAGGAGTTGTGGGTTTGATTCCTGGTTGTGATATACTTTCGTAGTGCTTGGTCATGAAATAATTTCTACTTCTATTCTTTCTCCTACCACTGATTTTAAAACATGTTGGGCAGTTCTCAGTCACTGACTGAAGTATGAAACTACTAAATTACTTGTAGCTGGTCAGCAGCTAGATCAAGTAACAATGAGTAGGTTGACTGAGGGCAGTGAAATGACCTATACCATGTGTTGCTATGGTGTTAAATCCAACCAAACAAAATAGACTCCAGAGAGTTCAGAAATGTCATGGAAATGTTAAAAAGTAGACTACAGACTTTTGTTGTCTTAGAATTACAGAGGAATGTTAATAAATTGAAGTTATTACATCATCAAACCACTTACTCTGCAACAACTCACCTCAGTGTAACCACATGCCAGACTCATCTAAATGTTACTATATTTAGGTTTGAGTAATCTAAATTTATACATTTATACAGGTTTGTGTCTAGAAGATTTTTGATACATTTTATCTGCCTATCCTACTCTTGTATCATTATTCCTGCTGAGGTTTTTACCCCTTGCCATGGTATTTTAGAACGATGAGTCATGCACAATGTATTCTATGAGGAATTCCTTTGAGGAATTCTGTCGAGAATTTCTGTAACATTGGCTGTTGAATTCTTTGTAGTGTATAATATTGATACTTTTTGTAATACATCTCGCGAGTTTAGTGCAAAACGGTTATATCTTAAGTTAAAAAAAGAGTGAGTTACGACCGTTTTGCACTTAACACCGATCAATGTATAAGAAAGGGTTTTCCAGCTCATAGAAAGTTATTTTTGAATGCCTTTCGGTCACTGATCTGTTTTGTTTGACTTATCCGTTCTGATACATTTATTTCTTTTGCGATAGGTGAGGTGAGCATTAGAGTTTTAGTGAGTATTTAAAGTCAGCAAGGTTAATGTATGCTCCTCATACGAATAAAAGTGATCATACATGCTATGTAGATCTATATTTATCATAAACTGCATTTATTTATCATAAGTGATGACATGGTACTGCCAGAATGTTCTGGCAAGGAATACAAACTTGTATTTTTACAACAGTTACTGTTTAAGAGCCTACAAAACACTTCTAGTACTTGTGACTGTTTTACATCAACTGCATATGTCTATTGTTTTATAATGTCTAATATGACATGATGATATTTACAAACTCAAGGAGATATAATTATTATGTTTCTACAACAACAAACTCTAAACAACAGTCTACATTTACATCGGCTTTATGCTGATGTGAAGACAAACCTGGTTTTCTTTACACCAAAAACTTCAGACTCTCAGTCCAGGGGCTCGGATTAGATTCTAGAACAGAAATGGGTATTGTGAAAGGTTTAACCATTTATTTGTGTCGTAAACTGCACTTAATTGTAATGCTTACTGCCATAGAGATATCATTAAAAAAGTATCACATCAATGTATAGCTCTGTTATCTCCCCCTTTTGACAACAAAACTGTATACTGTGTTTGCTGCTTTGAAAACAGATAGCTTTTGGTCATGAACATTCTCGTAAGGTGTTTAATGATATATTTACCATGTAACTAAATGTCTTGTCCGAAGTAGTTCACACCTGTAGTGTACAGATTGCATACTGGTGACATGAAGGTGCCCTCAGGGGCACACATTAACTTACATTTGAAATAAACAGTGTTTCTCTGACAAGAATCATTTATCTCGTGACATCTTACATTTCTTATTGTTAATACGCCCTGCTACATTAAAGAAAACATAAAATTTTGATGTTGTAAACATTGTTTTCATGTTTACAACTAAAAGTACCTCCTTTTTAGTCATTCTATGAAGAGTTCAAGTTCCAGTATGATGACTATGTTGTTTTAGGTTGTAGACTAAAATTACCTCCTTTTATGTAATCTATGGAGAGTATGATCTTGCGATGATGACTGTTGCTGGGTTTTTGGACAAAAGTAACCTCCTTCAGGTGATATAAGAAGAGTATCAGCTTAATGACTATTGTGTTGTTGTTGTTTTTAACAAAATTATATCCCTTTAGGCATTTTCTGAAGAGTTTATTCACCAGTGTGACTTTTGTTATGTTTTTTTACACAAAATTTATCTCTTTTTTTGTTATTTTGTGAAGAGTAGTAACTTGATGACTGTAGTTGTTTGGAATGCCAGATTGATTAAATGACCATAAGAAATACATATAACATTTTCCATGTAAGATTATACTTAGTTCTACCTTCTTTTCGTCATATTGTGAAGAGTTTTACTATGACTATTGCGTTTTTTTTATCTCCAACAGTTGTAAAATGAAGAGCACTTACTGGTTTTATTAAGGAGTATTTTATTCACAATTTGAAACTGCACTTCTATAAGAATTACATGCTTTTTACAGCCATTATAGTTATAACTTTATAAAACTGTAGTGTCAAATGTGTGTCAGTGCAAAACTAGTCTAACTTTATGTAAATGAAGAAGGATGTTGACTAGTTTAGCCCTGACCCATCATTATTGTTGTTATGGGAAT
Source organism: Mactra quadrangularis (assembly GCA_025267735.1). Taxonomy (NCBI): domain Eukaryota; kingdom Metazoa; phylum Mollusca; class Bivalvia; order Venerida; family Mactridae; genus Mactra; species Mactra quadrangularis. Next base: position 34,168,151 of record CM046311.1, read on the forward strand.
AACTAAATTATGTCATGATACATAATATTACATAATAATAATAATGACACTAAATTAATGAGTGAGTGCAAAACTGGTCTACTTACTACCTTTTAACTTGTTGTTAAACTAGTTTGGCGCTAACCCATTGAAATGTATTCTTCTATGTACTGTAGAACTAATTTCCATTTCTTGTTTGTTGGAATTTAAAGTACCTCTCTTACAATTGTATTTTACCTCCATTTAGAGTATTGTGAAGAGTATATATTGTTTTGAGAGTGACATATCAAATATATCCTTTCTGTGTTAATACAGCATTCTTTCTAGAGTTTTTACCACAGTATCCTAGTCTATTTATTTTTTACAAGTAATTAGTTATAGCTTATGTTGCGTAAGAGACAATTATAGTTTATAGTTATAACGTCCTTGTCAATCCTTTTGATTGACATCATATTATGTCAAGAAAATGTAGGATTGTAAATTTCTTGAGATTTAAATATAATTAAGTCTGAGTCGCAAAATGTTTGTATATTTGTTAAATTGTAGCCAATAGGTTCTTTAGACTTGATCCAAAAATAGATTTTAGGTAAGTGCATTGTCTTGTGACAAAACTATTTATATTTACAGAATACAGACAATGATATTTATATTTACAGAATACAGACAATGATATTTATATTTACAGAATACAAACAATGATATTTATATTTACAGAATACAGACAATGATATTTATATTTACAGAATACAGACAATGATATTTATATTAACAGAATACAGACAATGATATTTATATTTACAGAATACAGACAATTATATTGATATTTACAGAATACAGACAATGATATTTATATTTACAGAATACAGACAATGATATTTATATTTGCAGAATACAGACAGTGATATTTATATTTACAGGTTACAGACAATGATATTATACCAATACCTGATGATCCTGTTGATTGTTCAGAAGAAAATGATAGAAGGTTATGGATTGGTAACCTAGATACAAGAGTTACTGAGTAAGTATGTTGATGACTTTTTTCTTTAGATATTTACTTGGTTAAATATTCTAGCAGACTATTGAATATTCTGAGTACGTTCAGTTATATTGAATCTTTTAATTCTGTATTGACTTTTTATGATGCATAAAGATATAGTAGATAGATAATGTCTCATAAATTTCAAAATGTATGGAACTTTGCTGGACCCACTTTCTAATTTCATAAAAATATTTTTTTCTAAAAATATGTTTTGATGATCTTGTCAAATAAGATATAGCTTTATATACTTTGAGATTCAAAGTCTTTGTTTCAATATAAAGTCATATATAATTTCAGGTTTGCATTATTAAAGATATTACAGAAGTTTGGTAGTTTACAAAGATATGACTTCTTATATAATCAGACAGGACCTGATCAAGGCAAACCTCGGGGTTATTGTTTTGTTTCATATACCACAAAACAGGTACTTGAATACTTAAGCCATAATTTTTAGGTTGAATTTAATGCTGTAGGACCCCATTGTAAAGGTCTAAAGGTCATATTACGGCAGTCAGTGTACCTACTCAATATACATGGAAAGGTTAAATCTCTTGATTTAGCTGTTAACAAGTTACTTGTGCATACTTCAGTCAGTGACTGACAACAGTTACTGCTCAACATGATTTAGAATCAGTGGTAGGAGGGAGAATGGACATAGAAATGATTTCATGACAAAACATTAGGAAAGTATACCTCACCCAGGAAACAAACCCATGATCTTTGATCAGTAGACTTGCATGCTGCTGACATAGTTATAGCCAGACGGGCTTAAGTAATATGTCAAGTAATAAGCATCTATTACCAATACATTACTACGTTTTCTAATGTTCAAAGTCTTGGGACTGACAGCCTTATTCCTTTCTCATTATGAAGCATAGTTGGCAGCTGGGCTGAAATGTAAGATCCTCAATCATCGAAAGGCAATAGCGATTAGGCATCAACAACAATATCAGAGATATTATGTTGTTCATCTTTTGAATATCTTTTTTATTTGCAGGAAGCAGAAAAAGCTATGAAAGCATTAGATAGAAAATTAGCATTATCTAAACGTATGATTGTAAGATGGGCTCATAAACAAATAGTAAGTTATCTCCCTTGAATTGTGTTAAAAATTTATTGTAGGGCCAGTAGCGTAAGGGTATTGCTATGTAGTGCTACATAGTGATTTGTAGCTTGCATTTTTTTCTGCTAGCTGCTTAAGTAAGGAGCACTCTGACATTTTTGGATGTAACAATCTTGGTTTTGATTCCTTAAAGCAAAACCTATGTATAGAACTCGGTTAACTTTATAACACCTTTTCAAACATATTTTAAAAGCACTAAGTAGTGAGTTCTTAATCAAATTTCTTACATATTATATATTTCATATAGCTGGACTTGTTGATCATTTTGTTGATCATTTTGCCCTTTACTTATTAACATTGGGGCTAATGTTTAGAGAACATTTTAGATGATGACTGTAATTTTGAATGTAATGGCTGGTTGCTTAAGGAGAATGAAAAAAAACTAGTTGTCCAGGAAAAACACTTGAACCAGGCTGCAGGCAACTGCTTTATATTCCCTTCGCAGCTCAGTGATTACTCTACTGTCACTTCACCCTTTAAGAGTGTGAATGCAAGTGGTTGTTTGTTAGTTAAGATTTAACGGTGCATCAACACAAAAAGGTTATATGGCGCCGAACGAACAAAAGTGAAACATTAAGGCAATGTTCAGGAGAGTAATATGTACCATTTAATTACTGCTAATTGGTAATTAAGATATGATACTATAGATACATGTACTCATATTTTATCATTATGTTACAGGATAGAGAAGGTGAAAGTTTATCATCACAGAAAATCTCTACTGATCAATATGACTCTTGTCCTAGGTCAGTATATACCTCTCTTGTATTATATATATGTAGTTCTCATATATATTTGTATGATGTTTCTTGTGTCATGTATGATTATCACATTGTCATGTTTGATGGAGCAATTTTCTGCAGATAATATCTTTTGGTAGGTGTATTGTGCGTAAAGTTTGACCCCGACCTGACCTTTATGCAAGAATATTCATTACATTGAATACGAATGTAGTATTAATGCTCGATTAAAGCGTGACCATGAGGATTATGAAATAAAACTTAACACACAAACATACTTCTATAATTTTACGTTGCTGTCGAAGTGTAGAATAGGCGTGGTACAGACTTTCGTCGTGATATGTGTAGATAATTATTAGATGCAAATGTGAAATGTCAGGTCGGGGTCAATATTTACGCACTATACTAATATTGTTATTTATTGGTTGCATCTAGATTTCTTTGATTTCATGTATGGATGCCCCAGTCTTCGTATCTAGCTAGTGGACCGTTGACCTTGACCAACAAAATAGCCCTCAGTCCAGTGACTTACAGAATGTGAGTGGCCTGACGTTGCACCAACTTTTAACAGCTACTATTTTCTATATTCAAAACAAAATCACTATTTGTTTTAAATATATTAACATACAGGTCGTATTCTAGGTCATGCGTGCTTTTGTACTTTAAACAATGGATTTGCCCACTAAATAGGTGAATAAGCTAATGCATGAACACCATTTCTCTGATTTAAACAGGTATTTTTTATGTGTAACATTTATTTTAAATAGTGTGTACGCACATGTCAATTTTATATAATGATATGTTTATAAAATAAGTGTAAACTAATTAAACTATAAAATTGTAAAAATAATTCACCCCTAGATATTGGTGTGTAATGAAACTGGCTAAGTTTATATACGCAATGTTTACGTGGACAACCTTTATCAATGCTAACTATGATTGTTTTGGTCCAGTAAACTTTTATTAGGTCCAGTGTAAAAGTCAATTTGCTGGACCGAATATCCAGTGCTGATGTAAGTTTGTCCTGAAGACTGATCGGATGGTATAATGTGTCCTCTTCTGACATTACATCTTTTACCTATCAAAATACAATGTAAGCTTATCTTATGTATATTTGGTCCTGTGACTCAAAGTTAATTAATGCCAATCTAAGTATATTTAATTCATGCTTTTAGATTACAATGTACATGATAAAAGTAAAGTTATTGCATTTATAGCAGGGGCGGATCCAGGATTTTTTTATTAGGGGGGGGGGGGGTCAGAACTATTTCTAGGGGGGGGGGGGGTCCAAACTTTGGACCACAACCACATTATACACATTTTGCAGAATAATGCGACATATTGATAATAAAAACTACATAACCATTCAATCTATGTAAAGCCCTGAGAACAATTGATTAATGCTACTTAAAAATGAATTACAGTCAAGAAATACACTAATGGGCAGGTACATTTTGGAAATTTCTGGGGAAGTCCAGACCCCCTGACCCCCCCCCCCCATCCCCTGCTAGATTCACCTATGTATATTCCCAAGTTTCATGCAAGTTCACTGACTTGACAGCTATTTCTCCTGGTCATCAGGATACTGTTATTTATCGCTTAATCTTCCTCTTAAATCATTTAACTATTGTATCATGTATCATTATCATTCTGCCATATTTGATTCAGTAATACTGCTTACAGATCGTTTTGTATTGATTATACTTGGTGTGGGGCCGACATATTTTAATCAGAAAAGACCAAATTCAGAACTCCAATTTTATTATGAGTTTTTCCAAAAGTCATTGGTCCCAAGTCCACTGGCTGAATTTGAAGACTGATCTTTTAGGATCTTTTGTAGGAGCAGTAGTTCAGTGGTAGGATGCGCGCTTAGGGATCGAGAGGTCCTGGGTTCAAATCCCACTAGGGGCACTGCTAATTACCTTGAGCAAGAAATTTACCTGCGATTGCTTCACTCCACCCAGGTGTAAATGGGTACCTGGGAGGGTGGTATAATTCAGTTGCGCCAATTTGTCGGCTGCACCAATAGGCAGAATATAAAGACTCCCCAGGGAGATTGATAGATAGATACCAGTAGCCCAATGACCAGGGGTAACAGCTGTAAAGTCAGTGAATGTGTGTAAGCATGAAACTTAGACTATAATATGCATTTACATTTACTTTATTTTATTTTTTTCAGTGCTGAATCAAAGATTAAAGCCATAGAAATGAAACTTAAAAGTATGGAGAAAAGTGGTGATGATTTCAGCTTATCATCAAAACCATTAGTGAAGCCAGGTTTAAGCAAATATAGTACTAGTCAAAATCAGGGAACCAGCCAAAGACCTAATAAACCTTATCACAGAAAAGATGCAAGAAGATGACATCAGCAAAAAAAGCCGGGTTCAAGTGTATATAGTGTTAGTTAAAATCAGGGAACCAGTCAGATATTGAATGAGCCGGGTTCAAGTGAAAACAGTCAAAATCAGGGAACCAGTCAGATATAGAATGAACCGGGTTCAAGTGAAAATAGTAAAAATTAGGGAACCAGTCAGATTTAATCAGGAATCCAGTCAAAGATTGAATGAGCTGATGTCGCACATAAGATGCAAGAAGACATCAGTCTTATATTATTTATCACCCAAGTGTTCAGCTTTGTTACAAATTCAAGAAATCCATGCTCCTCTAATATTTAGAGAGTACATTAACTGAATTGTGTTTGAATGTTGTTATTGTAAAATTCTATTCAACTGTCTATGTTGCTTGCGTTAACCCCACTTAATTAAATACTTGCTATTTGTTCGATTATCCCATGCAAAAGTATGGATAACTATTCATTGATCATGAGTATAGAAGTACTGTTGACATTGTTAGTGTTTAAATCAGCAGGGTTAATGTATGAGCCACAGACAGATTAATAAAATTTAACGATAATTAATTTGATTTGTGTATAAATCCAAACAGTTTGATGTTTAGTTCATATTTCAGTAAGTAGGGATTTTAGTATGATCTCACTGGCAGGACCAGTGTAGATATCATAATCTGTCTCTATGGTCAAGGCTGGCACATACATTGTGTTATAAGTATGTGTCATTGCTGTAAATTATTTTTTCTCCTTTTATATGATTATTGCATTATATATTTTTCAATGATTGTTTTTTCTTGTTACCTAATCCTACTTGTTTCTAAAATAGCCACCCAGCTAGCTCAGTTAGTAGCATGCAAGTCTACCGATCGAGAGGTTGTAGATTTGATTCATGGGCAGGGTAAACTTTCCTGGATCTTGGTCATGAAATAATTTCTATAGCTATTCTCCCTCCTACCACTGATTATAAATCATGTTAGGCAGTTTTCAGTCCCTAGAAAGTATGTGCCTGTTAACTGGTTAACAGCTAAATGTTTTTGCTTCTTTGTTAACCCTACTAAAGCCTTTACCACTTGTTTAGAGTCCAACTTGCACATTTAAAATATGACCGTGGGTGGCCAAGTAGTCCTGTTCAGAGTGCATGAAAGCTGATTTGAAGACATACAACCTGCGTAACAATGATCCCCTTGACAGTTATGTTGAGGTCAGTTGTAAGAAGATCTAGCTGCCTGCTGCCTACCCAGTTCCTGGGACACCATCAGCAGATGACCAATAAACTTACCGGATTTGATTGATGATGAAGGATTGAACAATAGTTTAAACTCAACAATATTTAGTTTAGCCAATATTTTATATTATATTTTTATTATAAGATATATCAACACAAAGGTGTACAATAGTATCACATTTATAGGAAATATGAAAACAAAATATAAACATAATGGTCTTTATAAACCAGTTATAGCTTAACAATGATTAATAGTCTCATACAGGGTCTTTAAGGTGTGGCTACAATTGTAAATATATCAAAATAATTAGGATATCCATTATTTGTGATTACTCTGATGCAGAATCACAGGGCACAGCACTTGTCCCTTTTTTCTCTCCTTCCTATCCTTTTTTTTGCTCTTCCTTACACAGAAATAGATACTTTGAAACATTCAACATCTGATGAGTTACCTGCCTTTTATCTGAAGCAGAATAGCATGGCACAGCAGCCCAGGGATGAGAATTTTCAGCTATTCAGCTGATGTCAGATATTTTTCACTATTTTTGAGTTTATAAAATGTTGCAGACTAAGTCTGAACTGTTCAAAACTGGTGTTTTTTCAAGGGGGTGTAGAGGTTTTCAGATTTTTTTCAGTGAATGTAATTCTCATCCCTGTTTTTTTCTTTCCCCACCCTTTATTTTGCTTATACCAAAGCAGAATTTTAACTTCCATATGAGACATGTCCCCTTTTCTACCTCTCGGTCCCTTTTCTGAATTCTAGAAAAATCACTAATTAAAGCATATAAAAGTTGGCTAATATAAATTATATTTGACAACCTTTTTGATACACTATAACTGTTGCCATGCCTACTAGTACCTGTATGAGACCATAGATCTTTGTTGCACTATAAATGAACAAAAAGGAAAACAAATATATAACTATAGTAAATATGGGTCAATTAAACATGGCTAGTTTAAAACAATGTAACTGTATGATGTAGTTAAAAGAAAAATGACCATACCATTTTCAATAGAAATTTTGAACTCCAATTATTGTGTTTTTCATCAATGCATAGGCTGAACAAAATGGTGCTGGAAAGCAATAGATTAAATTCTATTGTTCTTTGTACACATTTTCATTGTAATGGTAAAGAAGGATGGCACCACAGGGAAAACCCAAATAATTAAACTCCAGGTAAAATCAATTGAAAAAACAAATTCGTGGACCATATTGTAAATTCGTTTATACCAAATATGTTATCCACAGTAAATAATGTTGTTATGATCATTACTATTGATATAAAATACGGTAACAATCCAAATAATAATCTGAATTAGTAAACACCATAAAAACATTAACATATTTTCTGGAATCTATGGCAACCAGTTCACATGACCAGCATTTTAACCGTACTAACTTACCCTTCCATAAGTAACCAACAATATCTCCTAATATGGAGAGAAAGTCGAAATTATTGTTGAGTTTTCATGGAAGAGTATAACTGGGTCTACAGTCACATAATCTACAGCAACAACTAATGAGCAAATCAGAAATTTGTTATTTACCTATTTCTCTTTGAAGACCAATTACTGAATGACTAAAGCTACAGTCCCATAAACATAAAAATATCCGTGAGGGCACCATACGGGCGCCGTGCGATCAAGCTCCGCAAGGACCCGTACGAAGTCTTGCGTACCCGTATGGACTGTTATGTTATTACCAGGGTCCGTGAGATGAGTCCAGGATACACGTATCAGTTTCAAAGTCAAATCGTGAACAGAATCGTGGCCGAGTATGGATTAAACATGCATAACTTCTAACTACAGCTCCGTAAGGGTGTGTTGTTTTGTACCATCACCTTGAACGCAAGGCTTTCCACGGCCTACGACTGTCTGCACATACGGGTCCGTAACAAGTCACGATTTTATGGGACTGAGGCATTAAATAGCACATAAAATAACAACTAAATTTCAAATTGATGCCTTGAATTTGATCTCTATCCTTAAATCATTTCCACTTATTACATCAAGCATGTCATGATGTGCAAAATTATGTGTGCAGAGGATTCAGAGCAAACAAATTTTCAACTGTAAGAATTTGAAGAAAAAGAGCTGTCAGAGGAGACAGTATGCTCGACTAAGTATTTGTCACAGGAGATGTGGTTGATGATAAGGCACATACAAATTCAGGGCTTTTTCAGCCTATCTCACGGGGCCGAATATGGGCCCCATTCCCAATGCCAAAAACGACAATTTTTCCCATTTTCAAGAAAAAAATTCCCAATCTTGTTAAATAATTCCCTTTGAACATGATTCCAATAAATACATGAGAATTTGCAGAGAAAGCCTCACTGAACTGTCAGAACAAACTCTTTAAGAGCAATGCAACATTTGCAGAGACACAAAAGCAAGGCATATAAAGATTTAATGCAGAAACATTAATGATGAAATTTCCAAATGGGGTTGATTTGTCAATATTTTTTCCTAAATCAGACTATTTACCATGTTAAAAATTTCCAATTTGGGCAGGGGCCTTTTTCCCAAAACCCCCTGAAATTTAAAATTTGGAAATATAACCTTAACAAATTTAAAGTAAAAAAACAACATATACATTGTATTTAAAGTTATGAACCTTGTCACATGAGATGTGGTTGATAATAAGGAACATATACTTAAAGTTTGAAGTTGATACCTTAAGAAATAAAAGTTATAGTAAAAAATATTTTACTGCACAAAAACTTCAGTCAGAAATGCGGACGCCGACACTAGGGTGAGTAGGAGAGCTCTCCATTTACTTCGTAAAGTCGAGCTAAAAGCAAGCATTTGTTAACAATCTGAAGATAATGTGACTATATACCCTATGTAAGCTACTTTAACAATCAATTTAAACAGGCTTACTTAACTCTAGTACAAACCATAAGCTACAGACAAACTCTTTATTGACACATTTTTCTTACAGGCGCAGTGACAACTTCACTAATCTGACAATATCTCATATTTAAAACTCTAACTCATGGATAATTTTCAACTCAAAACAGCATTGTATGTACTTGGTGTGAAGCAAAGTTATTTTTCATTTTTATTGCAGAAAAGCACTCACTACAGATAAATCCTTCTTTTTTTAAGATGTGTACATACATCTTGATTTCTGCTTAATTCCACAATGGTACATCCAAAAAAAGTTTTTCTATTGAAAAAGAACCATCAATTTGGGCTTCAAATCAAACCTATTTTTGGAACATATTTCACAAACACAAAAATATGTCAATTCTATAATATTGCACAATTACGTAATGGAAAATGGATGAAAAAAACAAACACACATTTCAGAGTGCCTTTTCCAAAAACATGGCACTCTCTTAGCCTAGGAAGCACTACATATATATACATATAATAATATATAACTGAATCAATCTTAAATAACAATTTAACACAGCTATTGTGATAGAACTAAGGAGAAATGAAGTACTATAAAAAAAACAAGTAATTATTTAAATATTTTGTGTTGGACAAAATGATGGCTAAGCAAAATAACTAGTTTAAAGCCATCTTTAACTGAGGTCAGGTCCCATCATGTCCAGCCAGCAACATCACGGGTGTTAACAGGAAACATACTGTTTTTGACAGGCATACAAATATCAACATGGATGTAAATGCAACAACATATAGAAATGTTAAAATCATTGGAATAGAAAGAAATAAGTACCCTGTATTGTTTACAGTAATAATGATTATTGTACAAATAGCAAATTTTGAGGGATTTTTTTATTTCTATCATTTCTGTGGTCATCAGTAATTAAATCCTTGGAAAGTCAGATATAATACAGTACATATATAATTGAGTACAGAATTTGCAGACCTCAAAAGTTTCATATACAGTTGTCAAAAATAGATGAGATTTAAGCTGCAAAAATTCTTATAAGGGGAGGAGACATATGTAGCAGAGGTATAATACAGAACTTGTACTTCCTTGCCAGGATAGTATTTATGATGATGTGAGAGTGTCCGCTCATGACTTTAATAGTCATGGGTTATACTCCATCAAAGACAATAGATTTTGATTAGGTTTCATGAACACCAGAATTTGAAAAAAAATATATGAACCCCCATTGAAATATTAACTTAGATGGTAAAAGCTTATGTTATAGAGCCATGTATGCTATCAAACAATGTGAATATATTTAATATGATCAACAATAAATACACATGAGTAAGAACACAAAATGTTGGGACTTTTTCATTAAACAAGTGAAACATATCTTTTTCTACCCTTGCAAACAGTCAACAGTCTCAACATATCATCTCCTTGCAAGAACAAAGCTTCTTTGTACTCTAAATAAGGAAACATTGTGTTTTCAGACAAGGAAAAAATTGTTTTACGAGGCATGGCAGTGTAAACACACAAATTCCAAGTTTTTATTAAATAGAAATGAATTGGAAATTTAAACAACAAGAGCTCCGCTGGGCGGGGCATTATACGCCCGTGTGCAGTCCATGCTGTGTTCTATCTCATATGAAGTCCCTGTGACCTTGACCAATGACCCTGGGATCTCAGAATAGGTCCCATCCTTAACTGGAGGGCTATCCAAAGCAAAGATTTTGAGAACCTAGGTACAGCCATGGTTGAGTTATCACCGACACAAAGTTTTCCCATACAAACTTCCAGTGATCTTGACCCTGGGGCCTCAGAACCAAAAGTTCTCGCCCTTGACCCAAAGAGTATTGATACATAAAATTTGGTGATCTTAGGTAAAGTTGGTTGTTGGACAAGGTTTTTCCTCATGATTTTTCTTGTGACTTTGACCTTTAACCCAGGGACCTAAAACAAAAGGGGCATATGCTAGACATTAAGGCTCCCCTTAAATAAAATTTGGAAAACCTACAATGTCGGTACAATCATTATTGAGTTACTGTCCCAAAAATGTTTCAATATGAATTAAGTCCCTGTGACCTTGACTTTTGACCCTGGGGTCTCCAAATCAAAAGAGAACATCCAATACCAAACAGCTATCAACACATTACATATTAAGTTATTGTCTGGACAAGGATTGTCCACATGATGCCCCTGTGACCTCAATCTTTGACCGAGTTTTGACCCAAAACCAATTGGGAACATCCTTGACACATGGGCTACCCTCACATAAAATTTGGTGAACTAAATTCATGTTACTTATTAAATATAGCATTATTTCCATGGTTTGCCATTTTGACTTTGTTAACATATTGATTGAACATTTGAAGTCACTGCTTGGTAATTTGATATCTTCTGGTTGAAGGTTTAAAGTTGACCCTGTTTCCCAAAAACTGATAAGGCACATCCTTGACACATGGGCTACTCTCACATGAAATTTGGTGAACCTAGGTACAGTCATTGTTGAGTAATTACCCGGACAATGTTTTTCAATATGATGCCACTGTGACCTTGACCTTTGACCCAGGGCCCCCAAAACCAATAGAGCATAACCTTGACACTTCCGCTACTCTCACCTAAAATTTAGTAAACCTAGGTACATTGGTTGTTCAGTTATTGTCTGGACAAGGTTTTTCCATATGATGCCTCTGTGACCTTGACCTTTGGGTCTGGGGCCCCAAAACCTATTGGGAACATCCTTGGCACAAGGGCTACATTCACATAAAATTTTGTGAACCTAGGTACAGTCGTTGATGAGTAATTGTCCAAACAAGGTTTTTCAATATGATGCCCCTGTGACCTTGACTTTTGACCCAGGAGCCCCAAAACCAATAGGGCATAACCTTTACCCAAGGGCTACCCTCACATAAAATTTGGAGAACCTAGGTACATTGGTGGTTCAGTTATTGTCTGGACAAGTGTTTCATTGTTTGCCATTTTGACTTTATAAACATATTGATAGAACATTTGAAGTCGCAGCTTGGTAATTTGATATCTTCTGGTTTAAGATTTAAATTTAACCCTGTTTTCCCAAAACTGATAAGGTACATCCTTGACACATGGGCTACTCTCACATGAAATTTGGTGAACCTAGGTACAGTCATTAGTGAGTTATTACCCGGACAATGTTTTTCAATATGATGCCACTGTGACCTTGACCTTTGACCCAGGGCCCCCAAAACCAATAGAGCATAACCTTGACACTTCCGCTACTCTCACGTAAAATTTAGTAAACCTAGGTACATTGGTTGTTCAGTTATTGTCTGGACAAGGTTTTTCCATATGATGCCTCTGTGACCTTGACCTTTGGGTCTGGGGCCCCAAAACCTATTGGGAACATCCTTGGCACAAGGGCTACATTCACATAAAATTTTGTGAACCTAGGTACAGTCGTTGATGAGTAATTGTCCAAACAAGGTTTTTCAATATGAGGCCCCTGTGACCTTGACTTTTGACCCAGGAGCCCCAAAACCAATAGGGCATAACCTTTACCCAAGGGCTACCCTCACATAAAATTTGGAGAACCTAGGTACATTGGTGGTTCAGTTATTGTCTGGACAAGTGTTTCATTGTTTGCCATTTTGACTTTATAAACATATTGATAGAACATTTGAAGTCACAGCTTGGTAATTTGATATCTTCTGGTTTAAGATTTAAATTTAACCCTGTTTTCCCAAAACTGATAAGGTACATCCTTGACACATGGGCTACTCTCACATGAAATTTGGTGAACCTAGGTACAGTCATTAGTGAGTTATTACCCGGACAATGTTTTTCAATATGATGCCACTGTGACCTTGACCTTTGACCCAGGGGCCCCAAAATCAATAGTGCATATCCTTGACACATGGGCTACTCTCACATGAAATTTGGTGAACCTAGGTACATTGGTGTTTCATTTATTGTCCGGACAAAGTTTTTCCATATAATGCCCCTGTGACCTTGACCTTTGAACCTGGGGCCCCATAAACCTATAGGGCGCATCTTTGACACATGGGCTACTCTTACATAAAATTGGGTGAACCTAGGTACAAGCGTTGTTGAGTTATGGTCCGGACAAGGTTTTTCAATTTGATGTCCCTGTGACCTTGACCTTTGACCCAGGGGCCCCAAAACCGATTGGGAACATCCTTGACACATGGGCTTCTCTCACATAAAATTTGGTGATCCTAGGTAGATTGGTTGTTAAGTTATTGTCAGGACAAGTTTTTTTCCCATATGATGCCACTGTGACCTTGACCTTTGACGCAGGGGCCCCAAAACCGATAGGGATTATCTTTGACACATGGGCTACTCTTACATTAAATTTGGTGAACTTAGGTACATTGGTGGTTCAGATATTGTCCGGACAAGTTTTACCTATTTTAAGTCCCAGTGACCTTGACCTTTAACCCTGGGGTCTCAAAATCAATAGGGAACCTCCTCCACCCAAGGGCTATCAACACATAAAATTTGAGGAACCTAGGTTCATCCTTTCTTGAGTTATCATCCGGACAAGCAATTGTCCACGGACGGACAGACGGACAGACGGACAACAGCATAACATAATACGACCGTTTTTTCAAAACGGGCGTATAAAAACTGTCAAAATTAAGGTGCGAGCGAATCCATAGAACATATGATCAACTCGTTGTGGCCTTATTAAATAGAATTGTAATGGAATTTTAAACAAAAACCACATGGGAATGAGGGTCTAAATGCATTATGTTAATGCCAAATAATAGGTCTTCTCAAAAATACAATACTCATAACCTTCAAACACAAGTCCAAAGTCACACAAATGATTACATTATTACACGCCAATGAATAAAACACTAGCGGACCTTCTAACTCCCTTTCCACCTAATATCACTAAACACAGACTTTCTGCCATTCTGTTTAAAAGGATTACATCCTAACATTGAAATCCTATATTTGACCTTCATAAGGTCACCACAAGTGAGTTTCATGTTGTGGCATTCTTACGACACCGACTCCGCCCCCAAGTCTTCTATAGTTCATACCCCCACATAATTTCCAACAATTATTTTCAGGATCATATTGTTCTATTGTTTTTAAATATGTAGTTCCATCAAAGCCTCCTATAGCCATTAATTGTCCATTTACTACAGCTAGTCCAACCTGGAACAGAAAAAAAACCGTAAGAAATTGAGAATCCGAAAAAAAGAGAATATCATCATGATATTGTCTACTGACCAGTTTCCTAAGCATATCGCTAGCTAGTATTTTGTGCCCTGGTACCCTCAATTGATATCACCTAATAAATACTTTAGATGTAAGAAGGGTACCAGAGCACAATGCAGCTAGGGGAAAACATTTGACAGCGATATTTGCTGCATTTATTATATAGCGTAACAATCAGCTTTGTCTCATACAAGCGACATATCAAGTAACC